>JACDJE010000149.1:0-12282 GCA_016647715.1 Pavo muticus
CAAAAAAAAAAAAAGAAGGAAAAAAAGGGATCAAGGATTGTACTTCAAGTTTGCCTTCGTCAAATTTTATAATGATCCTTGGCTTTTCCTGTTAATTCCAGTCCTCTAATGGAATGCAGCAGTTATATTCCACACCCAGCAAAAGTCTCTGAATCTGGGATGACATTTGACTTTACCCCTGTGAAAACCATCTAGTTTCCCTGACGTGAAGAACAGAACTGGGGCACTCAGAAATCCACTCACGTGAACGGTTCTCTTTTTTTCCCCCTTCTCACTGAGTTTAAAACTTGAGGCTGAATCCAGGCCCAGCGGCAGATGCTCCTTGATTAGTGGTGGTCAGATGAAAACCAGTGTCCTTCAGATCATCATCGCCCTGTGGAAAACACACAGTTCATTTATCAGTGTCTGTGCACACACATCAACACAAAAACCAAGGCCTAAAACTAATATAAAAAAATAGAAACAAAGAACAAAACAAAACCTGAAGGAGCCATAGGAGATGGTAAGTACATACTGGATTTAGTGGCATCATAGCTAAGTTCGATGCAGACTGTTATTCATGCTCTTTCTGTTGGTATTACAGTAGGCACAATAGCTGTACACTGTCATTTCATCTATGCTGAGACATGGAACTGTTAATAAAGTGCTGATAATAATTAAGGCACTTGAGGTTGTACCATGTCCTACTTATAAGGACCTGTTTCTCGGCCCGCTTTTTCTTCAAAATTGGCAGTCCAATTCCCTCACACTGAAAGAACACCAGCCTTGGATTTTACAGATTCTTTTCTGAACACTGGAAAAGGAGCAGGTTTGGTTTTGTTTTAGGACAGTGGAAGTCAGGGATGCTCACCAACTGACTGTACCCGAGGCCTCCCTCGGGCGGGCGGGGGCTGGTGCCACGTTTCACCCTTTGTTGTTCACTTTTGGCTGGCCATGTAGGAAACATGGAGGGGTCAATAGGAAGGGGAGTCTCTCGGAAATACTCATGCTTCAAACCATCTTCAGCTGTAATTCTTCTGGCTGGGTAGTACGTCAAAAAGCTGAAAAGAATTTAGGAAGACACTGAATTAGAAGATAAGAGAGACAGCTGGGCAGAAAGAAGAAACATGTTAGCCTAAAAGATATAAAATCTTCAGAATTAAGTAATTTTTTACAACTAGTGTTTCCCAAGGACTGCAGAAGCTAGCACTTACTTGTTCATCAGATCAAAGCCCTGATCAGAGAGGAGCGCTCCAAATCTCTTGCGTAGATTGTTATAGGGATATTCTGTGAATGTCATCTTCTTTACTGCTGGCAGCTCATTGTAACCAGGCCAGATTTTTTCACTTGGAGTACCCAGATCCTATAGATTAAAATGTCTCCTTAATAAACTCATAGTAGAGTGCAGCCCTTCTGCTTATTCGTTATTTAGCTACAGGAGTTGATAAAAATCCAGAGAAAACAGATAAATACAAAACATTATCTTAACCTATCACTGATACTGTAAAACAGAAAATCAAAGCAGCGAGCCTTTTATTAAGGCTGAATCTCTATCAAAGAGTAACAAGCATTTCTATGTTCTTACTGCTCTAATTTAGCTGCCTCTAAAACCAGCCAGTTAGAATGGAAAGGTTTTAAAAACGTTACCTTAAAAACTTTGTTAATCTGATCAATTTCCGACTTCCCTGGAAACAGCGGTTTCTGAGTTAACAGCTCTCCAAAGATACACCCTACTGACCACATGTCTATCGCCGTTGAATATTCCTGCAAAGAAAGAATTTACCTTATAAAACCAGTAAAATAATTTAATGAGGTATTTTAGTGATAGTACAATGTTTTGGGTTTTTTTTGGTGTGGTTCTTGGCAATGGAGCACTCCAGAGCCCTAATGATTTCACCCACATTTCAGTAAAGGAACGGGTAACCAGAAGGGAACGTTGCCAGAACGTTCACAGTCCTTTGTTCTGCTCTTTGTGTATGAAATTTTAGACCACGACAAAGAAATCTAGCTGCTTAATGAGAGTGACAGTTCCCACCAATCCTCGAGAAGTCCAGCAGCAATCTGAAGGAGAACAGCTCAATCTGTCACCCACCCATCCATCCAAGGAAGATGAAACCTTTTTAGCTTTGTTATTGGGAAAAATAAAATTGAAGTTTCAGAACTTCCACTCCTAAATCAATATAAAGAATCAAGCACACTTCTACTCTGTTCATGAATTATAAGATGAGGTTAGTCTGAAAAGTCAATCCTTTAGCCCCCAGAAGAATAAAGAGAGGCATACCTTGGCTCCAAGCAGCAACTCCGGAGCCCTGTACCAAAGTGTCACCACCACTGGCGTGTAAGGCTTCAGTGGAGATCCATATTCTCGGGCCAATCCAAAATCTCCAACCTGGATGAAAATTAGTTATCAGTAAAGTTATCAGCACTGACCATATCAATGGACAGCACCAGTACCTACTGGCCATTCTGGCTACTGCGTGGCCTCTGGCATTCAAAAACAGCCACACGGATGTTGATACAGACAAGGTTGATGGCACTGTCATGCCTCAGCAGGAAGAGAACACCGTTCCGACTTCCAATTGTGCCATAAGGAATTCAGCACTCTCATACCATGCTTATTAGTCACATTCTAGTATAAATCTTAAGAGCTGTGGCAAGGCATTCTCTATCTATTACAAAGGTCACTGTTCTACAACTGTATGTTTTAGGAACTACACTTCATACATTTAAAGGTTAATGCAGAACATTCTGCCCAGCTCTTAACATCACTATCATGCAGTGTAACTGCAATACTAAATTTCTCATAAGGGTAGTGTATTTCATATAATCCTTACCTTTAAAATGCCTGAATGACTGAGCAGCAGGTTGGAAGTTTTCAAGTCCCGGTGAAGTATCCAGTTGTCATGAAGATGCTTGACTCCTCGTAGTAACTGAATCATCAAGGTTTTCACTTCACCTGAAGTGATTAAAAAAAGCCAAATACATTTAAAATAAGAAATCTGTCTTCAGTTGTTTTTTTTTCTAATTAGCAAGGACAGAGTTGGGGGGGAAAGAAAGAGATGTCAAGTTAAAAGCATACTAAAGAGTGCAGTGCAAAAATGTGTCACAGAACAAAAACAGACCCAAAGAGCTGCCAGTACAGTAAAATGAATCTGGATAGCTGGAAGGCATCCAAATAATGCTCAGAAATTAATGCTTCTCAACATAGGAACTGGCCAAAAATAAAACACAGTGTTCACAGGGGGAACTCCCCTCTCCATTTCACATCTGAACCTCAGTTTCACCCTAAGCATGCCAGCTGGATTCATCAGCCTATCATCACTGGACGTACCAGCACTGCCAGCTGACCTTCCTCTCTTAACCTCTATCAGTAGAATCAAATTGGACAGTGAGAAAGCAATAGCCTCTATTCCAAAGAACACTCAGAGGACATTCCAAGGCAACGCACGTCATCACACAAGCTAGCCCGCTGATGTCAGTACAGCCCAAAGGGAATGGGGTCTTTCTAGGTCAGTTTTCCATTTTAGACAGAGGAGACTGTGGCAAACAGTACCTGGTAGAAATGGTTGCTTCATTGTTTCCATCAGACTCTTGAGATCGTGTTCTACGTAGTTCATAACGATGTAGATTTTATCCATATTACTACCTACAACGATTTCCTAAAACACAAAAACAAGTGATCAAAACACAGCTTATTTTTGAAACACATCCAGTTTTGTGGAGACAAGCACCGCCTATTTATTTTATGGGTGGTATACTAACAAGCTCTGCTAGGAATGCTGATGTTTTTACAAGGCATTTTAAAAGCCAAGAGGCAACACTACAAGAACAAAAATCTTTGGAAATAGAAGGTTGCTGGTCTTACTCTGACAGTGACGATATTCAGGTGTTGTGCTTTCAGAATAGTATTTATTTCTCTGAGAGAAGTAATGGGGAAGCCTTCCTTCTCCTTCTCCATCTTCAGTCGCTTCAGAGCCACGATTTCATCTGGAAGGAAAAGGGAATTATTTATTACCTGCAGACTCCCCATCACACAGCTAATAAAATAAACGCCAAGAGGTCTCCCAGTGCACTTCTACTATTTGAATGTATTTGAATGAAAACCATGACTCAAGACATTAGCAGAGTCAGTCTGCATTAACAGAGTGAAAACCAAAGCAACCCCAAAAAAAGATTGCCAAGTTTAAGGAAAGATAAGAAAACCCACAATAACAACTCAACAGCTGCATCAGGGGTTTTAGTGTATCCTAACATAACTCACCTAGAAAGACACTACAGACAAAGCTTATTTGATACTGATTTCCTCCCCCTAGTTTGGGAGATGGGATGGAAATGTCTCACACACAGTTCACCTTTCCTTAAAGACCCAACTGAAAACCAAGGTGCTACTCAGAACGTTACCCAAGCAAATGATTTCAATACATCTGCTTCTGCATGTTACTGCAGAGTAATGGCCATGTCAGCCTCAGGGCGGGCCTCAAGGAAGATACAGAACAGAAAAAGGAGCTGATGGCAGTTATCCAGTAAATGAGTGACGTCAGAAAAACCACCCCGAGGAGATCAAAAGGTCACGTAATTCTAAAACAAACAGAGACATCCAGAATTTAACCCCACTGCCAACATCACAGCTTGTCAGCTGGACCTGAGAATAACCATTATTGCTGTCTAAGTCTGCTCTGGAACACAGTTCTTGTCACGAGCTCTCTTCACCATCTGCCACCTCTATTTAAAATTGCAGATATTTAATTTACTGTGCCTCCACTCTCTGTCACAGCGACCAGCTTGCTGGACAGTAACATATCACCAGTGATGGCAACACGGGGGGGGGAAACCGAGGTCACAGCCAAAAGAACAGATTGTATCTCACGTTGTTTTTGTCCAAGGGAACAGGAAAGCTGCACTAATGTCACCATTTCTGCTACAGCATCCAACCAGGTATTTCTTCCACCTGAGCACAGACACACGAGTGACCCGGTGTTGGCTCCTGCACTCTTCCTAGGAAGAGCAGTCACTTCCACAAGATGCCGTTACAGACCAGATAAGAAGAATTTTGACTTTTAAAAATATAAACCCACTTGTATATGAAATTTCTTCCACAGCAACACAGTGCTGTACACCCTCATGGCACACAAACACTGCTCTTATGGATCCTCTCACCACGGCTGTGCTTAGAGGGGCACCTAGTGGCACACACTTCAAACCAACCGACCAATCCACGTTAACTGCAGCAAATCACAAACCAGAAATAATTGCCTAATGGACCAGCAACTGAAATCGAGTTAAGCAGTTCTACAGTGTCATGACCAATACAGAAATTAATTCTGAACTCAAATAGCTGCAAGCAAAATGCTGATGTCAAAATCCATATCCTATTAAAAAGCATACATTATCCCTGAGAAGGAACAAAGTATTTCAGAGATTTTGTTCATTAATGAGAGATGCAGAACCACGATTTGCATACAACTGCAGATCTGAATCCATACATATGACAGAAGCAGAAACTGGCTAGAAGAAAAATTATTACAGTTTTCCCCTTTCTTAAGGCTGATACAAAACGGACATCAGTTCTGTGCTTCAAATGCAAACTGTGTGACAAGAAACACAAGCTGCACTTCTCACTCCACCCCAGACCTCCTTCTGCATTTCCTGTGAAGTTATTAAGAAGTTTGTTGGAACTTACAAAGCAACAGAATAGTCTGCAGAAAGGTGCATGCATGCCACCTGAACACAACTGCTTCAATACAGCAAAGTAATTCGGGCAGTACTGCAGAGGGCTGATTCCAGTTTCCAGAACATGCAAATAAAATAAGGTAAGTTTTCCAAATCACAGCTTCCAAAATTCATACCAATCCCCACGAGTGACAATAGCTGTCACAGTAACATACATCCTGAGAAAAACATTTCTCACACTAGATGACATTCATGACACAATACTTAGTTAATACCATGCAGATAATACGAACCAGTCTTTTTGTCTTTTGCTCTGTACACCACACCGTATGTTCCCTCTTCAATCCTGTTCAAACACTGAAACTCCTCCACACTACGACACCCCTGAGAAAACAGAGAGAGAACGTTCACTCCTCACATGGCTGCAGGAGCACTGCACTGGTTTGTTTAACAAGACATAAGAAAAACCTAAGCAACTTCACAGGAACAATTAACCAACAGAAGCACATATTTCACACACAAGCGTGTACTTAGCAACAATGAATCAACAAGACATATTCTGCCCATCAACTCGTGCATAAATGCTACTGCAAACACCTTTCCCATGTTAATGAAACCTATTTGCACGTAACATTTCCAAGCATCCTTTAAGTGATGCCCTACCTGAAGCGCAGGAAGATATTTAGGAAGCTCCTGTTTCAGCTCAATAGGGGAAGAAGCAGGTGAGTCAGGAACGTAGTCTCCTTCCGTCATCGCGTTGGACTGGGGGCTGCCCTCCCCCACCTCCTCTTCCTCCACCTCACTGCCCGCTGAATCGCGATCAAACCTCGACTCTGTAACTTTAAAAGTCAGAATCAGTCGTGGAAAGAGGGAGTCCTTTGGAACAGAGTTCAGTTCAGCTCTGGACAAATAAGGGAAGTGAGAAACTTATCGCTACGAGATAGAAGATATGCAACTTATGCAAGTGAAGACCAATGGAAAGAAGCCCAATTTCTCCTGTTTGTGGAGGCCATGCTTTCAAACACTCCAGGTTACTGTCAGGTACACACATTTTTCAGATGAAAAATCAATCTTTACACTAACAGAATGAAAAAAAAAGAAGTGACCTGGTATCTCTCATTCCGACTGTAAAGCTTTTTTGGGCAAGACAAGGAGCCCAAAATGAGAAAGCAGGAAATATTTCCTCGTTAGACTGGGATCTCATTCCTACACACAGACCCTGGAACAGAGTTCTGATTCCGACATAACGGCTCTAAGCTGTGAAACACACAGAACGATGGCAAAACTGCACCAACAAACAGATTTTAAACAGATCTAAAATGCTTTCAGAACTAAATTTGACTGCAAAAATACAGAAAATTGGTATATTCAGTATTTGCATTGTACCAACTGGGATGTGGTTTCCATTCTCCCGTTCTTCCTCTTCACTCATTTCTTCTTCGCTCACCTCTTCTGCAAGACAGAATCAAGTTCAGCTGAATCAACTTAACCCTTCTGTAGTTCCTTGCACCACTGTCCAAACACTTTCCTCATTCATCACGCCTTTTGCACCACTATCTAGTTCAGTGACATCACATTTGCTGTTTCACTTGGAAAACAAAAGCTTCTTCAAACTCAACAGCATCGGCTGGGAGACTACTGAATGTCTGCCCGGTCATTCTGCTTCATTTTAAAGAACACCCAGCCAGAGCAGCCTGCTGTGACTTTTGCTTTGCTAAGGAATGATAGGAATGGCTCTAAGATTTTTTAACTAAACCTTTTTAAAAATTATTTTTACGTCCAAATATTTGTAACAAGCATGACAAAAAAAATCTGGTATTTGCAGCTGAAACTAGTCAAAATAACAGATATTTGTATTTCACCACCCCCACGCAGTGTTCTCTACAGAGTATCTGTAACCGTGCAACACAGAATTACTTAAGCTGTTAGTGTTACACTACTTATGAAGACAAACATGGCTTTCAGCTTTCTAATCCGGCGTCTTAGACAAATAATTGGTATTACCTCTATTTAAAAGGATAGAATATGACTTGTACTTGTTTTTTTCTTTTTAGTTATCTTGACCTGTGAGGTCTCAGCCTATCCTAGACTAGGAGAAAAGGAAAACATTCAAATAAAACAACACAGAATGAGAAACAAAGAAAAGCCAGAAGACTGGCCCACACTGGGATCTGCGTTCCGTTACTCACCAGCTGACTGCTCCGACACCTCCTCAGAATTGCTCCCTGTCTCCTCCTCCTCCTCCTCCTCCTCTCCCTCTTCCTCAGATCCTTCACTGCTCGACTCTTCTTCCTCTTCTTCTGAGCCCGACCCAGACTCTGCTGAGGAACAATAACACATGTAATGAGACACGCTGTCTAATAACGGTGTTTCCTCAACAGACAACAGTACAACGAGTATCTGCTACACTGCATTTCATTACCTGATGAAGACTCAGCTGAGCTTGTTTTTCTCTCACTGTCACTGATGTCTTGCAAGTCTGAAAGAGGGTCTCTCTCTTCTGGTTTCTCTTCTTTCACTGTTGAGACCATAAGAATCAAAACCAAGGTGCCAACTGAATCTCACTTCTACTTTTAAGACTCTGAATGCCTAGATATCTACATTCTCTGGCTATTAAGCTGGTGCTGAATGTTCATATACATATATACACACTGAGCAACCAAAACATTTCACAGTCTGCTCAAAAGCCAAACAGTTTCCCTGAACTGCAATGGTACCAGACCGACAGCCAAAAATGTGCAGTGCTGACTTTTTAATTTAAAACATGACATGTGCCCACACCTCTCTACAAGAAATGTATTCAAAAAGACAAGTGTAACATGATAACAAACATGACCACAACACAGAGTCCCACTGATGCACACTCACACAGCGCTTGCAATCAGTGTTTCTACTGCAGTCCATCATTGTGAAACAGCATATGCAAATAAATGTTGACTGATCAGACCACAAGGTCAAAGGATCACTGCCTGCCTCTGCCTGGAACCTCAGCAGATTGCCCTGTGCATTACCTCAAGGAGTTACAACGATTTTCACAGCTACGCACATTAACACAGCAGACACAGAGCTTTTCTTCTTTAACCAATGACATTTTTATGCCAATTGCGTGGGCTCACCACTCACAGCTGGGACCTTCTCAGCACAGAAAGGACCATTTTCTATCTTAGAAAACAAAACTCACCATCTAACCAGAACACTGCCTTAAGCACCCCTTTTCTTCTACAATACAACAATTAGTGACACTTAAACTAGACAGTTCCCTGTGAGGTGGCCTTTTAAGGTAGCTTATTTCCTAAGAACAAATCCAACTGGAGTTAGTACAAACAATCCCTTTTCAATCTGCAAAGAAATAAAACCAGCATTGCTTTAGTAACAGTGCATGTGCCACCCTTCTCAACAGCTCCAGAAGTACGCCACCGTGGCTGAAGCCATACTTTCAATACAGTTCCAGGGATATAAATGTTTAATACTAAAAATTAAACTCTACCCCAGAACAGCTGCTAGCTCCCAGGCAAAGACACTGAGGTGGCAAATGCTACCTGGTTTCCTGCTATCTGCTTGCTCAGGCTTGTCTCTCTGCTGTCGTAATGGGCTGCGACTCCAGGGTCTCATTTTCACTTTGTCTCCATATTCTTCCCTCACTGTTCTATGGTGTGCAGAAACTAGTGAAAACAAAACCAAAACAAAAATCGTTAAATGTCCCTGCCCTAATTAGAATACTTCAGTCTACCACAACCGCCTGCTCTGTGTTTTTTTTCCTTTTTCCTTACAGAACAAATGGTAATGGGGAGGGGTGGAAGCAGAACCTAACTGCACCTAGGAGAGCAAAAGACCGTGATTTCCCTCATAGCAATGCTATGTGGGTTTGGACCAAACAGAGAAAGGTGCTGCCATACTTAGCAAGCAGATGCAAGATGCCCCCTGTGCTACACAGCACACAGCCCAAATCTACAGTGTTAAGGTAAGAGAGAAGTGGACAAACCAGATGCATGAAGGAATAAAAACAGCTAAGGGTTAGAAGGAGCTGACAGAACATTCAGAGCAATAAAGAGCTAAAACGGAAGGCTAGATTAATTGAGACCAAAACCAGTGTAAATATCAAGCACAAAAAGGAGCTGTTCAGCATGAGCAGAACCAGAAAGAACAGCAGTGACTTCTGCTACACTTGAGCAATCTTTTTAATTGAGCACAGATGCTGGGTCTGATTTTTACCTCTGACAGTTGGGACAAACAGAGGTCCTTTAAACAAAATGATCTGAACCCAGATGGCAAGCGATCAGCCTTATCCACAGCTGCAGTACTTACACCATCTATCCCCATCCCCGTGCCATTTATTTCCCAGAACTTTACTACACTTATGTTGAGACTTCAGTCTCTTGGATTAGACTTGGATTGACATTGGATTAGACTCAGCCAAAGAGCTCAGAAGCAACTGCAATCATGACACACATACACACACAAAGACTACAGCGATGACACAGACCTTGTTTCTGAAGGAAGCCAGGCAAACAAAGACTTACCGACCAGCTCCAAAGCCAGCACGCTCCTGGCATCCAACGCTGTTTTATTTCCCTGTGTAGAACTTCAAACATTTCTTTCCCAGGTAGACATCCCACCCTACTTAATTATTTTTATAAGTTCTGGCATTGACCTAAGTGAAAAAGCTTTCTCTACCCCCATTCCACCACCACGGCAGACAGTAAATCCAAACAGCATGTAGACACCAATAATCACCTTCTCTTCTGGCTTCCCGCTCCTTACGCCTTTCTTCAGCTCTCCTTTCACGTTCCTTTTGCTCCCTCTGTTCTTTCTGCTGCTCCCTGATTTTTCTCTCTCGTTCTCTCTCAAGTTGCTCCAGGCGATCCCTAGAAAACAATTGGTTATCTTTTGTTACCTCGCAGTTCGGTACAAATCTAACTTGCAAAGTAAAAGAGAACTGTTTTTCTGTAATTAAGTACATGGCAATTCAATTTCATTGCCCAGAACGATGTACCTCTCCCTCCTGGAATGCTCCCTCGCCATTTCTCTCCGTTTCTGCCTCTCCCACTCACGTCGGGCCTTATCCTGCTCCTCTCTGTGCCTCTTCCTACGCTCGTGTTCCCGTTCTTTCTCCTTCACTCTGGCATGTTTCCCTGAACAGGCAAAAATGAATTTTGGAGAGTCACCATTCAAAATATTTTGCGCTCCTATTTTCTAAAAAGAAGGAGAAAGGACAACACCTATGACAGCATATTCCTATGCCCTATTCTTTCCTTGGTGGAAACATCCTGATCTGAAAGGGCACTAAATAAGTAATTGTAAGAGCTTGCACAAACACTTGTATTAAATCAGAAAGATTGTAAGTAACAGGAAGACAAAGTGGATGTTTCTAGACTTTCTGCTCCCTTAGTTACATGGAAATGGTATTTGCTCTTTTCCATTCAGGTACAAATACCACAGCTCATCTCCCTGACACCATGAGGCCACAGTGAAGCATCACAGAGTTCCAAGAGTAAAAGCAAACTACGTGTCCCTGTCCCAGAGTGGCTGCTGTCCTCTCAAGCACAGACGTGCATCTGCCACTCTTAGAAGGGCACGGACGCAATTAAAGAGAAAAAAAGAAAGCAAATTTAACTTATTTTATCATATCCATCTGATATGTTCTCTCTGGTCTGCAATTCTTATTTCCTCTCTATATAATGCCCTTTCAGTGCAACCCTGGGAAGCGACCAGAAGTGTGAACAAGGTGTAACACCACCTTCTGCTGAGTGACTGCGGTGTCTCCGTTTCTCTTTCCTCTTTTCATCTTTTCTATGATGGGTCTTTTCCTTCCGTGACATTTGCTGTGGTGGTTTTATAGCCAAGGAATCATCTTCTTCTCCTCTACAATAAAGACACAAACTGATCAGCTCAGGGAGGTTACACACGCTGTTTAACAGACTGAACACTACTTTCTCTCTTATCCCTTTTGAAAAAAAAAACACTTATTCTCCCATTTTCCACAATACCCTTGAACTAAAGCATTAAGGCTACGCTACAAAGATCACCCAGTTGTGCTTTAATAGCACCATAAGGAAAATATTACGTTACTGAGGAGTGGCCAAAACTGGCACAGAACGCACTGCCACACCTGAACCAAGAGCTGCCCTGCACCTTGCACCACCCAGAGGGAGCATCAAACACCTCAGAAAGTTCTGCTTTTCCCCTGTAGTGCTTCAGAGCACTCAGCTCAGGGCTTTTAACCCACGAGGCGCTCTGAGGGAACGCTGCACCCCGGGCAGTACCTGTCCTCCATGGAGTCCTCCCTGCGGTACGGCGAGTTGCGGATCGTGATCTCCATGCGGTGATCTCTCAGCTCCCCCTCTTCAAGAGAATCCCGCTTTGAATCCCTATCATCCGACTGTGACAGGAACACAGAAGGGACAGGTAAACCAAACCAGGCTGAGCTCAGGCGCAGCAGCACTGAGCAGCGCAGCCCCAGCCGAGCACTCACGTTTTTCATGCGCTTTATCTCTGCTTTCTCCTCTTGCTCCTTCCTTCGTTTCTTTTCCTGAAGGATTTCATCCAAGGTTTTCACTTTCCAAGAATCCTTTTCATCACCCATTGGAGTTCCAAAAACCATTAAAAAAAAAAAAAAAAAAAAAAAAAAACCTC
>JACDJE010000149.1:12583-262494 GCA_016647715.1 Pavo muticus
GACGGGCAGCGCCGCACGAGCGTCACTTCCGCCGCCGGCTGATGGCGTAACGCGCACAGCGGATCGGGGAGGAGCCATTCCCGGCAGCCCCGTTGCCCGGGGGGGCCCGTCCCCCCATCCCCGGCACTGGGGCAGTCCTACGCGCGGCATTACCGGTGTATGAAAGAGAGCGACAACCACAGCGAGCCGTTTTATTATTCGTTTCCAAAGGAACGCCCCCGTAAGGCGTGAGTGCAGAGCTGACGGCTGGCACAGCGCGGCCCCAGGAGCGGGGCTGACAGCGACCCGCGGGGAAAGGCGCAGCTGGAGCTCGACCCGCTCAGAGCCAATGGACTTACCCACGAACAGAGCTCACAAGACACGCTGGAAGTACTACGCAGAGATACTGCATCGTCCGTCCTTTTCGCCGGGAGATGCATCGTTTTAGCAGCGTTAACCTCTTTCAGTCAGCACCCACAGCAGGGCAGCGCTGCCGGCTGGAAATAAGAAACAAAGCTCCACCAGCTCTGCTCTGTTTCCCAAGGTGAAGTTTGCTCTCGGCAGCAGCTCAGTGCTGAAATAACACGAGCCCCAGAGGGCTGTTTGTCAAACCTGCGGGAATCCCACTTATTAGCAGTGTCATGTTAATCAGGTATTCAGGCACCGAGACTGTGTGACACGCCAGGGGCAGCGCTGCAAGTCCATCCAACAAAGCAATGCCACTGCACTGTGACTGTGGGTGCCCTCCTACTGCGTGGATAGTGCCTTGTTCCTGAACATGAAGTTTCCACTGTTTCCAACGAGGGATGAGAATTAGAGAGCTGTTTTTGAAGTTTCACGTGCTCAGGGCCTGCTTCTTAACCCAGGCAGCCCCAAAGCGCTGCAGAAAGCAGTCCGCCCCTCTTGGACGATGGGTGGGAAATAAAAGGCTCTGATACAGGTGCTTCTGGGGAGGAATTTTCCAGGACTTCCAATGCAAAAAGCATTTAAAGGGCAGACAGCTCAGGAATAAGGCTGTAAAGAATGCTCAGCCTGGAACAGAGTGGTCCTCGTTCGTTCAATAGGAAGAAGAGCCGGGTTTGCCCAGTCTGGTAAAAACAGAGGCCAATGAGTCTGCACCAAAAAGTACACAAGGAAAGCACAGTGCAAACAACACCCACCACAACTGAACTGTCACACTGCCACAACAAGTGGGGCTCCAGCTGCTGCTAATAACCCCGGGCACCTGGCAGGAGTTACAGTTCCAAAGTTGTCCTCAGCTGTGTGGCTCCACAGATGTTCTCCATTAATAGGAAATGCAAAGTCTGCCAGCTTCCAAGATAAAGCTCTGCTGGTGGAGGGCACTGCTTGAAGGCTGTTAGACAACCAGAAAGCTGCTGACGTCTCTGCCCTCCCACAAGAGTAAAAACATGCTGCAAAACAATGTTTTCTGCCAGATACACAGATTCTTGGAAAGCATAAAGAAAAACAGATCTCCGTTTCACAGACCACAGCTTTTTTTTTTTTGCAAGCAACATGAGCAGTGACAACGCACCAAAAAAACACACAACAGACATCACACAATGATGAGAAGTGGACATTTCCCTCCTGCTCAAAGCAACCATCCACGGACGGGGGTGAACCTGAAGCGCTGCCGGGCACACCAGGCAGCCGCTGCTCAAACAGGAGCTGAGGCCAGGCCCCCCACACAGCCTGCCCTGGGGACACGTCTGCCCTCCACAGGAGCTCCAGCTAATGGAATACCTCACATGGGAAGCGTGAGCAGGAACTGAAATGTCCTAACAACTCCCATGCAACTTCCTATTAGAAATGGTATTTTACCCTAAAGAACACTTAATCCAGGCTTTTAACACCAAGCTACACTCTTTCAAAACAGGAAATTATTAACAATCAGCTCATTTTGTTATCAAAAAGCCCACGTGATGGGTTCTGTAGGTACACGTGCTCTATTTGCAAAAACCAATGAATAAAATGTCAGGTTTCCTTAAAGGAAAGGCAGAAGTTGGCCTTTAACCTCCCATCAGCCACGAAACGTGACCTCTCCAAAAAAGGAAGTGTTCTCAGGTTAGCCTCAGCTCGTGGTCCCCTTCCGGCTCTGCCAGATACCCCCAAGATTCCTCGCATAACTGGAAATGTCAGAAATACTTTGCACATAGGGTAATAACCCTGAGTTTCTGAAAGGCAGTATTTTTGTTGCAGTCCTACAAACAATGCTACAAAATAAAAGCTCGCTTCCCCATTAAAAAATACGTAACAAAATGCCAGAAATTCTGATATTAAAACGGTTTCGGATAGAAATACAGATATCCTGACGTAGCACACCAAAATCACAGATTTTGGTGATAATCTGCAAGCAGCTGCAAATAGGTACTTCAGCACTGCTTACACAGTGCAGCTATGTCTGTGCATTTGCATTTCAATACTGTAAAAACATAACCAGGATATTTCCCTTTTCAGTTTCAGCAAAAAAATGACTATCTACTGCTAGTTTTGTAGTTGGAAATAGTGGCTCATTGTGCTTTGAGACATGGACTCATGTCTGTAGTTTACCTCAACGCGGGCTTTACCAAAATAAGCCATTAGCTGAGACAGGAGCTGGGGGAAGGGAGGGGTTCCTTCTTCCAGCTCTGCAACACAAACAGATAAGGGAGGGTGCAGCATACGGTAACTAACACTTGGAAATTTCATTCCACTGCAAGAAAGCCAAATGCAGTGATGGGCCAAAGTTTTCACATTGTTTTCCTGGGCAAGGAGGAAGTAATAATTTTCCTGCAAGACACCGAAGTTCTTTCTCTAATATAGGCTTGTGTGGTTTTTTTTGCAGTCAAGAGATCAAAAAGCCCACGTTCACCACATTAAGTAACACCAGGCCCTCTGCTATTTCAGTTTCTCAGAAAATCAAGGCTTCCTGGGTTCTTGTCATAGTTCCAGGCCAGACTTGCTGTGAACCTCAAAGGAACCACATCAGTGTCAACACTGCAGAAACAGTCACTCCTGGGAAGAGTCCCTTTGAGTTGCACTATGTTGTAAGAATAAGCGACCGTATCAATCATATGGTTTCAAATCCTTGGCAATCAGTGGCTCAGTATCTTCAGCTGTACTTGGTGCAGGCTGTGGGGCTGCAGCTGCCAGGCTGTGTATAGTTTCTTGCTGATGCTGCTTTGCCTTGTTATAAAGCAGAACTCCCACCGTCACTAGAACAGTCCCAATGGCTGAGAGGCTTGTGATTTTGTTACCAAACACGATAATACTTAGCCAGATTGACAGTGCGTGCTTCACAGTACTAGCAACACTGGAAAGGAATTACAGAAGTTAAGGCCAAAGGAAGCTCCCCCGTATCCCACACACAATCATGCCTTCATGTGGTGGGATCTCTCTTTTGCTTGCTTTTTAAATACCGATCAGATTCCACTTTTCCTAGTTCAGCTAATCCTGCAGCCACACTGCTTGTATACTGGTACTAACATCCTTAAAGACATTTTAATTCAGAGTTAGTAAGTCACCTCAGAGTTTTGTTTCTTTGTTATTTTTAAGCATGCAGAACAGCATCAGCCATTCATTTTTATCTAAAACAGACACCCAGACAATATCAACAGAACACCACCAACACAACTGTCATTTCTGAGTGCTACTACTCAGGTTACATTGTACTGTCTGGGTGCTGTTACTATTCGGGTTACATAGCATTCATCACTGCATCAGAACCGTGCAGGATCCTAACGAAGCTGCCCATAACTGACAACAAAGGTGGCCCTTCAAAAGACACAAGTATTACAAGAAGAGTAGCTTGTCCTGCTGGTGTCATGCCTCAGAAACACCTGTACAGAGCTGACTGATCACTTTCTGTACTGCAATTAGCTATATAAAGGTATTGCCTTACTACCACTAAAGCAAATGTCAGCACCTGTCCCAAAGTTTCAACAGCACGTGCCAAACACTGCCCTTCTTGCACTATGAGTGAGCAGTCCAAAAGCTTTTCATGATGTGGATGTGAAACGATTTGTTCTAACACGTGGTACATTTGTGCATTTACTTATTTCTTTGCACAATACTCTCACTGCTTAGTTTCTAAGCAGAAATATTGAGTAAGACAAAAACCATAAGCGTTCCTGGCACGGGAATAAAGTTTTACCTGAAAGTCACAGGAGAAATTTTTCCCATCAGGGCATAGGCTGTAACACTTTGCAGGTGGAACAAGACCCCATCTATCAAGAGAAGTACAACTACATCTTGGTTGTAGCTAAAACTCCTTCCACTTTTCCCAATCACTGGAACATCCTAAATGCAAAATAGAGGCTCTTAAGAGTTTAGCTTATAACCAAGTCTAAAAAGCAATATCCAACCTAGCCATTATTATTATAACCAGACATTAGTTTTACATTTAAATATCAGCATAACAAGATCCGAAACATAAAGGACATTCACGTCCTCCAAATTTTCCCCCCAGAAGATGAAGAAACCCTCTTTTTATCTGACTGCATTCAGACTGCCAGTGAGATCTTTACAAACACTGATGCGTGGCAGTGAAATGTCAGAATGCACATTAGACTGACTTCAGCTCAATTCTGCTTTCAGAGAGTTGGTACTCCTGCATGCCACATGAATATTGGCAAAGAGTCAGCAAATTCTTAAGATTTGTAGTTCAAGTCTTTAACCACAACGTTAAATGCATTTGTGTAGTCAGACAAAATCATTTCTCTCTAAACCCCTGAAATAAGCTCAGGCTTTCTGGGTCACCTGCCATCTCACATCTCTGCTAAGCTGTTGTTTTTAGTGTTTCTCCAGCTCGTGCAAACAAAAGACAAAGCTCTGGTGATGTGATGAAGTGATTCAAGTAAAAAGGGGTGAATTAAAAGCAAAGCTCACAAGTAAAACAGAAATTTGCATTAGCAAATTCAAATTACCATGAAAAATATCCAAGCTGGAATAAGCATGACCACTGCAGCAGCGCTTGTATAGAACTGAAGCTCTGGGGCCCTACAAAAAGACAAACAAAAATGGTTAAGAGTTCCTTATTTCACAGAGCTGAAGAAAGCTGCATCAGATCTACATAAAAGCCTCATCGTGGTATTGACAGACATCAAGTACTAACAAAAAGCCATCTACCAAGCTTTGCAGACAACAAACTCAGCAGTCTCTTGCATTCTGTGCTCTCTGTTGGCCAAGACAGACTGAAGATAAAAGGCCCAAGTTTTCAAGACCCAAATCAGCTGTAAAATCCTGCAGTCAAATTCACATTCACTGAGTTGAGTTGAGTTCACAGCAGCTTAGTCCAGTATAACCACAAATACATGGTTTTCTTATGCAGCCTAAGGTCAATCCACAGCCCAACCTGAAATGCTTTAAGTACTTACGAAAACCTGTATTTATCTCCACTGAGCAGTTTTTTGGAGAAGACGTTCTGCAAACTGGCAAAGAAACAAAAACACAACATTGTAGCAAACTCACAGCAAAAAGGAAGACAAACCCATGATCATTTGACTTCGTTTATTGTGTATGGAAATAGCAAAATAAAACTTCTTTTTTTTTTCCCTAGTTCCAAAGGCAGAAATAACTACAGGCAGTGATTTTATTCAACCCATCAAGGAACATAATTCCTTTATGCCACACACAGAACATAATTCCTTTATGCCACACACAGAACAGCTGCTATGACTTACCAGTCCATAATGTTAGTAGATAAAGCTGCTGAGAAACCTAGAATGTTGAAGCTGATTTCAGTAGCTGTACACAGAGCTAACCCACCCATAACTGGAATGAGAGAGAGATTAACCAGCAATCCTGCAAATGAAAAGAAATAAAAGATTGATTTCAATCACTCTTAACGCCATACAAGAGATAAAACAGTTTTAAGTTTTAGTTTCACCACAACTTCTTTATTTCAGAGGAAAAATAACTGTATTAGATTTACTGTTCTACCAGAATGATTCTTCCAGCTGCTTGAAACCGTCTGCCATACTTCAGTGACATCTCCCTGCCCACAGCCCAACAAGTGGCAGTATTACACAAAATAGCTATTTTTAATAGGAAATGTAAAGGGCTCACCAGTGTATTCCCCCAGGATCATCCGAGACATGATGACAGTAAAAATAGGAGCGGAGCTTTTAACTGTCTCTGCAAATGAAACTGCCACATTTTTCAAGCTGACGAGCCCCAGCACCACTGTTGCAAATCTGAAATTGAACATGAGAAATTAAGCAGAACATTAAACAAGGCTTTAACAGCTACACTCTATGAAAACAAGAAAGAGAAGGAAGAGAGCATAAAAACAGTGCTTCTGACCAGAAAAATGCAATAAGCCAACAGCACAGAACTCTAATTAAAGAGCTTACCTCATCAGTCCAACAAACAGCATTATCATGATGAAATTGGGTGGGTAAGAGATGCGAGTTTTGTGCTGGTACAAGCAGCATGGAACAAACATTTTTATACAGCCAATAAAGGTGGTTGAAAGCATTTGAACAGCACCTAAAGAGATGGGAAAAAATATCAGGCCACATATTAAGCAACATGAGAGAATCCTGTACACAAACTGGTCTGTAGTGACATTAGACTTGAGGAATTCTCACAACAGCCCTTTACTTTTACATCTACCAGCAAGGCAGCAGAATAAATCAAATAACTCAGTCCACAGATAAAATGCTTTTTGTTTTCTTATTAAAGCAAATAAGGAAAAATAAGCCCAGTGAATAACAGATGTCACAAAGGGCAGCTTCTGCATAAAAATTAATCTTGTTAATCAAACAAGTTAATTAGCACTAGAGACTATCAACAACTGACTCAATTTTATTATATTTTTCAAGAGCCCACACTGCCCTCTGGCACAGAAAAATGAACATTTAATTACATTTTATGTTCTCAAAACACTCTTACAGCTCCTGTCCTCCACTCTGTGGATGGATGAGAGGAGGGAAGGGCAGCACCATGAACTCCATTGCAGGCTGTGATCACACACACAGGTTCTCAGCCCCAAGATCCACCCCCACATCTCCTAACTCGGTCCTTCTGAGGGAGCAAATCGTTCAACTGAAGTGAACTTTACATGCAAGGATCTGATATAATCAAATATCTTACTGGAATTGAAGCATAAAAGAAAAGCAGGGTTACCTAGCATGCTGGGCTCTCCTTCCAGTAATGAAAGGATGTATTTGTTAAGAAAAAGAGTGCAAAAGCTGAAGAAAAACCACAAAGTGAGGTAGATGAGAGCATGAGAGTTCCAGATGCCCAAGTCTGACTCGATGACCGTGGTCTCTGTGATAGTTATTTTCAGGACATTCTCTTCTGGTACACTATCACTCCGAGCAATTACAAACTTCTCACTCCTGTTAGCAAAGAGTGAACCCAAATTAAATAGTGATTTTCCCTTTGGCTTTTCTTCAAGGAGAGGAGGATGAGGTTCCTCCGGCGTCTCAGCACTTGTCACAGTCGACATAGTGACACAACAAAACTAGTATCTGTCCTTGACACAAAGCAACATTGACTTCGTAGGGAACAGTACGTGGAGGGAAGAAAAATATCATGTGATTAATCTTTCATCTCCAGTGGTCTCCAAAAGCTTATTTGGTCCTCCAAATAACATCCTGCATGAAAATCGGCTTTAGATCGACACGACTTCTTCATGTGCTCTATTCCATTTTTTTTCTGCCTAAGAATGAAAAAAAAAAAGAGAAAGAAAGAAAACCAAATATAGCAGTGCACATCAATCCCCAGTACTACAGAAATATCACATTCATCCTGAAAGACAAAAAAGACCTCGCTACCTTCTCTTTCAGAATGTATTTTGTACTGCTAACGTGACTATGACCTTTACTTTTTTCAAGTTAAATAACATTTGGCTTCAAAATGCCAAAGTCCAAAGAAAGAAAAAGAACCTGAGAAGCTTAACTGCATTATTAAAACATGATCAGAATTAAGTGCTTCCTATTTTGCTGACTGTGTTTTAGAGCAAAAGCAATCAGGATTAATCAGATGAGAATAAAATGAATGAGAATAAAATCTTTTGCTCCTGGATAAAGAAGGAGAAATGCGAGCTGACATATCTCAAAGCACATTTGCTGGATGGGCAGTATGGAAGGCCTCACACAGTTAAAAAGCAATTACTGGGGGAAGCTGATCAGCTTGGTAAAGCTGTCTGAAACAAGACTGTAACACCACAGTGAATCAAAGAATGGCAGTACAGGAAGTAATTAATGGCAAGCAAAAATAGCAGGGCTCTAACAAGAGCCAATGCACCTGCCCTGATTTTGCTAACGTATGAACAGCATCCGTTATTTTCTTCATGGCTTCGTAATGTTTGATACGAAGAGGTACTCAGAGTTAAATACATTCTGCCATTCCCATATCCTACTTTACACTGAAGTTTTCCATTCCTAGTGTACTCTATTTCTCTTATTACAGCCACACAGGGAACATTTCCACCCCATCACTTTATCCCTTTCTATTTTAGCAGGAAATCATGCCAGCATGACATTGAGGTACAACAGTTCTGGCACACTTGTGCTCAACCCTAAATTCACATTACCCCATGTAAAACAAAACCAGCCCACATGAAAAAGAACATAATGCTCTGAGAGGATCTGTTACAGCAACCTGATTCTTGATTTCTCCTTTTTCAAGCTTTCTCAAGAAACAAACACCACAAAAATCCCACTATACATCCAAAATGGTTACTTACCAAAACTGCTAATATTTTTTTTTCCTATTTACATTGCTCAATTAAAAACAATTAAGCCCAACAAAACCCCCACTTTGGGCAGCATCACATTATCACATTTAACATCACCAATTCCACTAGTGGTAGGAAGCAGAACAGCAATAAGAAGAATAAAACCACACCTCTGAATTACTGAGCTGCTGTCTTACATCAGCTGGAAAGCCTTAAATTGGCTGAAAGAGCTCTCCATCTGGAAGTAATTCAATCCTCCTCCCATAAGAGCAACCAGCAGCTGATGTTTACCAATAGATGAAAACGTGGCAGTAGCTGGTAGACTGTTTCTGTTGGATTACACACAAACATGGAATCTTCCAGCTCACAAGAATGAACAGCATGCAGTGCATTTTAAACTCTTCCTTCTATCTTCTCCCATTTTAAACTACATTACCAATGAGAAAAAGAAAAGTGTTGTATTAAAGGTGAAAAAATTGGGAGCATAAACTTTGAGAGTATCAAATTTTGACTGATGAGTAGCAGCTGATTGTTTAATACAGCCCAAGTCTTCCCTTAGAACTGAAAGACTAAAGTTATTTAAAGATAACACATACAGTGACAAGGAAAGATGCAGTAATGTGAGGAAATATAACGTAATGAGAGGAAATATGACCTTTTTCTTTTTTTTAAGTTACATGTACTGTGCCTGGACACAATTTATTGTGAACATAAAAGATAATGTTTCCAGCACTACAGATGCTGGTGTGGCACACAGCCACGCATTTGGATGCAGAACTCGTTGGCGGTGCAGCTGACCTCAGCGCAGGTACCTGTTAGTCAGAAGCTCTCACTGTGCCTTATGCAGCAGAGCACATTCTGCCCATCACCGTTACACGTCACCCAGCAGCTCCTGATAGCGTTCGTCGGACGGGCAGAGCTCGGGGCTTCAGCACGACCAGCATCTAGCAGAAAGACAAGGCGTTAGGAAACAGGGGTGGGAAGAACCGCGGCGATGTCTGTGCATAAAGATGGACGTCTTCTTTTGATGGTATCCACAAAGAACTCCGTGAGGAGCAGGAACGCTAGAAGAGGTCACTTGTGAAACCGAGGTTAATCGGGCAGTGAAGAGAGGGCCGGGATGCAGATATGCCCACGTGCCCTTGGCAGCTCAGCATCCCGAGCGAGCAGCCAACGTTACTTCACTGAACGACAACAAAGCACAAAGACGCGTACAGACCGCAACCACCACCTCCCAACTACTAACGTCTCCTGCACAAAGAAACGCTCAAAAATAGCCGAACGTTTTCCCGCACAGCAGAGGCAGTCCCGCCCGACCCTCGCGACCCCCGCGGCCGCCCCCGCGCCCCGAGCAGGCAGCAGCCGCCCGCCTCCGACCCGCCTGCCCTTAGCCTGCAGGGCTCAAAATGAAAGGGAAGGAGGCTGCACTGAAGCCGGCCGGCCGGCAAGCAGCGCTCCGCCCGCCATACCGAGCCGCCCTCCCCCGTGCGGCACAGCTAGGGCGGCCGCCGCCCACCACTGCGGGCGGGAGCGGGCCGAGGCGCGGCCCCGCATAGAGCCCGGCTGGGTGCCCCGCGCCGTGCGGGAAGTGACGTTCCTCCGCTCCGGAAGGGCGGGCGCTGCCCGGCCCGGCTCTGCCGCCGCAGCCATGTAGCGGCCGTTAGCGGAGGGCGGCGCGGCCGGCATGGAGCCCGCCGAGGAGAGGTAGCGGCGCGGTCCGACCCGGCGGGGAGGGCGGTGCGGTGCCGCGCGGCTGTGGGCGCGCCCCGCCGTGACGCCGCCTTGCTTTTCTCTCCCTACAGCGGCCCCGCGCTGCCCAACCTCACCCCGCGGCACCGGGAGCTCGTCCCCACGCCCTGCGGCCCCGTGAGTACCCGGGCGGTCCCTCGCGGCCAGGCCCCTCCCGCAGGAGAACCGCAGCCCGCTCAGCCTGCGGTCGCGGTGTTAATTACAGTCGTTTGGTCAGACCGGGGCGCCCAGGGGTACCTGTGGTTCCTTGGCGTGTGGTTTCACTGAAACTCATTCCTTGGCTGCCTTTCATACCTGCTGGCGTGTGTTTATGGCTGCAGAGCAAGCCCGGTACTAAACAAGCACTGCCCCCAAATTACTGAACGCCAGCCTCGCTCCAATGCAAGCAGCACTTTCCCAATTACTTTCAATTACTTGGTTTTGCTTAAATTAAACTGTGTTTTCAAATGTATGCAGTGCATCGAAAGTCTTTGTGTATAAGGATGTTTTGTATAACAACAATGTTACTAATCTAATATAGTAACCCATAACAGTGACATAGCTGACCTCTGCCTCCAGGTGACTCTCCAGGGCCGTGTGCCACTGCCAAGGGAAATCCAAGCCGTTCTGAGCATGGTGCCATTCACCACCAGTTCGTCTCCCTCCAGGACTTAGGCTGCCTGGGATACACAGAAAAAAACATCTCACTCAACTCTTTTGTATGCTTTGAAGTGGGACCATTTCTCTATGATCTTCTAAAAGTAAAAATCTTTGCGCAGGTCCCATGGAGGTTAATTGCTGAACATTACTGCTTTGATAGGTTTATATCTGGGTATTGCCAGACTTAATTCGAGGAGATGAAATTAGAGTGCTGTGAGAAAAGCAGAATAAAGTTTGCAGGGATGAACCCGAAAAATGGAGGCTGAGATCACTTCTCAGATGCAGTTGGAGCTCTCCCTCCCTCAGCACTTTTGCAGTTTCAGTTCTATTGTCAAACGTTTCCCTTCCCTTTTCCCAGGGGAGCACTGCCCTGGTTGTCCATCAGCCCATTTGCTTTAACGCATTTCTCAGGGACAGCAAACAGGTCAAACGGCATTACGAGTTTAAACATTCTCTTCCTTTACAGATCAAGCCTTGTTCAGAGCTGTCATTTCCTGTGAAGATCTACTTCTGCGTGACCATTCTGTCTCTGCTCAGTGTAATAGGGCTCACCATAGAGACGCTCGTTCGGCAGACCGAGGAAGATTTCACCATTTCTCTTATACAGTTAGTTGGAGTTGGTAAGAAACACACCCGCCGTGCTTTAAAACTGATGCATTTTTCTGCCAAAGCAGTAATTGAGGAATGCAATGAGCACAGAGGGAGAAATGCACGCTTCCCACAAACCTCTGGTTTAGGTCAGCACAAACAGACCACGAGGAAGTTATTTCCGAGAGGTTTGCATTTAATTTGTTAAACCTTCACTTTTTGAAAACAAGGGGGTGTCCTTTATTTATCCCAGAAACGTTCCTGTGTCATCTCTGCAAACAATGCTCAGGAAAACGTTTGTTTCCAAATTATTTGTTCAGACTTCTGTTTTAGCAGCTGAACTTACAAAACAAGGAAATAAAGTCTCACATCTTTCAGGTCTTCCTGAGGTCATAAGCACACAGAAAACCAAACCACATGATTCATTCTTTGGTTTGCTGACCATTTTTTCTTTTCTCAATTACTTTAATAATAGCAGCAAAGTAAACTTACCTTGAAGTTTGTTTAGAGCGACTGAAGTTATTATGTTACTTTGAAGACTTTTATGAGCCCTGCCCCAGGCTAACAAAGCTGCCTTATCTGATGTGCTGAGTCCCGGAAGCACAACTCTGGGAAAACAGAAAAAAAACTGTTACTTTGTCTGTGGTAAGAATGAGCTCATGTTTGCAGGAGCAACCTAGATAGGAACAGCCTGTGTTTGTGCAAGGAAAGGCCCTTCCTTATGCGTGCGGTCGTTGCAGAATAGAGTACTAAGGTATGTAGCTAGATGTATTTCGTAAGAACATCACCTCAGAACTTTCCTGAATCAGGTCCTTTCTGGACTATAGTTTGGTGTTTCAAACCACGTGCAGTGGGTCAGAGCCATGAAAACAGTCCTGTGGAGGTGTGTGTGAGCAGTACCTTCCTTACTGTCACTGGAAGGATTATGTAATTTCAGTTCTTTAATAAAATAATGTTACTTAATTTCATTTGAATATACTGTTCAACAGCATAGTTCTAATCCAATAAAACATACCACAGCTGCTGGTTAGTGTGGATAGTTGCTACTTTCAAAGCATTACTTCAGAAGTGGTTTAAAAGTCCAATTTCATTCTTTGTATGGTAAACACAGGAGAGTACTCACAGCATCTGAAGAGTCGGGTGCAGGCTCCTTGGTAAGCATGAAGGTATGCTTTTGATTAAGGAATCTAAGTTGCACAATCTTGATACTTCCACTTTGTCATCTGGATCAAGTGTACTGAAAAATAGCGCCACGTGCACTCTGTGCCCACCTGCTAACTGACCTTTCCTTCTCCTTCCCAGTGTTCTGTGTGTACTATGTGACTAGAGGAATCCTGCAGGAGAACCGCCAGGAGCTCATTGTCTTTGTTCTTTCCATCCTGCTAGTGATGTTTCGATCCATTATCAATTTCACAGTTCTCCCTGCTGACCAAAAGCCAAAACTCCTGGTTAGTCCCCTGGTTTTAATTAACTTTGCTTTACTCTCAATCTAGGATGTGAAAATCTTAGAAAGGCACCTGTGGTAAGGGCACTGAAAACAGAAAAAGGCCAAGTTATTCCTACCGCTGAATAACAAAATGCACATCTCTGCAGTGACGGATCTGCTCCTCTGTACATTCTGTGGGTTTCTTTATGTAAGTACCTGAAAGTAACATGAATATCAAATAGCATTACTTACACAGAATTACTGCAGAATGCGTTGCCATCAGTTTACCTGCCCTGCATCGGATTTTCACCCGTAAAATAACTGGCTTAAAGTCACATAAATCCGACTGAATGGAACTGGAATGTCAGGTCTGTATGCAAGGACGCAGCCACTAGCAACTCATAACATCCATAAGTGCAACATTGTGTTTTTAAGAGTGACAACCTGCTGCAAGGAAACAAAAAGATAGTGTTACGGCAGGTGCTGCCCATGGATTATCTTGTTTATCTTCCGTAACAAAATGTAAAGAAGGAACGTACTGAGTGTTACTAACTTTAGTGGTTAAGCTTTCCCTTGCCATGCTTCTCTAGAAGCCCTTCCCTTTTATGTTATGTTTATCACGAGTGTGAGGAGATTCCTTCTTCCCTGCAGTCATCCAAAAAATATTTTTTGATAGAAGAGATTACAGCCAAGATAGGAAGACTGCAGCAAAGCAGAGTTTTCCTGTTCAGCTGCTGATCAATTATACAATTAGTTAAACGTCTACAGCAAACAGAGTAAGGAACAGGCATTAGAGATGCAAATTTCTTTGAGGTACGTGTCCTAGCTTTCAGTTTATATATTAAACAAGAATAAACAAGTAAACAAGCAAAATCTGGTCTAGAAGATGCACTGTTAAGGAGATTTTACTACCATAAAAGTAACTGATTATTGTAACTCTTCTGCTTCCTGAGCAAAATTACTGAGCCAGAATAACACTAGTTCAAGCAGTTTCATATCAATATAACTATGAAGGACATTTTTCCACTTCAGCTGTCTTTAATGTTGAGGGTAGGCCAAAATAACCAATGTGAGTTTACACTGAGTACCAAGTGGATGCATCAAATGCTTGATCAAGCTACACTTTCTGCTACTTAACAGTGCAGCAGACCGTCGTGTTTAACTAATATTTCTTTTAAATGCTATTAATAGGTAGTTCAGTTCTTCTCACCCTTTTATTCCTTCACTTCCAGTTAGAAGATTTAAAGATAGAAACTATCACTGTTTCAGCATGGCCAGTCACATGCTTATTTCTCTTTCCCATCAGGCCCGCTTCATTCTGATCCTCCTGGTTGGCTCCTTTGATGTCATCTGTGCCATCATCCTTATTCAGAGTCAAAGCATGATGGCCTTTCGAGTGGGTGGTGCTCTAGAAAGCCTGCAGTCACAATACTTCATGCTGAATCTCTGTTTTTCCATGCTGACCTTTGATCTTCAGGCACAGGTATAGAAGCCCCAGGTTCCATTTTTTCATCCTGTTGAGAGTATCTTAGAATTACAGCTAGCTGATAACTGATAAAGCAATCCTGACTGTATCTTACCTGATAGGTAAGGTTAGCCTGATAATGGTCATTTTCCAGGTGCTTGGTGTCAAGTATTTTGGTGGGATATACAGTCTCGCACTAAAAATTTTAGCAAATCTTTGGCTCTTCTCTTTCAGCTCTGCTTGTGTATTCTGCTGATAAGCCTCCACGAGATCACCCTGCTACATAACATCATTTCAGCAACAGGGGTTCTCTGGGCTTGCCTGAAAGTGACCGTTAGCATCATCGCGGTAAGTGTAAAGCTAACAGCTATGCTACCAAGGATAATCAACTTCTGAATCTAGAAGTTCCTGCCCCCGAGCAGTAATCACAGGTTAGGAAGTCACAACTAACCCCTTCTGCATAATGCTGCTAAGTGGAAGGGATCTAGAATGGATCCCAGTAGAAAACAAGAGCACTAACAATAACAAGGTTGAATATAGATCTGTATCTGTCCCCCGAGCATGAGGGATGAAACCACCTCAAGCTATCGTTACTCCTTTTTGAGGGACATAGTTTTATTTTCAGTCCTTGATATCTGTGGAACACACAGACAGGATGACTGTGTCTTCAATTTTTCTACCTCTATGACAAGGTTAAATGAAATTGTCAACTGTCCTCCAAATAAATGTGAAGATGGATGTACAGACACAGACCTTCGATCCTTGGGAACCACAGCAAGAAGAGGAGTGGTCCTTTATTAGGGCAACTTCTTTAAAGATCTTTAAAGAGAGTTTTCAGTTTAATATAAGGATTTGTATATATCTGGTCTTATTTTACAGATTTTAAAAGAACTGAAACCTCTGGTGTGGATTTTTCTGTGTCAGAATGTACCTGAAGTAGTTTTTCTCATCTACCTGCTTTACACGGTAATCCATCAGACTTGCTTGATAATGGGGAACAAGGCTGGAAGCCTCTGCTTTGTTACTGGATCCTTGGGTGCAAAACATGGTGCCTCATTCCTGAGCATACGCCATCATTGCAGCTCATTTTAGAATCAATGAGAGCAGCAGCCATGTCCAGCATCTTTGGAACGTAATTTCCAGACAGGAATCGTGTCACATTGCTCCTGAACTAGTTAGTTAAAGGGAGAGGCTCTGGAACTCACTGCAACTGGCGAAGTATTTGGAATGATTAGAGAAAGATGAAAGAAAATCTTCCAACACAAGGTGCATAGTTCTTCTGAAATGCCTCCTCTCCCTCACAGTAAGCCTCAAGTGGTACCACTGTTTGACCAGCTGCAGGGTCTGAAGTCATGTTTTAAAGAATATCTAATGCAGTATCCCAGATGCTGATCTTCATGTAGGCAAAACAGGAGACATCGTAAGCACAACAAAGCCCAGCGTTGAGCATTTTTTGGCACTATAACAGTGATAAAGCACTTATCACTGGAGCAGCCCAACAACTCCCACAACGTGCTGGAAAGGAGGCAAGGAAGAAAAAAGGGCAAAGCTGATTATCCATCACGGGAAGGGCCCAAATGCTATTAGCAGCCAGTACTTTGTTTCTCATACTTCACATAAATAGTCTCCAGACACTGACAAAAGTCCACTGGCTGCAATTCTTATGGTTTTATTAAATGCTGCAGGCAAATCAGGTTCTTCCAGTTATCTGCAGACCTCTTTGATTTGGAAAAGCACAAAAGGAGCACACTGACTTTGGTGGTTACACTTGTATTGCAGTTAGGAATGAAAATATGGGTAAGAGTAACATAGCAAATTGAAAATAGCTAGATCAACTTATGGTTATGCATAGCAACATCTAAGAGTGCCTAGCAAATGAGGGCACTGGAATACAAAGTAAAACTGCTCTCTATCAGATAAAGCTGTAATATAGTCACTTAACACATGACTTCTTCCAGAAATTTAGTGGTTGATTGCATTTTATGGGTTCCAGCTTTTTGATCATTTTATGTCTTCGTCTTCCTGCAGGTGATAAAAGAGTGGGGCAGAGGGAATTCTTACACTCTGGAGGCTGCTTTCATTACTGGCTCTTGCATTTCTGTTGCAATAAAATCTGTTTTGTTATGGGCATTGATTCACGTCTACCGTGGCTTTGGGCAAGGACTAAGAGAAAGAAGTAAGTACTCAAAAAGGATAACTTAACTAAGAAGGCTGTAGCCTGTTGGACTCACAATGAAGTAGAGAGCTTGCCAAGCCAGGAAAATAGTTAGGAATAGTCACAATAAAGGGCAGGTCTCTACTGCCATCAAGCAGTACTGCAGCCATGGAATCAACTGGCCTGACAAAGTTCAGCAGCCTGGGTCAAATGTGTGCGATATCTCCCTGAAGAAAACTGCTGTTTGTAAAACCCCTGCAAGAACTGCTGCCATCCAGAAAAACAGGTCTGTGTGGAAAAAGTCTCCTCTATACAAGATAGATGCAATTCTTCTTTATCATGCTGTGTAAATGTCTAAAATAAGAGGGATAAAGGGACCTAGATAGCCACCAGTCTGAAACTACCTATATCTTATAAAAGGAGGACATAAATGTTGATAGGCATTGGTTTTGACTGATCTACCTCTTCCCTTTCTTCCCAGTGTTTTCTTCCTATGGAAGGATTGACTCCTGAGCATCCCCTTTGCATCCTAACTGCAGCTCTTACAGAGTGAAAGCATAGCTGGGAAAGTTCTGATCAAGTGCATGCATTTGGAATGTAAGATAATGAGTGTTTCACAAAGACAGAAGAAATTGCTTTGAAAAGTGTCTTCACGTTTCTTAGCTTGTTTTGTGCTATGGGATTACAGCAGTGCAGCCAGTAACAGCTTATAAAGCAAAGTATGCTCGTGAAAACAAGAGTAATCCTCTCACACTCAGTGGGTTCTGCTGACAGGACATTGCAGCTTTCACTCACGGTCCTGATGTTGCTTTGTAACTGCGGGAGGTTCACGACACACGTGTGAGTGGGGCACGTAGTTAATGTAAATGCTCATTTTATTGATACTCCAACGTAAGATAATTTGCACGCCAGTCTTTACTTACTGAGGCTAGAAGTGGAGTGCCCTGCCTTCATTTCTCAGCTCAGACCTGTCACTGAACAGAGCTCCTAAGAGCTCCACAGTACATGCTTTCTGTTCTGCAGTTCATGTATGACTCCAGTGAGCTGTTCTGACAACAGCTGTATTCTCTGATATCCACTGTGTCTACGTGACTGCTTATCCCCAACATAACAGCTAGAGCTCTTGTCCCTGCTCTGACTTAAAAACACTTCATAATATTTTTTTAAATCTCAGCTCCACATGAAATCTACACAAGGTCATTTCATGCCCTCTAGCGTATCTAACCAACGTGCCATTTTGCACACAAAGGTGACTGTTGAAATAAGTCTCTACTATTGCAATCTAAAAGTTTGGTACTTTACTGATTGGAACCTTTAGCTACTGGTAATGTATTTTTTAATAAAGTTTAAACACAGCTTGGGCATGGGTTGTTCTTTCTTAAATTAATGGGATGAGTTCAGAGGGAAGCTGGTTTACAAACTGAAGAGGGAAGAGCCTGAAACTGCGACTCCTATGTGCTGTGAACCATAGTGCATAAAGCAGCTGAAACAGTTTGTTGTAGCCTAGTAGGGAAATTCGCAGGGAGGATCTCAAAACTTGTATAAAAAGTTGAGACTAGGATAAGAAAAATACTGAAAAAGATCCATTTTAAAGACAGCACAGCAGAGCCATGAAGAGGTTAATGGTCCATGGTCAGGCTGCACACAGCTGGCACTTTCAGGAGAAAGCACGAGAGTACCAGCTGATGACTGTGACTTCATTCCACAAGTCCAAATGTGACTATGTATTGTTGCTGAAATGGAGGAAAACAATTAAGCATATTCAGTGCTTTTCTAAAATAAGCCAGCATGCAGCAGGTCTTGCCCAGAGCAGTAGCAATAAGGGAATACTTATTTTTTGCAGTAGGCCTTCACTTGGCCAAAATTACCTGAAAAAAGTAGCCTTGTACTATGCCTTTTTTTGTCCTCATAGCAAAATAATGGCACTGCTATTTCCCTGCCTCCTGCATAGGCAACAGAGTGCCACTGTCACAGAAATGCTGGGTTATCTCTTTGGCTATGGACTGAGTTTGTAGCTAGCCAAGCATAAGATGGAAAACTCCTGCTAAAGCACCTCAAGTAGAAAATCAATGCCATTTAGAAGCTGCTATATTTACCTGTTTATGAGATCTCCATACATTTTTCGATCATTTGGCATGCATCGATTGTTGGAATAGGTTACAGATTAATTGTGTATACCTGATCTATTAGCCTCAGAATCAAAATGCTGTTAAACAAATTCAACTTTACAAAAAGATTTTATTGAAAGGATTGAAAAATATTTGTTTTCAGCAATATTTAAAACAAGTTTCAAAGCATTAATAATATGTAACAGAATTTTTCCTCTTAAAAATTAAGTACACTCTGCTTTATACCGTACTACATCGGTTATTAATAGCTTCTTGAAGTCTAATAGAGTGACTTTGTTTCGTTGTTGTTGTTTTTAGACACATCAATTTCCAAGCTTCCATTTTGGCCCTTTGTAGTCTGGAAAGGGTTTACAGGTACAGTGATATTTCCAACCCTTATATTAGAAATACCATTCATAATCAGCAAAACTCTATTTTACTAGCACAGTTTAAACAAGTTCAGTAAGCTGCTTTTATTGCCAATATCACCAAGTCTGCATTAGAGCTTTTATCACGTTCAGATGTAGTTAGAACACAGTACCCACACTTGAAGCAGTTAAATAATGCAAAATCCTTGAGTGCTGATCAGACTTTACCAACTTTACCAGCCTGCTTGCAAATTGCTGGTTTGCAGATTCAGGGCCTTGAAAAGGGACTTTGTACAGTTATGTAATTTGTAACGTATTAACACAATTTCTTTTGTCTTTTTATATGAAGCTAGCGTAATTATAATCAAAGGTGCTTTCCTGAAGAAAAAGCAAAAGAGCAAAGCCATCGTACGACTTACTTTCCTGTGGCCAGGGACTGTAGCTCTACTAGGCTGAGCAGTGATCCAAGTAATATCGTTACCAAGCAGGAAAAGTTGTATAAGCAAAACTGCAGAAGCCTCAAAGCCAGTAATTCAATTCAGTACGTGATAAGTTTAAGGACAACTCCAGCAGATCTGATTTAGAGAAAGTAGTTAGGTAAGTTTTGTTTACATTTCATGAACGTGCACTCTGCAAATTAAAGTTCTGCAATTTAATCAATGAAAGCTTTACTATAAAAGCATAAATAAAAAGTGCTGAATATAGTTTTATCTTTACCAAAAAATTAGATAGATAAGGCTCATTAATTTTACCTCACCTCTACAAAATGATTTCCACCTCCCTCGTGTGCCTGGTATTCTGCTCATTTTTCATTAAACAATGCATCTGTATAGCCACTATACCCTGTTCCTCCTCTCAGTTATTGCATGATTAAATAATAGTTTCAAAGCAAGAAGTTTGATGATTTCACAGCTCAAAAAGTAAACAGCTATTTGATAACTGAATACCCCACCTAGAGAACCCGTAAGCAGCATCAAAACAGTGATAAAACAATTACTGCAGATTCAAGTGAAAGATAAATCTCAAAAACTAATCTTGACATTCTCCAAGTTATCACAAAATGTTTCTGTTTAGACCAAAGTAAACCAATATTCTACTCTACACAATTTACAAACTGAAATCATATCAACACCATTTCATTGTGATTTTTCTCATTAATTAAGAGTTTGCTCCTCTTTCATGGAAAAGTGCTCTCATCTCGATTAATAACACTTGACAGACTCGGGCAGCATCCAAAACAAGAGACATTATGGGAACCATCAGAGCACAGTGCGTTAGGCAGAGTCTGGGGATTCAGACATTTCCCACTACCACTTTGGACCACGTGTACAACATAAGACAGTCATGAAAAGTCATCATTGCTTCTCGCTCCACTTCCAAGGAAATCCCACCGTGTTCAGTAAGAAATTACCTCTTCCACAGTACAGTGACTTAGGCTTAAATTCAGCTGATCATGTCCATTCCTTTAATGGCCAATGCAGCAACAACACAAAAATGCTGAAGTTTGGATAGTGTGACCATGAGACTGCACCACAGAGAACATAAATGTAAACATTATCCTTGGGTTTGATGTTTTCAGTTAAATTACAGTACAAACCCTTCTTTTTTCCCAACTAGGTGGTGGTTGTTCTTTTTCATAAAAGCACATACAATAAAATATGTACATAGAGAAGTTAGAAACATTTGAAAGCATCTTAAAAAAAGTACATACGAGACTTAGAATATCTTGAGTGTGCTGAAGGCACCATTGTTACTCTGCTGGGAATGTGTCCTCTCATTTACCAGCCCACCAATGCAGTATCCCTTACTGTATTACTCAGCACCCAGAACTGGAACATACCTGTGGAATTTGAGGGCATTCAGGGCCTAGTACAGGACACTGCTGTCTTCAAGACAACAGCGGCACTAGGCAATACGGTATTCCAGATTCCTCTTGAATATCTGGAGCTTTATTCATTATTATTTTACTTTTTATCACTATTATTATACAGTCCCTAATGTTACCATTTGTTCCAGAGCATCAAACGAAAACAAGCACGCTAATGTTTCCCACCAACAGGAACTGCAGAGCTACAAACAAGCTCAGCAAGAGAAGTGAAGATGGCTGAAATAACCAGCTCAGCCCCAGCGAAATGCTTGTCCGTGCTGTTCATTGGTGGATATTTACACAGTGATGACAGCAAAGGGTCAAGCACTGTTCAGACACTGTGCGTATGCACGTGTTTGCACATGTGTTATTTACATATATGAATGTGTGGAGTTCTTTTCCCTAGTTCCATCTACTCAAAAAACATTCTTCTCGGACACAAGATAGACATCTATCTTATATAAACTTCTTTTTCCTCAAACACTCCTCACAGGTGTTCCTTCTTCACAGTTTTTGTCACACTTGCAAGTAAGAAGAAAGTATGTTAAGCACTGTTTTGATGGAGAGGTGTTCTGGGCAAGTTGTATCTTAGCTAGATAAAAAAGTAAAGCACTTCTTTAAAGTCAATTTCTGTACAGCCTTCATGTGCATAGAAGTCTTAACAAATGGAATTACATACCAAAGTAAACAGACTATTTTAATGCCTCTTTCCTACTGCCACTTTTCTATTATGTATCTACATACAGCCTGCCACTTTAGTGGTAAGTTATATGTTACAATCAAATCTACAGATGCAGTCAATACCAATCAGAAATAACCCATTTTCCAACTGCTCATTTAAAGAAAATTCAAACTGGATTACAACAATCATAACCTCACTTCTTCCATTCTATTCCTGCTGGATAGGAAGTAGCAAAATAATTTCCAACCATCAGCAGATCAGACCGATATAAAGTATATCACTGTATACGTGTCTGAGATGGCAACCACACCTGTTAGCAAGAACTTATAAAACAAAACAAATCAAGCATATAGAAGGGATACTGCCACTTTCCATTCCCATGAGTCATTAGATGTAGACACTCAAAATTCTTCTTCTTCAACAGCAAAGTTATTTTGCTTCTTCCGAACATTCCAGTGTAAACACTCAGCCAAGCTTTCAAACCAGTCGCTCACAGGATCTCGGAAACAGATCGAAGGAAGGGGATAGCAAGAGGTAGTGATGCTAATACTGCAACAACACAGGAATACCTCAGGTCAGTCAACGGCAACAAACAGCATTTCCATATCTCTCTCTCTTATTCACTAGCCAACCTCGTGCTATGTTCAGCAAACTGGGTGAAATCAGAAACCAAGTTTACGTGCACATCTAAACAGTGTAAACAAGCAATAAAGCTGTTAACTGAAGCAGTGTGGACAGTAGTTTTTTGATACAGTGAGCACCCACTCCATGACATCCTGCATGGCCTTCACACACTCAACACTGGGCCAAGGGAAGATTTAAGCCACTGCCTTGGCCTTGACATTTCAAGTTTCAGCAACATGCAACATGACTAAGAAGTCTTGCTTCTAACAAAGGACCAAATGCCAAATGTGATGCTTGGAGCCCCATCAGTCTCTTGGTCTATTCTACAGATCTTACAACCTTTGTGGAAACACAAACAGTTCAAGACAGAGTGTCAACCAGGAAGAAATAAACCACCCCAAACAGCAGGTCTACCTCTCATGTCACATAGAGGCCCTAATTCACCTCCCTTTGCAGTAAGTCACCATATTTTTCACATAAAAATTGCATTCTGCTCACTCAAGATTAATAGAACTGCAAGTGGCCACCGCCATTCACTAAGTTAACATGGTTTAAACCATATGGCACCATTCAAAGCCACTGCTTATACACAACACTTGCTAGTTTACATCTTAAACTGAGACCTTCTAGATAAATTCACAGAACTTTCTGAAGATGTCCATCCTCCTTGCCAAGTATTCAATGTTTACATGCTTTAGTCTTACTAATTCATCTGCTTTCAAAGATCTAAAAAAACCTAAGAAATTAAACAGCACAGCTTTGTGCTGTAAGAGACATCAGACTTTATAAAGGTTTGTTTCTTCACTGCCAACAACCCTTAGGACAGTCTAAGCAGAATGAGAGAAGTGCACGAATCAGCACTTCTTGCACTTCTAAAGAAATGCAACAATCTAGAGAGATCTTACCTGTCTCCATGGCATATTTCCTGTCTCTTCCTTCCATCAAATGAAACCCATGCTGTATTCCTGGCATCCGGGGAGAGCATAATCTGAAAGAAAAACTGAACTTCAGCTCCCAAACCTGTATTTCTGAGTACAGAATCTACTCTTCAAAAACGTTACAACACATCTGTTGGTAGCAGTGCTGCAGCAGCACACCACACACGTTCCAAACATTTACTTCATGTTTGATACACATGTACATGCTCCTATATGAAATAAATCTCTCTTTCCAACCAGATCATAAACCAGAAAGACCTTCCACTTAAGAGTCAGTGCATGACTTCATCCAGTTACGTGCACTGATTGACTTAGCATCTGTTTCAAGGAAAGTTATGAAGTTAATCCAGATAAACAGATCTTACCCTTGATAAATAATAAGTGTAAATCTGTCACAGTTAGGAAGTTTTGCTGGCATTTAACATGTATTCCTAATAGGAGGGAAGAAGTTGTTATAATTGGCAGGTAACACCCACCTGCACAAAAGTAACTGTGGTCTAAGAGCAGTGCCATGAATGAAATTCAACTTATGTTGGAATACAGGAACATAAAACCCAGCATACATTTCTTAACCCTAATTTTCTAGTACACCTAGCAGAGCCCTTAGAAGGATATTATGTTATTATTATAAGAATATTGAAAACAGAAAGGGGTTCTTCCTTACAACTGGGCATTTGCTAAAGAATATACATTAGGTAACTTTTATATTCAGGTTTTACAGGCTTTTTTTTTCCAGTTTTTAACTTGAAAAGAGAACTAATAAAAGCTAACCTTAAGTTCCACTCCAGCAGGAACAACAATAGGTCTGAAAGACAATGAGTGAGGGCAGATTGGGGTGATCATTATTGCAGGAACATTTGGATGAATCATAGAAGCTCCTGCAGCAGCTGCATATGCAGTGCTACCAGTCGGCGTGGAGACGATGACTCCTGTGAGAGAAGCAAACAGTTCCTTAGTTTTACATTAGAACCAGTGCTGTTATTTTGGAAAAAATCTAAGAAACACAACTGTAATGAAAATGCAGCAGAGACAAAATCAGCTTTATTAACTTACAGCTCCTCTGTGAAGCACACAGATGAGAAACTCTTCTAGTCCTGGCCTGGTATATTTGTCCTATGAGCTCACAAACTGCATAAACTTCTAAATCTCAGGTTACACTTTTTTGTAACAGAAACATTCATTTGTCTGTAAGAATTACAGATTAGGAGCTTTTAAGACGAATTTCTCTATTACATCTTTTAGGAGATTATGGTCATTCAACAAATTCCAGGTATCTTCTGAGCTACTCCTTGTCCTTTCATCTAACACACTATACCCAACGAAGCTGCCACTTGCCTTCATGACTCCATACACAGAAAGCTTACAACACTGAATGCTTCCTTGATAACCTAAGCATTCCACAATGCAAGACCTTACCTTCTTTGCAACCTCGTGTTTTCTGTCACCAGTAACTCAAGCTTGAGATTTTGTTTCCATGTGAACAAACAGCACTCACCAGTAAATACAGCAGTCTACAAATGAACTGACAAGCAGTTTAGCTCAAGAAGCAAACTCACCATCTCCTTGCACTGTTGTTATCAGGTGTCCATCTAGAAAGACATCTACATTGGAAAGGTAAGAAGAAGGACCACGATCCACCACAACTTCATTTAGGACCTACCACAACATCAAATATCACCACTGCTGTCTTGGCAATGGGTTAAATGATAAGCAGAAACATGCTTTCCAGATCTTTGAAAAGTTATCCTGATTTAGTACCTGCCAAATTAGATTCTCTTTACAATTTTGTTGCCAGTTGAAGGATTTTTATTTATCTAATTATGGGATGTTAAGAATTAAGAGGTGTTACCAGAAAATAGTTACTAGCAATGCGTGGGGTTTTCCTTTCTGCTTATAAAACCTTTAGGGCATCCCACCTCAGAGCTACCTATTTATTTACAAAGTAGAAGTAAAACATTAATATAGGAAATTACAATACTAGCATTAATGGCTGCAGAAAGTAATGAGGTGCATCACTGTCTCATTATTTAGTGCACATGCTGTGTACTGTACCAACATGGTATACATAGTATATCTCTCCCACACCACCGGGCTAATGTAAAGCAATGAGAATGGCAAAGTGATAACAAAGCACATATACAGCAAATCACAAAGCATACATTAGTTCTTTTTTTTTTTAAACTCTGACCTGATATTGCATAATTTGCTTGCCCCCTTCTTTCTCTATGTTTGTAGGCACTACTCCATTCTCTTCTATGCCGTTCTGCACCGTCATCTTCTCTCTGTGCTCTTTTACCACTTTCACTTTCAGCCTGCTTCGCAGAACAAGTGCTGCATTGCCTAGAAGTGAAATACAGGAGAAAGTACACAGGAATGATATGCTACTGTAGCAAATAAAATGGTAATGACTAGCAGTCTGTATGAAATACCATCACCTATTCCCTGTGCAATGTTCCCAGCACCATTCACACAAGAACTGTCTATATCTAGGCAGAGCTCGCAGTTTTTAGTATTTGTGAGCAAAAATCAAGTCCAATCTGTATCTTCCTCTCTTTCCTTACAATATAAAAAGAATATTTAAGTTTCACATGGATATTATCAAGATTAGAGAACACTTAGGCTCATGTGATGCTCACTGAGACAAAGGCTTAGCTTAGAGAAAGTAAGTGCATTACAAACACGTATTAAAAGAAAACATTCCAGCAATGTGAGAATTTGATACATCTTTTTCAGAAATTTACTCTGGATTTCAACCCATCTCCTGTCGAAGAAACAAAACATTTCTTCAATTGCTTCAAGTGCTGCCTGACTTTTCACTCCTCAAGCACTGCTTAGAGGAACAAACTACCAAACACTTCACAGCTACTCCCTTACCACTATCTTCTGTTATTTGCTTACTCCACACAGGACAAAGCTATTTATTTCTTATCCATCTTTCTTTACAAAATAGCATGGAAAGCAGAAATGGAATGGGTCAACACAGTACTTTTGTTAGTTAAGTGTAAGTTGCTTGTGACTATGGGACTACCTAAATGAGTTGGTTAAGAAAATTAACCAGTCTTGGAAAAAGCTACAGAAAATGTAACAAAAAGAAACACCACACCTTGTCTCCTTAAATTTACCTTCTATAACCTGAGTGACTTGGGACTGAAAATTCTCAAAATTAAATGGAGTAAGAAATCCAAGGGATCCCAGATGAAAAGCCATAACTGGAGGTACACTACCCTATCAATAAAGAAAAGAATTTAAAAGCTACTGAATAAAAGCAATTCACACTTCAACTAATTGCCTGTAAATACTTTGACTATTAATGTAACTTCAACTGTTCACAATAAAAACAAATGGTATAATTAAATTAAGCAGCTCATATACACACTATTTTCAGAAGGTGTAGGGTAAAACAGGCTTGATTTAAAAAAGGAATCAACAACGAAGGACAAATGCAGTCCTTGACAGCAACAGAAAAAATTATCTTCAAATATTTTAAAAAAGAAATGTGGCCTTTAAGCCTCTTTCTAAAAAAGACCAACCTGGAAGAGCGAAGAAGCATAAAGCAAGGTCCCATCTCCCCCCAGGCATATGATAAAGTCTATTTGATTGGAGATATCATCATAATCTAGAAGGAACATTGAAATACAAGCTCTGAGTTATGTTTTATCAAAGGTCAAACTCCTGACGTAAGACATGTGCAGCATGCCAGCATTCACTCACAGATGTAAGAAAACTGCAGTAAGGTGTAACAACAGCTCGCAAGAGACAGATCGGCTTCACGGCCTTGACCCAGTACTAAGGAAACATTCAGACAACTCAACTTCATGTTCAAGAATTCTTTACCATACCTTCTCGAAAGGTACAGAATTTCTTCTTCACTGGTCCAAAATTATCATCATTAGCTATAGCAGGGTCTTCCAATACTTTTTTTTCTACGTACACTATCATGTTGTTCTCCTGGAAGGAGGTAAGATGAGCTTGTTAACAACCTCTTAATTATCCAAGTATTTGATCCCCTCCATAATTTGAATCAGTTCAAAACACAAACACAAACACATTATCTTTATTGAAGTGATCTGCACCTTCGGGTTGCAGGGCTTTTTTTTACTATTATTCTTAATCTACAACATATGGTTTAATTCTAACCAGAAACCTGCAGCATACACAGGCCACCCGATAAATAAAAATCAGCTCTGGAACAGGAATTACACGGCACAGCAAACGTTTGTTTACTCGAGGCTTCAAGGGTTAAATTTTCTGTCCTTTGTCTCACAATTCAGATCTGCACAAAGTATGAAGGAAACAGTTCTGATTTTCCCTCCAAGTACCGTTCCTAAGCTCTGAAGCAAGTTTTAATACTTCCAGTGCAATCAAGTTTGTGCTAATGATTTCTTTGCACAGTGCAATTCCACGGGTTTCATATTTAACAGAATCAGTAACTGAAAATAATTTAGATGTAAGATTTCTCATTATGGTTAAAAAGAAATTGAATTTACGTTCTGTTACCTCAGTCAGATACACACAGAGCTCTTTAAAAGGCTGCAGCAGACTGGCATCACGTATCTTTTTGATAACAAGGACACTCTTGGGAGGTTTGTTCCATGTCAACCGCTGGCTTGCTGGATCCTGAATGTGCCTAGAGAAGAGAACACAGCGTAACACAAACCTCCAGGACTGTTAAAAACATCTTGTTTTTTAATCAGAAGATGTCACTATAAAGGAAAAACAGAGGACTAAAAGCACTGAATACCTGAAAGAAGGGGCAGAGATGTACTGCAGTGACCACAGACCTTCAAAAATACGCTACTACCTTACACTTTGACATCATTTTAGCCAGGTAAGAACATGCATCTTAACACACACACTGCTGAGACAACACAGAGAAGGATGTAATTGTAATGATGCCTTCTCCCCTCATGAAACCAATAAATACTTTCCTCCACTAAGATTTCACTGATTTCAGTTTACAGTCAGTTCTCCCAGTACAGCCTGAGGTCTGTCTGTAGCTGCAGGCACAAATTGCAGTTTTTCTAATAAGAATTAATTCAAAACTACAGTATCACCAGAAAAGGGCAGATATTTCAATAATTAAGACACAGATATCTGTACTAAATCCTCAAGGGAAGCCTCAGCAGCTGCAACAAGCTGGTACATAACCTCTATTCTAGGAAGTCTGTAGCAACTCTTATACTTCCTATCATAAAAACTCATCCGACTTGACGTTGCTCTGTCACACACACCACTGATTCAGGAACACACAGATGTATTTTCCTTCTTCATTAGGATCAGCTGCTGAGCTACACAATTCTACTCCTGTATTTTGCAGACAACGAACATCTCATCCTTCTCCATAAGGTGCAGGTATAATCCATAAAGCAAAGCAGATTAGTATGCATGCTGAACAGCCAAATTTAGAGATTTGGATTTAGTACTTCAAGAGTTAATGTAGAACAGATGATAATAATGGAGGGGAAAGAACCTCATTTTACCTTCATGAAAAATGTGTAGACTCTACACAGAGCAGAAGCTAAAGGCTAGCAAAATTTTGTACAAAAACCATGTATTTTATAAGCTCAAACTCCTCAAATCTAACCACTGCTCAAAGGCAAAAAGCACGTGCATAGGAACCACCCCCGAAAGTACATTTCAACACAACCAGGCTGCCTTGTAAAGCTGGCACAGAACTGAAGATTGCAGCACTGCTTTTCACCTAATAAGCCCGGAACTAACAGACTTTCTTCAAACCAAAAGGACAATCTGCCTACTGCAGCTGTACTCACCAATTCCACGTAGCTCTAAATGAAAAATTGTTCATTACATGCTTTAAGATCTTCATGTCCGTCTCCAGAAGTCAGGCAAATGCAACAGCTCCAAAATACCAGGCTGTGCTGAGGCTTTTATTGATTAACAAACTTCTATCTCAAAAAAACCCATCCAGCCAAATATTTCCAATAAAAAGTTGAGGCTTCACATTTAGAAAATTCACTTCAGAACATACAGCCTTCAGAAAGCAGGGTTTTCAACACTGTGACTTAAAGAGACCCTGATTAATTGATGCCCGTACATAAAAACTAAGATTTGCTGTTATATTTCCCTCCAGTGACTGTAGGAAAGAAAAAAAAAACAACCAGAAAGGATATGGCTGCTTTTAGAAGCCACAAAACAAGCAAACAAAACCTTTAAAGTAGTAAAAACAGCAATTTATAACTTGGTTTTCAAATAGTCCTTTCCTCTGACGACCTGAGGGTGCCCCCACCTCCACAGCTATTCTGCACACTGCACTCTTCTCCCTGGCAAGCAGTGTTTAGCATCGCCTACAGCCTCTGTGCTCAACTGATCTTGACACTATCATTATATGGTGCAAAGCTGGCTCAGCCCACAGGGAGGAGCAGATTCAGCACAATCAGGTGGATAAACATGCAGTGCAGGCTGGGTTTGCAGGTGAACTGCTGTATACAAACTTCAGAAGAGACAGAAAGAAGGAAGTTCAGACTCCCCATGCACTGCAGGATTTCTGCCACACCTCTGTAGGAAACATTCAATTACCACCGATGTGTTTTGAGGAAGATCACTACAATTTAGGTAAAGACTTAAGTGAAGAAATACTTAATTCAATAGCTTCAGTGTAACTGAAAGCCAAACCAATAACATAGAACATTGCAAAAGGACAGACCTGTTTGTGTATCTGCTGAAAAAAGCCTTACTTTCACAATACATTTACCAGCAGAGACCAAAAATAACTTGCCTTCATATTCATACACTGAAAGCATCACAGATGAAATACTAACATTCAAACCACTTGCTCAAACAGAAGGCTTTCCTGGGATTAGACTGCATGGTGCACACAGCAATTCCTCTACCTCTGTTCACATTGCCCACAACAATTTCTGTCCCTCTGTAGCTGAGAAACAATTATCTTTATGGAATAAAGAAAATGATACCAACAGCTTCTCAGCATCATAATTAGACTGCTATATGGGTGCTTGATGCATGCAGTTTACTGTCAGCTGTGTTGGAAAGGCTTTATAATTGTTGCCATTGTTGACCACAATTTAGGAACTGCAGATTATGCAAAATACATTTAAACAGAACTGCAGTACTTAAAACTATTTGCATGCTCTGCTCTATTTATTTTAAATACAAAATGGTTCTTTTTTTTCTTAAAATAGATATGTTCTGCTGAGAAAAAACTCCGTTAGTTTAGATAGTGAATCATCAGAACATCACATGAATTGATGAAGTTAAAAGGGTATTCATTCTGCTGATTGATGTCTGTTGCCCTGTGAGAAGTATTCCAACTGGCAAAACTACTATAAAACCACACAGAGAAACACTGATTGTATCCTATCGGCCCTTTGGGAAAAGGAAACAAGAGTGACATTTAAGCCCGTACTACATTTCTCAGCATGCAGATTAAGGTAATGTGTGATCTAAACAGCAGCCAATTTTTGCAATACAGATCCCAGCACAACAACGTTGAGTCGGGACGAGTAGTAGTAAAGCAAGCTCATCCTCCTTCACATGGACAAGCATAACATCAGTCACTGGACAAGTACTTACATAATCGTTTTAGGATTCTGCAGCATACAGGCCTTTGGTCCAAACGTGGTCACTGGGCATGGTCCGTGCAAGGAGCGTGTCCTCCTGAACATAACAAGGTAAGAAATAAAATCAACCTGATGGCAAGCTAGGTATAATTAGCTCACCAAGCACCAGAGCCGAACATCTTTGAAAGAGCCGCATTAAGAAATGGACTTTGTCCTTCATTGCCTAAACTTCATTTGTGGGTGACCAGCCAATATAATTTCACACACATTAGCTCACACATTTCAAAGCTAAATTTTAACTCCTGTACCTTCCTCCTCAACAGAGATTTTATAATTGAAGCCACGCTCACAGCTCATGCCCTCCTGATGTGAGCACACACTCAATCCAAGCACTACTACCAGCCACAGATTTTTCTTGTATTCATTTAAACCTCACTGTGCACAAAGTAGGATCACAGCCTCAGATCAAAGCAGTTCTGTGAACTCATGTCAAACTTGTCCAAGTTTCTGTTTAGTCACAAATCTCCTTGACGTTACAGACCAGAACAGCATGTGGGCCTCTCAGGGACACAAAATGAAAACAACCTATTTTCAAGGTCTCACTACTGTAAAAGGAAAAATGCTACGTGGAAGGAAGAAAGCAGAAATCATGTCGTCTTAATAACCAAAAATACTCTGTCTATACATCTAAGGCAGCGCAGAAATTTACAAACAAGAAATCAATTGCTACTGACCAAATGTACTGAAGTCAACTAGTAAGAAGGAGTAGGGTAATAAACTCAGCCGTTTAAGCAGAGGAGTGCCTACGAGGTTGATTTAATCCCCTGAAAGGTACAAAGGCATCCCAACCTGAGCTTCACGCGCTTTTTTAATCAAGAGAAAACAATGCAGTGAAGCACTGCTCAGGCATTTTTGGCTTCTATCACTTAGTGGCACGCATGAGTTCCATCACATAAAGCAACAGACCGCACAGCAACCTGGTAGAGCACAGCCTGCCACTGCCAGAAGCAGCAGCACTGGTAACAGAGTGCACTCAGCACACCTTGCTCTTACGATACCACTTCTGGATTGCGCAGCAACATTGCCTCTCCCAGTGTAAATCAGAAATCCCAACTTGCTAACGAGGAAGTGTACCTTGATCGCTCACTAATGAGTGCAAAGGGGCATGTTTTGCAGTATCAGAATATTTTACAGACAATTTCCTTAAGCACTGAACCTGAATTGGAAGCTCCAGCAATAGGGGAGAGAAGGAACAAACAGGAAGGTACGAAATGCCTGGTTTCCTAGTAACTTTCAAGAACTATCTACAAACTATGAGTCTTAGTGCTAATGGTGAAGCAAAGCAGAACTACCACGACATGACCAGGATCTCATTTCCAAGAGACCTTAAATTCCACCCAGAACACAGGACTGCTGCTAGCTCTGGGATGAGATTACGTGGAGCAAGTCAGAGCTGTTCTGCCTTACCCGCCTCCCTCCTCCTGCAGCGTCTGTATATGGGAGTAAAACTCATTGCGTCATGTTGAAACAAGTAAATGCTATTAGAATTATTCCATTAAAATCAAGTGGGAAATATGCCTTTCCTGTGCTTAATTCAATTAACACAGGAACTGGTAATTAACCTATTCCTTGCTAGTAATAAATCACCGCTGCTCTGCCTATTATAGTGTATATTGTGCAGTAGCTCAGGCTGGCCTGATGACTCACTTGGAGCACTACAAAATCCCACACATCAGATTTCTACTGAAAATCAAACACAGATGACAGATTAAAGTCATAATATTGCTTCCATGTCTACGAAAATATGTTTGTGCAAGATTTTAATTACGATAATTAACATTATTTAATGCCCCATAACAAATACATTGAAGTTTTGTTTAACTTATGTTCAAACATCTTTTCCAGACACATACGACTATTACTTCAGCATGTTAAAAGTTTACCTTACTTCTATTAAAAGAGAAAAATGAGCAAATCTGCACCTTATTAGAGATGAACACATGGAGCAAAGGGAAAATCCAAGTCTCTACTTATGAAAAGTTACATGTGAAATTAGGACAGTTAAACAATGCTCTGGTGACATCACTGGCACGTTTTGCTGCACTCAAGGCTCCACCACTACCTGCCTTTTTTGTCTTCTTTAAACGCGGTACGTATTTCAGGTCACTGTTTAGCTAAACTCCTGTCCTACAGAGAGGCATCAAATATCCACATCTGAAGATTTAAACAGAGCAGGAAAAACACATTTCACAGCAGGCTTTTAATGTAAAGACTTACCTATTGGCTGTGATACATAACATAGTAGCTAGAACAGTAAGGTCCTTGGTGAATATTTCCCAAATACAACGTAGCAGCTGAGCTACTTATGCAAACCAAGTATTTCCAAGGATTAATCTCTTGAGTGAAAGGCTTTCATTACATCTCCTTTCACCACAAAGTTTCCCCTGGGATCTTCAGGTCTCACTCACATAAGCTCTGCCTTGCAACAGCAATCCTGCCAGCAAAGCAGTAACACTGAAGAGAATTTCATCTCTTGAGCAACTCCTTCGTGATTCTGTCCGTGCTTCACCCTTACCCGGCTCACAGCACAAGCAAGGTGAAGTTGTGGTGCCACCAAGACACACTGTTACCACAGCGCACCATCCGGTATTTACAACAGGTCCAAAGATCACAAAATCAACAGCTCTCCCCAAGCTGCCCACATGACGAAGAGCGTTGTGAATACACCAGGAACTTGGCTCAGTGGAAGAAACGGGTGTTTTCAGTGTTGTGATTAGATTTGCAAGCACCTGCGTATTTGTGCTGCCTCATGTTACAATATAACCCTAATTCTCACACAGGCTTTTAATACACAGCACTACGGCTCCAGTTAGAGCATTTATAAAAAACTGCAGGTGTGCCTCTGCTATTTTTTTGAGCCTGTGAACTCTGCAGATATCAGTTTTGACTGTTTTGATTACAGGTCTGATCTTGGTGTAGCCCCAGCCTTCAACTTCCTGACTTCATTTTGGACTGACAACCTTTCAAGGTGCGTTTTAAGGTTACCTTAAAAGCTAGACTATGGGTATACAAAACCAGAAGCAAAAACTAAGATCTGGATATCTGACCTTCTTCCATTTTTCTTGAAAGTGGGAAGAAAGAGAAGCCATACCGGAATTCTTTGGTGCTTCCTAGGGCTGGTGAAGCAGACAAGCTTCGTGACTTCGCTCGCCCCCGGCTCGTACTGCTCCACTCCTCATCGTCATGACACGCTGAGCAATGATATGCAGAGTCCGAGCTCACATCAGCCTTACTGGTACACAGTTTCTCCCGATTCATCTCCATACTGGAAGTGAAAGAACCTCAGTGAGGGAAGAATTTAATTCCTGTGGAAAAACATCGGGGGAAAAGAGATGGGTAAGGGAGAGAAAAATCCCAGTATAGCAAAGTTAATAGAGTTATTAGGCATGAACTGGCACTCTTTGGTAACACTTCTCAACAAGATCTGGGCAGCTGAGAAGTTCTTCGAGGTCATCACAAGACACGGGAAGGAAAAAGAGACCAGAGTTAGAACTCCAGTGCTCCTAGATGTACAAGAGTCTCCATATAAAACTGTTGAGTACTATTAGTTCAAGGCCATCACACTTCCAGCTACATCCAGAGCAACATATATGTGTCAAAGACTAAAGAGGAAGAAGTGAGATGAATACCAAGCTGAGAAGAGACAAAACCAAAGCAGAGCACTGCAGATCTTGAAGCATTTGTGACAAAGTGGGGAGATGGTCCAAACCAAAGAGAATGAAACGAGGTAAGCACAAAGTACTGCACTTCCACAATAATCAGCACAAGGACAGGAAACGAACAGCTGGCAGACTGCAATTCTGCAGGAGTAAAAAGCAACACAACACGTAAATACTTCAGTAACCACAACAGGAATAGGAATCCCTTATTGAAGTTTGCATCATTATTTGAACTAACTAGAAATTTCTCACAACAAAAATAGAAAGCAACTTCCAGAGTGTAAAGAAACACCAAGCTGTGACCAAACCCTCTCTCAGATGAAGCCCAAAGGAACAGCACGTTCCTCAAATGACTTCAGCCCAGGGAAAAACGTTGGCTCACGAGATACTGGCAGATGTTTTTCAAGCAGCTTTTAGCACACTGCGACAGCTTCTTACTGTATCACGTGCAGAACAGAGCAGGACATCGCTGTAACTGTTGGAATAGACCTTGGCAATGGAGAGCACTCAATAATATTTGTCTGTGAGGTTAACACAGAATGAGAAACGTCAACAATTTTACAAGCACTGTGCTTCACAGCATCTCAACTTGAGGACAACAAAAGCATCAAGAAAAGAAATAGTAATTTATTAGGAATACCAGCTGTTACTAAATTAGACAGAATAATCACCTAATGGCAGCAGAGCACAGCTCTGCTCTCACAGCAGATCAGGTTTACCCCGAGAGAACGTGGCCACCAAGAGGTGCAGTTAGACTCAGCCAGCAATAACTGATACCATCCTCCCTTGGGAGGATATCAGCGCTCAGTTGCTGGTTACCCACTGCTTGGCATCGCCAGCGGCCACGACTTGGGGAACTCTCCATTCAACACCGTTTTCATTTTAATTACCTACTTTCAGAGATTCAACATAAACATGAATGAGCCTTTTCTGCTATTTTTCCCCCACAGTCAACCAGGATTCTGAATGAATACTTTTGCCAGTCTAATAATGAACGAGATACTAATTTACCATCTGATTGTAGCACCCACATTTGTAATGCACTTCTTGTTTCAGGCCTATCAAACAGACCTAACAAAAATCTAGTACCATAATTCGTGCTTCTAACTCTAAGGACTATTCTTTACAGCCACAATCATTGTGGCAAACAGATTACTATTGTGTTTGGTGCATCTATATCACAGGGACCAGACAGGCTTCTCAAGCACCTTTACACACCAGGACTTCCACAGACATCGCTTTCTCTCTGATTAGTAAGGAATTGCAGATCTGAGTAAGCCTTTGCTGGAATACCAGGCTTTTAGCTAATATAAAGCAAAACTAGTATATTTATAGTGAGTCCAAGTTAATCCCTAGGAGTAAATACATTCAATATCTTAGATATCAACAAAAATGCCAGAGATGATTTCTCATCCATGGCACAGATCTCACCCTCAAGAATAATCTGGATAGGAAAAAAATACACAGGACTGGTGGAGGAGGGGAAAGCAAAGAGATGAGACCAACAACCAACAACTCAGTACCAAAATCAGCAGCTAGGTATTTCCAAAAGAAACCCGTCTGCACAGAATTAACCCAGATAATGATACACAATAGCTAAGTCTAACTGCATCTTTTGTTAGTTCTCAATGTTAGCTTCTCAGCTGTTCCAGAAATACTGAGTGAAAACCAGCAGGGAGCAATCTCTCATTATCTCTTGCCAATCCCCTGCAGCACACCGCTCAAAGATACCCATACAGCCTCATCTACCTCAGGGATACTCATACAGTTCCACACACTTGTAACAAAGTGTATGGAAATGCAAACCCTGTGAAAGCAGCTCATGCAGAGTTGTTTTTTTCAGTAACTGTGCAATTGCTGTACACCCACCCTATTTCACCATATCATCCTAAACTGAGAGGTGCAGAGAACAACAACGTGTTTCAAAAGCAATAAATAAGGTCTGTTCCATGTGCCTTTGTTTGAAAAATCTTCATCTGACAGATGCCATCAGTAAAGAAAATAAAACTGGAAGTAAGATTTTGCACAGATCTACCACTACACGCAGCCTAAGAACTGGATCTCCCTCCCATGTAACGCTTTCCAATTCAGAATGTTTTAAACTACAGCTTACGCCAAGTACTGTTTAATTAACCTCCCCTCATAAGACCTTCATTAAATAAGCAGACCTGACATAAGGACAAAACTATCACAGACCAACTCCCAGGACGGGATCCAAAAACACAAAGCACGAGTCAACAGATGAGCAGAGCAGCCTCTTTGCTGGAAGTCATGCCCCAAATCAAGGAAAACAGAAAAGATTTAGAAGTTCAGCATTCCAGAATAAAGGACAATTGAGAGTTAGCACTTTGATATTTAAAGTCATGACACACAATAGCAAGTTGAGACACCTCTCAGAATCCAGCTGTTTCTTTTTTAATGTCATATATCCCACCTTCGGTTCCTCTGTTGTTACAAATGATCACCATCACAAACCACAGCTTCAGAGAGGTTTTGTCAAACCAACTTTAGAAGGGAGGAAAGAACACCAGAACATCCCAGATGTTTTACTGCACTGTTAGACTATTACTAAGGAATCACACTCCACGTCTACTGTAAGAATCCTGGTTATAAAACAAGTCTGAAACAATTTTACTAAGCCTCCATTCAGATGTAATCCACATCCTGTTGGCCAAGAGTTATGTGCGTGCATCTTAAACCGTGATCTTCTCTGCTGTTAGATAACAGGGAATAGCACACAAACATGCCCTTCCAAGGAACTACACAAGAAACATAAGGCTATGAATCACTAAGAACTGTAAGCCATTTTTTTATGAGCATTGCTGGTCAGCGACTGTTTTGTGAGGAAGTCTCCCTCTATCAAATGCACGGCCCTAAACCATCACAGCAGAGGGTTACCACAGGGTCCATCCCAACCAAACACTGCTTTTACAGGGCTCCAAGGCTGCAGCAATTCTGCTAGTTTCTTAGGGCTGCATCAGCTGTTGAAAACTCCTAATTCTCTAACATATTATCAACATTTGTGTTATAGCAGGAAAGGACAATGTTGCATCCAAACACCACACCGGCTGTGCCTTGCTGCCAATCCCTTCTCTGCTTAATGGTCTAATTCTGTAGATAAGGTTTTACAATGATGATGCTTTAGTGAAGAAAGCACTGCAATAGAGCTCATATGCATACAACTCCATCTCCGAGGCACAAACCCTCCCGCCAAGCAGTGAAAGCAGGCAGCACTGCATGGAGCAGACAGCACTTCCCTTTTTTCAGTGTCTGACAGAAAAAAATAAACAGCGTTCCTGAGTGAAAACACAGGGGTGTGTTTTTGACTACATCCTACCAAAAAAAAAGAAAGAAGGAAAGAAAAAAGAGATAGTATGACTATCACGTGTCTCATACTCAGGGCAACCAAGTTCGTTTGTTAACTCTTCGTTTTCGGGAGCACCGCCGCACGCATCGACCTGGCAGCACCACAGACGGGACCACCCCGGAGCCCCACACGCACCTCAGCGGCTTCAGGCGCTCGGACAGGACGGAGCGGCCCGCACGGCGCCGGGTTGCGTTCTCTCACCTGTTACCCTTTGGGAAACTCTCCCGCCTTCTCACCGCTCGCGCTCAGCGCCGGGGCGCACCCACCTCGCCCCGGTCGCACAACGCCGGGTGCACGGGAGTTATCGGAACCAACACTGCCCGCGGACGGCTCCCCAAGAGCCTACCCTGAGGAGAACGGGGCCGGCTCGCAGCGGTAACTGGGCGGGATGTGGGTACCGCGGTTCCCAGGCGGCCCGGCCCCGGCACGCAGCCCCGCGGGAGGCCGCGGCCCGCCCGTCCCCGGGGGCTCCCCTCAGCGCTGCCGCCCGCCCGCCTCAGAGCCCCGCACTCACCGCCCGCCCGGCTGCTTTCCCTCCCGCTGCTCCCTCAGAGGCCGAGGCGCCGACCGCGGCGGTGGGGGTAGTAGCGGTGGTGGCGGCGGCAACGGCTGCCCCCGAGCACTGAGCGGGGCCGGCAAACCCTGCACGCCTCCATCGTCCTCTCCCCGCCTCCTCACCAGAGACGGCCCCAGGGGCGGGGCAGCGCGCATGCGCGGCGGCGCGGCCCGCAGGTTGGGCTCAGCCTATGCGCCCGCGCGCAGAGACGGTGTCGCCGCGCATGCGCGCCGGGCGGCCGCTGTTGCTGCTGTGCGGGGAGGTGAGGGCTTCCGGCGTGCATTTAATTAAATTAACTAAATTTAATTAACTCTTTGGCATTGTGCAAGGCTCGACGGCCTTAGCGGTCCACGGTTGCAGCTCTACAACCCAACTGAGATCCTAAAGCCAGCCATCAGCACAGCTGTGTTTCACATGGCACAGAGCCCCCACAGATAGAGTATGGGAAACTTCTAGTTTTCAAGTCTAGAAGTTATGTGGAACTGGAGTTATTCCACACTAGAAGGCTGCAAAAAAAGGACGTTAGAGTGACATTGACTTGTCGAGCAGACTCCCCTAAGGTGGGGCTCAGCCCCGGCAGCTGTCACAGACACTGCCACCTCAGCCCTCTGCTGCTGCACACATCACCCACACCCATCCAGCACACAACAGCAGTCACGCACCCTTATGTTTGTGTTTCTTAGATTGTTGGTTAAAGATTCTTTCTGACAAAATCCCCGCTTAAGAATGCACGTTCTCTTTCACTGCTGGAATCACTCAGCAAGAGACAGAAGCTCCTGAAAAGCAGGAAACCATTTTCCATTCTGTCCTTGATACGGAACCCCATTTTCAGCAAGGGAGAAATGAAACAAAAAACAGCTCCCATCTCAGACCAGCTCCCATCAGCCCTGAGCTGATGATCCTGAAGTCATCAGAACTTTGTCACGAGCTTCAACAGGGATCAAGCCCATATATATATATGGGCTTCACAATCCTTCAGTTACACATAGATATCTGTCTCTCACTGGAATGTATATTGTAGCAAACCTACAAAGTAAGAACAAATTATGCCCTTTGCAAATGCAGTAATTTGGGATTTTTCTCTTTTCCTTTTTTTGCATAATGAATGTTTCCAGGAAAGCGGGGAGTCAAAGAAGTGATAGGAAAGGAAGAAGCAAACTTGAAAAAGAGGAAGTAGTTGCTAGATATGGGGAAATCCTGCAGCACTTTTTAGGAAGTGCACTATTTTGAGTCAAAATTTGTCTTTACTCTTCCTTCTGAAGCATGTTAAGGGCCCACTATGCAAGGAGTTGATGAAACAGTACACAGTTCTACAAAGTCAGTATCTTGGAGACTCAAAAGTCTTCCAGGTGCCTAAAAGGCAGGTTCAAACTGCAAAGGAACAACTGAACATGGCGCCAGGAAGGAGTACAGCACCACGTTCCATACAGTCAAGACACTTATCTCAAAAGCAGCAACAGAATACGTTCCACCACACAGGAACCATGCTCAGACAGCGCCTTTGTTACCTATGCCTGTCCACACCCAATTACTGACTCCAAAAGCTAACTGAAGAGTAAGTGAATTGGCTTTGGGGGTGAATTTGTCCGAATAAAGAAAGAAGACAAAAGCACCACGAGAACAGTTTCCCACAAAAATACATACTGAAATGTTTAACAGGTAAAGTGGCAGGTTTTTTTCCCCTACGAAGAGTAACATTGTGCAGGTGCTCGATATTTTGTAAGAGGCACAAACTCCAGACTTGATGAACACTTATCCTCATTAACCGATGAAGATCAGATAAGAGCGCTAATCAGCTGAGCCTATCCTATTTATAAAAGAGCTACAGTTACAACAGCAGCTCCGAGCTGCTCAGGTTCAGCAGCAACTGTGATAGCTGTACCTGCTGATCTGGCTGGATATAACACAGACAGACTGCTAACATCTCTTCCCTTCAACGCAGACTGAAGTGCCACGAGAAATAGAAGAGTCTTCTGTCACTTCTGAGCATGCTCTCCCTGAGAACGTGATCAGAATAGCAAAGTTCACTCTGACAAAGTTGTTCTTACCTCTCAAGCCTCATGAGAAAAAAAAACGTACCAGAAATGTTTAAATTCTGATGTATGAGTGTGACAAATAAGCAGTTATCAATGGTGCGAAATTACAGAGCCACTGATATAAGTATAGAGGAATGCAAAGCTGTGGTGTGCATTCGGTATTCGGGCTGATTACAAATATCTCCAATAGTTACGTAAATGTCTTTATCCTCAATTAATCTAGTTCCCAGTCTTAAAAATGAATTGCACAAGGGTTGACAAATCTGTGCCATGGCTGAGATAAGCAATCAGGAATGCTGGCAGGTAGCCCCACACTCAATCCACCTGACAATACAGACTGCCTTTGGTAACGCAAGGATAGAACTGAGAGCTGTTGGCAGCCAGTAAAGCAAGCTTAGGTAACAGGGAGTGGAGAGATGTAGGAGAAATCTGACATGTAAAGAGTATTGCAAAGGGGAAACCCACAAAGGGGGAACTGGCGAACTCAAAGCGAAAGGTCAACATTTCAGCACTGTTATTGTATACAAAAGTTAACTAGAAAAACAAGAAGACATACATGTTTGTTCTAAGTACACTGGCTGCAGCTAACAGACATTACTGATTTCTTAAAGCTTTTGAAGACGTCTCAGCCTTTTTTTTTTTTTTTCTTTTAAGCATTATTCAATAGAAAATGTTCTTAAAGAAGTTGAAGGAGAAATTCGATGGCAGAACAGAAGTAATGTGAAGACAGTTTGGATGGCCTGCTAGCCATGTGACACAACTGACTGGGATGAGTTTGGAGCTAAAGGCAGTCTCCTCTGTGGACACATGTTCACAATGGGTTGATTCAACCCACAGTTTTGGACTGCCCCTGAAATTTCCTACCAGCATTGAGCTGGCAGAGTGTTGAGCAACATCAAAACTGGAGGCTTTTTACTAAGAGTGATCAGTGAAGACAACTGTCCCACCTTAATGAGCGATGATCTGGCTTGAATTATACATGCCATCTGAATTATACCTGGGCTAGAAGTCACCAACCCTGAGGAAACTTCAGCTAGTACAAAGTACTTCATCTTGTCTTCATCACCAGTAAGAACTGCTCCAAGCAAAAGATCTCTTCTTCCTCCTCCATATTGTTCTCCATATGAAGATAAAACAATGTAAACAATTATGCAAATCAATCTTGTTCTATATGAAAACAGATGCCCAGGACTTACCTCCTATCTCACAGCAGGATATAAAACAACAAGAACTATGGAGAAGGGCTTGGGCTACAACTTGGGGTTTCGGGAGGTGCTTCTGTCTGTCCCAGCATGACTCAGGGTCTGTATTTCTGCCTTCAGAGTAAAGATAAAAACAACTACTTCCTTCTTTTTCAATCTCCTCAAGACTGTAATCTCACTGATACAGGAACTGCCTCTCTCTGTGTGCCTGAGAAGCATTCAGTCCATGTATCACTGGTGTGTTACCAAGTGTTGTTACTCTAATACAAACATCAAATTAAAAGAATAGATCTATTTACACCACATTTTACCATTCACAGGAGATCTGGAAAAGGCAAAGAAGCTGCTGCAGCACTAACTTTCAAATTACAGGCCAAGTCACTAGTTAAATGGGCAGTCCAGACCAATTCACTTGTGTGCAGGATCCTTCCAAGTCAAACATCACTTAAACCTTTGTGAACTAGATTTTCACACTGATAAAATTAGTTCTGCAATTCAAAGTGGAAAGACTAATGAGAACTCTAGGGAAAGATTCCTCTGGTTTTCCATTAGATACCTTCACCCTGACTGGTGACATCTAAGCAACTGACATTCCTCCTCGCACGCAAACCACCAGTGCCTCCAACATTTGTAATAAGAATACAGGAGAGAGATCTTAACTCACTAATTGGAGTATTTCAAGGAAACTGGCTTGTATTATCTAAGCTACCTACTTAACAGAACCCATCATTAAAGCAAACAACTGAAAGATTAGAAGTCCGACTTCATCTACTAGTTCAGTCTTGTGGGTAGGGTGTGCTGTTTGTTATGGGTCCTTTGCTTATCAGGAACTATCCAAGTCAAACAATAAAGGTAAACACTGTATTGTAATAATGGAAGAAGTTGGATCAAAGCTTTTGTAGCTGCCCAAACTTTGAAGAGAGCGACAAGTAGTAGGAAAGAAACAGAGTAAGATGATTCTTTAAATTCAGTTCCTCTTTGTCGTCATGGATTATCAGCCACACTGACATGTGGAGACCATTATGCAATTTCAGAATGATTCTAAATAGCAAGAGGCAAGACACAAAGGGAAATGGCAAAACCCTGTTCTTGTCACTACCAAGGGTCACCAAGTGAAAGCCTTACGCTGCAAGTTTCTCTTGTCTAGGTACTATGCATACAGGAAATGCTATGCTCTATTTTTTCAAAAGAGAAGGTGACTGAAAGATTCAGAGTTGTGTTTAGGTTACTACAACAAAACCTGATCACACACTAGCTAACTAAAGTACTAAGTATTCATACAATACATCGCAACCGTGGGCATTCCTTACCGCATCACAGCTGATGCTCATGAATTCATCATGAGTTACAACTGAAATTTCTATTCTGAAAATCACTATGGACTCAATTTGCATCCTGGTCATTAAGGAACATTTTCTTGCAGCACAGGGACGCTTAGAACAAAGTTCCAAGGGCCTTGTTAGGTCCATCATCAGCAAAGTTAAGGATATCTTCTTGCTATATATGGCTCCCAAGTCCTCTGAAGTGAGCACTGCTTCGTATGGCTGGCTTATCAGACCACTTACAGAAGGCATTCCTGTACTGCACACTGCTTAAAGGAGAAATAAAAAAGAGGGAGTCCCTTGAGTTAAATGGTAACTTGTCCTCTTTTTTTTCTTGTAGTCACAGTTCTTTGTTCCCTTGTGCTCTAGGTTTGTGCTGTCCACCTAATAGCACAAGAAATCTACATAGTGCCCCGGTATTCCTGAGATTTCCCCCCACCCCCCAAAAACAGTCGACATGATGAGTGCAACAGATGCAGGTGAAAAACGTTTGGTATTCAAAAGCTTCAGTATAAGGTGGGGATTAATTCTGGATAAAAGCCTTACAATGCATCCTTCTGTGGAAAACAGAAATGAAAGCACACTGGTCTCTGCCAACTGCTGGATCATTTGCATTAGAATTCTCGACACCCCAGCATTATTAACATTCTTTTCATGTTTTCAATTCCCTTCTATTTTGCAGATGCTCAGATAACAGATGCATTTGAAAACCTTCCTATTCAAAACCTTTATTCTGGCTCTCAGAAAGGCACAGAGAGGTGAAGGTAGCCTTTTCCCCTCGCACAAAAGGAAACGTATCTACAAAATACCCCATACTTAAAAACAAAACAAACAGGTGTGCAGGGAGCAGTGAAAACTAAATCCCAGCAACCAGGAAGGCGCAGTAAAACCTGCTCACTCTCGTAGTTAGAACACTGTACAGGCAGTGCCTCCTAGTGTTCGAGATGGAGCAAAGGTCTCTAACTTTCAAACTAAGCTCAAAAAGCTCAAGTTTCAAGTACAAAAGGTGAACTGTTAAACTCAGTAACCCTGCTTACGCAACCTCTGTGACAGAGGCTGGCCCTCAGACAGAGCGAGTGGGTTTTCTGGATGCTTTTCCCCAGTTTCCTGCAGTCCAGTTTAGAACACTCAGAAGGCTGGCTTTGCTATACTGTTACATGTTGGCTATCAGATGGACAGTATAGAACAAATGGTATTGTCTCATTATACTTCTATACAAGAACTAGCACTTTGTATTCTAGGTTTTACAAAACAGTACTGCCTGTAATAGTGTTATCCAGTGATAGGGGCTGTATATTCCCACATCAGTACAAAACACAGGAGTCTCTATAAACATGCAGTGAGGTGCATTTCCTGGGGCAAACCTGCATGTTCTTCAGCGCTGTATTACATGTGTTCCCAAGCTGTTCATCACAACACAGCTAGAAGTATTTCACGAATTTACCTCATTGTGAAACATCACACAAAGATATGCACGTTCCCACAAGGCAGTGCAACAAGCATGACCACACTGCAGTATTTCAAATCATCCTGAGCTGCTACGCCCCATGCACAGCAGAGCAGCCTGTCATAGCATGGAGTAGCAGCTGCCATTCTGATTCCTCGGACCACATCCTGACCTCGAGAGCCTTTCTCTCGCAAAGCATTATGGATGGCTGTGACAAGTCCCCAGGCTAAGCCAAATGTTAACACCAGATGGCAGTATAATCTGAAGTTTGATGCTCTGAAGCCAGCCGACATTAGCTTTAACACAAAGCCAATTTCGTTCCGTTGCACTCTATCCTAGACAACACCATGGATTTAGTGAGGACAATTTTCGTGCTCATAGTAGGAAGATACCTTGCAGAAGATGATGTGGAAGGAAACACACCAGTTGGCAAGGCTGCTCCCCAGCCCAGTTTGTGTTCATTGGAGCGATGTGTGGAATAAGCTTCCTGTTCTTCATGTCCAACTTGTGATTTTCCCCACATTTCAAGCACATTCTGCTTACAGCCAGTTATGTGATATTAAATGATAAAAAACTTCTTTGTGAAGCTACAAAGGGAATCAAGATTTGATTTTACTGGATTCTGCCTGTCAAAGTAACACAACTTGAACTTCATAGCTAAAAAAACCTCCCCTAAGTCTTTCTGACTAACCTGAGAGTCTAATTCCTTTTTATCTGAGATTCACTCCCTCTTATAAAATACATCAGAAGATTTGTGCAGTGTCAGACATCATATTGAAACCAGAATTTCAATGTAAGTGACCAAAAATCAAACTGCTTGGAAATAATTAACCTAGTAGTTAATTACACAGTTATGACTATCTGGATCAGAAGTCAGATGTCAAACAAGCCTAGGAAAAGCAGTATTTGAGGTTTACATACAGCATAATCCTCAATTCCCAGCAGCTGAAGAGTCTGAATTTGATCACTCATGCAAGCAAAGCCCCTAAATAATGCATGGCACTACCATGAATTAGTTCTTAATGCACGTGCTTCCAGCAGGATCACAGATCTTTTTATTTCAATCTGCTGCAGTTAAGATAATCTTCCTGAAAACAGAGAGGTACGAACCAGAATCACTTGCAGAATATTTCACCAATGGATCCTAAATAGCAGAAGAGTAATGAAAGCTGCTGGCTTTGTGACATGGAAGGGGGGAGGAAGGAAAGATCCAAGTAACTTTCAGATGCAACGCAGCTGCCAAGTTATATAACCTTTCAGAGAGCCTGGACAACTGTTTTATGGTCTGGTCTTCCACCACAGAGCTGAATTTCTGTACTACGAAGTATTAAAGCCTCTCAAACACCACCAAGGAAAAGAGGGCTATCATCTGAGTAGGATGGATATGCTCATAAATCCCTGATATAATTGCAGAGGACGTCCTGTGAAGAATTCAGCCAAACCCAACTCAGAAGATTCTCTATCAGAATAAACTGTAAAGTTAAGAATATTTGTGCTTTACCAGGCTTACACCCAAATGTATTAGTTGACATTTCCTCCAGCGGTATCAGAATGTCATGCTAATCCCACCCTGATCTGTTGCCATCATCTTCGCTGCTCACAGGAGTGCTTCTGCATGGTGGAAAACAATGGCAACTGCCAAGATTTGTCAGCCTGAGCAGCGGATACCAGACAGGCAGAGCAGACACAGAGACACTCTTCTCACTAAACACACAACTGGAGGTCGAGGAGTCGGTTTGTGTTCCAGCTCAGCCATTAGAAGACAAGGGTAAATGGCAAGCATCTCTGTGCCTCACACTCCCAGTATGTGAAATGGAGGCAACTTCTTCACAGGAGCATGATGAAGTCCATGGGGAGGCTTTTGCCATCTCAGCTGGAAAGACACGCCGGCACTGCATTATCAAGTTGACCAAGTAATTCAGAAGAGCACATGCAGGTTTGGCAAGGACTTCTTTTTTAAAAAAAAGCTGAAAACGTTTCAGATAAAAGCTTTGCAAACATCATGCTACTGCTATCTAACTGCAAAAGAAAGCTAAATTTCTTGCTGTTGCTTGCCATTCAAAATGTAGAAACAGTGAAGCATTATTAAGTTCATCTATTCAGAACCATCATGGAGACAGAAAGCATGTTTGTAGCAGTTGTACTGCTAATAATCCTCACAGTGCATTTCCTACCCACTGTGCATCCTGCTAATGGTTGATGCATGTTGAGACACTGGGCAGAGTAGTCTGAAATCTACGGGCAGCTGAAGAATACAACTGCCACAGATGGGCTGGAGTTTCAATTGATATTTTTAGTAGCTAGAATGAGAAGCTAGTCCCTGTTAGCTTAGGCTTCACAAGTTGGTGAGGAACTTTTGTTTTTACCAGGATAAGAGCTGAGATCAGACGACTGGCTGGCTCCCATCTGGAATTCCCGGTTAAGTTATTCTTGGTGTCTAGAACTGATATGAACAAGAGCTAATACAAGAACGATCCTTTTACTTATGAATGGTTAACCTTCAATTCCTCCAAACGTTCCTTGAAGCCTATTTGTAATTGCTAACTTTTGCTCAATTCCCATCACCATGTCTGATGCTATCACTTGACTCAAATAAGCCACGGGAAGAGGAAGACAGAACTGCTGAAAAGGAATGTTTTTTTCCCCTCAAAGAACCACCGCTTCCACACCATTTTCTCAGCTCTTGGGCTCTGCTTCATAATTCAGCATTCTCACACACTTCAGACAATTCTTTGATGTTACTTGACAGCATGAATCTGGGACAAGGTTTGTAAAGCTGTTCAGAATGGGTTAACTACACATCTGATGCAAGCAGTAGATGAAATATAGAATTGTTCAATTAAATAATGCAGTCATTCTTGGAAAAGCTCCCAGATCTCTCATTAGTGCAAACCGGTGTCCACCACTCCCTGAGCTGTCACCTCTTTCATACTTATTATTCATTCAAGAGCTCAGACCCCCCTAAACAAAGAACAGCAGCTGTTTAATAGTTAAACAGCTCCTATGCACTGCAGACCAGCTGGAATGGTAAGAGGGAGAGTGGAAGTGGCATCTCAATGGGGCTCACAGACTCACCTGATGACTTCTCCCCTCACACACGAGAAATAAATGTGAAACAGTTAATGCTTAAACACAAAATACAAACCAGAAAGCATTTGAATTTTCAATGACAGGGGAAATGGATGGCCTTGAGCACCTGCAAAAGCCATGAACTTTTTAGTTTCATGTTGGCAGCAGGTGAACTTCATCTTCCCTTCTTCCTTCTGAAGAAAGTGAGCTGAAAGATACTGTTTGAGAGTTTCCATTTCCAAGCTTTCCCTACATGATCTGAGCGAGTGAATTCATGATTTACAGCCAACTAGGCAAACTACACTACCCCTCATTACAGATAGAGAGGTAGAATGTCGAGGCCTTGATGACAGTAATGATTTTATCATTGTGTAAGACCACTTGCTTGTGACTGGTAAAGTTTTAGAACCTCTTACAAACATTTCTGCTAGCTTTCAGAAGGTATATAAAACAAGCATATGTTGGTATATTACCTAAAAAGTACAATCCTGTGCTGCAGATGTGAACTGCATCTACACCACTTCATCCACTATTCCACTTATGTCCTCTGGGTACTATCGTGGTTTTCAGCACTTTCAATGTATGAAGAAAAAATAGCACTAAAACTTTCACTTATAACATTCCTTAAGCTTTGTATGTCATGTAGTGTCTATCACTCACTCTAAATCCTGTCTGGTTCTTCTCACTAGATTATTCAATGGCAAAAAGCAAAAGCACCAGCTTCAGGGAGTCAGGTATCAAGCATGATTATTCCTGTTGGTCCTCGTTTCCATTTTCTTTACAGTAGCACAGGAAGTACCTCACTAAAAAAAGATAAGGAGCTACAGTCAAAGAGAGTGAACGTTTCGATAAATGTATGCAGTTACGTATTATCACTGTGTGACTCACTGCCAAGTACCAACCGGTACAGAAAAGGATTTGCTGCTGCCTACCTGCTCTTCACTCAACATGGAATCCTTATTTTGCAAAGAGAAACAAAAGCTAAATATTACAATTCTGTCATTCTGTGTTTTTCCCCCCCTTAAACAAGGACTTAAAACTTATGAGAGCTCTATCTGATATACAAACAGTACACTTCCCAGTTTTCTTCTACAGCAGAAAGATGCCTCACTACACTGCTAGAAGTGGACATCATCTTAGTCCCACCTTAGCAGAAATACCTTGTCAATCAATATACCTTCATTAGAAACTCCAGATCTCAAAACCTACCTAAAAGCAGAGGAGGAAAGCTGAAAAGAACAAGCACTTGGGAGTAGATCTGTGACAAGGGATGTCATAAAAGTTGAGAAGGTGCTAAGAAGTACATGGGGGAGGCAGGGGGGAAGCAGAAAATTACTGAGGCTCGTCATAATCTCCATCCATTATTTCTGAAATCACAGCTGGATTCAAAGTTCACTGGTAGACCATGCTTGAATTAACAATGGCCAATTTTAATTTCTCTACCAAATTAAGTTTCCACATAAAAAAACAAAGTATCTATGAAGATAAAAATGAAAAGAGCCGATGTGATAGCGTGCAAGCAGCTGCCATTCAGGATACAAGAAGTTTGGCTCCATCACCAAACATACAGCAAACTTCCACGTGACAGTGCGATTCAGAGCAGGAGTGACATGGGAATAGGCCAAGCATCCCTGTTCGAGAACAATGCAACTGATGCTATCTTTCTACACTTCCTCCAGCTCTTCTTCCTCCCTTTCTTGCACAGGTCTGAAGCAGAAAAACATTCAGCATATCACACTTCAGGATTACTATTACACCTTGGAATACGACACTTACACAAAATGACCACTGTAACTCAGATCCAACGACTAGTTTGGTGTTTGAAGCAAAAGCAACCTTTCCAAAGATCACAGAAAGGGGAGAAAAACGGAGCATCCACCTTAAAGTTGCTTATTGCTGTTCAGACTTGTTCATTACTTCATTTTTGTAATCCCTTCACCCCATATTTGAATTCAGGACTGCACCTACACTGAAAACAGCATTAACTGAAATACCATGCACAATGCTGGTTTGTTTCAGACCTAGTTACACAACTCAGCAAGGGTGACAAGTTTTGTTATTCTTTATTTACTCTGTCACTTCCCAGAAACCAGATCAATCTATTTTTAGCTCTTACCGAGCATGATTCAATCAGTAATTTTAAGAGTGATTCACAGCTGATTTTAAACATACACTCCAGGGCACTTCACAATGGTCAACACTTCAACTGTACAACTCCAATCTACTAGCAATAGTTCCTCAGATCTTATGAAATGCATCGATTCACTCAGAGATTAAAGGCCCACTAGGAACACAGCATTCTGAGCTCTAGCTACTGAGACTGCAAAACCTGATATCTCTTCCTCCACTTGACTTCTTCCCCTCAGCTGCCCGAGGTATACAGTTCCATGGATGTCCATTTTTACTGCAACACTCTTTCCAAGCCACGGCCAGACAATTGTGACTTTTCTCCACATCTACTCATTACCCAAATACTTCAGATTAATTGGTCCTACTACCTTTGTCACCTAACATGCTTCTCATATCTTGGTAGTTTTACTCCACATTTCTCTGCAAAGCCACCACTCCACATCCCTTTATGTTTATTGCATTTTTTATTCATCCCCTTGCGTGGGCTCCAGAGCCCACAATGAACAAGGAACTACAGAAGCTGTCACTGAGGCCAGGCAGAGATAAATCATTTTCAAGCATAGTCCTCAACTTATAAAACCTTGCTCTAGGAACGTGCCAGCAGCTGGGTGATGCTACTCTTTTGGAACCATATTCCAAGATTATCTTTAAGTTAAAATCTTTTGTCTGAAGTAAGAGCTCTCTGGATTACTAAGCAAAGAAAAAGACAGCCATCTAAGCAACACACAGTAAAGCTTTGTGTTTAACAGATGCACTGTTTGTAATAGAGAAATCTTCATCTGCTAGCATTTCAAATCAGTCATGTTACATATCAGCCTCCTGACACAGGAAGTTACTATCTTGGAATCTTACTGCCAGCAAAGGCATTATCAGAACAGGTAGGAAACAGTAATTTAATGTATGGATGGAGATTAAGCAAAGTAATACATAACATGTCTGCACTGATTTTATAGACTAGACAAACTCACACACAAAACACCAATTGTAATACAAATATACCAGCTGAAGTTGGAAGAGACTCTCTGAATTCTAAAATTTAAGTATTTCCAGCCATAAGCAACTTACCAGCATTATACAGCCCCAAAACCCAAAGCTCACAGTTATCACTTGTAGTTAAGTAATGCCACCATCATATTTCCCATACTTAAACTTTAAAAGCTTCTCTATCAAGGCTGCGAATGCCCATGTTTGGCATGAAACCAAGCCTTCACGTTGGAATTTGTCTTGGTTGGTGTGAAATGGATGAAAATCTATTCTAATTTGAGTAAGATTATCAAAAGAAATTTTACCCACCAGAAAAAAAAAAAAGGGTCCTAAGTAGACCAATATCAAGTTGCTAAAGCAACTGCATTTCAGCATCTCTAAACAGTTGCTGCAGAACTTTGCTTCTGTGGGTACAAAATCAAAAGAGTGTTCTAGATATAAGGCTGTCTTGTGCAGACTTTGTTCTTACTGAGCATTAAAATGACAACTACTTACCCTTCTCAATATCTACAGTAAGGACAGCTAACACTGACAATACAGCTTATCTGGCCAGATTCTCATATGGCAGTAACATAAGATGTTCCACTCAATTCTTTTCCTATTAAAGGGCACAAAAGTTTAAGAAGTTACTGAACATTTTGCTCTCTGATCTCCTGCTCCAGGTGTTACACTCAACATATATCCCACAGAACGTTTCTGTGATGTATACCAATGCAAATCACGTCAGCTGTTTTTGTTTGGAATCTGAGCTAAGGGAGTGCCAACAGTTTTCACTTAAGCTTGTGAGAAGGCCTAGCAATAAAACCATCCTAAATAATTAAGAATGGAGGAAGAAAAATGCCAGTAGCCACTGAACTCTACATACTGTATCACTAAATTCTGCATTAGCATATATCACATTCACATATATATTTTCAAATATTGCTGGCAACCTTTAAATACTTTCTGTTAATAAAAAACATGGAGGTTTTAGTTCATCTTGCAACTGTTCTTAGCACTAAAAACAGCAAAAACCCACCGAGACCTGCATCTTTTCACAAGTACACAATTTAGACCTTTCAAACACAGTACATGTATTACCCAATTAAAATACCGAGCAATTAAAGACATGTTTTGACCTCTCATATCATATTCCGTAACTCAAATTCTTCTGCCAGAAGCAGTTCTGTAAGTAGAACAATAAGGTGCAAAACAGATCAGTCAAAACTCATGTCAAACTGCTTTATTACATCTTAAATAACATTACATTTTAATATAGTATCTATCTTGCATCCAGCTTTCTTGAAGTACACTGACTTTAAAATTAAATACAAAAGGTGAAGAGGGATACAGGGTGTGGAAAAAGCTCTACAGAGTAGTTTCATGAAAGAGAGAAAGAAGGAATTCATCTTTTATGCCAAATCCAGGCCTAACGCACAATTACAGCACATTTTTGTACAGAATGTTGCAGAAAAAACAAAATGGAGAAAAGCTACTACTGCTGCTAGGAAGGAGCATTTCTGGATACAGTGAGAAGATAGGAAAGTTTAACAGAACAATCCGCTGTCCAAACACTGCTGCTTTTAACATTTTATTTGAAAAGAAAGCCAGGAAAACCTGCTTGTTACAAAAATGATTCTAATCAGATGCAAAGGACTCATCCTACAAGAGGAACTGGCTGTGAGGAACTGATTTTATAAAGAAGATGGTTTAGGTTCCCTCCTCCCACACCCCCAAATCTGACAGCGATTGTTTGAACAGGCTGTTTCTCTTTTTTTAATAAAAAAAAAGTGACTTACCACGCTACTCCAAAACGTGCATAGCTTTTTACTTGAGTTCTTCATAGATTTATGCACAGAGTAGCAACAATAAATGAATACAGCAACAATGGTTACAGTTTTTAAACAGGTTATTTTTTCAAAGAAAAAAACATCTAAGGACTTAGTCCAATATGCACTTTTTAGCATTTCTACAGCATGCGATTCTAAGAGTAAACCCACCCAATATGGCAAACAATCAAAAAAGGTTTTTTTTGTTTAACTTAGAAAGTTCAAGATCATTATTTTCAAAACATTGATTTGTACATCATTTCATACACAAAGAATTGACTCGATACCCAAGTGTAGGATAGGTCTCTTTTGAAAACAGAGATTCCTGGTTGTTGAGACTACAGGATAGTGTTAGGATATATAAACTGCCCTTTCAAGTGGACAAAAACCAAAACAGATTAAAAAAAATCAGTGTGGTGAAAAGAGGGGGTAGGAGGGACCAAGGATTGCATTTGTTATCCATAAAACGTGAAAGGATTCTTTAAACAAGCATTCATTACCTTGAACAGCATGTGCTTGGTTACCTTACTGCTTAACGTTATCCTATATATGCCAAGTTTTGTGCAACAATTATCTGTGATACTAGAAAATAAAATAAAAAAAGTAGGGACTAAATTTACATCGTTAACAACCCCCAGATGCTCTGGGCTAGGACTCCCTTGTTTTGCTCAATTAAATACATAAACAAATGTATTTAAAAAGGAAACTTGAAAAAAATCCCGCTACAAACATGACTTTAAAATTTGCAAGTGTGTGAGATAAAGTCCTTAACTTCAACTTGGAAACTACAGTGAAAGCTAACTGTTTCACAATTATGCTCAAGTTTATTTTCTGGTCATGCTTTTATGATAGTGTTTGATTTTTAAATTCTCAAGACAAAAAAAAATGGTCCCAAAAGGAATGCACTATTTCATTTTGCTTACAACACAGAAATTCTTCTTGGAAAGGTAATTGTGCTCTTCAATTTCAGCAACAGGAGACGGAAAAGATCTTGCCCTTTGAAGTTGGGGAGGATGGGGGTCCAAGTTAGTATAGTTGGATTGAATATGCTATCATTTTTAATTTTCAATCGTTGGAAACTTCTTCCAGTCACGGAGTCCGCCGCTCTTATAACACACAGAAAGATGTATTAAGAGTTGCACTTACATAAACCGTAGTCAAGTTTCAAGTTTTGTTCTCGCTACCGACTGATGCGTTCAGCCATTATCGCACTGTGCTTAAGACTGCCATTTATTTCCCAACCCAGACTCCAAAGACCACACCAGTCATCCCTCCCAGCAAAGTAAGAGAGCAATTTACCACAAAAACGTTACTGCATACATTAAAGAAACAGCCTTCTAAAAACAAAAACAACAAAAAAACCCCACAAGAAACCATTTCTTTCTCCCCCCAGTGACTTTCCTAACTTGAATTATATGCCTGCAGCATCAGTAGAAGAGTGCTGTTTGGACCTGGAAAAAAGCACTGAGTACCACATAAAGCCAGTATTAATTAGCTTGATACCTACTTACTTCAGTTCCAGATCTTGAGGAAGCTGTCCCATGATCCTGTTGCCACTGCCATACCATCATCAGTCACGCCTAAGCAACTGACACGGTTATCATGACCAGCAAGGACACCTGGAAATAAGAATATGCAACAAACCTGTCACTTCGCTCTGATGCTTTCTTGTTTTGCTCAGGTAGCAGTGAGGCTGCCACACGACAATCACTCAGTCTAATCCTTCAGGAATTCTGAACAAGTATGGTTTCCATTTTTGAACGCTTTCGCTTTCTGAAGCACAAACGTGTGGGTTCACAAGGAAGTAATACAGAAAATGCTTGGCTCCAAAATTCTACTTGTATATTCCTCAAGTTATGACCTTACTGATTCAAGTTGTGAAATCACTGCCTTGAGAATCCTGTCAGCAGTGTCACAGTAATAAGTGTAACCATACATCGCACAGTTGCTAGCATTTCCTCTCCACAGTGATAAACATCCATTTGATTTCACAGAATTTTAACCCACAAAGAAGAAGCAGAAACATGTTCTGAAAACTGAAACGTTCTCCATCTATTTTTAACTGACGATGTTTACAAGCACTTACAAGCCTTCAACCCCTACATAGCTTTTGCCAATATGGAGATCTGAAAATCAATTACTGTGCTATTAAAAAAAAATAACTGGGACACTAAACAGCAAAGATACAGGAGCCAACGTTCTCCTCTGTCACATTTAACCTAACAGCTTCAAGGAGGTAACAAGAATGACTATATATGCTCAATCTCTCCTCAGCCCGCTGCACTGAGCTAAGATATTCCTGACAGTATCAGGCAGTACAGAAGTATAAATTCTGCTCAGATCTCTTCAATAAGCAGGAAACTTAAAGCAGTTTAAGTTTGGCAACAAGGAATCACATTCCATGAGCATATGGACTCCAGTTAAACTGACTTAAATTTTGTATAGGAAAATTCATGTTTACTTTCTCAAAAGATAATCTGCAAAATCTTTTTGTTTTCTGTTTGCTTCTGAAGTCTCTGCTTCAAATAAATATCATTCTTTCACCTTAATAGCCACACTAACGAGCAGCAAAGCCTCTAACAACAAAGCAGTTAGAGTGACTGGTATGGGAACATCTTTGATGACCCTTTTATCAGCAAGTGCTAAAGTGCTATTTTCCATTAATAAATTAATGAATTCCTGTTAATTAAAAAAAAAATCAATAAATTTAAAAGTTTACACAAAATAACTAAGGACTGAGTTTTTAATGAAAAACTTTCTAGAAGTGCTTCCTTCAAAAATAACTTTGGAGATAATGAAAATCAGTGACCACAAATTGCTGCTTAACAGTTACAATATCATAAAACTCAATGCCACTGTTTAGTGAAATGTGAAACAGCAGACAGACTACCAAAAGCTATCAACATCCAGCCTGCAGTATTTCTATAAGCTACTGCGTCAGTAACGACGTCAGGCAACTTTAAGCCCTCCACAGAGGAGGTGGACAGTACGTTGCACTGCTTTCAACAGACCATATGCAAAACAATTTCTAAGTCTTAAACGACAGTTCCTATCTCCAAAACTTTGTTTTTCATGTTTAAAACCAAATATGTTTACCTGCTCTATCAGCTTTCAGCGTATCCCAAACATTGCAGTTGAAGTCATCATAACCAGCTAGGAGGAGACGTCCGCTCTTGGAAAATGCTACAGAGGTGATGCCACAGATGATGTTATCATGTGAATAAACCATAAGTTCCTGATCAGCCCGAAGATCAAAAAGCCTGCATGTAGCATCATCCGAGCCTGTGGCAAACGCGTTGCCATTGGGGAAGAACTTCAGCAGGGGGCAGAGAAAAATGGGGAAAAAAGAAAAAAGACGTCAAATTAATTTTAAGAGTGGCTGATAAAATGGGCAAGTTACTCAAAAGCTGCAAAATACTTATGCTGTGAAAAAAAGAAGAGTTACGAACATACAAAATGCTTTTCGTCTGGCATTCCAGGCATGGAGCCCATTGCCTCAGGAGTACTCCAAAACTGTACATCTGGAATAGAGCTTCACCCCAGCTCCCAAGCTAGACTTGATGCAGAAAACATTAAGAGAAAATATTCCATAATATTACATCATACAGCACATGCTTAAGAGCTGAGACCAATATAACAGAACAAATTGAGATCCCATGTCCTCTCTTCCAGCTGATACATACACAGATGGCGTTGATGTCCGACTCGTGGCCAGTGAAGGTTTGCCGACACATTCCTTCTCTAACATCCCACAGTTTGGCAGAGGCATCGCAGGCACCGGAAACAAAACACCGAGCATCAGGAGCCAGAGACAAACTCATGACATCTCCAGTGTGCCCAGTAAACGTGGTTGTCTGCTGACCAGTTTCTATGTCCCAGAGAGCGCTTGAAAGAATAATTAAAAGGTACAATTAAAAAGCCATTTACACTTTTGTGCCCTCCTTATTGCCCAATGCATAAAGCAGCAGTGGTAACACAACAGCAAAAGTCAGCCTTTCCCACTCTGAAAAGCTCACTGAGGACGTGTGACTTTGTAAATTACGTCTATCGTTTTAAAAGTGCATTGCTTTCCCAACACAGCAAAATCACTGCTGCTCTCATAATCAAAGAGCATAAAACAATGAAATGGCACTGTCATCCCTTAACTCCTAACTTCCCAATAAACCAGATCCATCAGCAGCAGATCTGTGCTAGGCAAACAGAAGGTCACTGCACTTTGTCACTCTTCTCAAAGCCCGGCTGACCTGAGGTGGACAAACCATTATCCAAACAACAGTCAAGTAACTCTGATAACTCCTGAGAACAGTTGCATTGTCTCGTATGAGCCTTGTTTTAACAGATCCTTTTTGCTTTATAAATTATGTTTAGGAACACTTTGATATAAAAACAAATGTCTACATTCATTAGTTACTCAGAATCAGTGGACTAATAAACGGGCCTTCAAAGAGACTGACACTGTGTAGGAGAGCTATTTATTAGACAGCCTTTGCTGCAAGAACTGCTGCCTGGGAGATCTGTATTGATTTTAAGCAGCAGATATAATACAAAAACTAATGAAAAGAAGATTGAGGCCTTTTCTCAAAGAAGCCAGTTTTTATTAAGACATACACCCACATTCACCTCCAGGAAAAAAGCTGCACCTGCTGACAGCGTAGAATATTTTCTAGCTTTCGTATTAAAAACATCTAAATATGACTTTGTAAGAAAACTGTAATTAATACTGAATACTGAAGTGTTTTGAGAAAAATCACTTTCTGAAAGGCAAATTATACAAAAAAAGTCTACATATCATTTTATCACAAAAAATTAGGTCAGTTGAGAACACAGGCTTAACTGAACAGCCAAAGGCAATAGCCTTGACAGATCAAGTCTTCCATTACCTGCAAAAATGTGACTTACAAGCAATAATCAATCATGTTTAATATTCTGGATGACGACCTCCTTTATGAAGAAATTTATTTCAACATATTTGAAGTGTGAGAAGTCATTACTAACAATCATGTCACAGTTTTACTGCTTACCAAGTGGTGTCGCCAGAGCTGGTAACAATTTGATTATCATCCAAGAAACGACAGCATGACAAGTATCCTGAAAGCAAAACAGAAAGCCAAAGAATAAAACCAGAGATTACTCTCCACACTGCATACCGACTTACACACTTCTTCCTCCTCCCTGGAAGATGCAGGAAGAACTCCTACAGAAGCCTAAAATACAACAGAATATTTATAGAGAAACCTCTGAAATTTTAGACAAAATATTTAGGCTCTTTAATGAGCATGTCTAATTCAACCATTACAATGGCATAACGATAGATTCGATCACAGCAAATTGATCTAAACACAGGAGAAAATTAGTAAAGTATCTTAACCAAAGCAGGACAGATTCTGTTTTGGGACTACCTTACTGAAACTGGGGGAAGCTGGAGGCAAGAGAGAAAGTTATTGAGAAGCTTTATTTACCATTATTTAGCTCCTAAATTAACAGAAAAAAAAGCACAGCAGAGGGATTAATACAGAAAAGAGTTGAAATAACGTACTGTCATCCTACACCAGGCAGTAAGATAACCTTCCAACAAAACTCAAATGACATATGTTAAAAAAGGGCCTCGCTGTGTGCCTCCATCACTCAGGCCATTCTGAGTACGCACTCACCTGTGTGCCCAGCCAGCTCACGGCTGACACGTACATTCCCTTCACGAGTTTTCAAGTTATAGATGGAACAGATGTTGTCAAGACCACCACAAGCCACGTAGTTCCCAGAAGGTGCGTATGCACAAGTCATGACCCAAGACGAACGCAGGGGAATAGCATGCACCTGAAACAAATGCATCCAGCACTTCATCTGCAGAACAACTGATTCAATTATTTAGCATCAGTAGGTTTTCATCTCTCCCCCTCTCTAGCAGGGCATCTTTTCGTCAAAAGGACAAGAAAATACAGAGCTTGTCAGATCAAGTAAACATGTAATTAAAACCACAGGTTTGCCTTTCCTGAATTCAGCTTAATCAGCAATTTTGATAAAAATCAATTTATTTCAGTGCTCTGATTACTAATAGTTTGCAGTAGGTTCAGGAAATCATTGACTTCCAAGTACAGTCAGCAGAACTGCCAATTCCAGGCTTAGATGCTATGTTATGAATGAACTAGTGAGGAAATGGTTACTCTTACAGCCACTTAAGTCCTACTTTGGAAACCCACAGCAAACAAAGACTTAGTATGTAACTAACTTCCTCCCTGTCTTCTTCTGTCTGCAGTGCACATTTTCACACACAAAACACTTAAAACACTGCTACATTCCTTACTGGAGAAATCAAGATTTAGGCTTGTATCAACCAAAGCAATGCAGTCAAAATCATGACCGACAGTACTTCCCTCCTTTGTATTAATTACCAACTTAACAGTTAATCTTACCTTGTTTGTAGTATAGCTGTCCCAAATTATAAGCTTGCCATCCTGGGAGGCACTAACTAGAAGCCTGAAGAGGAAACAGGAGATAAGTAAGGTCATTGCAGGAAGACAAGGAGGAATGTATTTTGATAGCACTGTCTACATGTCAAAGCTAAGGTACCATTTAAGCACAGCATGTCATTACTCAATTCAAGCTACCAGCACTTAAGAAATTATTTCGGAAGCATCAATTTTAAATGTGAAATATTATGGAAATATGTGATAGATTATCAACATGTCCACACATTCAGAAGCATCTCTTCATTCTTTTCCTTTTGTAAGTAATTGCAGAGAAAATAGTTCAATATGGCATTCAGATTTATCCCATGACTCTTCCTCTGACCAAACACAGTGCAGCCACTGAAGTGCTTCATCATCTTGGTAGTGTTTTGTTTTTGTTTGTTATTAAATCCAGCTTATATCTTACAGCTGTCACAATGCACTTTTGCCAGACAGAGACTGAACCCATTTTAAAAATACATTCAGATCCTGATGACAAAACCACACGTACCAGCAAGAAAAGAAATTATATTAAGTGGTTCCAAGTTCTCTCGGTTGCCTACATCCTTTGTGAACTATTGGATCCTTGGGGCAGAACAGGTAAGTAACAGTTGGATGCAGCCAACTTCCCACAGCACAGTGAACCCACCTGGAATCAGTCCCCCAGTGCATTGCATAAATTTTGGCCAGGTGTCCCCGGAGCGTTCTCCTGGTGCGCATTTGAATTCTCCCCACCGGGTCAATATTGGCTGTGATCTGCAATAGGAATTGTACCATCCATTGAGTTCTTCACACCATAGTTCCACAGAAAAAAACAAACCATCACACACAACGACATTTCAATTAGCACTGCAATGCAAATCAAGAAGTCCTACATTTTCTTCTGTATCGAACAATTTCTTTATTAAAAGCCTAATCAAGAATAACTTCATTTTAAGCAGTATTTGCTTTAAAGAAACCATCATTTTGTGGGTTGTTGGTTTTTCCCCCCCCAGACAGGAGCACGGGGTGCACTATTTCAGCCTTTAGACATGCCTCCGCTTTTGAAAGATGAATAACTCCCTTTCAGATCCAGATGACCTTCCATTCCAAATACTGGAACACTATCATCATATTATTCCTGTTTTATTTAACTTTTGGAAGATAAAAGCAGTCTCTGGAGTAAGTAAATAGCAACATAAGGAAGTAATTAGTTTAGCTGTCCTTATGCAGCTAAGTTTAATACCAATAATTTCTCCAGCCTGAGGTACCAGTTAAAAACAAAAACAACCAAAAACCCCAAACCAGCACACGTTTCCAGCAATATAACAAGTACACATCCCAACAAATCCAAAAGTATGCAAGTTTGTTTCATGGATACTGCCTGCATGTGCCTCACATCTCCATGTTGCAGAATCATTTAGCAAGAACATTTGAGCAAGTGTCTGCTTCTTTTCAAAGGCCACCAGCACTGTGAAAAGAGCACTTCCCTGACACAACAATGCTCCTCATGGACACACTCCACGTTAGCAAAATGAAAGTTCTTTGCTTTTGTTCCCCCCACACCTCTTTTTTTTTTTTTTGCACACTTTCATCCTGGAAAATACTCAGCACTGTGCCTGAAAATAAGCTCACAAGGTCAGCACATTCACATGTACCTACCATACCATCCCCAAGAGGCGTACTACAGAATACAAGTTTCCCTCTCCCAAGGTAACAAAATAAAAACAGGACAGCACAGCAACACGCAGAGGTATCAACTCAGGTTCTAAGCAGGTAAACCTCAGAGGTCTTATGGTTCTGAAAGTCCCAGTAACACAACTGCGCTGCTACCACATCTGTAGCAAAGCCCAGGGCTCCCTTCAGCAGGGATCAGCCCTGAGTGATTTCTTCAAGAAAGTACTGCTCCAGGTTACTGCTCTCAGAAACTGGACACCAGCACCACATACATTTCTTGAAAAAACCGCCTAAAGGCAACATTAAAAAAAAAAGAGAAAAAAATCCACTCAGATGTACCTTTTTACAGCACATTCTCTTTTTGTAAGGGCAATGTGCTTTTGTAATTCATGTTAAACTTGTAACTGCTTACCTGAGCCAAGGTGGCATCTGCACAGGCTTTCCTAGCATCCTGCAATAGAACAGAGTTAGAGAACTCAGAAGTTCTGTTCAATCTTTGTTTCGTCAAGTTAATCAAGTTGTCACAAAATAATATTTAGAAAGCATTTTGGTTTGTTATTCAGAAGGGACCCATCGTAACTGCAGCGGGAACATAACATGACAGACTGCTGTCAAAACATGCTGAGCATTTGAAATTTCCTTGTCATGAAGCCTCACATCCGGCAAAAGACTCCAGCCGTAATGACAGGCAACTTCTACTACATGCAGGAAAGATAAGACACGAGACATGTTCATTGATCAAGCTAGTTACATACAAATTGCATTTTAGTTACCAAACTGTCCTACAGTAATACATTGTTTGGGCAGAATCAGCTCAAAGGGACTCAGCTGTTTTAGTTACATGAGAAAGTTCAATGGCAGAGGTAAGAGAAGTACAGGCAACTCCTAGGAGGAAACAAAACTAAACCTAGTATCTGAAAAATACGAAGATCTGAAAAAAGTTTCTGACTATAGAATTAAGTAGAAAGAACACAGCTTGGAAAAAGAAAACATAAGCTAGAGAACTTAACTTCTGCCGTATGAAATACTGGGTAATAGAACTACTTGCCAAAGGAAATACTTTAAGGCTTATTGCTGAGACTCAGGATTTTTTCTACCTAGGAAGACCAAATTTGGAGAATTATCCTGAGCTAGCAAGTAGGGAAAATAACTGGCCAAGCCTTATCAATTCACTTCTGTGAAGCACGCATGTTTTATCAGTTACCAGTTAATAGTACCTGGCGGAACTGTGCTTAAAAAGCACATGTAAACACGCAGGCTGTGTGGATGTGTGCTCCCACACCTGCATCAGTGCAGAAGCTCTGCTAACAGAGTTTAGTGTGAGATGTAACCAGTATTCTGCTCAGCCCCTTGGAAAAAAATTTACACAAGTATTAAATGAAGACTAAAAGCACCAAAAGCAATCAGTCACACTAACAAATGTTTACACTCATTCCAGCACAAGCGCTACTCCACGACAGCAGCATTTTACATGCTTTCATGCAGTGATACACTCCATTTTCTTTTTCTAGGCAGCTTTTATGTCTGAAGGGGCTGGAACAATAAACCCAGACTAGTAAGCATCATAACAGAGCGCACAGAGATTTGTTCTGTGGAGTTAGAGCCCGGTAGTGTGCAGCACTAGTGACAAATCTGAGCTTTACAGTCACTTCAGATGTTTCCTGTGTGCTGGCTGGCCAGAAAGCTGTGAAAAAGTACTTCCTATACATTAAAAATAATAAATAATGCTTGCAACAGGGATGGAACAATGAAGACAAGTAGTTTTAACTTAATCTGAGGCAGGCAATACCTTTAGTTAGTTTTGCTAACTCCTAGATTAAAAGACCACCTCTTCAGAATAAGGACAGAAGTAGAAAAGCCTCACAGTGCCTCTTCTCAGGCCTATGCAAAATTCAATAACTACCAAATATGGCTGAATATTTAGAGAACAGGTGCTGAAGACTAATGGAAGGAATATGCAAGAAAAGATGGTAAAGCAAACCAAATCCAACTTTAGCCAGAGTCCACTAACTAAAATCCTGTCACAGCCTGTATTTCACACTTTATCTTCAACATCTCAACTTACTATGTACAAAAACAACCAGCAGTTTTTCGTTTCTCTTTCTAGAGGAGGTTTCATGCTTTGGTTTTTTTAAGCTTTCATGATACAAGAGTTTTTTGGTTTTTTTTTTTAACCTTCAACCCTCCTCAAAGAACAAGTTGCTAAAGGACTTCCCAGAAAAAAAAGGTAAATACATACAGGGAGACCAAACTGAATCAGACATCAGACAGTTTCAGCTGTCCTATCCTTGATGTCCTTCCTACTAAAGCATAAGACCTCTACAAAGTCCCCGTGAACCTCAGCATCCATGAACATTTAGAACAGGTCAGTATTAAAGTCATTTATAGTCACTGAATTCATTCTGAAAGAACAGATCAGACTTTGTTCTGCACGTGTTGCGTTTCCCTCCACGATGAATAGCAACACCGACTGCACTCCAGCTCATGTTAGGCTTCATAATACATTTTTCAAACTGAATCTAAAACAAATGTCATTTGGACTACATTGTATCTTTAAATAAACAGACTGCTTTCCTTCTTTCACTCAGTAACAGAAGAACAGACACGCCATTTATTCAGAACAATATACTAACACTCCTATATAGCCTCCACCTTAATACTGCCATTTCACTAAACAGTCCACAGATACAGTTTATGTAAACCTTTAACCATGCTCAGGAAGTTTTAATCACCTTCATTCTTCAGCTAGTTTTCTCACAGACTTACTGGAATCCAAGTACACGTTTCTGAGTTACCCCGACTATTTATTCAGTACAAGGTCATTATCTGGAACCAACTTACTGCCCCGTTCTCATTTAGGTAGGCTCCTCAGAACTGCACTTGAAAAGAGCAAGTGAAACAAATACTGAAAGATAAACAGAAGCACTGCTTATGGTCTGGCTCAGAAAAACTTCAGGAACCATTTATCTCCATCTAATCCTATCTCATCCATTTTGTGGATTCACTTGTGTAAGGTTGCATATATGTGAACTTCATTACATTAACTCTGACAGTGTGGAAAAAAACATAATGCATCACATTTCTGTCCATCTTTGCCACCTTCAGGACACACACATCTTTATTGTAAGCTCCAAGACCCACTGATGAAATACATACTCTGATTTGGTTTTTCAGTTGCTCAGCCTCCTGGCGTAACTGGTCAAGCTCACTCATTTTCCTGTGCTAAAGGTGTGCTTCGCTGCCACCTCTCAAACAACCGGAGATCTGAAAGGCAAGCAATAACAGGAGAATTAGCAGAACTCAGATTAAAATTCACTGAGTAGACAGTTCGAGTTACCTCAAACAGGACTTACAAACAATCACTGATTTGTTTTAGTCTTCAAAATACAGGTGACTTTCTCTGAAATACCTTCAGAAAAGTGTTGGCATAAGTGCTCACTATTTTTTTCCACCTACAGTGAACAGAACATTACTTGGTTACTTGGACTTGTTCCTTTTCCTCCAGGTCTCTTCCTTTGCATCTTTTCTTTCATTAGTGTTTTATAAATTTCGTATTTTATGAACTCAAATTTACCAAGAGTGACTCTTCCAGCAATTAAGGTTAGACAGGAAAGCCAGAACATCTCCACAGCACACAGAATTAGAACTTAAAATATTTAGATACTGACAGACAATTGCAAAATGCTGTCAAAAGGCCCTTATGAACTCTGCCTGAAACACAGAACACACTTTTCATAACTGCTATTATCTAGATAGAAGATCATTCACAAGTGTTGTTGAGCTTTTTCTTGCCAATTGTTAACATGTCCCCTGAGATTTCCCAGAAAGGATTCCAGCATTGATATACTGTCAGAATAAAATTAACACTGTTTTCAATGTTAGGCTGAGGGAAGGAGTTCCAACAAGTGCTGCTAAATCCACGTCTCCACTACAACACCTGGTTTTCCAGCCATTAATACGTCCCAGATTACTTACTAGCATATCACAGTCACTGCACTCTGTGGCCAGAAGTGAAGCCTCAGCAACAATTATCCCCGAACCCTCTCAGCCGTTCTGCATACAGCTCCTCAACACATGGACTGCTGTCTATTATAATGAGCACATAGGTATTTTCCATCAAGCATATTGCTCATCTTTATAAACCTGTTCTAGAAATATACTGGCATTTCCACACTGGCATGATGTTGGCATTTTCACTAGCATTCTATACTTGAAGAAGCCGAGGTACAGCTGAATTTAACCAAAGAACTTCTGCATACCATGTAAGTGTAAGATGCTAAAGAAAGACATTAACGAAGTCTGCCCTTTACTGGAGAACATCACACTAGATTCATTTTCAAATACTATGTAAAGCACCAGCAGGTTATTAAAACACACAACCGGTAGCTGAGAACACTTTACTTGCCAGAACTGACCCTTTATTATTAAATAATGCAAATGCTTTGCTAGCAGCTTTACATATTATTTCATTAAGATTTAATCAGCTTATTTATCTTGGCAAGCATGAGGGGTTTGGTTTTTTCCCCAGGGCTCTGAGGCAGCCCTTCCCAAGGGGAAAGACGAGGATCATTTCCGATGGTCTATAGAGCTTTGACACTCTAAAGAGGGCAATTCCACATAACCAGGCCCAACTCTATGCTCTCTCATTGTAAGAGCTAATATTCTAAACTGATGACTTCGAGGAACTTAAATGTCTCATCTTGTCATGTCATCACTTACAAGTTTATACCCAGAGTATTTTAAAGAAGGAATTTCACTTCGTTTCCGTCTCAAAATCCCCACTCATACCTTTAAAGCCCTTCACTTCATTGTGAAACCAGGTCTCTTTCTCTCTTCTGGTTCCAGGGTCATCTTTAAGCCCCTTAAGATTGCTTGCTCAGCTTAGTCCAAAATCCAGTTAAGAAAAGACCTGCCCAGACTTTTATTATCCTCTAACCACCTTTCTTTCCTTTCAGTGTTCTGGTTCTCAAGATGTATTGCTCGTTCTACACGTAAGACAGACCACTCCACAACTGGGTCTCCCCGCACATAACCATCGCTTCCTCCAGCTGCAGTCAGTCACACTGTGCAGCAGCATGCCCCCCTCTCCAAGGGATTCAGAAACTCTCAAGACTGTTCTTAAAAATAAACTTCATTAAATTTTCAGATCTTTTAGCTTCTTAATATCTGATTCCATTTCTGCCCTTCCCTAAGTTAATATATAGCCCAATTCCCACTAAGCAAATAGCAACCTCTCCAGGCACAGCACAAGGAACTTCAGATGGTATCGCTTCTATTTCAGAGAAAGAAATTACAATCCAAACTTAAACGTTCTGCTCAAGGACACAGCAACTCAATGATAGGATTAAGATAAAGATTTAGGACACAGAATTCCAGCTGCAGAGCTACAGGTAATTACATTGAAGATTTACATACAGCTTTACTTAAAAATACAATAGGGTGAATAATCTAATGTCAGTCAACGCAGGTATCTCATTGTGTAGCACACAGCTTAAAATAGTGCCAATTTATTCTTACCAGAACTTGTGTGATGCAACAGAATTCTCTTGCATTTAAACGAAACAAAACTTCTATGTATGGAATAAGAAGAGGCCGAAGGAATGTGTGCCAGTAAGGGGCCTGGAGCACAAGTCTTATGAGGAACACCTGAGAGAACTGGATTATTTAGCGTGGAGAAGAGGAGGCTCAGGGGAGATCTTAGTGCTCGCTATAACTCCCTGAAGGGATATTGTGGTGAGGTGGGGGTCGGCCTCTTCTCCCGTGTAACTAGTAATAGGACTAAAGGGAATGGCCTCAAGTTGCAGCAGGGGAGACTCAGCTTGGATGGTAGGAAAAATTTCCTCTCCAAAGGAGTGGTCATGCACTGGAACAGGCTGCCCAGGGAGGCAGTGGAGTCGCCGTCCCTGGAGGTGTTAAGAAACATTGAGGTGTTGTACTGAGGGACATGCTTTAGTGGGAAATACTGGTGATATGTGGGTGGGTGGGCTGGGTGATCACAGAGGTCTTTTCCAACCTTAGCGAGTCCACAGTTCTAAGAATACTACCCCTAGGAAAAGTCACATAAGAAATTCAATACACAGAAACCAAACCTTGTAGTTTCATTCCTGCATGTATGCAAATGATCCAGAGTTTAAATCATACGAGCTCATTTCATGCTTGTGCTTTGTAGCTTAACATAGCTCACACTGGAAGGTGCTGCTGCAAATGATAAAGCCAGATGAAGCAGCCCAACTGCATCAAGGTTTTTCAACCAGTGGTAACACAAGCAGCAACACTGACTCGGACACGTAAGAAGCTGCAAGGAAGTCAGCTGTTGTACAGTTTATAGGGTACCATGGTAACTTAAGCAGATACGTGGCTCCCTTCTCACAAGGACCAACCCCAGCAGACTGTCAGAAGTCTCGTGCCATAACCCTCTGGAGAGGCTCTATTCCCAACCCTCACATCAGATTGAAGACAGTGCTCTGCTTCAGCACTCTGCTTCAATTTCCTTCCAATTCCACTTTACAGAAGGTGATAGAAGGGGAGAACAGCCCAAATCCCTCCAAAAAGAAGTAAAACTATGATCAGAACACAACCTTCAGCCATTTCATGACTGCTTTTAGCCAGACATATGCATATTACACATAACACGCCCTGTTTACTGCACACCTAAGATCCTAAAACATGTTATTCGTGAACTCCATGTTAAAAGACAGCCATTCACTTATGTTTTAAGGACAGCTTCCTTTCAATGAATAATCTCAAGATGGTTTACCATCCCTGCAAAGCCTTTACACCCACACACAAGATAAGTGTCCGTTACTGCTGACAGCAGTGAGTCCAAGGAGCATAACTACAACTGTTAAGGCTTCTATGGAACTTGACAACCAGTCACCTGCCAGAACTCATGCTTCAATATTTGCTGCATGGAAATCAATAGCTAAATGCTTACAACTCTCAATGTCATGCAAGCCTGTAATACCATACATATATAGAAAAATACATAACAAAACTAGATACGCCTTCACACTTGGTGTTCCAAGTCAGCCCTTATGCATTCCAAGCAACTCCGAACTCTGAACTGCATTTCTGACACAGCATCAATAGGAATTGTTGAAGCCAGATTTCCACATTCCCTTTGTAGTCTTTGTTGCTTGAACATCAACAGGAAGTTCTGATTCCTGCCAACTTGACTAAACTCACTAACACTCAGGAAATGAAAATCCCAATGAAGCCAAAAGCTTCAAAATATAGGAGTGTTCTGAAGGATTTATGGGTCTGTAAAATGTATGGGTTAACCAACCAGCCGACTTGGCTATTTCCCTGTGCCTTTTATATCAAGTCTTGTGCAATTAAACTTATGCCAAAAATATGAACCTGTGGGGAAAAAAACCCTTTTAGTTGCATCTGAACTTCTCAGCTGCACTGTAAATCAGGTTACAATACCAGGACTTATTGGTATTGTAACCAGCATGCCAAAAAAAAACCACCAACATCACCACAACACACCACACACTCTCACCAAGAACAAGAACAGCTAAGGCAAAGAAATTACACAGCAAAGGCACTTGAAGTAGCAGAAGCTTCAATAAATGATATGTAAGCTCATCAGAAACAAGCACAATTTGATATCATATAATACCTTTTTGTTGCTTGGCATGCTAAAAAGGCATTGAAGTGCATTCTAGAAGAAGGTTTCCAGGAGAAAGGTAAAGTTTAAGAATGATAATACTTCTATTTCTGGTGTTTCGAAGCAAGTTATTTCATTCCCAAGTCAGCCTCGCACAAAGTCACTAATGAAGCTCCACACTCCTTTCCTCAAATTACCACCACAGCTGTGATGAAATAGGTAGCAGTCAAGCTCAAGCTTACCTCACCTCCCTGTCAATGTGTTACTGTGTTCCTGAAGGCAGGCTTCTCAAGAATAACAGATTTGCTTTGCTGAACTCACTCAAGACCTTCCCACAGGCTGATGTGCTTAAGTGTCCCTGCTCTAAGCCTAATTCCCCCTAATCTTGTTGACAAGTATACCTTGTAGGTAATTCTCTTCTTGCTAGGGACACCTACTTGCAAGGCAGTTCACTATTCTTCACTACTCCAAACGACCCAAGTCCCTAATCTCTCCTTACAGGTTACTCATAGAAGAATAACACATCGTTGCCCTGTTTCCCAGCTAAGAAACACAAGCACTGACAACAGCTGACCTGTTACTCTCCACATATGATAGTTCTGCAATTAAACGATGTTAGAAGACCTTATGTCACTCATCTTGACTTCCATTTTCATTTTCCTTTGTGCCACAGAAGAGATTTCTGTCCAGGCAGACGTTTATACACTGAACAACTCTACACAGAATGTTTGAAAGACAAACACAAAGCTTTATGAAATCTGGAGAACTTCCCAACACTTCCTGCAAATGCAAATGCACTTTAGGATCCCAGCAGAACAACCCCAATTTAAAGATAAAGCTCACAACCTGGAGAACAGTGACAGGACAACAACTGAAGGGTGGGTTTGAGTTTTTAGCCCATTTCAATGATAGACACTGAATATCCCTTCCAAAGTTCAAACTGTTTATACACTGAGGCCCAGTTATTTGAACTATCATTAATAACATCACTTCCATAAGAGGACTAATGCTTACCTATACTGAACTACAACAGACCTCATTCAAACACATCCTTGAGCTATTTAAGTACAATTCTCTAATCTGACAAGAGCAACGAGACAAAATTTAATAAAGAATTCATTTTTATTTCATTTTTCCATGCAGTTCTATAGAAAAGATAAAGCCTGCTTCTCTCCTAAATAGCCTGTTCTGTGAGTAACCTCCACAGCTCAAAGGAGAACAGACTTTTCAAGTCACAGCAAATGAAGTCGAGTATTTACAGCATGGTCTATCCCTTGATGGTGAAGTTTTGTTTGCTACTGTCCATAAGTAAAGCAATCCCATCAAGCCATTGGTGATGGTAAACACAGAGGGCTTAATTTTTATTGTTGAAATAACTCCTGAATGCAGCCATTCCATAAGCAGGTTAGCTAAATCACCTTTCTCCCAGATGAACAGAATATTCTGTGCTTGTTCCCTCAGTACCTTTTGTGGCAATACACATCACTGCAGTATGCAAGGAACAGTCAGAAAAAGCCAGGCGTGATTTGCAAAAACAAGAGTCCAAAACTTACAGCTGTAGGAATGGCTCCACATTATGCCTACCCAACAGTCTCATAGCAGGTCATCTGATTAAAAGAAGCTGTGCTAATCTACCAGATACTACAAATCCAATTAGTAACATGCACAGCAGCTTGTACATTTTCCCAATGACAAAGGAATTAGAACAATCCACTGTTCCACTGTTTTGCTATCATACCGACTTTGGCAAGCTGCTTTTTCTTTTATTTAAGCAGAAGTGCACATTGATTGCTATTTGACTCTCACTCAGTAAATTGAGAACTTGTGGTGTTCTCCTCCCAGAAAAGAAGATAAAAAAAGGATTCAAAGGTGCCTTCAGGTTGTGAAGATACAAAGAATTTCAGAGGCCACAGAAAGGTACACAGGGACACAATGTGAGAAACAGATGGGATCACACAGGATTCTGGGATAGAACCTTTATTTGCACGTGAGGAATAGCTCACAGACTGACTTGATTAATACATGGTGCTGGTCGAAACAGAAGCTTACACAAACACAGGACAGAAAATACTGGCAGTATCACAGTGACACTGTCTAAAGCAGTGATTTCTCTACACCTGGAACACTGAGTCCAGTTCCAGTGTCTGCACCTCCAAAAAAAGCACACAGATGATATCTGGGGTTGACCAAGGTAAGTAATTAGAACACCTCAGGAGATGCCTTCAGAGAAAGAGCCTGGGCGATAGTTTGCATTCTGAAAACACAGCTGATATATAGCAAGCAGAAATAACAAATCTACCTGAGATGCTTCTCACACAACTTATACATACTACTGGGCTGCACAAGAGGCAGAAACATTTTAAGTTACAGCCTGGAAAGTAATAAAGGTTTCACTTATCCAAAAAATATTAGTAACAATTACACAGAATATCTGCTTAAATAATAGCAGAACACTGAAAGAACAGCATAACGAGCCCCTCTGCTCACAAGAAACGTGGCCTTGTTTGTCACAACATGGCCGGTAAGTAATTTCTCATTCATGAGAATAACTCTTCTGATCTTTTTTTTCCTCCTACTTCCCTGCCCCACTGAGATGAAACAGTTTCATCTCAGGTCTCCCTCCGCTTTGTGAGCTCCACTTCTGAAGGCAGGCAGGCACTAACATCTATTATTTAGCAAGTTTCCTGACCATTTTTAAATCCTTCCTGTTGACACACGAATCCAAATACTAAAATCAGTATTTGCATAGACTAAAACAACTAAAGCTGGTTAGCCACCTTTTAAAGTTAGCATAAGTTTCTCAAAAACTAGAAAAAAAAGGAACTACCTCATTCTTCTACTTACATTTTCTCTCACTACAGTAGAAAGCCAACTTCTGCTGTCAAACATGTAAATTCTGGAAAGAAAAACATCAAAATGAATGTAATTATTAAGAAATAACATGAATTTTGTAACAAATTCAGCAGAAATTCAGCTACCAAAGCATAGACTTCTGCTAACATAACGGGAACAACTGCTTTGTCTTCATGAAGGAGGGGGGCACTGCTTCAGCAGTAATGTTGACATAACCTGAAGACGTGCTCATCTCTCGAAGTTTAACACTTAAGAAACTCTTGGAGCCCTCAGATCAGTTCTTCTCCCCTCCAGCAATACGAAGCCCACACTGCAGTGCTGCACAGCTCATGGTTAGAATGGAACGGTCTCTTCTCTGTGCTCTAAAGCACCCCTCAAAGCATCTCCATTCTCTAAGCACTGAAATTATTTCGGCTCTCCATAGTGTTTCTGATGTATGCTTGATTTCTAAGTACAGTTCAGTATCAAGATATCTATTTCATCAAAAGAAGTTACATAAACCTCCTACTGAGAGGCTCAAGTGAGAGCATACCACTTCCTTCTAGAAGGGATACAACTTCTAACCACTACGGATACTAAAGATGTAAAAAGATTAAAAATGACAAATTGAATAACTCACACACCTCCATTCTGCAAATGGCAATGATCTAACACACAAATGGACTTCACAGCAAGTTGAAGAGACTTCAAGAAGTTTTACAACTTTCTATTTCTTTAGCAGCACACAGTAATGATCATAATTCACTCCATGGTTTGAAATGCTCCTATTCTAACATTCTAAACACCTGCGATCTGTCTCTACCACACAGCACAACATGGGCTGTGAGTGACGCCAATGGATACCTGAGTACACACCTTCAAAACCTCTGCATCCAAACAGTGAAAGATTACTCTATGCACAGAGCAGGAGCGTAATGAAGCCAAGTCATCTTAAATCACAAAGTCAGCCTGCAGCTTCATGTAGTTTGAATTGCAGAGCCTGGATGAAACGCAAGTCTATGACTTTACAGTCACTACTAGCTGGAAAATTTACAAACTACTTCAGTGTCTGGTATGGAGGTTAAGCTACTTAGGATATGGGTCATCCTCATCCAAGCCCATTTACAGATGAACCGTTTAGGGCTGTGCTTATGAAACCACAGTGTAAGCAGTTTTGCTCATTAAGGCCAGAACACACTTTGAAACATAAAACAATAAACTCACACTTATAAGCCAAATTTCTCCTCCCTCCCCACACCTCTGAGGAAGCAAACATCTGATATCACCATTATGGGGCCTGGGGAAAAAAAAACCAACAAAAGAAACAGCAATATTCAACTTCCAGGGGTTGTGACAGGAAAAAGTACCCGCACTGCTGGCACCACGAAACGTAGTGAAATTCTGACAGAACTACCTGAAAAGTCAACCAGGAAAATCACGCTGGAATGCTAACAGCACACTGAATACACAAGTGCAAAGGCTAGAACACACACCATTACTGTCCTGTGCTGCACCTCGTTAATGCAGGAGAGGTGCTGCAGAATTCTTACGCTTTCTGCAAGAAAGGAAAACAGAAACAAGGCTCCATTTTCAGTTAGGTGTGCTGGAAGCATCCTGCGATGCCTGCAGAAAGCCTGGCACTGAGATATCTTCGCTTCTGCATTATAGATGGAGCTCGTTTAAGAACAGAAGTAGACAAACCACTTAAGAAAGATTTGAATTGCCACAACTTTCCATTTTTAGATAAAATGTAAAAGCAACATGAAAATTACAGGCCACTTCATTCCTTCACCACAGTACTGGCTCAGCAAAAAATCCTTATTGTAATCAACTTGATACACACGCTGCCTTAATCAGCTCTTACAACCCTGCTTAGCTGAGAGTTTGAGGTTCTCACCATCAAGAAGCGGGACTTCTAAAACAGGAGAGAACAGGAAGGACCACAGAATACTTTAAGCGTGGCTCAAGCGGTTAAACCATGCCACCAAAGCACTGGAAGTAGCCAGCCCTACCAATGGTTGGCACAACCAGCATCCCCATGCCCACAGCATCCTGTACCAAGCAGTGAGGCATGGCAGCCCAGACTAAAAACACAAAACTGCAGTAACTCTCAGAAGGCAAAAGCGCCACTGCTTCCAGGTAAAGCTTCCCTACTACAGGTATGTGCTCTTGCTGCTGTTATCTAATATGCCTTTGAATTGAATATATTAAGCAGACATATTGAGGCAAACACTTAACCTGAAACTTGATTTCAGCTCCAACACCCACCAGACTACAAGTCTCCATGCCTAAAAAACTTCTGCAGAAGAAACTATGGTTGTTTTTTTCCTGAAGGTTGGTGAAAGCAGGAGAGAGAAGAGGGAAGGATGAAAGAAAACACCCCAGACCTCAATACAGTTACACATTTAAGAACCATTACCAAGTATCTGCTTTTTTGTCCACTATAAAGTTGAGATGAAAATTAACCTCCTTGGCGTTAGGAAGTTCAGAGCAGCACCTTCCAGTGTGAGCTTCTTGGAAAGCAACAGCCATCTGAAAGGACAGACCCTACACTCAGCAAGGATGGCTGTACACGGGCAGACATTTACTAATTCAAGGGGCAGACGCTTTGTTCCAGCCACCCAGCCAACTCTCAGCACCACGCTAGACATCAAGCCAAACGGCAGCTGTAACACCAGTTGAACCAGGAATGGCAAGTTAGTTACCTTATAAAATGACTTCTAAAAAATTATTTCTTACAGCCTACAGACTGCTCTGCAGTAATAATCAGCTACCTTAAAGCCCAAGGGATTGCACAGCCTTCCCAAACCACTGCCAGTGACATGGAGCTCCAGCCGTACCACCGGGAAACAGCAATAAGAAGTCTGAAATGTAAAGCTGCGTTTCAGAGCTATTCTGTACATACAAACAAAAATTACCCTCACAGTTTGACTGATCAGTCCTCATTTCCAACCCCAGCAGTTTTATCAGATAGCTCGAAACCCAAAGGAGCAGTAACACGTTACAGAAAACCCCGCAAGAACTCTGAGCACAAACCCACATTTCAGAAGCTTAGAGGTTAACTTCATGTGCAAAACCCTCAGTGTGCCAGAGGCTGTTATCATGCAACAAGGCCACACAGAACATCTACTCAGCAATCATCCATCTCCAGCTGGACCTGCTTTGCATAAACCACCAGCTTTTGCTTGCATACCCAGATTTTCTCATACCTGAGGACTCATCGTTCCCTATGTTTGAAAATACACCTTTAGGGCAGTTTGCCATTCGCTCAAAATGTAATACTGACCAGCAGAGAACAGCAACGGAGATCATGGCAGGGACACACCTGTGACAGCTCTGCAGCTCATGGCTGACTCCTTCTGCCCCCAGCAGTGAATAAAAGCTGCCTTCATGGAAGACAGCATAGCATCCCTGTTGCCAAAATACTCACATTTCCTGATGCTAATCCCATGACCTACATTTAAAAAAATCATACTGATGTAATATTTAAGCATGAAGGTCTGGGCGGTAACAGGTCAATTGATTAATCCTTCCTAAACTCATCTGCAAGCTGTGCGTATTATTAAAGTTCTTAACTCTAGGAATAGCAGAGAATTCCCTAAAACAAGGGGACTTACAAGCACACACTTCTCAAGAAAGGGGTCTTAGGAGATCTCTGAAGGAGTTAAAATATCAATAACTATTTTAACTTCAGGAATTCAAGTCACAAAACTTCCAAACTGCACCTTTTCTGTTCAGAAAGATTCACATTTAAAACACTTCAAATGTGAATTTCTTGGTAAACGGCTGGAAGTCAACTTCTCTGAAGAACAAGAGTTAGTTTTCAACAACACTTTTTTAACCATGCCAAAAGCCAGGATGTTGGTTCCTATCGTTCTGTTCAAAATTATCTGTATGCAACCCTTCCAAAGAGCAACACATCTATCAGCGAACTGCATCAATTTTATCACACAGGCCAGGTATCCCATTTCAGACAGCTGAGTTCTAACCAGCCTATTTTATAACTACAGATAACTCCTGTAACTGCCACATCTTGCCTCAAAAAGATGTGGTAGTTCTCTTACAGACTGGAGCTGCACACAGATCCTGAGGAATAGATTAACAGAGCATCCCTGAAAGAAGTTATGCTACACCACGAAGGAAGAAAAGTGTTCCAGTGGACCTTAAAACAAACAAGAAGTATTTTATGCATACAGCAGATAAAGATGACTCAGAGATTAAAATATGGCATGATTTCCTTAATCTTTTTTTACCAAAATAGATTGAGCAATACGTTGTTCCCTAGCCCTGCAATCAACATAATCCATCTTTAGTCAACATGCAAGCAGTTCCATTAGTTTTCATTGCAATAATTTATACCTCCTAGTGCTCATTGATTTCTCCCAGCAATTGCTGTGTTTTGATATGTACTGCTGATACAAAGCCAGATAAAGAGCAGGAAGAACAAAAACAAGGTTGATGGACTGAAAAGTGAAGTAACACAGGAGACCTCAAAGCCATCAGACTGAGGCCAGACAATGCAACAATGCTTAATGTGAGATGGAATGTAAACTTCAAGCACAACCCAGCAACAGTGCCGCAAGAGAAAGCACAAAGGTGCAACAGGACAGGAAATACTTGCTTTCATGCTTGGACATCCCTCGTTCTGCATTAACCCTCTTAAAACTTCTGGCATTATTCTTTGTGCAGCAGCTGTATTCCTCCTGAAACAAATCTGGTGATCAAAGTAAAGGAAAATAACAAAAAACCACACTTACGTGGAGCCACCCAACACTACTGTTGTGCAGAACTACGTGGGTTTTGGGTGGGGGGACAACGGGGAAGGCGTTTTTGAGTTTGTTTTTACAACAGAAAACACATTAACTGTAACAGGCAATGTATCAATCATCGCGGGCCTTTAAAACCTGAAAAGGAGAGCTCTGAATTCAGACAGGCCCTATACAGAATATTAAGGACTGCCTTGTGAGCAACAAAGCTGCAGTTGTTTCCAGCTCCAGCTTCCCTTTCAGCTTATTTCTAAGCTCCATCATCTTCCGTAAGAGCTGAGCTGCTCATTAACTAGGAGCTGATCTATCACAGTTTTACAGCACAGTACCTGGCAGTAAACCATTGGCCATCCTGGTTTGCTTCGCATGCAAGATTATGAACCAGCAAGGCAGAACAGTGGATGTCTGTGCCACCTTCTGCGACAGAGGGCAGCAATACCTGCCTTCCCCAGAGCGATCCCTTCTGAGTTTAACTCACAACTGCAAGGATATAAAAGAAACAAACGGTACTAGAGGATAAATTAGACTGAGAGATCAGAACAAACTGAAGCAAGTCTGGAATTCCCCATGGTAAACATCCAGGTAAACACACAGACACTGCTAGCTTAGTGACGCAGCTTAATGCTTTATGTCCAATTCCCAGAGCAGCAAGTAAGTAACACTGCAAAGCCTCATTTATTGCAAATTCTACCATCTGAGTTAAGGGAAGAAGTCAGACTAAAAGCAAGTATGAGGACTACCAGGCTTCCTGTCACATCTAAGGGCTTCAGTAAGATTCCCAAACTGTTCTGAAGAACTCTATCATACTTAAAATACACTTTTCTCTTTACCCTAGGCAATCATGGCAGAAGCCAGTGACTATCACAGTTTAAAGATTTTTCTTTGAATAACACAGACTCTGGTTTCAACGTGTACAATTACAAATTAATTCATTTGGTGCATGACTGAAAACTATGTTTTTCTGCATCATTCATCCACTAAAATCTGACCATCCATTATAGTAGGTTTGGATAAGCAAGAAATGCAATTCTAAGTCCAAGTTCTCAGGCAGAGCAGAACAATGCACCACTAAGCAGATAGCATCTCTGTCAACCTGTAGTGAAAGTCCAGGACTGCGCAGCTGGGGCACAACTGAATTACCTCAAGCAGCAAGCGAGTCGTTCCCATCTCCATGCAGACAGCGCCCTCACTGCAGACAGTAACATACCTGCCTGAACACAAAGAGCATGCGACAGGAATGCCAAACATATGTTCCAACAAAGAGTTCTCCATTAGTACACTACCATCTTATTCAGAGTCCCAGAGGCTGCAGCAGACTATCACTTCTACTTTGTTTTCCCAGACAAACAAACAATTACCACCACCACCACTCCCCAAACACATTTCTTTGGCTAACTGGAAAAGACAGTTCTAGGAACTGGAGAAATCCAGCAGGATCGCAGTCAGATTTCTCCTCAGCATCCTGAAGCACACACATACAGGCCTGCTCCACTGAGTAGTACTGTGTTATTTACTGAAAACAAAACGTGTGCTAAGTTTGGTATAATGCAGCTGTAAGTATTTTATGTATATTATATGGTATTTTATGTGCTACATAAAAGTTGACGTAACTTATATTTTGAGATTCAAGCTTTGCTGTGTTCAATATCTAACACATACCTTGAATCATTTGGTGTTAACTCAGATGCATCAGCTCAACAATTAAACTTAAAAGGAGCAGAACTAATTACATAGATGGCAGGAATAGACTCACTACACTGATTTTCACTGTGAAGATCACTAGAAATTAATACTACTGTACACAGAAAAGACAAAGTTTGAAGACTTCATGTTAGTGCTGTTCACAGAGTGAACATTTCTACTTCCTTTGTGAATTTTGCTATTAGAGGTAACAAAGCACTAAAAACAACAACAAAAAAAGCACATTCAAATCACCTTCTGTCTATTTTCAGCCGCAGGGCTCTGACTGACATCCCACCCCTCACTACAACACTTAAATACCTAAAATAGCCCCAACAGCTCCACTGAACACAAAGCGCTCTGATGTAAAACAGAAGGCACTGGGGCAGCTCAATTCCTCTGCTCTCAGAAGCTGCACTCCCTGCCAGTCACAAAAGGACACGGATGTTCAGGCAGTAGGATGCAAGGCGTGACATCTGCACAGACACAAGCACACTACACAATGTCCCAAAACATTTATAGGCTTAACAGCCTGCTCAGCAAAGGAAGCCCAGTCACCATACCCTGCGTTACCACAGCCGTTCCACTAAGAATGAGAAAGTCACCACCGTACCTTGCACACCACTGATGCCAGGTGCTTCTAGTTCAGTTTCTACTCACGTAAAGGATTACAAGTTCTCCTGTCAGAAGAGTGTTGGAAATTGGTTTCAGCACTTCACAAAAACACAACAGCTTCCAGCTTAGGCTTTGCACTTTGCCTAAGGATGAATAAAGCCCTCACTGATACATGAATTGGTAAACTATTATATCCAAAACCAGTCTGAAGGACGGCATGCAGGAGTCTCCCAACCTCAGTTTTATGTTTGTACCCTTTTTTCTAGAAGGAAGATTTAAAGAAGCTGTAAATAGTGTCAAAAACCCCTACATAGCTTTTAATATTGCCCTGCATTACAGCAAGCTACAAAAAATGATCTAATTCCTCCAATTATGGATAATTAATATCCTCTTTTTTTTGGGAGAGCTGGCAGGCATTGCTGCAATCCCCAAGAAGGCAGCAGAACGATGTTCTCATCTGAGAAAACATGATCAGTGTAACTGGCAAGAAGCTCCAAGTGAACCTTCCTGTTCCTCTGACCAGTGTAGGAACGTGCAGAAAAAAGCCCAAGTATTTTGCTATCTAAAATTCAATTAATCTTTAAAACACATAAAGGGTATTTTTCTGCTACACAGAGAACCTTTAGAAACTGCAATGATTTGACAGCCTGAAATTCTAATTAATCAAATATAAACACACTTTTAATGAAGCGGTTTCAAGGAAACTACTTACAGCAATGAATAGCATTTCTCATTAAAAGGGCAATTAGATTTTTAATCATTCTCTCCCTTCGCTTTAGAACTAAAAGTCATAAATACTAACAATGACAACAATTTGAAGATGTAGTCATTCTTCACCATTGTCAGTCACAGAGCTGCCTCATACCTCACATCCTTGAAGCTCCCCCAGATCACCTTCTTTAGGTCTTCAGACTCATTTCCATTCATACCTTAGGATTCCAGAACTGCCAAGGCACAGACAGATCACATAATCTGCCCTTCAATCCCACCAAATCAACAGATAGTACCAGTCCTTTTCTTCCTAAATCTGAGACAGCAGACAAAAACATCATTTTCGACGATCCCCAAGCTAAAAACACTCAGAAAGAAAAGAACTTCAAAGCCAGTTTACCTGAGTATTCAAGTCAGCAAGAAATCTCTAAGCTCTTGATATTAACCTATATAGATCCAGCCTGCCCACAAGCAAAACAAGGTTCAAACTTATGAGCACGTTTCCAATGCCAGGTGACCCACAGAAGCCATCTGTACGCACACTGTAAGACCACAGTGACTTTGAGATGCAGGGCTTACTTCTGATCACCACCACGAAGGGCTGTACTTACTGGCATAAGCTGCATTTCTCTTAGCAGCACAGACATGGACAGTTACCACTGATGGGCTGACAAGGCTAACCTACCTGTTAATCCAAAGACAGGTCTTCTTGAAGCAGGGCCACTTTAAACTGGCTACAGTTATTTGTATCCATTCTCACAGGACTTAAATCTTGCAACACCTACATAACTGAACAATTTGTTCAACAACTGCTTTCTCATGCACTTATTTTCTCCTGTGCCCTCTCCCTTCCCCCTCACCTTCCAATGAAGGGTAATCTCAATAACCAGGTCAATGTGTAACATTTTGTGGGAGGGTCCTCATTTAATAACTAAACAACCGAGCGTTCAGGACAGCAATAAAAACCCTGGATAGAATTTAGAGTTACTTCCAAGACTCACGACAACTTACACATCCATAACATCCCTGTAGATGCATTTTTGCTTACACTTACAGTCTTCTGGGCAGCTGCATACAGCATCCCAGTGACGCTGCGCGAAAGACACTGGGAGTGCACCAGGTCTTGGCTGCTTCCAGACGGCAGATGAACATTCTGAAGTCATTACTCTCCCACTGGGCTCAAGAAGAACCAGCCCTGGGTGCCTAAGACCATACTGGGGAAAGCAAACCTCTTCCTTTCCACCTAGTATCCTCAGGATTTTAAATGCATTCTTCCACATAATCAGAAACATTGCATTATACTTCAAGAATCTGACTTAGCACAGCACATGCTGTGCTACTTGAATAAACCTAATAGAAACAAACATTCAATACGAATAAATAGATGCACAAGTTATTCACTGTAAAGAACAAAACTTAATAGGCCAACTGTTAAGAAAACAGATCAATAAAATATCTGATCTTAAAGTTCCCTTCAAAAGATTTTTCAGAACGTGTGATTTCCTTAGAAGGCTTCAGCATCAAGGAGATGGTTACAGTCTTCTGGTGCTTCACTAAGAACACCATATTCTGCTAGAAAACCCATTCTGGAATGTTGACATTTTTGTCCTGAGAAGCCTTACTCAGTAATTCACGTTGATTTTGGCATCTCAAGTAAAGGTGCTGCTAGCAGGCAGCTCGATGCTTTTAAAAGCCTCTTAACATTCTGCTGTACTACCAGTGGGCTCAGTTGTCTACGGATTCTGCATACGTTTCTGTTTGGTGAGAAACAAATCCAGGCACACAAATCCCTTGCACACCAGACACCCTGGGAAGAAATAATACATTGAGATTCAGTGTTAAATAGAAACACAGGGGCTTGGGGGTATTTTTGTTTTTTATGGTGACCTTGACTAATACAAATTACAACATTACCAGAGGGGAGAAAAAGACATTTTGAATGTACAATGCATTCTTCTCATTTTGAGATGGCACTTGGAGCAATCAAGAGACTCCCTTAAAAAATTCCATCTTATCTTCAATCATATTTAGCATTCCAAATCTCACTCAAGGTTACAGATATTTTTCCCAACACGAGCAGTAAAATACTGTAAAAAAAAAATACCCTACATACTGCCACGAACACAGGCATTAGAGACTCCAAAGAAGATTTGCCAAAGCATAATTCAACCACTTGAAAGCAGGATTTCTCTTTTCAACTTACTAGTAACAAACCAGCGCTAAATGGACTTCTTGAAACAATACGGCGTGCCATATGGCTAAAACTGGATATTAAAATTGAGAATATCAATTACCAATCCACTAATGCTGAGAGCCAAAATCCACGGACAGTAAGAATTTAATCCAATTCAGTGACTGCAACACGAGCCAAGCCCGACATACAGGAGACAAATCTACTGCCGTTCTCCCAGGCAGCAAGGAGCGCCACTTTTCTACCGCAGCAACTACAGAGCTAAATAAATGCAACGCTTCCTTAGCATTCCTAACTAAAGCAGCAGGCATAAGAATCTGCAAAAGCAGCACCAGCTCCATATGAGCTGTATCTCATTTCACACTGCGATTGGGAAACCACAACTGCTAAGAAGAAACAGTTAACACCGAGTTGTTTCCCACATGACCAAACCGAAGCCTCCAAGCACCACGACTTCCTGGTATGACGTACTGCAGCTGACATCACCCTGCTTCATTTCAAGAGAAAGCATCCTAAAAACATGAGATATATATAGCCACCATAATTAAATGATCTCAAAATTAATCGCATTAATTGAAAAATTTTCTTATTCTTAAGATATTAGTTTTAATTGTTCCAGTTTAAAGTTTTAATGGCTGTAGAATGCTCGTTCTTGGATGATATTAAGAATACAGCTACACAAAGTTCTACATTACTTCTTCATTAACATAAGACTAAACTGTATTGGTTACTTACACATAAATTCTCATCAAGTCCAAATACAACATTTTCAGATTTCCATCTCCTAGGTTTTACTGTGGAATTCAGGATTCACACATTGCCAAAATGTCACGGCAGGATGCTTGCTATGCACTGACCTAGCAGCTGTGCAAGGACCAGACGTGCATACATGTAATTTATCCTAAGATGAGATCTCACTTCCTTCTACTCCTCTCTGATCCCATACTGAAAGGCCAAAGAACTACTACAAAAAAAACCCACACAGTTAATTTCAAGTACATCAGCACATTAGAAGTACTAAGCAACAGAACTACCAGCATTCTTTTTAAATGCCATTCCTGACACACCACAGGAGCAACGTGCATTTGGATCATTTCAGCTTTTATTACTCCCCCCCAACAAACACCACCACAAACGAACCAGCCACACAACCCCCAGCTGCAAAGCGGGCCTTCTCCTTCCTTCTGTATGAAGGACAGCTGGGCTATGGCTGTCACAGTAAAGTAACAAAGCACTGGTTTATATATAAGTCAAAGATAAACACTACAAGAAAGCTTGATGTTACCAAGGCTTTGGAGGTCATCTGAATCCAGGAGACAAAGCAGACATTTCTTCTTTTTTCCTACTGGGTTCTGTAGTATTTTAAGCCTGAGCCCAGTATACCAAATATTAACCAAGCTATTTTATTTAGGTTACCAAAGTTAAGAAGCTTGGAAGCATGCTGAAATCTCACCAAAATTAGCAACTCAAAGTCCTTTAAAAAAAATTCAAAACTATAATTTCATAAATCTCTATATTATCTTTCAATATAGGATCTCAAAGACACAGAACTGTTTTAATATCTCTAAAGCCTCTCTTACCCATAAAAAATAAGAACATACGTACAGAAGTATGGCAACAATTTTGGGCCAAAAGCAGCCTAAAAAGCCTCCGCCCACCACGAGCACTGAGTGAGATGGGAGATTTCTATGCTACATGAAGGGAACCGCCTGCAGGAGACCTGGTTGTTACCTGGCCAGCAGGAATCAGCAGCAGCACACTGCCCTGGCAGGAAAGCCTTTGCATACCTGTCTTCTAGGTTTAAAATACCATTTTTCAGCAACAGGCTTAAGAACAACAAAGAACATTTTGATGGTATTAAGCAGGAACTGCAAGGTTAAAAAAAAAAAAACCAACAGAACAGCAAAAACCAAAAAATTGTGTCACCTCTTTGTCCAGGAACAGCCGATGTGAACATTTCACTGAAACTATTTACTCCTCCCACCCAGTTCCTATCTGGAAAGGCTCACAGAAATGAAAAAAAATAAAACAAAACCCCACCGATTTCTTGCAATAATCTCCCAAACGTTCCTCCTTCCCCCACCCCCAAAAAAGAAGCAAGCAAACCGAACGAGAAAGTAAATCTAAATACAATTACGAAATAAGATCGAGTTTGGCCAAGCTGTGGTGAGGAGGAGTTGAAAAATGAGAGCTGCCTTGCTGCAAACGCCATCTTGTTGCAGCTACTGGGCCCAGGCACAGAAAGATCCATTCATTCACAGCGAAAAGAAAATCAAACACACACCCTGGTTAATCGGCAGCCACCAAAACAACCACGCTATTATTGTCCCTTCTCTTTCTCCCCTCCTAAAGCACACAGGGGGGAAAAGTCCTTTAAGATGTCACATTTCTAACAAATTGAGAGCTGAAGAGCGTCTGCGTTTTCTGCATGCATTTCACACACATCAGCAGCGTTTTGTCTCCATGCACACATCCTTGTGGCTGGCAGATCAGCTTAAAATACGGGATACGTCTCACGATTAGGGCAGCAAAACCTTTCATTTTTCGCTTTTCCATCGCCTCCCCGAGCTGAGCCACCAATTCCCCAGAGCTGTCCCCAGGACCCCTCACATTCAATCCTTTCCTCCTATTTTCTGCTGTGGGGACAATGCATAATAACGTGGCATAAGGATGCCTTATCTTAAACCAGTCCCACCTATGACTTCGGTAGAGAATAATAAGAAACATCACATTCGTTAATATTTCAGATCACCTTCGGGAATAATAAATTGACATCCTTTATATCATTCTGATTTCCTTCTGGACAAGATTATTTCTTTAATTAAAACGGCTCTTTTTTTTTTTTTTTTTAATGTACTTCACACCATTAAGAGAATTTCACACAAAGCTGTAGAAATAAAAATCTTCCCATTTAAAAACCCCAATCCACGGGTTAAAAAGATGATGAAATAAACCAGATTCAAAACCATCTCAATAATAAACCGGGAGCAGAAACGGTATTCTTAACATCTTCAAGGAGAAAAAGCTCCTTTTTCCTCTTGCAGGAAACACCCTCCATGATCTTCCTGACGGCTGCTACGGGCACAGCGATATGCAGAGCGATGGGGGAACAAGGATGTGCCAACGAAACGCATCCTCGCTCCCATTTTAACGGGAACAAAACGTTTTCTACCCGTTCCCCCCCTCCCCCCAGGACCCCACACGCAGGGCTGGAGCCGTCTCACCCCGCGTGTGCCTCACCCTCCTCTCTCCGTCAGCTTTCCACCATTACAGCAACCACACCACAGCTCCTTTTTCTTCAGTCTCTCTCCCAGCGTTCCTCCCGCCGGTTCGATCCCTCTGGAAACTCACCGTCCGCACCCCCAGCCCCTCTAACACACAGCGCTACGGCCCTAATGATCATTAAAAATGGAACCCCGCAAAAGCCAAGCTCCCCTCCCTTTTCGCCTTCGGGAGAGCAACGGTGCCACCCCCACCTTTTTTTCCACCTCCTCCTCTCCCGGCTCCAAACACGCTTCTTTTTTAGGGGAGGCTCGAACGGCGGTGGGGGAGCGCGGGGGAGGGGGGGTCGTTCCACCCCGCCATGCTGAGGGCGCCGCGCCGCCCTTCCCGCCCAGGGCTGAGGAGACGGCGAAGAGGGGCGAGGAGAGGCGACAGAGCGGCGGAAAAGGAGAGGAAGGAGGGAAAAGAGAAGTGCGGCAGCAATGGGGAAGAACGGGGGGAGGGGAGTGGAGTGGAAGGGCGCAGCCACGCAGAGGAAGAAGGAACCAGGGATGGAGGAGAGCGCTGAGGGAAGATGGCCTCAGGGTGGGGCCGCGCTGAGGACGGGGGCTCGGCGAGCCCTACGGGAGAGAGAGGAATGCCAAAGGCTTCTATGCGGCCGTGCCGCCCCGCCCGCCGCCCTCTCTGCCACCTCAGACGGTTACCTGCCCTTCCGGCCGCTGCTCATCAACAGGGCCGCTCCGGCCGTCGCCCGCGGCTCCTGCCCGCGTCCCCGCCGGCCTGAGGAGGGGAAGGGGCGGCGGCGGCGGCGGAGGGGAGGGGGAAGCCGCCCGCGCTGTGCTCCTGAGGCAGCGGCTCGGGCCGGGGCGTATACTCGGAAGGAGCGACGGAGCGGGGCGGGGGTGCCACCGGGTCTCGGCTCCTCCTCGTACACTCGGGCCCCGCTCAGCTCCCCGCAGCCATCGGGAAGCAAGAGCCTGGGCGCGGTTAACCTCCCCCCCCTCCGCCCCGCCCGTGGCTGCCCGGCCGGGAAACCCCGGCTCGGCTCGGCTCCCCGCTCCGCCCCGCTGCCGGCCCCCGGCCCCGCCCCCCTCCACTTCCCCCACGGGCGGTGGCGCCGCCGCCGACGGCGAAGCGGTGCGCTTCGGGCCTCGGTGCATCGACGGTGGCCGCCGCTGCTCGGGCGGGAAAGCCACGGTGCGCCCCTGAGGCGCGCGACGCCGCGCTCAGTCAGGCAGCGCTCAGTCACTCGGCCCGCACTCAGGCAGCGGGCGGCGGCCGCGCGGAGTGCTGTGCTGACAGGAAGGGGAGATTCGAACAACTGCCGGCCTCCTCCCGCCCGCCTCGCTCTGGTTCCTCCCCGCAGCGCGAACAAAGGGCGCGGGCGGGTTTCGCTTTCTGCCCCGCCGCGCCATGCTGCCGCGCCCAGGCCGCCGCTCACGGCCCCGCGTTTAGGAGCCGGCCTGAGGCAAACGGGGGTGTAAACGACGGGAAAACGGAGCAAAAACAGCGCTGTTTTTTTTAGGCGGAGAGAGCAGGGTTTGGAGGAACAGCAGATACCGTTTTACTTCGGTTAAAAGGGCATTAAATGTAAGAATTGGCGGCTGTTAGGCATAATGGCAGAGGAAGGGGATCGAAGCCCTGGAAAGGTGCCTGGGAAACTAAGAACCCCCGTTGTGTCACAGTATTTCCCTCATTTCAGAATGTGGTACAACAGAGTCAGCTTACAACTTCCTGTTTTTTATTATATATTATTTATGAATTCATATCACAAAGGTTTTTGCGTGGCAATAATTCTCAGTGGTTTTTTTTCCCCTATTTTCATATACTTCCCACAAAAACCCATCTCTCTGTAAGGCACTGCAGAAAGGAGCAAGTCAAAAAACAAGAAAAAAACCAAAAAAATCCAATTTCTGTTTTAGAAACCGGACTTCCCCCCGCCTAGGCAGGAGAGATGTTCACAAGATGGAATCACAACAGCACTCACATATTAAAACTTCATTACTTATTGATGGAAAGTAAGTACACATTGCATCATTTTTTTTCTATCAGCACATCTATACCGTCCCCCTCCTCTCCGCCCCCCCCCATTTGTTGATACTTTGTTAAGTTGAGCAGTGAGGAGATAGCCTCGCTACTGGAGCAGATTTGAACTTCTACTTGCCATTATGTTTTTTGGGAAGGCAGGTGTGATTACCTGTAATTAGTGAGAGGTTTGTCAATTAAACCGTAGGAAAGTGGGTGAGCTGTTATTCAGGGTGTCTGTTACGAATAACTGTCCGATCCTGGTGTGGTTAAACCTTAGTTTTATAATAATCATGTGCTGAGCAAAGTCTTTAGTTCTTTGCCCTGAGATCTACAAAAGAAGAAAATTACTGAAATTAGAATAAAGGACTCTTCAACTATAGCCCCAAATTGATACTATTCTACCACCACAGAAATAAAACTTCTAATCCACCCCCACAAAGAAATACGCATGCATGCACATCGTGGCCAGGAATTAGCCCCTTACAACCTGCATACCAGAGGTTCCACGGATTTTATGTACAGAAATGTTCCTGAGATTGTGGCTAGAGATTGGTTTTGCATCCTGCAAAATATGGATTAAATTTAACTGCTTATGAAACGAGAAGTTACAGATGCTTTCAAAGTATTCTAGAGATTTCAAAAACAGTTACACACAGTCCTGCAATATTTGAGTTAAAAAAAAAAAAAAAAAAGAAGAAGATATAATACACAAAGGATTCTTTAAAAGGCTCTGCTTTACCAAGAAAGATTTATACATCCTAGGAGATTGTGTGGAAATTTCATGATCCAGAAGAAATCTGTGTAATGAACAAAAATGGAGTTCTGAAGTTCATAACTAAGAGTAAATCACTTTTTCTGCCTTTGAGGGGTGACATGGAAATGTTATTATTAACTATAACATAATAAAATAATGTCGTTTTTCCGCATTGCACATACTTTATCCTACGAATACTACTATTCTTCTTTATAATTCTCTTATGTGCTTTTAGTAACAGCACAATTTGAGTGCTTAAGCATTTTCCCTTTTTAAATTAAAATACATATTCGGATCGTATCCAATCCTAGATATCTAGTGATTTTTGCATTACACTTTTTATGCATTCTCTGTTATACGAGAGCTAAACGGAGTCTCTTATCCCCAGGTTTGTACTGTGCCAACTCTTTAAATCTGTGCAATTTGGGTAAGGAATTGTGAAAGGCCAAATGGGATTATACGTGCTGAATGGCAACTCATTCTGTCACCACACCTATCCTTCTGTAAAAACACAGCTATTGCAGTGGTTCCTGCTTCTGATCCAGTGATTTAATTATGTCTCATCTTCACGAAAACTTTGATTGATAACAGTTCTGCTACTGGTATGAGGAGAGCTTATGATGATTGGAAATGGTTACTTACAGGGTGGAGGGTTGTTTGACACAGGGTGGATTTCTTTTTATTTGGTTGGGGTTTTTTCTGTCAGTCTGACTGGACCGATCAGATCTTCACTTTAAGATGTTCCAGAAGAGAAACACATGACTGTGCACAGCACGGTGTTTCATTCTGTTGCCTTCAGACAGCCTTGGCCTGGATACTACTGTGTATGCATTACATATAATTGAAAGTGAAAAAAGTTTTTAATACTTATCAGCACTGTTGAATGTGTGAATTTCTCTTTCTGTATTACTTTAGCTACAAGCAGTATTTTTTACATCTAAAAAGAAAAAAAAATAGCTAAAAGTAGCTGGTAATACATTGAAGACCAAATATATGTGATTAGCCAAAGAAATCTGTTTTTTAATGAATACAGCAAACTAAAATATCCAAAATAGATGGGAAATGTAACTCATAAGTTCACAAAATAGTGAGTCTTCTCATAGGAGCTCCCATACATGCTAGGACTAGGCCTACTGAAGCAAAAATAGTAGTTTTCCTTAAGAAGCTTGATTTAGATCTAAAGAAAACCTTCTGTAAGCAGGTTGCTCCATAGTTCTCAGTTGCAAAATGTCTTGTAGCTTTTTCTCAATCATGTTTATATTAACCCCTTTAGAGAGCATGCCAAATGAGATAAATCCTTAGGAAGATTCACTACTTTGTGTCTTCTTTCAGTTGTTTCAAACACGATGACAAAACTAGCTCAAGTCTGACATACTTGGTGTGTCACCAGTTTTTGCAGGCTGTTCTGTCATTCTAAACCTGTGTGTTTCAGCACCCCATACCACGCTGGTGAAGCTGTGAAAAATCATTGTTTCAAGCCATTTGTAGAACAGAAAAGAAGTAGTTGTTAAAGTGTTCATCTCAGCATATATTGCTGTGAAACTTTCAGATGGAGAGCAATCATGCCACAGTTTCATACTTTTACCAACTCTTAACTTACAGGACGTCTGCTAAAAGAGATCCAGTGATTGCATACACATCAAACCTGCTTTCTGGCTTTCAGCCTCCAGGCTCTGCTTTCACTCTTACATGTATGTGACTGCTATCAACAGATAGAAATGAAGGTTACTGAGGGGCTTTAAAACATCTATGAAATGCAGACTTAAGAATCTTGGCTGTCAAAAACTGCCATGTTTCTTCCCTGATGTAAGATGGCCTTGCAGCACATAAGAAGGATGGAGTACTCCCAGGGAATGGGAGTCCCGGGATGTTTCTTACATGCTGTTCTTTTCACGTCTGTATCACAGTCATCAGATCCGTAAAACTCTGTCTTATGTCTGCAGGATGCTGTGTCGTGAAACTCAAGGGCCCAGACAGCTGTGTGTCCTGCTCAGACATCTCTGCAGCAGAGGTGATAACCTTGATTATGTGGCCTGGGCAGATTCTGTTAACGAAGTGCTTCAGGAGTCTCAGATACACTTTCTGTCAAATGCATGGCTCTACCTTTAACACTAAAGAATTAGAAATAAAGAGCTGGCAGGTATAGCAGAGTTTTTGAGTTCAGTAGATCACATGACAAGTAACTATGCCATGTGACGTCCTTTGGAAGATGTGGAAACTCCATCTTAAAGTTAGCTATTTTCCCTTTGCTAATCAAATCCACTTGTAAAGTGATTTGCCTTGGAAAGTCTTACTGCATTGTTTAAAAACAGTTAAGTTACTGATTTAATCATGTCATGATGCAGTACGTTTGGAAGAATTTATACTGGATATTTATCAGTGTAACGGTTAAAAGCAGTTGCTTTCCTTACACTTCAGCAATAAGAAATCTTGTCCAAAAGCAGAAAGACAGAAGGACAGATATCACATAGTCCTGAGAGATGTTCTTGTTAAACAAGAAGAGCAAGGATGTAACATGGTCCCCAAAGTATTAATGAAGTACAAGTTTTATTTGCAAGTGAAATTGCCTTGCATACTGTTTATAAATGTATTATATTCATGTTTTACTGAATGTTTTGTCAGCATTTTTAGGAATTTCTTAGAATCTGACACATTTTTGCATTAAAATGGAATTGTTACTGCATTATTATAACCAGAACGTGCACATTGTGTGAATAAATGTACTGCATGATTCCTAAAACTTCAGACACTTCTGGACTCTGAAAGTATAACCATCACCAATCAGCTGTAAATTAGACTGTCTAGAGAAAGGGCAAAACTCAGCACCTATCAAAGTTACAGGGCACCTCAGAGGGTATAAAAATACTTGAGAAGTGGTAAATATAGATATTTTTAGCCTACTTCTCCATTTGCGACTTCCTAGGTGAGTGTTTCTAACGGATTTACCCAAAATAACCCAGAAAAGCACCTCGTATTCCAGAATCACACTATCTCCCATTCTGAGGTGTTTTGCCTGTATTTGTGTCCTTTGATTTCTAATGGGCAGAAATGTGCACATTCTACAAAAAAAAAAACAAAAACCAAAGATTCATAGAAAATGAAATGAAGTTCATACAGTGTTTGCATTCACTCTGAAACCCTGTGAGAAAAAGAAAATCCATGTCTGTAAGGTAAGGAGAACAGCTGTGAAGGCCTGCACTGTTCCCATAGATTTTATTGTACTCCATCAGTGTGCATATATATTATTGTGAATGTAACAAGCACATCAATAACAACAGCATATTCTAATTGTTGACAGAGGCAGAATAAGTTACACGAGGCAGTACACACTGATGTCCCAAAAGGCATTGTATGTTTTTGTTTTCTCTGGTTGTTCATTCTGGTTGAGGTGGTTTTATTTCCAGCGGAAAACTCTGTTCAGTTCCTGTTGCCTTGTGACCCAAATAAGGTCAATGCTTTATGCATCTCTGACTTCAAGAATCATAAAAAATTATTGCCTACTTCCTGGATGTGTGTATGGGAACTGCTGGATCACGGCCTGAACCTCTGATTGACCACCTGAGGCAAGCGCTGAGTCAGCCATGGGAGCACAGGTGAAGGCAATTCACCTGCGTGCCCGGAAGGGGTGGAGCCAGGCTGCACCTCTCCTAGACCCCATTTAAGGGCTGACTTCCATGGAGGAAGGATCTCTTCCTGGAGATTGCTCCTTGTGGAGTTCTTTTGTGAGCCTATAACACTGGTGAGCACCTTTCTTTTATATCTAACTATTCTTTCCAGTGTGGTAATCTTATTGGCCTAACTCATCTGTAGAATATCTGTGTACTTATTTACCTTGCATCTATATACGATAGAACATCTGTATACTTACTTACCTTGCAATGTGATTGTTATGCTTTACATATCTTTAAGCATTTCCTGAGGCCAAGATCTATCGCTACCTCTTGTTTTAGACATAGGAAACTGATGCGTACCCATGTAAAATTTCTTAGCTGCTACTACCCAGTGGTTTGCAGAACGAAGTGAGAATGGTAGTGCTGCTTGAACCTGCATCTAGTATTCCTTGCAGTCAATGCCATAATTTTATACTGTGATACAATCTTACAGTGTGATCCAAATATGTGGTTTTGCAATCTATATTTATACTTGTTCTACAAAGTAACAGAATTTGTCATCTGGGAGTAAGCTGTTCTGAATCTTCCTCTGCATTCAGCTTCCAACCTTGAAACATGTATGTGTGTCTCAAGGTTGGTCCGAGCCCAACTGTATACTTCCAAATTCCTTTCTTCTCTCTCTCTCCTTCCCCAGCCCCTTCCTGTTTGAACAAACCCACTTGGAGAAAGCAGAGAGAGCCAGAAGGATAGGGTGGGGTATTTTTGTGCTTGTTCTTGTTCTGTTTTTCATTCATATTCAAGTGTTGAATTATTAGTTTTGCTCCCCCCCACCCCCCCATCTTTAAGCTTAGCAAGCCATAGCTCAGTTTCCTAGGAGTCCTTTGGTGCTGGAGCATGTCAGAAAGGCTGCAGAGCTGCCCTACCTGGGCAGATGGATATTTTTCAGTGCCCTTAATAGCATGAAACAAACATAGCTGGTGTTGCACTGGTTTGAAACGCAGAAAATGTTGCTAGGAACAAAGGAGAATATAGAAAATAAAATATATAGGATATAAGAAAACATCTTTTCCAAAAATCTCTTGTCATGTAGCAAACATAGGCCCTTCAGAACTGAGGAGGATCTTAATTAGTGAGTGCACAGATATTAACAAGCAAATAGGTGAAATTATATTTTCCTGTATGGATCCCTCTCCTGCAGCTAAAATAGCTACAAAGGGCATTGTTATCATTCTCTTAAGATCAGATTCCACAGTGTATCTATAGACATATGTATATAAGCATACGTGCAACCAACTGTACACCTCTGTGTCTTCCTATACGTAAATAATCTTTTCAGTGACATTTCAGTAGCATTAATGCAGATGAAGCAGTTTGAGTAAAAGCTTAAAGCCTATATTTTCCCCTTTAAAGGGACTTTCCTCAAGGGAATAATTGTCTCATTGGGCAACTAGGAGAAAAACAACTGGTACTGTGGAGATGCTGGGGATTTAGAATCCACATTGAGAATTCAGCCTAGCTACTAAACTTTCCATGAGGTCAGATGCATCAGACCTGCAGTGAAGTTTGCCTTTGGGAAATACCTTCAAGTACAAAAAAGAACTTGCTTATCTAGCTACGTGTCAGATTCCTATAGAACATTCTTCTGTCCTTGACACAGCAGCTTCATAAAGTGGGCTCAGGTGTCACAGTGAAGCAGCTTACCGTAGACTGGAATTACTGATCAGGGTGCTGTTTCTTAGAGAGCTCTATACCTTTTTTCGTTGCTGCAGCTGCAGTAAAGCGTCAGTGCTGCTGCAGACTCCGGAAAACAAAACTGCATTCATAAGACAAAAATATTTGGAGTGAGGGACTTGTACTGCTGCCTTTGGAGAATCTGTGCTTAGCCAAACAAAGCCTATCTGTGATACATGAAAGGGATAAGGCATGCTTAGAAAATTCAGTAGTCATTCATTTAATTGCGAGAGATAATAAAATGAGTAGATTCAATAATGGTTACATCCTGTACTTCAAAAGTAAGCATTTATTTGGAAAAGTATGCTGGAATTGAGCAAATTACAGTCTGAAGAAGTAGGTAGGCTTCTATCATCCCTGTCAAGCAAAATTGGCAGCTGAGTTCCGCCCAACCACTCAGTAAAAGATAAAAAATGTATGCCAATCTCATTGTTTCAGAAGCTCCAGAAAAATCTGTGTGGATGTTATATAAGGTGTATAGAGCTTATTTATAGATTGCATGACAATTTTGCCTAGCTGGCTGCTTACTGGCCCTAAGAGCTTTATGAACTGAAGATACAAAACAGGCAGGTCAGGAAATCAAGTTAGGAGAGAAGCAGTATCAGGTCCCAGGGTACGTGGGTTTGGGTCTGTGTACTCATGCTGCAGCAGTCTTGGACAGGAAAGCACTGCATGGAAAATGCAGAAGAAAAAGTTCATATTGAGTCTATCAAACCGCAGCCTGAGCAGGCTAAATGGTGTGTGATTCCAAGAGAAGTCCTTATTGCATTGCATTTCCTCACTCACTGGACCAGGGAGAATTAGTATGAGAAATTCATGAAGATCATGGGAAGAGATGAAGCAGGGAAGCTTCTTTACAGAATTGAGTTGCATTAAAACAAGCTAAAGGAATTAAGTGTTACAATGCAGGACCTGCATCTACCGTGCTGTTCATCTGCTGCTAAGAAAGAAGATTTGAAACAAAGGCTGGCTTTCTTCTCTCTCTAAAATAACCTCCTTTGTACACAAGTGTGAGTCTCATTTTTAAAAAAAGAACTTTCTTTTGACCTCTGATTCTGTGATAATAAACATCCCAGGTCTCAAACCAATCATCCAAAAGAGATCCTGATTTCTGCAAAACCCTTTCTTGGGAGCACCTGTTAGAGAAAGATGTGCTTATAAAATTCAGGTTTCCGAGCAACAAAACAAAACACACGTAAAGTGAAACATCTCAGACCAGTACCCAGGGGAGCTGATGGAAGCAGTTGCCTTGTTAGTAAAGTATGATTTTCTGAAGCCAAGCAATGGTACGCCAAGAGTCCAGGAAAGACTTTAAGTTACTTGAACGCATGACGTGCCCTTTGTCTTAACAGAGCCATTATTTAACTGTGCTTGCTTGAATGCTTGGGCTGGTTGTGAAAACAACCAAACATAGAAACTCTTAACCTGTAGTACCAGAGTAAATCCTGTTAAGGAGGAGAAAGATGGGCACACGCTGCAGCTGTACTGCCTGTGAGGTGGGCAGCTGCAGTTATTCAGCGCTGGGTAAGAAGGAACATGCAGAGTTTGTCTTCATTTAGAAGAAGTAAAGCAGTAACATGACTTTCTCCTTTCATTCCACCTTTCCCCCAGTATCCACAATTCAGCTAAATACAAAATTCTGTGTTGAAAACCATAGAAGAGAGAAAATCATTTTAAAGTCATGACTTGTATTTCTTAGAGGAATTCCTCATCTTTACTTCAAGCGTTGTCAAAAGAGGGATGCTCTGCTTTTTATATACAACATAGTGCTTGCTAAATGCATAGTTTGGAAAGGTCTGTCTTAGTGTCTCCTCTGTGCTATTGTTTATGAATGTTCTCATTTACTTTAAAGAAAGTCTCGCTTTGGTTTCCTTCCTATCTATACCTCTGCTGTATTTATAACTCTCCAGCTCCCTCCAGGGTTGTCAATACACGGCTTGCTATCTCAGCCAGTAATCCTGTTTAAAGAAAACCCTGTTTACGGTTTATCCTGTCTGCAGAACAGTCTTGTTCATAACTCCCACATGTAGCACAAAAGAAATGGGTTATGGCAGTGGGCTTCAATATCCAGAGTTGGACACTCTGATGTTTTCAGTTTTATTCTTGGCTTTGCTATGGAGTCTGATTTTGAATTATTTAGTTCCTTTGCTTTATCTGCATCAGAGTGGAATGAACATAGCAATACAAAACAGCGTTGCAAATTTAATCCTCTAACACTTGGAAAGTATTTTGAGATTTTTTCGTGTTGAAAGAGGTGAAGAAATTCTAAGTATTGTTCTAAAAATGGGATTTGAAATCCATTGGCACAGGTATGGGATGAGGTTCAATCCTACTGTGTTTTGTGGCATTCATACCTGGATAAATAAAGCCCCTCCACCTGTATATTTTTCTTAAACAAAAATATTTACCAAAAAAGAATTGATGGAATTCTTTTATAAAACCTAACACTTCTGGAGAAGTGTTTTAAAGGGTTTAGGAACATTTAAAGCTGGAAAGTCACACCAACATAAACCATAGCCTTCCCCCAGTGGTAACACGTCTCCATGAGCAAGCACTGAACTAGAAAGGAAACCCAGCAGCAAGCAGTGCAGTTTGTTGCTCCTCCATAAGCCTTTATTCATCAATTAGCTGAACAAACTAGTTGCAGGTCAATTCTGTTCTTAAGTGATTGTTGTGTGCTGAGTTTTGATGCTTCATTAAAGTCATTTTTACTTGCAAACTGTAGCAGCTGGAAACCAGGTTTTTATGTTCTACTGTCAAGAACATGCTGACAAATTTCATATATACAAAAGCTCAGCAACAGAGCTGTAATATTTCCTGTATGTGTTTAGGATGACTTACGCTGTTATATCACTGATGTGGATTATGTTAATTCAATAAAACCTAAAGACCATTGTGTCTTTTGTGTCTTCTACCACACTGGCACCAGTAGGGATTTGCGTTGGTGATATAACAGCAGAACAACCTTGAATTGTTGATGTTTCCAATTTTGAGGTTATGCACCAAAGCCTCCAAGTGAGTGAAATCCCCCCCTAACTTCAGTGAATCCTGAAGGGTTTGGAACTAGAGAAAACAAGCAAACCAGGAAAACAGCACTATAGAGTACTGACATGTCAGCATGGAATCCATCACTTCGTTTAAAATACGAAAATAATATATGTTGACAATCTCAAATAAGGGAGCTTCCTGCTTTGATTCCCGGGTAGTATTTGAAAGATTGGTTTTATTTTCTTTGATTTTAGTACTTTTATTTTAAAATGATGAAATTGTTTCATTTCTCATTGTTTATACCTTCTACTTAATTTCTTAGTCGTGCATTATGGGCTACCATCATAGCATACCTAAAACTAACTTAGCTTGCAAGCGGTTTTAAAAGAACACCCAAAAGGGGGAAAAACGTAGAAAAAGAAAAGACACCTTAAAAAAACAACTATCAGCAGCAGCTCATAGTGTTAGAAACTTAAGAAGTGAGTGTATTTCTCACCATTTAAAATGTGAGTTTGATTTTTGTATTTCCATTTGTTTCTATCATAGGGTTAGTCGGTTTCACTTCTTGCATCTCCCATAGCTCCATACTGGGGCTTTAAATCCTCACAGGAGTCCTCAAAACAAACAAACAAGATCAAATGGCAAATAAGTCAACAAACAAGCAATGAATGACACGTTCAGTGTTTCTAATGAAGTCTTTTTGCACTGCCAAAATTAATGTTGAGTTTAAGCTAAAAGCATGATGTGGTTCACTAAGGTGAGCTCATCAGCAGATGTACAGCTAGATAGAGCATCACCCCTTGGCATTTGTTAGTGACCGTACAGCTATTTATTAATTATTAATTGTTACTGTGTCTGGATATGACTGAAGCTCAGTAGGTTCTCATACATATGCATGAGTAAGTGGGTGACATGGTATGGATTCTAAATGCTCGCTGCTTCCCAGAACAGGCAGTTGCATTTGGCACTGAGATGAGGCCTCTCCTCATGCTTTCAGATTTCACCTTTTTGCCGGCCTTGTGGAAGGCTGCACATTAGTAACACATCTCATAAGAAGTCTGTCAGATATGATTTATGGGCACTGTTCTGCTTTATCTATATGGACTGCGTTAGTTTATTTTCAATACCACACTTGCTTAGCCTGAGTAACAGCTGAAATCAGGCCTGTGTGCTTGCTTCTGCCTGCATATGTTAAGGCAACCCTAGAACTGGGGTGAGGTCTTAGGAACAGAGATTCAGGCAGGGCTGTGTGGTGGTAAAAGAGCTACAGCTCTTCCTGTCCTCCTCCTCTTGTATCTGCTGGGAACAGCCTGCATCCTGGATCACATGACGAGCAATTAGTGGCTCAGGCCTCTCCCCATGCTCTTGCTGCAGCTGTACTGATGTCTGTTCTTGCTATGCTAGCAAAAGGTACTGAAGCAGGTGCTGCTACTGTTCTTTTCCCCAGCACAATGCTGTGCTCTGGAAATCAGTTGGTGATGGAATAAGCTATGTTTGGTAGAGCTTATTCTACTCTGCAGATGCAGCATGCTGGTTTTGTTGTACTCAGAAGGTATTCTTGTAGGGAATATATACGCTGTATAAAGTGCTGTAAAGCACTGGTAGCACAGCCACACATCCCAGAGATGGCTCAATAGGCAGATTTTGGAACTGAAAGCATCGTGAGCTACATACATCAGTGTATTGCCCTACTTGACCTAGCACTGCGTACAGTGCTTCACTACCATGGCTGTATTACCTCCGTGATCCTAGCAAGGATCTTCACATGTACACACACACCACAAGGCAGTGCCAGTTTGTACAGACCTAGCTCAGAGGCCTTTCATATTGCATCATGCTTTCTACATTGTCTTTCTTAGTGTTTAATGTGCTTAACATGCATGTCCAGAGCTTAGTTATATTCCTGTTTGGATTGTTGATGGTTTTTGTTGTTGTTTTTGTGGGTTTTTTGTACACTTTTGGTCTGAAGCTCAGACTGGCTGGGCCCTCAGCCTAGAGCCTAGCAAGTTGATTTTAAAGGACACCAAAACTTAGGTGAAATCCAAGAATTGAGATTAACCTATTAAAAATAGTAACAGCTTTGATTTTTGACTCAATCCAGGTTTGGTTTTCATAGTTCTTCTTCCTCTGCAATTGTGGTATATTTGTATTATGGCTAAATACCCACTGTCATCACTAAGATTTTGGTAGAAGTGGGACTGAATGGCAGAAGTAGTTGCTTTCACCACTCTTTTGTGGTGTTTGTTTTAGGGACTAGGCCCAGCCTTGTGGGCAGTTACAAAATGCAAGTCAACCATCAGGAATATTTTTGGGATCAAGTCTTGTCATTAAGAACATTTTGTCTTCCACACTGCCTTTCTTCAACACTGCATCTGAAGGTGTGGGGTGTAAATGCAAACCATTCTGCAGTTATCTGAGCATTCACTCAGCACAGGATAGGCTCAGATATCTTCCCTGCAGCACTGCATGTAAAGAGGTGGAGGAAGGAAATCTGGAGAGGAAGCAGAACTTCCTGTGCCAGAGTTTTTATACTGGAGCCTTCCCTGAATTCAAAACAATGCAGCAGCAGCTTAAAATATGAATCACTAGAACTGCAGACATGCAGTATTGGATTGCTTGCCAGAAAGAAGGACCCTTGTGCATCTGTGACTGCATGTAGGGATTTGTGTTCTTTGTAAATCCATAACAGAAACAATCTGACTTCTTGGACCTGGTAGTTGTCTCTTTCTTTCCCCACCCCACCTCCAGCATGACAAGAAACTCCCTCTTTGTAGTTTCATTTCTCTCAATGTTGTTTCAGTTTTGTGAAGTAACTAATTTGGACTTCAGGATTAATCATGAGCACAAGCTGAGTTACAACAGAAATGGGTACCAAATGGCCAGCTTACAGAATCGAGTCTGAGCAGACAATTAGGGGAGGGATAAAGTAAGAAGAGCTGTGGAAAACAGAACTTTCAACTATCTGGATGTGTGTACACACATTTTTGTGATTACAAATGGATAAAAGATATCACCAAATGAATCCCACAAGTTCTCAAGTTATCCTGATTTTGACTCCTGTTACTTTATTATTCATTTGATGTTACCTCACCTCACTGGTTTGTAATGCAGTGGAAAGCACAGCAACAGCAGAGCAGAAGGTCCTAGGCTGTAGCAAGTGAGGGCTTGCTGAAATAAAACAGCCATGGACACAGAAAGAAAGGAAAAGAAGCTGCTTGCCTTCAGAAAACCTCAGGCATGCAGGGATCTCCAGCAAGATCCCCTTGCCTCCACTGCCAACCCTTAAAGGAGGGCTGAGGTGGATCCCTTCTGGTCACTCAGGTACATTGCATGCATGTGAGCTCCCCTGGGCTGGCCCTGCCTTCCCACCAGGTGCTCCATCACTGGTGCAAGCTGTGACTCAGCATTTCTGCTACACTGGCACAGAGATTTTTGGATTTTAAGTTTCACGCATAAAATATAGAGATGCACTGGAAAAGGGAGAGGTAGGAATCAATAAACTTAGATTTATTTATTAATTTGACTGTAGCACCAAGCAGTCATTTTCCAGTATTGCCAGCTGTAATTCATGTAAGAAAATAAGGCCAATTTTTTTTAACCAAAAACCAATCATTTGGCTTGAAACCTGTGGGAACAAAGGCATGCTCTGCTGCTGAAACAGCTTTCTTGTCGACAGTGAGAGAATCTGGAGAAAAGAAGTCTTCCTTTTCTCAGGGCTAGAACAGTGCTATTCCTTATGTTCTTTCTTTAATCCAGGTGATTTCCTGTATTTCTAAAACATAATCTCCCACAGGAGGGAATACCTGCATAGCATCTTCTACCCAGAAGCTCCATGCAAAGCAATAGGTGGATTGTATTTATTTCCCTGCTTTCAAGCAGCTCATCTATGTCTGATTAAACAGGTCACGTACAAGCATCTCCTCTGCTCCTTTTCTGATTTAGTTTTGCCTGTTTTCTCACCACTGGGACACAAATCAGCAGCACACTGAGCTGACCGCTCTAATTACAAGCCTGTGCTGAACTCTCACTGTATGAGATGATGCAGTGTCAGTCTAAGTAGCACAATGAAAAGCACTGCATAGGTAGCATCAGCAAAGCATACAGCCTGCCAGCACGGTATGAGGGGGTAAATAGGATGATTAGGAGTATCACTCACATGATGTTTCTCATTTTGCTTTATGCAACTGTTTATTCTAGGCCTCCATTCAGTAGTAGTATATTTAATGTCACAGTTAAATTCAGGTGAAATTCACAAATGGTTGAGGATCCAGGCAAGTTGGAAAGAAGATGTTATTAAATATTCTGATGATTAAAGGATTGAAGCATCTGACATAAAATGAGAGTATGAGCAAGCTGGGGTTATTTAGCCTCAGGAAGAGAAGACTCAGGAGAGATCTCACCAATGTGTATAAATACCAGATGGGAAAGCATAAAAATAGGTGGACTTCTCAATAGGTACCCACTGACAGGGCAAGAAGCAGCAGCAAGAAACTGAAATGGAAGAAACTTCACTCAAATATTCAGTATGCTACCTTTATTGTAAGAGTGGTCAGACATTAGAACAGGTTGCTCAGAGAGGTTGTGGAATCTGTCCTTGGATAATTCCACACCATATTAGACAAGCTCCAGAGCATGCTGGCCCTGCTGTGAGCAGCGTTGGACTAGGTGGTGTCCAGAGGTCCCTCCTAAACTCAGCTGTTCTGTAATTCCATAATTGCTCTCTATTTCTCCAATGGAGAATAAAGGAAAGGACATTTTTTCTTCCAAATATTCTTAATTAAATTCTGTGAGGTCTAGCATCTGAAAAATTGACATGCACGTAGGTCAGTTAGGCTCACTGATACCATCTGGTGGAAGAAGGCAGACTGCAGGCTAGGTGGAGTAACGCGTGGGGACAGTTCCCCAGACATGCATCCATCCTCAGGATGGAGGGCTGTCGTCCATCTCCTTCCCTTCTCCTAGGGCCAAGTCACAGACACTATAGGAACGTGTAACGGAGATCACTGCACCTGCAGGGATTCCTGACCTACGTACTCCATGCTCACTGCTTAATGCAGTAAACCAGCCCTCAGGACAGCAAGCTCTGTTTTATTGATTGGGAGCATAGCACATGCTGCATGGTGAATAAATGGTATTTGGGGGGCAGCGAGACAAAGGCAAGTGCAAGGCAGAAAAAGAAATGGCTTTTCTGGGTCGTACTGCATCCAGACCCTATTGATGCTTTGCTCTGGGTGCTGCCGGTTTCCCACTTAATACTCTCCAAAGATTCTAATGCATTGATCATAAAAGCCATTATAGATGTACCACTTTACTTATATTGTTAACGAGCTTGGCTATAAAGGGATTTGCAGCCTGAATTTCATCGCAGAGCCAAGGTATAATTTGCTCTGGGCTATAAAGCCTATAAATTATTGAAGCAATTTACTTGCAAGCCTGAATTTTCTTTCTGAGCACAAGGGCTCATGGTGAGTGCGTGTGTGTGAGAGGAGAGACAAGACTGCAAGCTGCTGCCAGTGATGTGAGCGCTGCCTTGCTCCAGCAGTGCATCTCCCCATCATAAGCTCTTGCACACAGCCAGCAAATAACAGAAAATAGCTGCCAAAACAATTATTATGGACAAATGGGAGAAGAAGAATTACATGTTGAACAGTGCCAAATGAGCACCAGATTCAATTCACAATAGATACGCACTTCAGTTAATTACTAAGAGGAGCTTTTTCCTTAGAGATGTCACAAAGCTTGTGTGGATGTAATCAGAGTTTAGCAGATCTAGTAATGGTGAAAATGCTAGACTGAGAAATCAGGATTCTTAGGTCCTCCATCCAGCTGAGCATGTGGGACCCTCTGTGACCACGTTTCCACTGTGGTAGGCACTGTGGGGAGAATTTCCCATTCCAAAGGATACATGCCTTAAACAGAAGGTCAACAGGAAGGTGAAGAAAAAGAGACAAGGGAGAGGAAGTAGCTTTGTGGAGGTCACCCTGCAGGCTTCTGGACATGTCACGATAGCACATGCACAGGCAGCTGCAAGCCGATTCCCTTGGCCAGGGAATGGAAACCTTCAGCATCGCTGCAGCACTAATAAATAGTATCCTTTATGATGTCTTGTTTTAAAGCTTCAGAATACTTTAAGAACTGGCTATAAGCATTATGTACATAGGCATTAATTGTCATTGAATTAATTCTCGTGCCCCCCCTTCTAGTTTCTCCTTAATGGCTCTCAGAGAGACAGAAGTTGAGACATATCATGGCTGTTTGGAAACAAGTGGCAAAGGACATGTGGTTAGACACGTGGTTGTGAGGAATAAAACCAAATGTAAGCTGGGCTCTTTTTCTGCAGCTGAGTTTTATTTTTTTCAAGTTGTGCAGAATGCAATTATAGAAGCCAAAAGTGCTTTCACTGACAAAGCCAGGGACCCTGTCAACATACATAACAACAATGAAAGAACAGTCCTATCCTTCGGATCCCCTTTACAAGCTCAGCAGGGTAGAAACAAAGAACACCACGCCTTTCTAGGTTGGGATCTTTTGAAGGCATCCTGTTTGAACCTCACCAAGTGGCATCAACCATCAACAGAGTTTTCTAGGATCACGAAGCCAGATCTCATGCAGAGAGATAAACAGAGCTAGAAAGAACACAGAGAAAAGCCAAAAGAGAAATTCGTATGGAAAGCAGCAGTAGAAACAAAGAGCAGTAATCTCAATTCTAAATTCTCAGATTTAATTAGTGAGTTTTAAAACATTAATCAAAGTTAAGAAATCCATTTTAACTTACCACTCATTAAGGCTGAGAAATCTCACTGTCCTTTTACAGTTGCATTGCAAAAATGCAGGTTGAATAGAATCTCTCTCAAACCTATTTTCATAGCCATTAACAAGAAATCATCTTTCTCTGCCTTGCCCTTATTTATGATCTTTATGCCTGGAGAGAGATATTTAATGCAATTCTATTGAGCAAATGAAACGGGTTAAGTGGAGATGCACATAGCACACAGTTGTCAGGAGGCAATAATCTGCCTCCTCACAGGGTCCGGGTGAGCTTTGGCTATCAGCTGTGAGAAGTCAGATCAAGGGCTCAGACATCACTATTGAAAACATGTGAGGAGCAGACTGAGCTGCTTTTAATCTTTAAATATTAAATGTTTAAAGAAAATCCTACGTTCCTGTGTGTTGATTAGGCCAAGGAAATAGTTTATTTTGAATTAACGAGCCGCGTTGTAAGGCAAGAGCCTTACAATACCCCCCATGGGTATTTAGTGTTTTGATACCGGGTCTAGCAGCATATCTAAGCAAAGGGAACGGGTCTCCTTGCAGCGTGGTAGGTAGTCCGTCAGGAACTTCTGAGAACTCACATGACAGAAGCATTGTAAATGCAAAAACATGCAGAGAAGGGAAGTCAAACCCTTGTGATTTTATTCCCCTTTTTTTCCTCCGGCAAACTCAGTCCTTGCACTGCAAAGTAACCTCTCCGCAGAGCTGGTCAGAGCCCAGGCTCAGAACCGCCCTTGCTCTTGGCAGTACCGAGAGATCCCTCACAGAGCAGCTCCCAGCGATCACGCAACGCGATTCACTGAAAAGCGAAGGACTGCCCTCTTGTGTCAGTCGCTGTTTTTTCATTCACCTCATTTTATGTTCCCGTCTCTACTAACGAGAGCACTCTGCCTTGTCTCTCTAGCAGCGTTAGGGAGTTCAGTGTTTTAGCCCACTGATTGCTGTGCCAAGAAACAAAAAATGGAAAGTCTGAGTAATCCATACATATATTTACCACCTTGACAGACAGTACAGAACACAAGAAATACAGAGATAACGTGCTGGCTAACTGCAAGCTAGGCAAAATTTGCTAAAGTTCTTGGTGAGATAGAAATGTAATTTAAAAATTAATTACATTTCTGGTTTTACATACAAGATTTTGGTTTTGGCACTTTCCTCCTAGTCTCTCTCTCCCTAATTTCATGTCTGCTGAGTCTGTAGTATGCCCTGGGTTCCCTCATAGCTATAATTAACATGCTATAGCACATTAGACCCCATGCTACATTTCTTACATTAAGCTTTTAGGACATGTTTGTTAGTGTGCACATAATGACTCAGAAGAGGAATTACCCCTCTGCTGTGGTACAGTCAGAAAGACAGATACAAACGTAACGTGGTGGTATAAAGAATTGACTGTGTAGGCCACTGTGTTAAATCTTGATTTTTACACATCAAAGGCTGACAGGAGGTATCTCATGTTTGCAAGACTGCTTTGAAATTCCCCAGAATTTTCCTGTTTAGTGCAAGCAAATGTTACCGAGATGGGAAGAAATGTACTTGGGAGAAATTCACACTGCAGAAAGTGATTATGAACTTGATGCTGACACTGGCAGGCAATATAATTAGCTCTTTGTGGTCAGTTACAACTGAATAGATAACACAGTTTTTCCATAAGCCTTAAACTGGTGCCATGTGGGTTATCTTCTTTACTTCAGCCTTTAAAAATAAGGAAAGTGTAGTTAAGTGCTTGTCAAGTTCACACTGATAATCCCTCCAGGTGAGATGCCACGTGGGTCCTCATGACGGTAGTGTCATGTTCTTCTGAAATAGCCAATTATTATATATTTTCTGCATCTAAAACAATCCATGTTTTCCAGTTCGTGCTGTTTTTCAAACCCACCGTGCTCCATCAGCAAAGAACATGAACATTGAAACACATCACTGATACTCAACCAAGTATGGAAATCTCTTTGAGACTAATTTGTACTTCAAGTGGCAGAAATAAGTAGCAAAAGGATCCCATGTGCAAGCCAGCTCATCTTGAACATAGATTTAAAGAAACAAACCTCAAAACCAATCCCTTCAAGTCTTGTGACCAACAAAAACAACCTCTCTTATCTGTTTCGTTCCTTGTCTGTAGTTGTGAAACATAAGGTAATGCGTTTTCCTCCAAACACTTTCCTGTCCTTGTTTGCCGTCATTCTTCAGTTTAAGGAACACATGTCATCATGTAGTGACAAATTTAGCACCCCAGCAGTTAAAGTTCTCAAAATAAAAGAAGCTGTAGAGACGGAGTATCACTGACTCTCTAGTGTGAGTTTATAGGATTCTACTTTCAACTCCAGTTTGGGAAAGCTCTGTTCAGGAGCAGCAACTTGTTTTTTGCACCCTCTGACTGTTTCCAAGATGGCAACATCCCCGTGGCCTTCTGCTGGGCACAGGGAGTTATTTTTCTTAAACAGGAGATGAAGAAGCATCCGCATCCCACCTTTATAGGCACTTTTAAACTGCTGCCCTTTATCATGATCTGTTAGAAGAATCGTCTTTCCATCATAACTTTGTCTTACAAAACCAGGTTCTTCATGTCCTCTTTAACTTTCATAGTCCTTCCATTTCTTTACTCCCCATCCAAAACGAGCTAGAGCTGAGGCTGCTCTTGTGTTGCATCTTCTGAATTTGGCTGTGTTGCTGGATCTCTGTTGATTATGTCGGGTGAATTCTGGACGGGATTCTGCCCACCTGGCATCACCTGCCCAGGGATGTCACTGAGTTTCTGGCTGACCAGTGCTACTTCAATGTGCTGTTTACCCATCTGGACAGCTTCATCATAAGAAGGCGGCAAATCCATTGCGTAGGGACTGTAAGCTGGAGGGGATACGGTGCTCCTATCCATACCCACAAATATTGAAGGGATAGGGGCACTCGGAGGGTACTGGAATGAGCTGTATGCTGTGAGGAAAAGGAAGGAAAAGAAGAAATCAACAATTGCATGGAACCCTGATATATAAAGGGCTAATCCCATTTCTCTCCAAGAAATTATAGGCTTGCCTTTTGCTTGAGGAATACACGCACACTATACTAAAAGCTACCACTATAGAATTATCCATGATGGAATCTATGCATTCTCCAAAAAAAACACTGTCAGAAGAGCAAACATCTGCACATATTGCCATCCAGCTACTGCTGTAAAGCACCTGACAGAGTCGGTGTAACCCAGAGGATACCTACAGGTCACTGTGCTGTGGGCAGTGCTGTCGCTGTCAATAGCAACAACAGTCAGATCATAGGGGTGCCGAGGGAAGGGCTGAACTGGAGGCCTCTTCTTCCGGCAGCAGAACTTCTTGCAGCTTGCTGTGATCCCACAGAGCAGGAGCATGAACACGGTCAGCAAGATTAACCTTAGAGAGGGTGGAAAACACCATAATGTCACCTGTTATGTTTTACTTCATCCAGAGCCAGCTATAATTGCACTGTAAATGGGTGAAAGACAGGTCAAGCCTCCTCTTGATGGGTCCTGGATCCAGAATTACAAAGATGAACGACAAACAGTCAGAACTGGAAGTGCTCTGACTACTGGTACCATGCTTTCTGGCTTACAGATTCTGTGATGTTAATGATCTTGGGTTGTATATTCAGCTTGTTTGCAATGGAAGTGGAAGGGAAATGCAAGTATAAATGTACAAAACCACTCTGCCTTGAAAATGCAACAGTTGTCTCCGGGTATGGTGTAACAGTAATATACACCGGGGGCACACTTAAAATGGACCTAGAAGACCATTTTTGCAGAAAAAGGAAAGCTCTGAACTGAAATGAAGGAACACTTCAATTTTTGTACGAGATAGAATTGTTGAGGAAGTGGTGCACTCTGCATCTTCTGGTGCTAAGAATGAGTACCTACTGGTTCGGGACAAAGCCTTGCTTTCTCTTATTACAGTCAGGAACGGAAATAGTCAGAAGAAACACACAGACCCTCTAAATACAATGCAGGTGAGGCTTAGGTGGCCTACAGGTCTTGGCTCTCATGTGTGAGAAGTACACACTGCCCTGCTGGAACTCTGCAGTGAAACATTCCTACAGTGCAACGAGTGTGACCTCATCTCTAGCCAGTGGGTATTTCCTTGCACTACTAGCACTGCATGCTGGTGTGCAGTGACACTGTCATGCCTTCACATGCTGCTGCCCTTGGAGGAAGGCAGAAATCACCTCAGGTATCTCAGCACTAGCTCATTAGCTTTCATGATTTTAGCTCTGCCTAATTACAGAAGCCTTAAAATATTTTATGCAACCGTATGTATTTTTAAACAGGCCTACATCAGCATGTTCTAAGAAAGCAAAGAATAGCAAATTAGCTCAGGCTGAATGATGATTAAAACTAATCAATTCAATCTGTTACTATCAAAATTAATATGTTATGTGACAGAATACAAGCTGCAAAAATAACATTAGGATACATAGAGTGCATGTTTTAGGAAAGAGACAAATACACTTGTGGCAAGACCTTTGCCTCTCACTTACTATTATTCTTTCATTCAGCTTGAGATCAGAATGAAAAATCAACACCATAAGCTCACAGCCTCTTGTCCCATAAAAGGGAGAGCGCTGAGGACTGCACTTGAGGCAGTGCCAAGTCCTAACAAGTCCGTTCTGTGCAGCTGCCATTGTGTCCCAAGTTGTTTATTTAGGAAGAACAAACAAGATCTACAGCTGAACTCTGGTGTACTCGGAATGGAAAGATGACAGACCCCCAGATGAATGCTGCGCTCTGCCTGACACCTTATCTCCTCTGCCATCCCATCTGTCATGTATTCCCCTGGCGGCTTTCCCTGAGCAGTCCTTTCCCCCCATCCTGACTGAGAGGAGCGTTCCCATTACCTTACAGCAATTCCTGCTCACGATGTGTCAAACTGTTGAGGAAGATTAATAATAAACTTACCAGACATACCACAGACTTGTCCAATCAGACATGTTCTGAGGGCATCTGTGAAGAAAGGCGATAATTCACTGATTTAAATATCCACGCTCAAATAGCAAATACATGGCAGGGAATCAATTTCACGTGATTTCTGAGGTGTAAAAGGGGAGGCAATTAATAGGAATACGGCACAAAAATCCTTCAGATTTCCTTTCAGAGGACTGTTCTTCATAGCTGTAACGTTACTCCAGCTAAGAGCATGCAAACCCCACCGTAAAAGTGGGGCTCTGGGTGAACAAGTGCTTTCATGGAGAGAGAGCTGCACACGCTGGATTCCCAAGGTACTATGAAATAGTTCTTTCGTGTTACCCTCCATGCAGCAGCTGTCTGACAACCCCAGCCCAAGACAACTTCCCACTTCCTCCGCTTATTTTTAAACTGCTTTTTCATAGCTGCAGTACAACCAGGAATATCTTACTCAGATCTACTTACGGTACAGAAAAATACAAGATAAGAAGGAGATCAGCTTTAACACATTTCAGACACAGCAGTACTCCAAGTGGAGACTTGGAATGGATTTGATGCAGAGCGGTGCTTTTGGCCCCAGAGAGGAGCCTGCCAGCTGACTCCCAGCAGCTGACACTTCCGAGTCCTTACGAAGAAGAGCGTTCTGCAGCTTCGTGCGTGCAGCAAGGGCAGCCAAGTCACGGCCCGGAGCTGGGAAGGAGCTGGGAGAGAAACCGGGCAGCAGCGTACGGCCGCAAGTAAATCTTCCTTCTGACCCCATACTGTCACTCCATCAGGATGGGAACAGATCGGGAAACGGACATTCGAAAAATTCCGATTACTCACTGATCAGAGTCCTTCCTGCTATTCCCAGAAGAGCAAAGCGGTGCCTAAGAAAGGGGGAAAAAAAGGGATCAGGAAACCAGAAGGGCAGCAGCAAAGCGCCGCCGTGTCCCGCAGCAGGTGGCGGGCCGAGCACCGCGGCACTGCCCAAGGACGAGCGGCTCCGCGCCCAGGCCGCTGTGCTGGGGGGGGGAACTCCGCGCGGATCGCCCCAATAGGGCCTCCCCGCCCCGCCCCGCCCCGCCCCGCCCCACGCACGGGCGGCCCCGCGGCACTCCGTCCCGCACCGCCGCCCGGCTCCGTACCGCTGCGAGCCGAGCCGAGCCGCCCGCCGCGGGGAGGAGCCGAGGCGGGGCCGAGTCCGCCGGGCCCCCGCAGCGTCGTGATTTCCTGCGGGGCTCTCCCAGAAGGGCCCCTCCGGGCTGCTCTTACGCGCTCCGGGGTTCCCCGGATGCCGGCGCGGCTCCTTGCAGCCGCCGTGGGACTCTGCTTCGGCCGGCCGCGCACAGTGGAAGCCGTGAAGTTGGGAACGTGATACAAAAGGAGTCTGGATGGAGAGAAGCCAGCAGTCAGAGGTTTCACCGAAGCGGTGTTGGGCTGCTCTCATTGCTTTTTTAAAATAGATAACGATCAGATCTGCAAGCAGCCGAGCACACACCTGGGGGCTGTGAAGCTTCAGAGATATTTTGAAGGCGTAGTGAAAAAAAAAGAGAAATTAGGAATAAAAAACAGCAACGAAGCTTTGGGAAAGCAGATCATTTGTGTTTTTAGAAAGCCTTGTTAAAACAGAGAAACACACCTGAAAAGGTTTTGACAGCTCTTTGAAAATGGGTTTGCTCCAAAAGAAGGTAACCGTGTTCAGCATTTCACATCATAAAGTCAGTTAAAATTCGTGCACGGTGCTGTGGCTGTCTTGCAATACAGTATTTGGGGGGAAAATTGTGGGAAAATATTTTGTTGCTTTGATTATACTAATCCCTGCAGCAACCTTCCCCTTCTGAATGGCAGCGTTTCTTCACGATGAAGCCTAGCTATTTTAGATGGAGCACACGTACCCAGAGCATTAAGAAGCTCCCCTTGCTTGTTACAGAAGTTTCACCGTCATCAGGGAGGAAGAAAACATGCATCAAAAGTCAACTGTATCCATATGAAGGAAGGAGTATTTCTGCGTCAGAGCTGAAGGTGACTTAAAGGTCAGACAGCAGAGGTCAGTTACATGGCAGAGGGCTGTAACGTGAGTGCTGTGGCACAACCCAGGCAGCAGCTGAGCACCGCTCGGCCTTTTCCTCCCTTCCTGCCTCTCCCAGTGGGATGGAGGAGAGAATCGGGAAAAAAAGGCAGAACTAGTAAGTTGAGACAAAGAACATTTGCTAAGACAGAAAAGAAAGAGAGGAATAATAGAAATGATAGTAACATATATGCATATTTACAACTCGAGTGAAGCACAACACGATTGCTCACTACTCACCAAGCGATGCCCGAGGAGCAGCTGACCCCCAGCCCGTTTCCCTCAGTTTTATAGTTTTTTGCATGATGTCATATGGCATGCAATCTCCCTTGGGCCAGCTGAGGTCAGCTGTCCTGGTTCTGGCCCCTCCCAACTCCCTGTGCCCCCCCAGCACCTCGTGGGCAGGACAGAACAAGATGCTGAAAAACTGAAACGTCTTTGGCTCCGTGCAGCACCGCTCAGTGACAGCTAAACCATCAGTGCCTTATCAACACTTTCCTTCTGAAGCCAAAACGCAGCATCATACCAGACACTATGAAGAAAACCAACTGTCCCAGCTGAAATCAGGACAGCCAGCCACTATGCAGATGATCAGAACGAGGGTGATCATAAGACTGGGTACGCAACAAAAAAAAAACACAACTAGACCTAAGAAGCAGGGAAGCTAAAAGCTAACAGGGTTGTGAAAGAACAACCGAAAGAAGAACGTTTTGCTGAGATCTCTGGCAGTAATTAGTGTGACAAAATAAAAGGATTTTTTTCTGAGATTTTACTGCAACAGGAAGAAATACATCTGGACTCCTGCAGGCAGAAGTTCCTTTTGTAAGAAGCAACTGGGAGCAACAGCAGACCCGAGAGCTTGGAAGTACCGAGTTGAGCAGCTCTCCCTCCAGCTGGCATTCACTGGGTTTGCTCTATCGGTTACATCTTGTGTTGCTGGCTGAAATATTTTCCTACAGGACCAACCAGGGTCATGGGACTGTAGCTCATTTAGAAAAAGCACCATTCATAAGTGTGGAGCAATCTCTGAAGTCACTGGATAACACATATCCATGATATGCACTTACTCACTCTCCCTTCCTGTCTTAGAAATGAACTTGATGTAGCTTTTAAGGAATAAAAAATGGATGTAAATGGCCTTCTTGGTTCTAGTCCAGCTCTAGCTTACTAAGAAGTATATCTGCATTTAGATCCAAACTCCTCTGAAAGTTCAAGAGTTCATATCTGGTGATCCAAGAGCAATCCACAGTTGCAAAACTCAGCGTACAAGCATGATGTTCATAAGTACAGTTAGAGAAGCAGAAAACTCAAGCTTCTGGGAAACTCAGATGAATTTCTGAGGATACATTTTTGTATCTTCCTGGCAGTGTGGGCTCCATCCCTACTGAAGCCTTGTAAACTTACATTTCTGTTTTGATGTTATATGTTCAGCAGCTCCTGGCAATTTTAACACCCCGTGTACTGTAATTCTTACTAACCTGCTTTGGAGGTAAAGTGTTGAACAGGACTGTTTGTTTCTTCAAGAGGTAAGTTATGTGAAGGCTAGAGTTGCTGTGCTGAGCTCCTCGTAGTTGGACTAGCATGGGGCATTTACCTTCGTGACATTTACAAATGGTCTAGTTCTGTTTTCTTACTAAGCTAAATGAGCAATTCTCACAGCTACACAAGTGACAAAGGGTCTTGGAGTGGTGGTCAGGAAGCTTTGCCACAGGCTTGCTGTGATTCATGAAAGATGGTGTAAGATTTAGGGGTTTATCTATGCTCCAGATTTTTGCTGACTCCCTGGTCCCTTGTTCCCTATCTTGTAATGGTTCTGTACTCTTCTTTGAACCAGATACCACCTCTTGACCCAAATTCAACTTATGGGGCACTGCAGCTTCCCCAGTAACCAGCAGAAATCTGTTCTTAGTCAGAATTCAAATGAAAACAAATAGAGAATTAAAGTTCCTGGGCAGCCATGATCTGGTGTCTAGTCATAGTGATTCGTGAACAGCATGGTCGCCATCTCTTCTTGATCATGAAGATTTCACACTGTATTGTAAAAATGACTGTACAAACCAGCAGGAGGAGGCTTAAAATAAAGTACTTTATTCTGGTCTTAGTAGGAAAAACAAAAAAGAAAACCACTGCAGCCATTAAAACGCATATGAAGTTGGAAGCAGACACATTGTTTGAAGTTCACCCATTCAGAGGTAATAAAAAGATACTCCTGAGGGAATTCCTGCCTTTGGAAGACACTGCAATTAACAGTAGATGTATCTACTTGGTGCCTCATGTTGATTCTTCCCTATACTACAAGGTTAGTATCACCAGGTCAGTCTAAAAATAAAACTAGTAGATATGGAGTTTATATAGAATTCTGTGGGGAGAAAAGCAGGAATTGTACATGATACCTTCCTTCCTGCTTCCCTCCTCCCCTCACATGTTTGCAACAGTTCCAAAATCTTCCCAGGTTCCAACTGAGATCCAGTGACTTCCCAAATATTGAGTCTTCACCTTCCACATAGCTTTGGGCCTCAGCTGGTGGGAGCAGATACAACTGTTGCCACAAAGAAGATCCGGTAAGATTCCTTAATGTCACCTTTTAAGTTCAGGAAGGCTGTCTCAACCAGGGGGGCACTGGCCTACAGAAAAAAACACACATAAAACCAGCCTATTTCTTCTGTACATAGAATAGGTCAGTTGATCAGATTCTAAACTATTTTGCGTAAGATGCACCCCTTATAGCCATAGGTTACCTCTCTTCCCTCTTGGTTGCTTCCAGTCTTCACACTGCAGTAAACAAAGTAGCAATGACTAAGTGCTCTAACCACAGAGCACTGCAGATGCTGTCACTGCATCACATCCAGGACAACTGGGCAAGGCAGCGACAGAGTACGCTGCAGCAAGGGTTAGGAAAGAAGTGAACCCCGTTAGCCAAGATTTAGTGCTCAATCTTGTGTAACAACTAGTGGTTGCCAAGAGGAACTGTGTCAGCCTCGTATGTCGTGCCAGGATCTTTACTGCCTTCTTCCCAAGCAATGACAGCATCCTTTTAATTTTGGATTAGGCCACTCATTCTGCCGTCCCACACACTGCTGACAACAGAAATTAGCAGAGTGAGTTCTTTCAGTCTCCACAAGCACCCAAGAAGATTAATTTGGAAGGGCAGTTACAGCCCTAGGGCTGTTTAGAAATCATACCAAGATCTACAATACAAAAAAGCAGGAGATGCCAGGGAAGCAGGGTTCATTAAGCAGTTCATAAAGTGGAAATGAAACAGGTCCCACTGACTTCTAGGAACATACCAAAAGAAAAGGTACCCAAGCTTTAAAAGAAATGTGAACACTGTGGCAGAATGATGCATGGAAACGTAGTTCTGTATCAGCAGGACTGCAGGTTTCCTTGAAGAAGGAGCATTAAGAAACTGACTTCATGGATGTGAACAAAGCAGTATCTTCTAGTGAATAGCAGCAGTGTTTTGGCACTGTATAATGCAGCGGTCTGTAAGAAGTTATTTTAAGTCCTGTAAAGTGCAAGTGACTAATGCTTGTTCTCACACAGATGAATGGAAGTCAAAGATGAGATAGAAAGCCTTCGAATCATACATATAGTTACTGGCTTTTGTTCCTGTATCCTAATGTGTCAAAGCAGCTTTTGTATTGATCCTGTAAGTCAGTGAAAACACAGCTGCAGTGCTGGCAGTTTAAGAAGCAATGTGCAACTGTTACTTACATCAAAGTCAGCAGGTGGCACCCAACAAACACTGATGCATTTTACATGGCCACGATCAACTTTTCCCTTTACAGGTTCAATAGCAAATCCCTTCTTCTGGAGGTGTGACAGGTTATCAAAACTGAACTCCACATTCTACAAGAAACACAGCACACCTCCATCACAGTCAGTTCAATTTCTTTATACATAATAACCATTCATTCACACTTACTTTGCCCAGATGCTATATGGAGCCCTAATGTTTGCCAAACTACTTCTGCCATTTGAAATTGCAAACAGCCATCTTGTTCACTGTCACAAGAAATCAGAACGAAATACTAAAATGAGAGGATCAGAACTGCAATTCAGTTCTGTGCTCAAACTGTTGTATTTCAGAACGAGAGAAGGAAATTATTAACAGTAAACAATTAATTAAACATGATAATGCTAATTCCTCTTATCAACCCCTGAAAACCCATCTTTTATTTTCTTTCACCAATGCTTTTGTGTAAAGTTTGTTAGAAAAATATGAGTCCTTTTTAATTTGGAGAACAAGTTTTTGACAGAAGGCACTGGTAACCATTTGCACTCTAACAGTATTTTTAACAGCATCTGATCTAAGACTGCATTTTCTTCACCTTCTTAGATGCAAGCTGAGCTGTCTGTATAGCTCCAACCTTCAGCTCTGTCACTGCTGGCAGTAGGGCATTCTCTCCCTCTGTGTGCTCCAGAAGCAGGAGAATGGACTTCACTGGTTCTTGTAGCTCTAAAGAAATACGAATTAAGTAAACTTCGAGGGTAAGTACAAACCCCTGAAAGGACTGTATTTCATAGCAGTGCAACCAGGAGAGTCCAGTATATGCTATAACATGTGAAACAATGCTATTAATATTTCATGCGCATCAGAGAAGTGGCAGAAAATCAATACTGCTTACTTCTCTGTATTAGTATTAAATTGTAATAGGTATTTGCAAGGTAAATTGCAAAGATAGATGATCTTCATTAAGGTACAACTGCATTAGCATTAGATAAAGTCTTTCCTTAAGGGAAAGTTTCACGCAGATTTGGAGGGGGGGGGTATGAATTTAGGCTATACCATAAATCGTACTTGTTCTCACTGTGGAAAGGTTATCCTTAGCATACTTTCTCTTAAAAGAGAAGGAACATGCCTATGGTTTATAGCTCACTGTTTTGTAACGAAATAAGTGGCAGCACACTACCTTCTTTTCGTGCTTTTTTTGATGGCAGAGGTAATGTTACAGCCAAGGACTCAATGGGCACGTCTAGTGGAATTCCACCTTCCACAAACATGGGATGATCTCTTGCTGCACCCTTAAGCTGGATCACGTGGGCAGTTTTCTATATTGGACAAGAATATTTTGGATACAGGTTACAGCTTAAGCACCAGTGTAACTGGAATTCTGACACAACAGCCTCAGTTGCTTAAGAATGGAATTATCTGCTTACCTTCACTGCTAGGAGGCACCACACACTGACACAAGAATCCTGCATCTTCCCCTTGTCTTGTCTGCTCAAGCACTTTTGTTTTAAACATTTCATTCTTGGGCAGTGTGCCTCAGAAGGGACTGGAGTAACTATTTACACTAAAGCCACTAAAGGAAGCAAAACTTATCTGCTGCCAAACTTGGCTCAACTCAAGTTAATAAACTTGAACCAGCCTCCATTCACTTTATTCTGATTTTCTTTCTTACCTGCAATTCCAAAAGATAATCTAGGAATACAAAACATGGAAGGAGCGAAACAGTACTTATTTGATCACTGTATTTCTACTCAGATTGCAGTGCATGCTGACAGTCATTAGTGGTCACCATTCATTAACTTTTGGTTAGCCTCTTTTGGACCATAGCATAAAGCTACCTGCCACGCTGCCAGCCTGCGTGTCCTGATTTGGGCTCCATCTAAGCTCAACTGCTGCTCTACAGATGGAAGCCTCCTCCCTCATGCTGAGAGAATGCAGGAGCAGCTTCCTGGTACTTGGTGCACCTGCCAGTTTGCACTGTGCAGCATAGCTCTGCTCCCTTCTACAATTAACTACTACTTGCAGAGAACCCAGCTGGAGCAGTGCTCAGCAGTGTGGCAGCAAGCTAGCTCCCATCACCTCTTGTGTTCATGCTGTGCACAGGACTGAGTCTCAAGTTACAATTCTCATAAATGAGAAACTGAATATTTAAAACCTGAAAAAAGCCAGTGGTCCCCAAGCCTGTAATTTCCTACCTGTATCAGTTAATCTGATAAGGATAATATTTCTGCCTACAAATCCTGTCCACTAGATACAATTATTTACAACTCCTACTGAGATCCATACTGATAAAATCTTGATTGCCTTACCTTGCCAAAGAGCACAACCTTGAGACACTCAGAATGGTAGAGACCTTCATGCTCAGGACTGAAAGTAACAGTAAACTCCTGGCTTTCCCAAGCAAGAAATTCTCCTTCTGTCGGGTCGACACTGAACACACTTAAACCATCATAGTTCTCTGTTCCTGGTAAATGGAAACAAGGATATGGGCAAAAAAGGAGGACAGTTCAATTTTAGCTTTACATGTATTTTAAAACCATTTAATTTTTGTTAGAACACAAAATAAGATCTGATAAATGGTTCTGCAGCAAAACAGAGCATTACAAATTCTAGGTAAGTCCATTTATCAGTTCAATGTTTTAATCTCCAGTGGAGCTGAAGAGGCATCACCAAACCCTTCCCATATTCTTCCATATCTTTCTTACAGGGATGGACATCCCAGAATATGCTCTCTAATGTAAAAATGCTGCATGGGCTTATTTAGATTCAAACACTGGTGTCTCCTTCTGGATATCTGCTCAGGCTGCATAGACTTACAGCTACCTACAGTGACAGATTTCGTACAGCTCCTGTTGGGGAGACAAAATTGTGCCTTTAATTTCAGCCATGTGATGCCCCAGGTTTTGACAGAGTTGTGTAAGTCTAACATGACAAAGTATTGCAGCTATTAGAGAATATGTAAAAGTTACCAACAGTCTCTGCTCCTTGCAAAGAGGACATAAGAAAGGATGGAACCCTCTGCTGATCTTTGTCCCTCGCGGATGGAAATGAATCCAGATGAATGGAGTATTGCAGGATCAGCGTGGAAGTGTTCTGTACCTGATAACATGAATTTACACAGCAGCATTTTTATGAAGAAAATCCATTCTCAGGCCTGTAGGATCCGTATTTTGGGAACTGGCTGAATTTATTTTGCTGTGTTACTACACTATTGTGTACGCTCTGCATACTGGCTAGATCTATAGAAAAGATGACACAGGCCCTTTCTCTTCTATAGAAGGTATCACATCCCTATATATATTGCATAGGCAGAACCCTGCAGGCAGCACAGAGCCAAACAAGATCCTCTCTGCACAGCACTGCTACCTTCAGCCCAAATCTGTCTCAGCCTCAAATCATTCTGCCAGATGTGCCTTTAAAGCTCTGTTCTTTTGTCTACAGCTTACCTTCCAGCAGTCTGGGAACTATAGAACTCTTCGTCCTACCTACAGATATTGTTGATATGCTTTCTAGTTCAGTACCGAGGGCTTTACCTTGAATGTGGATGTTCCCTGCTCTCTGGTTAGGACATAGCCCATATCAAGAACTTCTTCTGCAGAGCAAACGGTTGATGGCATCACCCCATAGCCAGTGATCCTTAGTGGCAAGTTGTTTTTTACAGTCTGGATGTCCAGCATTTCAAGAAACTGCCAAGGAGATCTTTGCATCAGCCTGTTTGCTGAAGGAAAACACCCCCACACCCCTCCACAGCACTGCCTGGGCCCCAGGTCAGCCTCCCCTCCAGCCACCCCAACCCTCCTGCCCTTGCACCCCCAGCCCCAATGGGCTCTTACGACAGAACTTCTGAATTTAGTGCACAAAGATCCAGATGTTGAAAGGGGCTGTGCACAGGCAACAAAGTTTTGCTTATTATACAGACAGCCCAGTCAGCAATATGTGTATCTAATGCAGCCCCTTATATCTCCCTCTTCTGCCTCATTTATTGTTCCCATTACATCTCCTTACTCACCAATTTGTTCACATCTGGAGAAAAAGAGATGATGAAGGTTCTGATTTCACCTGGCTCAAGCATCCTAACTGGTCTGACCAACATGAAGGGACCACTGGGATTCAGAACTGAGAATCGTAGCTAAAGAAGTGCAACTCAAGGAAAAAAGTTTATAAACAAGAACTGGGAAAAGAGAGAAGAGCAGATTCTAAGTATTGTTCTGGCCAAAAAAAATGTGTAAACTATCCATCTCCAAACAAGTGTGAAAGATCAATAATTAAGAGGAAAGAATGATATATTGGTTAAATATTCTTTGTAATGTATTTCTTATGTCACCAGATTTTGGAGTGAGACTGGAGGAATCTCCTCCTTAATTTAGTGTTGAACTGCTCCTACAGATAAGGTTCACAATGAGCAGCAACTGAATGACAGATTAACTCCTGTGTTCCAAACAAGGATACTTCCAGCTTTTCTGGGGAGATATTCTGTATTGTAGTTTGCTTCAGTATTGTTTGGCCTGTTGGGAATGAAAAGAAGGTTTAAAACCATGATGAAGCTTACTCCCAACACCATCACTTCTTTTAAATCATGTTTCTACCCATGTCAAACATTCAATCCACTTCTATGGCTAACAAATAAAGTCTATCAAATGCTTTCAAACTTGGACAGTCTATTGCCAAGTTCCTGATTCCACATTTCATTATCAAGTTAGCTTTTTACATGCCTCAGCAGTCCAGATAGGCTCCTAATTTTCCACCTGAGTGCCTTTCACAGGGCTAATTTCTATACTGACGTTCAAAAAATCCACTAAATATAAAAAGAAAATGCAAAACTATGCTCAGAAGAAATTAAAGACAAAAAAACTCAGTGTTTGAATTCATATTTCATACCTACTGCCACCTCACCAAAATCGACAGTGTTTTTCCCGTTATCTGAAGTGACCACAACAGATGGTGCTACAGCTGGACAGTGCAGCTCCAAATACAAGGTGTTACAAAGGCTGGGGAGAGAGAAAAAGGATATTTGCTCTAAAATTATACAGACAAAACAACAATTGTCAGAAATCTGTTCCTATTCTGCTCACACAACAGAATCATTAAGCTGGTATTACAAAAGAAAACAGTTTTTAGTGGCTGATTTTTTTGTGTATTGCCTCCACAGAAAGATGGACTACATCAAGCTATTACATTCTTCATACAATTGTTCTCTAAGCTGCTTTCCTACTTGCATGTTAGCTTCTTACCCAACTAGTGGGCTGTGAGTGTGCATTTCTACCACTGCCCTATGAAGCAATACTGGAAATAAACTAAAGGAATAAATGAACCTGCCAACCACTTCCCTGCAAATCCTTTGAAATACCAAGAATTGCAAAGATCTCACTTCAAGTCATGTGTTGGAATACCTGAAGCTTAGACTTCCCGAGCCTCTCTTTTCATCAATATCTCCACTTGCAACAAAGCATGGTATGGTGTATTTTTCAAACCTTCCTCTGAAATTCCTTGTCAGGAATGCCTGGGCTGCTATATAAGCTTCTGAGCTAGAAAATCCAGGAATAAGAGTAGTCTTAGTAAGTCAGAGAGAAAAGAAGGGAAAAAATATCCAAAGATACCTACTGAACAATTTGTGCTTATTTCTTTGTTAGACATTCAAAATACAGCATAGCAGTGACACTAAGTGACTGTCCCAGTGCACCAGGATGGATAGTTTCCATCTGGGTTGAATTTGCTCAGCTCTGCTAGACCTATTTAGAAAAGGTGTAATGTTCAGTAATTTCTGCTGGTAATCAAGTTCAGCTGTCTAGTTGCCCCTTAAAATGATACTCTCATATCGTCAGCCAAATCTACCAGTGCAGCCACAGCTCATGCTTTCTGATAGATTCTTTGAAGTCCTCAATTTCTCTGATGCATATAAAAGGATTCTTTGCCTTCCATGAGAGGTTACAGCTGCGTGGCGTAAAAGCAGTGCTAATTTTGGAAACAGCATTTGCAATATAGCTGAAGTTATTTCTTCACTACAGTTTGGCTTTTTCCCCACATGTAGATTTTAATAGATTTATAAAGAATTATAAAGACAATTCATTTAATTAGTAGAAGATGCTTTTGCTGACTTACTCAGGTTTTATCTCTTTGGATTCTGGTTGCTCAGGTTTACATGTAGAACTCAGGGATTTAACACTTCCAGTCCTTACAATCTGTTTGGAAGACTGCTGTCTGGAAATGGGAATACTTAATTTCTTTCCCTCTCTCTTTTCATCTCTCTTCTTTTTCTGCAAACACACAGCAAACTTGCACACTAACACCAATCACAGGTAATGCAATCAAGACATTCGCTCACAAATATTCAGTCCCTGGCCCAGGGATCACCTAAGAGGCAGTGCCCTGCAGGGTACAAAACGAGGTAACAGAGGTAGAACTATGGTAACAGGTCACAGACGCAGTAGTTACTACAAGCAGTTCTAATAACATTCAGGTAAAGTGGGCAATTTTAGCTATTTACCTCATAATTAAAGCAGACCGTAGGCGCTGACATAAGTTAGCTGACCTGTGGGTCAGTTACATAGAAAGACATGCATGCTGTCAATATTTAGGAAGTGGAAATCTGTTTTATTTTAGGTTTAAGAAAACCCTATAGGAATGAAAATGTTATAGTGAGGTAAAATTGATGTGCAGTCTGTCCACTGAGCAATAGGCGCAGCAGTGCACTCCTGTACAGACAGGTCTTACATCAGTCAGGAGTCTGGGCTTCAATGTGGAAATAATTTTATCATAAAATCACCATCTAGAGAAACAAATATCTGGAAGTACCAGACCAACAGCACGCGCTGGTTCTTAGCATTCCTTACTTGTATTTCTGCCCCTGTTGCAGCTGCTCCACAAAGCCTCTGAGCTGCCTCTTCTCTGATTAGCTGATCTGACAATGTTGGTCTGAAGGACACTTGAATCAAGCTTTTCTGGGAGAGAGAGAACATACACAAGAATGATAGGCAGAATTCATCCCTCATACATGTGTTATACCTACAAAGCTTGATAGGAGCATATATCTGACAGCAAAACAATTTTTTCCCTAATGAGACAAACTTAAGGATAAGGTCACTTTCAGCTTTTCTGAAGTCCGCTGCATCACAGTGGGCTGGTATTACATGACCATTATTTTTGATATCTGAACCTTCTTCAAATAAATAACAGTGATAGCACTGGGGAAAGCATATTCGGGGACAGCTCCCATAAACTAGATTTGATGGTTAACCCCTTAAGTCCAATTTAAAACTATGTCAGGTGAAGTCTTCCAACTATGCTAATAATTTGTTTTCAGCATCATTAACAAGTGACAGAACTCGCAGGAATGTAGGTGATCAAGAGGTGTGTTTGAACACTTGACATTTAAAGTGAATGTACCTTCCCAGGCAGCACAGTTCCAACAGAAGGCATGATTGTCACAGGGCAGTCTTCTGGCACGTAGAATTCAAAAGAAGTGGGTCCAACAGGGGCAACTTCCCCATTGCCAATTCTTGGGACTGCATGAGTAAAGAGGTTGGCACTCACATGGGAATTCATCACATACAGTGTTGCTGTAGACACATCATTTAGAGCTGTTGCAGCAAACTGAACTAAGGAATGAGACAATTCAAGAGGTGGGTGGACTCCAACTGCTCTGCATGACAACTTGAACTGTCTAAAAATAAACACATGATGAATTGTTTCAGCATAAAATAATCTCTTCATCAGCCCAAAAAAGAGGAAACTGATCTTGTAGTCCCTATTTAAGAAGAATTTCTCAAGATTACAATGGAAATTTTGCATAGAGATGAACAATAATACTATTTTTAATGAGCTGTACTTGAATCCTTCCTCTGTGAAGAAATACATCCAGTCAAATCATCAAATTTTTTGTCATCACTATTTTAGCAGTGTAGCTTAATGCATGAAGCATTTTCCACAGAAAAATACTAATAATTAAAAAAAATCTTCTACCAAAAAAGCAAGCAAAACATTGCAGGCTAAGACCTGGGGCAAGGCAGCATGCACATGAGACATGTAAACTAAGGATGAAACTGATGGCAACGAACAACTCGTCGACTGAATCCACACCTGCCTCACAGCTCCATCCTAGCCTCACCTCTTCACAGTGGCAGGGATTTTGTTACTAGACAGGCTTATGTGAATGGTAGAAATTAAATGTGATTTAGACTTCTGAACTACGTATTGCTCGAGCAGTTTCTTCACATACCTATTGACCTCTGACTTGCAGGTCAGTTCAAAGCTGTACTCTTTTGCCTTGTTGGCTTTAAAGATTATGTGCAATGTCAGACTTTCAAGAGGAAGAAGAACTCCAAGTCCATCATTGGGCTGAATTTCAACAAACTTCAAAGTAGCAAGATAAGAAATAATTGTTAGGATAATAAGTTATCAAATAAAGCTATATTACTGACCTAATTAAATTACTGAACTAATAAATTCAGAAAATTAGATACAGATATTGTTATTAAATCTATCAGTGTCAGGAAAACAGATCAAGAAGCTTTCATTTGAGTCACAGTGCCTGGTATCTGACTGACGTGCACTTTACTAATCTTACGGTAGCTTGAAAAGCAGAAATGTAAATCCACTAACTCAAATTTCAGTGGAATCTCTTTCCTCAGCTTCTTACCATCCACAGTAATCACCTTTCTCTAATGATGCTTATTTATTCTTCATGGACAACTGAATGAAGTATGATAAAAATCTCAACTGCTTCCCTCTGCATTTGAAGGGCTGACACTTCTGTGGTGTGCAGGTACCACGATGGCAAGGACACCAGTTCAGTAACTACACGTGTATCGTTTTGTGTTTATGGGGTAGTAATGATTCAGGAATGTCTTCCCATCACAGTTTAATCACGAAACACATCCTGAGAAGTACAGCTCTAAAACTTTATTTTTAAAAAGCCTTTTAAATATTCTAACTGCTTGATTTTAATTGCTACAACAACAGAGAAAGGGAGAACGCTTAATAAAATGTCAGGCTCCTTCTAGCTCCAATTCCAATACGTCAACCTGTTTCCTACTGTGGTCATCACGCTATAGTGAAGCTTGAACAGCTCTTATTTACTCAAAAATGAAAAAAATAATCATCCAGTGGCCCCAGCCCTCAGGAAACTCTTGTGGTTAGTTTAGCCTCCTCATCAACTTGCAGAGAGTCAGAAAACACTTAAGTGTGGTTCAGGGGATGATTCCTAATAAGCAGCTTGGACACAGTTATCCTGCTTTGAGGATAAAGAGTTTAGACATTTAGAAGTGCTGTGCAAAAAATACACCAGATATTTTGTTAGTAAATTTCTTGTTGAAAGAAATAGATGGGCTAATAGGCTCAAATTATCCATGTCACATAGGTCAGACTAGGAAAATCTCAAAGAAGTTCAACTGTTCGGAAAATGTTTGTGGTATTGCTTCAATAAATCAGTAACAAAACTTAGCTATGTGTTTCCCCAGCACTGCTGGGAGCAATATTTCCACTGGTTTCCAGGAACCAGTTCTGATTTATTCATTCTTGCATTGAAATACGATTTCTGAGTAATTAAATACGTTGTCATACAAGAAGAGGTGTGTTCAGGATAACCACCTACCTCTGGGAGTCTCACAAATCCAAACTCCTGTGGCAAGATGGACTTGTTTGTTAGCGTGACATTTGTCCTCACAGCTTCGTAGATGGTACAGTATCCAAAATTGATTTCTGCTGGACTGATTTCCAAGTCAGAAGTTGTAACAATTGCATGGACAGTAAAATTAATTTGTTTAGTCTGAAACAAATCCAAAAGCAAAGGATATAAACCTCTATCTGTAGCATCGTGTGGAAAGAATTTAAGTGAAACGTCATCAGAAAAGATAACCACAAAATAAGTTGCTCTACTGTGTTCTTTGAGAGTAGCAAATGTAAATGTAACACATTTATCTTGAGCTTCAGCCTCATTATTCTTCAAAAATAAGCAATAATAAATAGCTCTTTAGAAAGCAAAATGGCCAAAAACCCCACCCTTTTAGTATCTGAAATTCTATATGTTAGAATGGAATCACATCTGCATCTCCAGAAAATATCAATTCTAAGAATATGCTACATCAACAGTAGAGAGGAGAATGAAGAAATTGTGCTGTGGAATGAGAGAGCTCTATTACAGAAGAAACTGGAAGGGAATAAGTGAACGCTAATTAGCAAGGATTAAATTGTCTGTATTGTAAACATGCTGACAAGAAAAAAAACATAATGAGATCTATATCATCACTGTGAATAGCTTTTGCTGTTGTCATAGGACTTCAACTTGCAAAGCAAGGTTAGGTGTAACACTGTAATGCGACGGAAAGCACAGCAATGACAGCAGAGCAGCAAGGTCCAACATTGCAGCAAACAAGGACTTGCCTGAATACAACAGCCATGGGCACAGAAAAAAAGGAAAAGAAGCTGCTTGCCTCCAGAAAACCTCAGGCATGCAGGGATGTCCAGCAAGATCCCCTTGCCTCCACTGCCAACCCTTAAATGAGGGCTGGAAGGGGCGGATCCTGGCTCCATCCCTTCTGGTCACTCAAGTACAATGCATGCACCTGAGCTCCCCTGGGCTGGCCCTGCCTTCCCACCAGGTGCTCCATCACTGGTGCAAGCCATGACTCAGCATTTCTGCTACAGTTAGGTATCACTAAGTGAACATAAACTAAAACAATAGATCTACAGGATAAAAAACCCCACAGCAACTAACATTGTCTGCAATCTGTATCGTCACTGGAGCCTCCAGAACACTTGTCTCTTCATTAAAACAGCTCCCTGCGTCCTCGGGGAGGGAGCGCCTGAAATTGAAAAAGTTACATTCAGCTTATACAAATATTGTGACTATTTCCTAGCTAAGGGGATTAATGAACTTTTGATGGATGGTTTCTGAACCAAAGGGAAAAAATATCTGTTACTTAAGGTCTAAAAGTTCTTTCTTTATAGCTTCTACTTTTGACACCGTGTTTACGTTACAGAGAATTCACATATAGTTGGTTAAGCACCAGCTCAAATGCGTCCGTGAAGTTAACTCTGACTAAAATGTTGTAAGCCTTACGTATACAAGTATCAGGGAGAACGGTAGAAGAAAATACCAACCACAAATTACAGTGACCTGTGAAGTTCTACCTTTTATCCGAAAGGATAAAATCTCACCTATGAGAAATGTTGTAGGCTTGTCACAGATTTCCTATAGGATGGCACACATCCAAGCAGTCTGCTCGGAGCAGGTGTGCGTGGATTGCAAGGATATCCAGCAATGAAGTTAGAATCAGTGACTGCGTTTATTAATGATAGATTCTCTTTATTCATTTAAAGATGGGATTTGGGGCACACGGGAGCTATTTACAGAAGGCTGCAGCCAGTTATGATTTCTTATAAACACATCATTTAGAACTCTGAACAATTTGAAGTTTACCTTTTAAACAGAACATCAGGCTTCAACATCTTTGCTGCAGCCAGAGCACAAAACCGACCCGTCCCAGGCAGTCGTTTCCTTTTGACACCCATGTTAATTAATTACCAGTCAATCGAGGCAGTACCAGTTGGATCACACAGAACCAAGACATAAATAAAGTGAAACACACTTGGAGACCAATAGTGTCTGATTATGTACCAGATTAGTCATTTACAAGTAATAGGCGTGTGCTCTGTTGCTGCAGCATCTTGCTATCATAAGCTCAATTTCAGAGCTTCAAGCCAAGACAATACAAAAGCTAACATTTTTAGCTCTGCTGGTCTATTTATGGTGTCTTACAGCACCAGAGTGAGTTGCTTCCTGTTTTTAGGACTTCACAGCAATAGCATTCCTACTACTACTATTGGAATTGCTTGCAGTTTTTTAATGTATTATTAAAGGACAGTTAAAAAATAAATAGCACCCACTCACAATCATCGTACTGCTCTGAGATGTTGCTGGCTTTTATTTTGCAAGCCTGAGATGTGATTGCCGATTTGTTTAAAAATAGAACACAGAGACAAAAATAAAGTAGGAATAAAGTATCAGCTTCCACTTTGTCACGGGACGTTAGAATAGCAGAAGAAATCCACGTGTTACAAAATGATCCTGGGGGAAAAGATGGTAATTGTTACTGCACGTACACAGCAATGGGTTCTGAAGTAGCTGTTGTGCCTCGGGGAAGAGACACTGAAATCCTTTGGACCGCTTTGTAAAACAGCACCTTCGTGCTTTAAAGCCATTAAGGAAAGGCATGAGAGACCAATCAGATTTAGACTGCCAGCATCTGCAGGACTACTTCCAAATACAAAAAAAAAAAGGAGAAGATGCAGTATTTGGGAATGCTGAAAACCAGCAGATTAGAGAATTCGCCTTCAAATGAGCAGAAAATAGATCTTTGCTTCTAGCACCCAGATAGTTCTGTGAGCACTGTGACACCTGACCATGCATTTCCATGTGCACAGAATACCTGGGGGAGCTTCCCAAGCCTCCAGTCATCTTATCTGCTCACTTAGTCTCGCTGAATGAGTGTTTCTTTTTACTTGTGTTGCTTTTAAAAGAGCTCTTCTTTCTCCTGAGGAAACAGCTTAAGTCGATGAGGAGGCATTTACAGAAATGTGTCACTAGCTCAGTACTTTACATCAGCTTGGAGCAAGCTCATCTGCTGTCATACACACTCACCAGTGTGTTAGGCCTTTTAAAATGATCCATATACTGAAACAGCCAGATACTTATTTTGTGTGTCAGAAAAGCCTTAATCTCATCAAATCTCCTTTCTGAAGCTTCCTCATTTTTCAAAAGGCAGATTAATTTTCTAAATCCAAGCTATGCTTCTATCTACTCAGTAAGTGTGACAGTGCTTTGCAGCATCTGAAGTTTAGGAATGGAAGAATGTCCCGATAATGGTTATTGTTACAGTAACCTGACAGGATTTGATACGTTGGAAGAAGTGTAAATACTTCTAGTTCCTTGAATACTAACTAACCTCTGATGCCAATGCTTAGCCTCCCATTTTAGAATTGGGTCTGATTTACAGAGATGCTGAGCACATCAGTGACAATCCAAATATAACTCTGTGAAAAAAATGGCATTCTTAGTTTCTATGACTGAGTTACGTTTGTACACATAGACATACTGTGAAGGAGAAAAGAAGAAGCCTGCTGGGATAAGGCTTCTAGCATCTCTGAAGATGTTATATAAATTCCTACATGAAATTCAAAATCAACGTGTTCACATTTTAGGGAGAATGTACGTGGGTATGATATGAACAGGAAGGCCAACCATTCTTACCTTACCTAGCAAGACAGGAGTGCTTGTCCAGAAATGATCTAATCACTGATCCGTGAAGTAGCCACCTGCCCAGACAACTTCTCTTTCGTGTAAGAATAGCTTCCCCACAGAAATGGAAGCAGCCTACCAGGAATACAACTAGTGGGATTTTGACACTGCTGCTGTCACTACAGGAAAAGCATTTCCTCATAGGTATGCGATCCAAGTTAATTTCCTCTTTGTGCATCTGGCATCTTTTAAAGGGGGAGAAGGGAGACTAGGACTGAGCTGACACCAGCAGTGTGAAGTCCAGCCTGCTACAGACATCAGGTGAAGGAAGGGAAAAATACTTAATTTGCTCAGATTTTGCCCTAAGAGCCTTCTACTGACATTATTTAAATGGCAAAAACATTAATGCTGTTGGGTTACCTGGGCAGAAACTTCAACTGCAGGCTGAAGGATGACCGAGGTTGAATGTAACCTGCTTTTGGGAGCAGCTTCATGTGTTTGCTCAATTCTTTGCATACCTCAAACTTCAAATGCAGCGTAGTTTTTGCTCTGCAAACAGATCAGATGAGCTCAAGTGGCATCGAGGGCTACTGGTGCTGCCATCTCGGCAACATTTGCTCTTGCAGTTTGTTCCCCCCTCCCCCTCCTGCATCTCTGCTCTACATTACAATTATAACTATTCCAAGCTTCCTTTGAAAATGAAGGGCAAGTAAAACTGCTACAGCAAAATCACACACTTGCATTCTTTTAAGTTAAGTATAGAAAACAAGATTTTGGAATTACTGTAAGTAAACCCAGCTGTATTTCAGGCAAATGTACACAGCTGATTGGAACATAATTATCAAAGTGCAGCACAGTGATAAGTCAGGTCAGTGGAAAGTCAAAGCCAAATTATTGTGAAATACCAGCTAATTATTTGCTGCTAAAATACATCCTCTCTATCTGAACCAATAGGAATGGCTCGTGCAGTGTTTGAGGCATCTGACTGGTGCTGACTGCAGCACAGAGCCTGCTGGAGGAGAAGGCAGTCTCTCGTGAGGCAGCATCTCTGTTAAGTAACGACTGGTGGCAGGCAGGATGTAGCAATGAAAAACTCAATGAAAAACTGTCTGAGAAACAGAAAAATGAAGACCAGCAACTGCTGTGTGGGGCCAAAAATACCTGAATACCACGTGAGCTTCTAACAAACACTGAATGTCTCACTATGCAGTCAAGTTTTTCTGGCGACTTCTTTCTAATAGGTGTGAAGATACAGATCACTTGTAACTTCTCAGCAGAGATTCTACGGGGCTGGCAGTCAGTGTGATTAAGCTGGTGCCACCAGCTCCTCTGCGAGACAACCTGTGATCAATCTGCCCAATGAATGGCGTAGTGGAAGCAAAGGAAGCATCTTCCTGTTTTCTGAATTCTGGCCACACTACAGTAGGGTGACAGCCACAAACCATACCCTGCTTTGGAATTTATGCCTGTGTGTAGAATTGCCAATCAATTTACAAACATTTCTCTCGTCTTTTTCCTTCTCTTGGACTGGTTTACAAGCTGTCAGTCCAGATGGCCTGCTCTAAATCAACAACTGCAGCGTGAGGTGCTGGGAGCTTGGAAGGATTGCTGACTGTTGACAATCTAAGAGAGCTACATAGTAGTTGTTTAAATCAGTGCAGATTATAACTTGCTATGAAATTACTTTTCAAAGTGATTTATATCTGAGAGGATTCTGGTGAAATGTTTTCACTCTTTATGCTGCACATTTGTGCTTCCCAGTCACTGTACTCTGTGTGACCAGAAAGAAAACAAGTTAACAGTTAGTAATTCTGCAGAGCTGCTGGGAAAGCTCAGGTAGCAGAGCTGTTTACCTAACTTGAAAACGTTCTGATACAAGCAACAGAAAAACTGCAGTGGCTAGTAGAGGAAGAGATTTGTCAGGCACTGCATCTAGCTGAATGATTCCAGTTATTTACTTGGGCAGATATTGCAACAGAACATTCTTGCACGTGTGATACTTGAAATTTCAGCACTGATGACTGCATAACGAAGACAATTTTTCCTAACAAAGGAGGTGGGGGGATAAATTGAAGACCTGATTTGCCAAGGTGCTAAGGACAGCATGATACATATTAAATGCTTTTAATTTAGGGGAAGTTGATAAAGTTCTCTCAATTAAGAAATTTTGGCCGAAGCAGTTTGACAGCTTCTATATTTGGGACCCCTTTGAAATCTTCAGTTTTCATTAGGATAGTTATTTTTCTTCTATGCTTGTAACTTTTATCCCTGGGTTATCTTCACCAAGTAAAACCCTTTACATAACTTGTGCTTCTCATATCTGTAGGCTGAATTTTTGAGATAACAGCTTTACTCATTTCTTTCCAACTGTGAAGAATCTGTGCAGTCTGTAGTTCTGGTAAGAGGTTTAGAATGGATGCCTTCTACAGAACCAGTCTCCCCCACCCTCCCACAGAACCACCCCAATCTTGCTTAAATAGAATCTAAGATATGCAGATTGGTGAAATAGGAATGCTGAGTGTTTCGTAGTGTTTGCATTAGGTAAAGACATCCAAGGTAGACCTGAAGACAATTAGTAGAGTAAGAGTTCATATAATAGAATGTTACAGCAAGAAACGTCTGGGAGCCAATGAGCTGAAATATTGTCCTTCTGTTACAGTGCAAACAGAAGGAGTCTTCAGACGTTACTGATGCAAACTACGGAGATACATATGTACAAGAAATATCTGGGTAATTGGTATAATTGATAATTTATCACTGTCTGTATACTTAAAAGTATCTGCCACTCCAGTGCAGTTCTTAATTCCTGTATGGCTCAGGAAAGTTGCATCTTTCCTATGTTATAGGAAATGCAAAAGGACTGACTTGATTATCCAGCATCACAGCCCATGTCTACAAAGAGTGGTGACTGACCTCAGTAAGGAACAGTTGGCATGAAGCTGGCTTCCAGATTATTCTTTCAGAAAGTTCTTTGGCTGAATCAGTTATACCCAATGTGCACTCAGTTCTAGGCATGTTTATCTCCCTAATATTTAGCTTGCAATTCCATGAGATGAAACTCACTGGGGCTGCTATTCCCGAGGGACTTAACAGCTCTATCACAGAACAGGCACAGCACAAGGAACCTTGTAGGAGTGGAAAGGTGTGTATTAACTCAGACACTTCATAGCTATTGCTGTTCTTGGGGATCTAGGATAGCCGTATACCCAAGTCTAAATTCCACAGTAGTGTAGAATTCAGAGGGCTTGTAATCAGGATGTCCTACTGGAATACCAGGGAAAAACAAAAAGTGCAAAACTGTTCTTCAGCCTGTGGTGGTAACCAGATGTCTCTGGTACAACAGAACCCCGAGGTATCACCTGGTGACTCAAGATCTCGTCAGTCAGCTGTGGGAGGCAGCTCACCTGCTGCGGATGACAACGCAGTCCTGGTAAAGTCGGTCATACATACAGATTTGTAAATCAACGTTGGGATTGGGCACCCAAACTGGCACGTCAATAGAAACTCCAATGGCACTGAAGTACAGCTGATAACACAAAACAAGAGTATACTTATTTTTGTTGGTCTCAAATTGTTACTGATCTAAACAGCTATAACCTACAGCTAAAATATGTACTTGTTAAAAGTACCTTGATTAAACAAAGCTATAGAAGTAATTTATAAAATAAAACCTAGGTATTACTGTGTACCAGAACAGAAATGAATGATATTTTAGTCTGGACTCCTTTCCAGAGAATGTGAAGGAATATCCTGCTGCCCAAGAAATTGGAAAGAAATATTTAAAGAGTTAAGTGAATGTGCAAGAATTCAGAAAGTCAAGAGCCTGCAGCTTGTTTACACAAAAGGGCAGCATGGTGATTTATTCCACATAATGACCTTGAGTCTAAATTTCAGCAGCCACGTAGCTCAAACTTGGACAAAAATGATCCTCCTCTGCCAGAGCTGAAAGAAAGGGTGCCCACAGGAATGTGCAGCATGCATCTGCAGTTTCTTTTGTAGACTATTCCATCTGCAGACCGTGGGGAGAGCCAAGACTGGCCTACTGAGCTTCTTGGAAGATTTTCTTCCTTTTTCTTTTTTTCTTTTTCTTTTTTTTTTATTTTTTTTTTTTTACTTTTGAGGTTACATTAGACTTCCTGTGCTTGAGTAGCTTCAGGTGATACAGTAAATCTAGTTATGCTTGTTCTAATAAATGGTAACAGAGAATAGATCCTCAAGGCCAAGTAATTTCAGATTCTAGCTGGTTCCCCACATTCAAAGATTCCGCCTTGTTAAAAATGGACCATTGCTAACCACATGGTTAAAAATGAACTAAGCTGAAGTTGAGAAGGGATTAATTGAAATCTTAGAGAAGTTTTCATTCGAGAAGAGAGAATAACATACATTTTGGCATAATAAAATCAACCGGGTGCTGCAGCTTCACATTTACAACTGATCAATTATTATACAGACAGATAATTGTAAGATAGTATTTTGGTCAGTAAATATAAGGCAGCCTTAGCAATATTGCTGAAAGACATAAGCATGGATATCTTTACATATTCAGATATTGAATATTGGTTACCTTATAGCATTGGTAACCAAAAGCCAATGCTATTAAAAGTACAGGGAACTGAAATTACAGAGTTCAGTATGGAAGAGAGGTTAAAAGTACAAAAGCAATGGAACAGCATCTCTAGGCCAGCTTGATCTGTGAGTCCTGATTTACTGATGGTAACATCTGATACGTGCGAGAGAGGAGATTGAATATCTCTATCGAACTGTTTCTATGTGAATAATAGCTCCTAATTCCTACCTTTGAAGATACACTAAGCTGGAGGACAAACTGCCTTGATACAGAAAAATCAAGGGGTTACTGATTGATATTGCTTGGAGGAGTACTTACTCCCAATAGAACTAAATGAGAAAATATTTTGCCCATAACACTCAATAGCAACCCATGCATCCAAACGATTGTGCACTGAGATTTTTTGGTCTCACTGCAGAGAGCTTAAAGTTTTAGCAGTTTCCAGTAGTCTTATACTTTGTGGCTACAAGTTGCCTTCCGTGGATTTATACAGTGCAGTATTTGCTGTATCTTGTGGTGTGCCTCTGTAAGTAAGGTTAACAGGTTGTAAGATTAACAGGTTGTAAAGTTAACCAGCATACAGAGAAGTTAGGCTAGTAAGAATAGTCAAACAGAGAGAAAAGGCACTCACCAGTGTTGTAGGCTCACAAGACTCCAGAAGGAGCAATCTCCAGGAAGAGATCCTTCCTTAGTGGAAGTCAGCCCTTAAATGGGGTCTAGGAGAGGTGGAGCCTGGCTCCACCCCTTCCGGGCACACAGGTGAATTGCCTTCACCTGTGCTCCCATGGCTGACTCAGTGCTTGCCTCAGGTGGTCAATCAGAGGTTCAGGCCGTGATTCAACAGTTCCCATACAGCCTCCATCTCAGAGATCTCACCTGAATGAGCTTATGCAGCAGTTGAGAGTTGAACTTTGTGTGGCAGCGCTTGATTGAGAGATATTTCACCTAATTCATCAAACTCTCCTATGCACCCTTTATAAATTATCCTGAATAACACAACAGTAAATGTGTTATCAAAAATGCAATGCTTATTACTTTCAATTCCAAACAACCAACACCAAAATTCAGACCTGAGCCTGTGGGGAAGGTATAAATTGATAAGATTTTTTTTGAAAAATATCATCTTACACAAAAATGCCTGCATAAAACTGAAGTAGGTTTTTCCTAGTAGAACAAACATAATGAGAACTTCGCTTTGAATGGAAGAGGAAGAGAGAAAAAGACCTTTGCAGATTAGAAACTTAGATAAAGAAGGAAGATAAAACACTTTACAATGTGAAGTCCTTAATGTGATATACTAGAAAACTAATGATGAGGTAAAATGAGTCCAATCATTGGTGAATATTTAGCTGATAATTTTTCATGTGTGTTGAAAGAGTAGAACAGTTGCCTTTTTTACCCCATATTAACCTGAATTAATCATTTGTTTAGAGCACAATTTTTCCCTTTTTTATTTGGATAATGCATCAAAAAATTAGGAAGTCAGGAATGTCTCTGACAGCTCAGACCTGTAGTCCTGATAGTCCAGTACGTAAGTAATGATCAGGAGTGACCCAAAGGAAGATGAGTGTTACTGTGAAGAAAGGTTGCATGGGATGGTTGCTCTATCAAAATATCTTGCCTTAAACTTGTACTTTAAGCAGTGAAATATGGGTTTTTAGCAATTTTAAGCTGATGTTGACATTAACTATAAATTTAATATGTTGAAATATAAGATAATAGGGATCTTCAAAAAATTGCTAGCTTTTCTTTACCCCTTGCATTTATTCCTTTGAGAATCTTGATTTATATACATTTTTGTTCCTTCATAAGTCTTTTNCTGTTTTCTTGTTGCTAGAATTAAAGACTATAAAAATAAACCTGTCACGTGGATTTCCCTTCTGAGGGGTGGGAATTTGGTTGCTGAGACAAAAATGATAACATTTTTGCAGTCTCTGTAAGCTAGTTGGTTTCTATATTCTTCTGAAGCTGAATTGTTGATCACTAATGAGGATCAAGATTCTCTTGATTTTGATATAATGGTGCCAGTACATTATTTTTAGTCTTTTTTTCTTTTTTGAGCACTGGAGGATGTAGAGTTGAGGCAGCATACGAAGAGCTGTAACATTACTACCAGCATGACGAACTACTTCATTTGGTTAGGTCTGGGAAACTTGCACCAGCAATTTTTCAGAATCAGCTCACCTGTAGAACTTGTCTCAGTCCTCTGCTGCTCTGCCTGGGCTACACAGCAGGTTGGTTCCTCACTACCATCAGGACAAATTTGTTCTTTCTTTTCCAGCACAGATGTTACAGAACTATTGCTGTCTTTCTTTTCAGGAACAGAGTGACTGCATGGTTGAGTAACCTATAACAAATATTCAGGGCAAAATAATTTCTACTGTGACCGATCACTGAGCTTGTATCCAGCTCCAACTTCATCAAGGAGCTGCAAATGAGACTTGTGTTTTCTTGTAACTGTTTCATGTTAGAAATGGGATTGATTAATTTAGGGGGATGCTTTTGAACCTACCATTCTGGTAGCAGATTCTGCTGTTGCTCCACATCTACCACTGTCACCTGCTGATGTCTGAACTTTGAATCTCGTTCCCAAAGCTCCCCTGTTTGTCAGGTTGACAGTTCGTGAAATGGTCTCTCCCACCACATGAGTGCCAAAGTCAACAAGCACTTTATCCAGTGCTGGCTGTAAGAAGAGAAGCCATTAATTACTACTGTCCTAAATAGTCAGTGATGTCCATCAAATGAGCATTCACTTTTCCAAGAGTAGGACTTTTAAGGTCTCATTTCAAAGACAGTGTCCAATAACTGCCAGCTGTGGGCACACTCCTGTCTTTTTGTCGAAGCCAACTGATTTGAACAACATCTTGTTAAAGTGAGCTACTTGCATTTCAGTGCAGTACATGTCAGTGGAAACAACAGGTTAAATTCTGTCCAAAGCAGCAGCTTTCCTAAGTCTTCTCTTAGTTACTGGGATCATATCAGTTCATTACTGAAAATCTGATATAGAATTCTCAAGATATATTGTAATGCTGAAATAAAGGAGAGAGATTGTATTCATTTTTAATCAATGCCAAGAGGCAAATATACCGTGTGGGTTTTGCCTACATGGAAACTGAAACTCCTGCAAGTCCGGGGTGAAATTTCCAAAGATTTCAAGAAAAAATGATAGCTCATTTCCAGATACCATTTTTCTTCCCTCCATTCAAGCTGTCACAGCATCGTCAAATTCTAAACAGAACCACTTCATTTAATTCCACTCTGAAATTGAGGCTACAATTCATGGTTATGTAAATACATTAAGATAATTTCGAATAAGTCTCAGTGTAATTTGGGAAGCTAAGGAATTAATCTTTTTTTTTAAAGGCAATGTATATTGAACAGGGAAAAGGAAATAAACACCTCTTGCTAAATATTTGCAATAATGTTTATGCTGTCTCACATTTTCTGCTGTTACCCTGACTTCAAACAGTCACTTACAATGCATGTCTTGGCTGTACATTTCAGTGGGACCGAGAAGGATCCTGTCTGGGCCATAAACAAGACTTCTCCTTCCAGATTTTCATTTATCTAAAAAACAAAAACAACCCCCCCCCAGCGATGTAATTGGCAAGGATTCAGCCTACTTGACAAAGTTACCACTGAGGTGCACTCACCACAGGCTTAAAGGTCACCCCCACTTCACAGGACATTCCAGCAGACATTTTGCCAGGCGGGTCAAACCTACGTAGAGAAGCAACATAAAACTCCCAGTTAAAGCCATGCCTACTCTGGTAGGAACAGCAAAGAATATTTATATATTTTACCACTTGGATTAATTTATTCATCTGGAGAGTCAGAATGAGAGACAGATTAAGGAACAGCCACAGAACCCTGGTGCAGCTGTAAGACAACAAAGAATGATGTGTTGAGGTTTAATTCAGAAAGCCTTGTAATACTTTTAAGAGGAAAGAATTAGTGTTCATTTACAAACAAGGCAACTGGCGGAGCTGCGGCTCAATAACATTGTTAAGGATGGAGTGGACCAATCACCTATTCTAACACCTGGGAAGCCAGCATCAATTTCAACAGTGGATCTGTAACATCCCCACCATCCAAACAGGAAATAAAGAGGAAAAAAGAAGGTTGCTGCAAGTGATTAGAGAAAGTGCTGCTTGCTGCAAGCTATATCAAAATCATCTTGAATAGAAACTGCCAGTCACTTCAATGCCTCATTTCATGGTGTCTGTGATGCAAACAAAATGCCCATCAGAAGACAAGAAGTCTCACAGCTGCACTCCAAATGAAATTACTAAGGCACAACTAGAGCCCTATTCTGCCTGACAAAAACAGGCTAGACAAAATACACGACTGAATGTTATTAGCCAGGGGGATACCTAGTAAGGTGGGCCCCACTGGAACACAGAACATATGCATTAATCACAATTTTATCAAAACAGAATTAAAAACCAACAAAGATGAAACACTTTCAAGCAGAAATGGAAAAGGAACTACTTTTCAGAAAATATGAACTTAAAATGTGAGTAGGCAAACAAGCTCCAGTGTACTGAGCTTCAGAACAGACCACTGGCAGCTTCTCCTAAGAAGGGCCTGAAGGAATAGCTCCTGTTTCCAACAATACCTCGATGAAGTATTTACACTGTGTGTGTATGTTGCTTTTCACATAGTAGGGACTGGGCCCTGGCTGTCACCACTACAGAAACCAATGACGTGCAGCTCAGAGTCTTTATTTTCTTTTCTGCTCTGAGACAATTCCATTCCTCATTATAGAAGAATGCAGTATAATAGTTTAGATGAATCTAATGAAAATTGTTTAATTTGCTACAGAATTGAGTTACGTGGCCTGTTCTGATACAAATGTAAAACAAGTAACTCATCTACAGATAGTTTTACGTACTGAATGCTGATGAAGTCCTTCAGCCATTCACTGATTCCCACTGGTTTGCAGTAGTTAATGCTGTAGGATGCATTTATCAAAACTATCTTCTTTTTGTAGGTTTTACCAACATCAAAATCCTTGAAATACCAAACATATCAGGAGGTGTCAGTCACAGGAAGTAACATTTACACAAGTAATGACAGAACAACCAGTTTTGGCACAGCAGTGTACTTTCTGACAGTGTGCTTGTTAATTTCAATACAGGGATAAACTGATAAGCTCACTTTCTTCCTAACGGAAGTATAATATTTTAGTCGTTTGCAGGCTGGAATCTTTACTGAAAATTGTCCTCTTCTCCTGCTACTTGGGAGCAGAGAGTGAGTCAGGGGCTCTGCGGCCCTCAGCTGTCTGTTAGTGTTAACCCACAGCAGCCAGCAAGAATCTTTTCGGTGCCACATCCACCATCTGTACAGATCCCGTGTGGAATGGCCACTAACCTTGAAGTGAATACAGCTTGGTTTACTATAGAAAGTTCGTCCTTGATGTTCGTGACCAGACACTGTTCCCTTATTAAAAATTCTAGTTTGCAATTCCTCCTTTTTTTCTTCTAAAATCTCTGTTTTCATTATCCTTGTAGCCAGATGCTTTGTATCCATTTCTTCTTTGGATATCTAACAAGGAACATCAATAGAAAACAGGGTGGCAGTAAGTAACTGTGATCACAGGATCTGCAGAACAAAGTAGAAATGCCTATGAATAGAACCTCAGTCTCTGGCCAGTCTTTGTTACTCTCCAGATTAAACTCAGCCTCCCAACTTGTATGTGAAGAAATTAGTTTGTTCTCAGCTGTTTGTTCTGTACCCTGCACCCATCCAGCATTACAGCATTCCGTTTTAATGGCAGTAAAGGGGTTACATTCCACTTCCTGAGCAGACATTTAGAGAAAATCAGCTAACTTCACTGAACATTCCAGTCAAGGTCCAGTGCTTCTTTCATACAAGCACATGATATTTACTGACACTCTGCTTTCTGACTGATTCTCAAGGCTGCTTTTGAAGACCTACATCTGAAAAAAGTAGTGTAAGGGAGCATACTTTGGAATAATGTGCATGATCATACCCACACAACTCCTAGGCATTGTTTACTTCTTTTTAGAGTACAGAATACTGTTGGTTTGATAAGAATTATGCTTTACTTTGCCTAGTTTGGGACAAAAGTTGTTCCCACATGAAGCAATCTGTGTTGCCAATCAAACAAAAAGTCATGCTCAGTTTTCTAAAGGTTTTGGGTTTTTTTTAACTCAAACAAACAAGTGAACACAATGTGATATTTCTTCATGTATCTCTGAACTAAAATTGAAGTTTTGTTTTCTCCTGAAGAGAAAACTATGATGACAGTGTCAAACAGCAACTACCCTCCTATATTCTCACATCTGAATCTCTGTATCTATGCAGTAATGACATGTTAACTGCAGAATAGATAATTAGTAATTTTAGGCTGCATTCATAAAACAGCACCTGCCAGTGTCTTTTCTTCAGTTATGTACAACTACTGGAGAGGGAAACAAAACTTCTAATCCATTTAGACACTTCCATGAATAATTCCAAGACATTATAGACTTTAATGTAACAACAGGACGAATACACATATCCACATCTTTTTTTTCCCTATTTTTGAGAGAAATTATCACAGCTTTTACCTTGTGCAAGTCACATTCCTGACTCAGTCCTGGGAGCTCTGGTTCTGCTGGGATCTTGTCCCTCTGCTTCTCATCCTCATCAATTTCACAGAGCACGTCATGGGGGACTCTTTCAGAACGCTCTCCCACAGAAGCAGTTCTCTCACCAGCAGGGGAGCAAACTGATGGAGAGCACCACGACTTCTGTGAGAGAAAATGAATCCTGAAATACCATTAGAAATTACTAGAGGGCAGTTACATGAGCAGTTAACAGTTTCCAAGGAGATCTTTTAATACAGATTGACTGGTCTATAAAGCTGCAAGGCTGAGGATGACAGCTTAAGCCAATCCCTTCTTAAAATGACAACTCAGATAACATTACAGTAATGAGCATCTATAGGATGATAACTGTATTCTGTAGGAGGGTGGGCATGTGAATTGTTTTAGGTTTTGTACATTTTTTTTTGTTATATCCACCACATGATAACCAAGGACTTTCTTGCTTTGTTATGTTACGACTATTTCCACAAACCAATGTACCCTTCTCCCCCTTTCTTTAAAATACCGAAGGATTGCAGGCTTCCTCGAAGGATTCAGTTCATCCCACCTCTGCTTTCCAGGCAAGTACTGCCTGCAATATTGTGCAGATCAATTAAAACAAAACAAATACATGAAAGAAACCCAAACAAACAGAAATCCGTTGTCATGAAAACACCGCGGTCTCCATTCTGATATGTTGGAAACATTTCTCTTGTGCTGACAGACCGATCCGAATCCTTACTTGGGGTGAAGGTAACTTTATTCCTCTTGGGGTCAGTTGTGATTCATGCGTCTGAAATACACTTCCTACAAATACCCTTAAAAAATACAAATGGAAACAAAAAACCATCCGTACCAAGCAGCAGTGGCCTCATGAANTTTGGCAAGCTTCTGTGAAGTGTTCCCAGGCAGAATTTGGCTTCCAATAAAATGCAGAATTAAAATATGCTGAAATGGTAACTAAAGTTGTCATCTGTCCCAGCCTTCACAAATCAGTTCCTCTACTTCGTGCTAAATAATTCCAGTGCTGATATATCAGAAAGAAAATAAACTGCGTGGGTTGGGAACAGAGGAAAATAATTTCAGATTTATATACAGGACAAGAGATGTTTTCCAGTGGGGGGTCTGATAAACAGCTGTGGAGAAATTTGAGAGAATCTACAGGTTTAACAACCATAGTCCATCAGAAAGAAGGGCCATGATTTACAAGGTTACCTCATTATTATTTCTTATGTCTATAAACCTATCTGTCCTCTGCCCGTTTCTCCTGCTTTTAGAACAGGATCTGCGCTCTTGTAGTTCTTGGTAGAAGCAGAAGTAGGAGGGTTTCAACAGTGTTTGAAGCAAGTCTTACACAAAATCACTCACTGGTTTGCAGTCTGAGTTGTCAAACACGATCACAAACTCTGCCCGTACGTCCCCAGGGACAGATGGCATAAATATAATCTGAAGTTTGACAGAGCTGAAGGGTCCGATTTCACCTTCAGTAACCTAAACAGGAAGTAACACATTTTTAAGGAGAACCTCTCTCAGTGTGGTTGGCTATAAAAACGCATGGAGGTGAAGCTGTATGTGCTCACAGTATACAAGCACACCACTATGCCTGATTTCTCACTAGACTGAATGAACTATGACAGGGAAAAGTGGATCAGTGGTCTTCACAAGGTTGGTTGTGGGGGAAAAAGCTTGGGATGATGTGGTTTCACGGGCAGGCATGGTCAGAATCCTACTGAGAGAGTTCCTTTTTACTGCAAGACTTTTATGACAGGTAGATTATATGTTTTACCAGAGTTCCCATCATATTAGTGAATAACTCATATTGGTGTAACAAATACATGAAGAAGCTGCTTTGTGCTACCATTCAAAGAACTACACCACTGAATTCAGTGCTTTTTCACAGATAGGCAGAAGCCATAAATATTAAGAACTGGTATCTGGACTCTTATCTCTGCATTACTTAATGTGGCACATTCTTCCTGCCCTGCCTTTCATGTTGTCGCTAGATGTTGCATAACAAAGAAATGACAGGGGAATAATCAATCTGACACAAAGAAAAGTGAAATTGTGAGAAATGCAAATCTCCTCCAGCTCACAGACCCTTTATGGACCGAAAGAAGAGGCAAATATATTATTTCATGTTAAGGATTTAAACGAAATGGTTTTAAACTAAAAGAGGGGAGATTTAGATTAGATGCTGGAGAAATTTTTCACTGAGAGGGTGGTGAGGTGCTGAACAGGCTGCCCACAGAACTTGTGATGCCCCATCCCTGGAGCTATTCAAGGCCAGGTTGGATGGGCCCTGGGCAGCCTGACTTCAGGCTGATGTAGAGGTTGGCAACACTGTCCACAGCAGCACAGGTGGAACTAGATGATTTCTGAGGTCTTTTCCAGCCCAAGACATTCTATGATTCTTTGATTAACTGTAAAACAGTGGATTCCACTAGGGTTGGAGCTGATTATGTACGTCAGCATTTGCCAGCAGAGTCAAAGCAATTCACTTTATATAGGAGGCTTAGACTACTGAAAATCTTGTATGCATTTTGGGGCATTCATTACCTTTCCCAGCATAATTTCAACTGGTGTTTCTTCAGGAGAGTGTTCTGTTAAATTATGTGCATTTTCTGCGTCTTTATCTGAACTGAAACCGAATGCATCTTGAGCGAGTTGTTCTGAAAGAAAAAAAACACCAACAGACCCACAAAATGCTGGATGTGTGCATCAGACAGAGCAAAAAAATCCAACACAGAATGGTTGAGGTTGGAAGAGACCTCTGGAGATGGTCTGATCTAAATCCCCCTGCTCAAGCAGGGTCGCATCGCACAGCGCTGTGTCCATGCGGGTTTTCAGTATCTCCAGAGAAGGTAGCTCCACAACTCTCTGGACTGTAAACAGATTTAGAGAGAAGTAGTTCTGTGGAGACAGGTAAAGTGATTCCATTAATCACTTTCACTACAGAGATTCCAGAAAAGAAAAAGAACCCACCACCTTGCCCAGGGGCATTTGGTTTCCTGCCATGGAAATGATCAATAGACACAAGAAATATTCAACACATATTTTGAAGAAGTCTTTCTTCTACAGTATTGGATCTTTTTAAGCACGTAGTAAACATTAGGAATGAGAAGGAAGCCTTATGAGGCTCATCTTTCTGTTTTCTTGTTGCTAGAATTAAAGACTATAAAAATAAACCTGTCACGTGGATTTCCCTTCTGAGGGGTGGGAATTTGGTTGCTGAGACAAAAAATGATAACATTTTTGCAGCCTCTGTAAGCTAGTTGGTTTCTATATTCTTCTGAAGCTGAATTGTTGATCACTAATGAGGATCAAGATTCTCTTGATTTTGATATAATGGTGCCAGTACATTATTTTTAGTCTTTTTTTTTTTGAGCTCTGGAGGATGTAGAGTTGAGGCAGCATACGAAGAGCTGTAACATTACTACCAGCATGACGAACTACTTCATTTGGTTAGGTCTGGGAAACTTGCACCAGCAGTTTTTCAGAATCAGCTCACCTGTAGAACTTGTCTCAGTCCTCTGCTGCTCTGCCTGGGCTACACAGCAGGTTGGTTCCTCACTACCATCAGGACAAATTTGTTCTTTCTTTTCCAGCACAGATGTTACAGAACTATTGCTGTCTTTCTTTTCAGGAACAGAGTGACTGCATGGTTGAGTAACCTATAACAAATATTCAGGGCAAAATAATTTCTACTGTGACCGATCACTGAGCTTGTATCCAGCTCCAACTTCATCAAGGAGCTGCAAATGAGACTTGTGTTTTCTTGTAACTGTTTCATGTTAGAAATGGGATTGATTAATTTAGGGGGATGCTTTTGAACCTACCGTTCTGGTAGCAGATTCTGCTGTTGCTCCACATCTACCACTGTCACCTGCTGATGTCTGAACTTTGAATCTCGTTCCCAAAGCTCCCCTGTTTGTCAGGTTGACAGTTCGTGAAATGGTCTCTCCCACCACATGAGTGCCAAAGTCAACAAGCACTTTATCCAGTGCTGGCTGTAAGAAGAGAAGCCATTAATTACTACTGTCCTACATAGTCAGTGATGTCCATCAAATGAGCATTCACTTTTCCAAGAGTAGGACTTTTAAGGTCTCATTTCAAAGACAGTGTCCAATAACTGCCAGCTGTGGGCACACTCCTGTCTTTTTGTCGAAGCCAACTGATTTGAACAACATCTTGTTAAAGTGAGCTACTTGCATTTCAGTGCAGTACATGTCAGTGGAAACAACAGGTTAAATTCTGTCCATAGCAGCAGCTTTCCTAAGTCTTCTCTTAGTTACTGGGATCATATCAGTTCTTTACTGAAAATCTGATATAGAATTCTCAAGATATATTGTGATGCTGAAATAAAGGAGAGAGATTGTATTCATTTTTAATCAATGCCAAGAGGCAAATATACCGTGTGGGTTTTGCCTACATGGAAACTGAAACTCCTGCAAGTCCGGGGTGAAATTTCCAAAGATTTCAAGAAGAAATGATAGCTCATTTCCAGATACCATTTTTCTTCCCTCCATTCAGGCTGTCACAGCATCGTCAAATTCTAAACAGAACCACTTCATTTAATTCCACTCTGAAATTGAGGCTACAATTCATGGTTATGTAAATACATTAAGATAATTTCGAATAAGTCTCAGTGTAATTTGGGAAGCTAAGGAATTAATCTTTTTTTTTTTTAAAGGCAATATATATTGAACAGGGAAAAGGAAATAAACACCTCTTGCTAAATATTTGCAATAATGTTTATGCTGTCTCACATTTTCTGCTGTTACCCTGACTTCAAACAGTCACTTACAATGCATGTCTTGGCTGTACATTTCAGTGGGACCGAGAAGGATCCTGTCTGGGCCATAAACAAGACTTCTCCTTCCAGATTTTCATTTATCTAAAAAACAAAAACAACCCCCCCCCAGCGATGTAATTGGCAAGGATTCAGCCTACTTGACAAAGTTACCACTGAGGTGCACTCACCACAGGCTTAAAGGTCACCCCCACTTCACAGGACATTCCAGCAGACATTTTGCCAGGCGGGTCAAACCTACGTAGAGAAGCAACATAAAACTCCCAGTTAAAGCCATGCCTACTCTGGTAGGAACAGCAAAGAATATTTATATATTTTTCCACTTGGATTAATTTATTCATCTGGAGAGTCAGAATGAGAGACAGATTAAGGAACAGCCACAGAACCCTGGTGCAGCTGTAAGACAACAAAGACTGATGTGTTGAGGTTTAATTCAGAAAGCCTTGTAATACTTTTAAGAGGAAAGAATTAGTGTTCATTTACAAACAAGGCAACTGGCGGAGCTGCGGCTCAATAACATTGTTAAGGATGGAGTGGACCAATCACCTATTCTAACACCTGGGAAGCCAGCATCAATTTCAACTGTGGATCTGTAACATCCCCACCATCCAAACAGGAAATAAAGAGGAAAAAAGAAGGTTGCTGCAAGTGATTAGAGAACGTGCTGCTTGCTGCAAGCTATATCAAAATCATCTTGAATAGAAACTGCCAGTCACTTCAATGCCTCATTTCATGGTGTCTGTGATGCAAACAAAATGCCCATCAGAAGACAAGAAGTCTCACAGCTGCACTCCAAATGAAATTACTAAGGCACAACTAGAGCCCTATTCTGCCTGACAAAAACAGGCTAGACAAAATACACGACTGAATGTTATTAGCCAGGGGGATACCTAGTAAGGTGGGCCCCACTGGAACACAGAACATATGCATTAATCACAATTTTATCAAAACAGAATTAAAAACCAACAAAGATGAAACACTTTCAAGCAGAAATGGAAAAGGAACTACTTTTCAGAAAATATGAGCTTAAAATGTGAGTAGGCAAACAAGCTCCAGTGTACTGAGCTTCAGAACAGACCACTGGCAGCTTCTCCTAAGAAGGGCCTGAAGGAATAGCTCCTGTTTCCAACAATACCTCGATGAAGTATTTACACTGTGTGTGTATGTTGCTTTTCACATAGTAGGGACTGGGCCCTGGCTGTCACCACTACAGAAACCAATGACGTGCAGCTCAGAGTCTTTATTTTCTTTTCTGCTCTGAGACAATTCCATTCCTCATTATAGAAGAATGCAGTATAATAGTTTAGATGAATCTAATGAAAATTGTTTAATTTGCTACAGAATTGAGTTACGTGGCCTGTTCTGATACAAATGTAAAACAAGTAACTCATCTACAGATAGTTTTACGTACTGAATGCTGATGAAGTCCTTCAGCCATTCACTGATTCCCACTGGTTTGCAGTAGTTAATGCTGTAGGATGCATTTATCAAAACTATCTTCTTTTTGTAGGTTTTACCAACATCAAAATCCTTGAAATACCAAACATATCAGGAGGTGTCAGTCACAGGAAGTAACATTTACACAAGTAATGACAGAACAACCAGTTTTGGCACAGCAGTGTACTTTCTGACAGTGTGCTTGTTAATTTCAATACAGGGATAAACTGATAAGCTCACTTTCTTCCTAACGGAAGTATAATATTTTAGTCGTTTGCAGGCTGGAATCTTTACTGAAAATTGTCCTCTTCTCCTGCTACTTGGGAGCAGGGAGTGAGTCAGGGGCTCTGCGGCCCTCAGCTGTCTGTTAGTGTTAACCCACAGCAGCCAGCAAGAATCTTTTCGGTGCCACATCCACCATCTGTACAGATCCCGTGTGGAATGGCCACTAACCTTGAAGTGAATACAGCTTGGTTTACTATAGAAAGTTCGTCCTTGATGTTCGTGACCAGACACTGTTCCCTTATTAAAAATTCTAGTTTGCAATTCCTCCTTTTTTTCTTCTAAAATCTCTGTTTTCATTATCCTTGTAGCCAGATGCTTTGTATCCATTTCTTCTTTGGATATCTAACAAGGAACATCAATAGAAAACAGGGTGGCAGTAAGTAACTGTGATCACAGGATCTGCAGAACAAAGTAGAAATGCCTATGAATAGAACCTCAGTCTCTGGCCAGTCTTTGTTACTCTCCAGATTAAACTCAGCCTCCCAACTTGTATGTGAAGAAATTAGTTTGTTCTCAGCTGTTTGTTCTGTACCCTGCACCCATCCAGCATTACAGCATTCCGTTTTAATGGCAGTAAAGGGGTTACATTCCACTTCCTGAGCAGACATTTAGAGAAAATCAGCTAACTTCACTGAACATTCCAGTCAAGGTCCAGTGCTTCTTTCATACAAGCACATGATATTTACTGACACTCTGCTTTCTGACTGATTCTCAAGGCTGCTTTTGAAGACCTACATCTGAAAAAAGTAGTGTAAGGGAGCATACTTTGGAATAATGTGCATGATCATCCCCACACAACTCCTAGGCATTATTTACTTCTATAGAGTACAGAATACTGTTGGTTTGATAAGAATTATGCTTTACTTTGCCTAGTTTGGGACAAAAGTTGTTCCCACATGAAGCAATCTGTGTTGCCAATCAAACAAAAAGTCATGCTCAGTTTTCTAAAGGTTTTGGGTTTTTTTTAACTCAAACAAACAAGTGAACACAATGTGATATTTCTTCATGTATCTCTGAACTAAAATTGAAGTTTTGTTTTCTCCTGAAGAGAAAACTATGATGACAGTGTCAAACAGCAACTACCCTCCTATATTCTCACATCTGAATCTCTGTATCTATGCAGTAATGACATGTTAACTGCAGAATAGATAATTAGTAATTTTAGGCTGCATTCATAAAACAGCACCTGCCAGTGTCTTTTCTTCAGTTATGTACAACTACTGGAGAGGGAAACAAAACTTCTAATCCATTTAGACACTTCCATGAATAATTCCAAGACATTATAGACTTTAATGTAACAACAGGACGAATACACATATCCACATCTTTTTTTTCCCTATTTTTGAGAGAAATTATCACAGCTTTTACCTTGTGCAAGTCACATTCCTGACTCAGTCCTGGGAGCTCTGGTTCTGCTGGGATCTTGTCCCTCTGCTTCTCATCCTCATCAATTTCACAGAGCACGTCATGGGGGACTCTTTCAGAACGCTCTCCCACAGAAGCAGTTCTCTCACCAGCAGGGGAGCAAACTGATGGAGAGCACCACGACTTCTGTGAGAGAAAATGAATCCTGAAATACCATTAGAAATTACTAGAGGGCAGTTACATGAGCAGTTAACAGTTTCCAAGGAGATCTTTTAATACAGATTGACTGGTCTATAAAGCTGCAAGGCTGAGGATGACAGCTTAAGCCAATCCCTTCTTAAAATGACAACTCAGATAACATTACAGTAATGAGCATCTATAGGATGATAACTGTATTCTGTAGGAGGGTGGGCATGTGAATTGTTTTAGGTTTTGTACATTTTTTTTTGTTATATCCACCACATGATAACCAAGGACTTTCTTGCTTTGTTATGTTACGACTATTTCCACAAACCAATGTACCCTTCTCCCCCTTTCTTTAAAATACCGAAGGATTGCAGGCTTCCTCGAAGGATTCAGTTCATCCCACCTCTGCTTTCCAGGCAAGTACTGCCTGCAATATTGTGCAGATCAATTAAAACAAAACAAATACATGAAAGAAACCCAAACAAACAGAAATCCGTTGTCATGAAAACACCGCGGTCTCCATTCTGATATGTTGGAAACATTTCTCTTGTGCTGACAGACCGATCCGAATCCTTACTTGGGGTGAAGGTAACTTTATTCCTCTTGGGGTCAGTTGTGATTCATGCGTCTGAAATACACTTCCTACAAATACCCTTAAAAAATACAAATGGAAACAAAAAACCATCCGTACCAAGCAGCAGTGGCCTCATGAATGGAAGTGCCAAACATCAAAACCAGAGAGACTGATGGACATCAAGAGATCTGACAGACTGATGGAGGTATCACTCTCCACTTACTCTGTGCTATCTGGTATTTGGCTGCAGCCCGTGCTATTCAGAGGTACAATCAAAATTCACTTTCCTACAGCTTTGATAGAAAATAAACCTGAAGATGTTTCTCAGTCCTTTGGTTACCTGTGGCAGTGCCCCAGCTGGATGTTTGCAGGTCTTCTCAATATAACGCCATGCTTTCTTTCTCCACAGTAAAGAATCCTTACATTTACCACCACTCTTAATTGCCTTAGTACAGGACTGCTGATTTTTCTGATTGAAAATAGAAGCTTTTTCTTGCAAAATTTTAGATACAATCTCAATTTTTCTTGCTTGTTGTTGTTCTCTGAAAGCTCTGTAAGAAGGTGTTATAAGAAACATTAAACCAGCCACAGTTGCTTGTTAATAATGTTACAGTCCATTTTTTGAGCCTTTAAGTCAACATCAAGTCTTCAAATTGGGAGCAGCAGTAATTTGTGTCAAGACGCAATGGGATTCAGAGGGCAAGTATATTTAGACTAAGCATATTCCATCTGAGTGTTTTAGAAGTTGATGACAGTTGCCTACCTGAAATCAAGTAGGCTGTAAAAAGGGTCAAAGGTAAGGCAGTACGTACTGAACATGAAAGGTATACATTCAAAGCTACAGTTCTGTGACACATTGGGCAGATCATTTAATCTCAGTTTAATATACAATTCTCTGCAACAGACATGATCCATGCTAACGATCCTTTCCAATACAGAAATCTTTCTTTTCACCTTTTCAAGCAATTAATATCACTCCTGATTCTAAATAGGAGAGAAGATAATATCACCTTTCTTATTTAAGTACAGGCTATTGCCCACTGAAGCACTTCAGTGGCTCAGTGCAGCCTCATGATACCCCACTGCAGCAGATAAATGCCACTGTATATTTTGGGAAAACCAAGGCACAGAGGGGCTACAAAAAGTAGGATGGTACACTGACTCCCAGTGCTGTCTGCTCTAGGTATAAAGCCATCCTTCGTTCCTATTACTAGTTCTTGTCTTTTTCATTCTACTCATAGGCAATGTACAAATTAAGTTAGAGGCTTTAATGACTAAAGAGTTAACTTTTTGCAGGCTATTCAGAAAGATTTATTCAGGCTAAAATGTGCTCTGAGAAAACAGAGAGTATCCCTTCACATAAAAGGAGAAAGGTAGAGCCCTGGGGGGAATAATTCAGCAGTTCCTCGGGCGACTGGTGGAGTGGTACTGAAATTGGAAAAGAACTGCTGTGAAAGTGCAGTCGTGTCACAGCTAACATTAAGACTAACAAACTGCTCTCCCTTGTGCCTGCAAAGGGAAACAGTGAGAGGGAGAAGGCAAACAAGGAGAAAGGAAGAGGCAGAAAGATTAAACTTCTAAAAGTTAGATATTTCCTGCAGATCTCTACCAACTGATATGGTTATTTTAGTGATAGCAAAAGTTGTTTTATGCAGCTGTCAAGAGTGAAGCATTATTTATCGAAACCGAATGAATCTTTGCTGATTAAATCTTCTAACATTTGCTATAGGTTAGAAGAGCCAGCATGCAGAAACACGTACCTCAACCGCCTTCTGTTTAGCACCTTGGCTCAAATTCGTCTTCATATGTGGTTAAAAACAATAATTAACTTTGCACCGGAGTAGATGAGATACAGGCACAGCTCTGTCCATACAAAGGCAGAGGAGTAAACTCAACCAAAGCAGCAGGAAGGAGACCACTGTTGCTGCTCTTACTGCACTGCTGTTTTCTATATGGATAGTGCTGAGGAAATGCAGGAATGCTGTTACTTCAGGCATTCAGTTTAGGTTTACCAAACTGCCCTCCTGGGGTGGTTTATCCTCCTTGCAGTAATCAGAACATGGGCTCCAAACTTTGGTTCTCTGAATAATACATAAGCTAGAATTTCAAGTCACTTAAAACTGGCTGTATGAATTTCACACGTTCAGAGTATAAGAATGAGTTCACTCTCTTGAGACAGCACCATATATGTTATGCTTTTGGAATCCGATTAAGAGATCCAAAATCCTCCTGCATGAACATCAGTGAGCAATGAGAGCACGATATAAAAACAAATACTTACTGTTTCTCCTTTTCATGCTGTAGCAGACGCTTATGGAGAAAAATTTCCTTGGCAACATTGCCTCCTTCTGCCAGGATAGCCTCCCTCATTGTCATCTCCTGTTTCTTTGCCTCGAAGGCCATTGCTTGGTTCCAAGCCTGGAGAGCCTGGAGTTTTTCCTATGGAGCCAAACAAACCACAGCTTCATATTAGATTCACACATTAAAGAAAATCAAAGAGGGACTCTGGTCTCCTTACCTAATTTGTGGTAGCTTTATCTGAAATACAGCTTACTGTTTTTAATAGACACAACAGTCAAGCAAGTTGTCAGTAGTTCATGTGTGCTGGAGATGCAAGAAGCTCTGACAAGTCAGCACTACGTCTTTCCCCTTCTAGTTTTCCTTTGAAATGTTTTCCAATGAAGCAATGTTGGCAGGATATTTACAGCTCTTATCAAGTCAGTATTAAATTAAGATCATTCCCTCATATTCCACAGAACACAAATGAATGAGGGAAGTAGCTTAGCTCAGAAATTCTTACTTTACATTACTTAGACTCTGAAGCAACTGCTTTTTTCCATCTGTTTTCTCCATGCAAAGTATTTCTCATTTTGGGATCTAAATAACTGGAAATACTTCAGCCATGTTTTTGGAGGACTATTTGTAGTATGCACTACTTTCAAGAAAGCTACCTTGCCATGGTAGCTAGAATGTTCCCAGAAAGACTCCTTAAGTAGAAGTGTCAAAAATGTGTCCACACAAATCTATTACCATTATTTCCTATTGTTAGATTCTCCTCCATTTATAAGGAGATTTGGTCCATGGAATGGCAGCATCACACACCCATTCTGCAGTGAAAACTGGAATTACTTTCAATAACAGCTAGCAGTCTAACAAGTCAATTTCCTCCTTCCCCAGCTCAGCCACAGCAGCAGTACCCTATTGGAAGTTATGCTGTTTTTCAGGGAGAGCACAGCTTGCATCCTTCTCTCCATATGCTCCTGAGTTTTCGCTTCTTCCTTTGCATTCTTCTCATGAATTCTGTAAGCAGAATGAAATCTTTCAGCTGATATCCTGGAAAGCTTTCAGTATTAGGGTGTTTAACCTGACAAACAGTAATTGTGTAAGTCACCTCATACATCTCCTGCATGTCTCTCTGCTCACAGTAACACTGGGTGTGGGTAAAGCAGAACAGTCCAGAGAGCCTTCCACATACAGTACCCTCTGATTACAAGTGCCCACAGGCTTTCAACCAGTTTGCTCAACAACTTTTTTTTAAGTGTTTTGAACTCAGAAATGCATTTCACATTATATGTTGAGTTGCTAAAATAAAGTAAGAATTCAGATGTTGATCATGAAATTGATATCTAAACAGTGACATATTGGACTTCACACAAGCAAACCACAGGTAGCCACACTGCAAATAAACCACAGAAATTCGAAAGCCTTGAAATATGTGGACATGAATCAAGTCTGTGAGTATCCCAGTTAATATAGGAAAAAAACCAGTAAGATACTGAGCAAAAAAGATCAACTGATTTGGCTCAGTTTGTAAATTTTATTTACTGTGAAGTTTGTACATGTTATCTGAGGAAAAACATAAAACACCATAAAAACAGTACAATTATTTCAATCACTTTTTCAATTAAGTCCTAATATAGAAGTAAAAGTAACAAATGCTCAGCTCCTTGAGTAACAAAATAATTTAACATCACAGTAATTGTATGAACTTATGAAGAAAACACTCAGTTTACCATCCACCATAAGAGAACAGGAGCACACAGAAATGCCCTCTGAGTCAGTGTTGCCAGACAGCAAGAAAGCTATTTTACTGCATTTCAGAGGTGATACAGAAAGGCAGAGTGCAAGTTTCCAACCTGCAATTCAGCTGTGCTATCTCACACATGTATATGTAAGAGCTGTAAATGATTATTAACGCCTACACGTGGTCAGAACTCTGTGCAGCTCATCAAAGATGAGTCCCTTCAGAGGCAGGAACCTGAAGGCCGTACCAAGACGGGAGGTGGATTTTCTTTCTCCACGTCCTTTCGTGCTGTGTAAGATTTGAGAGCTTCACAGCATTGGCACTGTAGCAGATTTCCAAGTGTACACCAGGACATAATCTAGCAGAAAAATGATGACTTCTCAAAGAGCACAGGATAGAGCACTGCATGGCGAGAATGTACAGTGCTGGGAAATAAAATAGGAGTTAATGATTACCTTGCCATGCTTTTTCTCAGGAAGTAGACTGCTTTTTCATGGTTCCTTTTGGCACCTTCAAGCATTTTTTTACGCCTTTTTTCACATTCTTTCTGGGCTTTCTCTTCTTTTCTGTGAAAGACAGGCAAACCAACAGCACTAAGGAAATGATTATCTATGGTTTAACTAAGGAAATGATATCTAATGGTGGGGCATTTCTTTGTATGTCTTGAAATGGGGACAGTATTTTCTGCCCCTCTGAATAGCCTCTTGTCTTCACAAAAGCTACAAACTGGTAACCTGGGGTCCTTTTTCTCTCCAAGTTTCAATGAGAAGATCCCAAGTTCAGAAGATCCCGGCATCCAGCAGCAGTGCAGACCCATGCACATAGTCTGACCTAGTAAAGTTAAATTCCTTAGACAAAAAGCATTCACACGTTTTGTCTTTAGCAACTGAATCATGTCAGGAATCTTTACCTGAATAGTGACAAGACTGGGGGAAATTCTTACTTTAATTCTATCTCCTCACGCAAATATTTCTGAGCCAAAATCCAGCTCAGAAATACAATACCATGATTACTTCCATTAGCTCATCTTCTCAACACGTGAAATCATGAACTGGCTACAGGTGATAGAGGGAAAGGAAGCAGAGCCCCACTTACTTTTTTAAAGACAGCTGATTTTCTTCTGCTCTCAGTGCTGCTATTTTTTCCTTCCGAATCCGCACTTCTGCTCGTTCCTGGTATTGCATCTCTAGCTCCTCCTCATCTGCTTTAAGTTGTTTGTGGAGGATTTCACATTTCCCCTGCTGGGTTTCTATCTGCCACATCTCAAGCCTTTAAAACAAAGTGTGAGCTGCTTTCACAACTGAGGCATAAATTACAAGTATTTGTGCTTATTCGTTGCTGTGGCAGACAGGTCTACTTTAGTTCATCTTATTTTCCAATCAAACTGGGACTTAAACTTCATTTATGTGTGCAAAATTAACTCAGGACCTGAGCCACAGCAACCAATTTCCTAAGCAATTAATTGCTTAGGCTAAAAGTTGCTCTCAAATCTCTTGCTTTGCATTAAACCTCACGTTTATGTAGTTCAGTATTTACTAACAGTTTCCGTAGAGATTAACTTTTGGATCCATTAAACAGCACAGGAAGAACATAATAAAGACTGACTCCCATCACACAGTTTTCTCACTCCATCACTTACATGTTTTCTTCCAGTGTCAAAGCAATTTTCAACTCCAGATCCTTCTCATCCTCCAGCTCAGTGCACAGGCGCCGATGCATTGCCTGTAGGCGGAACACGGCTGCGCTGGTACGAAAAAAAGATACAATCAGAAAGAAATTGGAACTAATTAATGCTAAAAACAATCAAAAACTCCTTCCAAACAAAGACAGCAACAACAAATAATAGCTCTGAGGGTGAGAGTTGTGTATTAGAATTACATCAGTTATACAGAGTCTCTTATTCAGCATTCTGCGTGCCCGTTTGTTGTGCAGAGGTGCAGCTTTCTTTAAACTATTAACATTTGTCAATATTTACACAGGAGTATTTACTTCAAAAAGCACTGGCAGGTGGCTCCAAGTGATTATTACTTACACTGATAAAAGAAGCATTAATAAGTATAAGCAAACCAAGAGAACCTTGATTGATCTCACCTTTAGAATGGCACTACAATACCCCGTGCACTTTGGCTACAGCAGCAGTGTAACAACACAGCTGTTTGTTTTCCTTGGGCTTCTCTACCCAGGAAAATGACTGCACAGCACACTGCAGAATCAATAGACAATGAACAGAATTTACTCAACATAAATTCCATCTTTGGAAGTGAGAATTGGAAATGGATCTTCTACCTGAAGTTACTGCTTGGACTTCACCATTTTCTTAAGGCATCAGTACTGCTTGTGGCAGACAGTATTTCACTATTGCTATAACATGATGCACTTGAGCTTTGTAAGCCAGGAACTTATCAAGTCTTCTTCACTATTAATTTGCTAAATATAATAGACTGTGAAAATTGCTATTTTCCACATTTCTAGACCTCACAATTTGACTTGTCATAAGCATAAAAACCTCACACAATGCTTTTCTGTCTCTGTTGGTTTTTCTTAATAAGAGTCTCTCCGAGATCCTGAACAGGGAGTACTAATACCTGCCACAGAAGTCTGATTAGCATTAAACTCATTTTTGTTTAAGCAGTTATTCTACTTTGGCAATTAACCCACCTCGGTTATTCTGTCATTCGCTGATGCACCAAGATTCTTCTTATTGCAGAATAACACAGGTCATAAAATGCAGCTGCAAAGTTTGTTCACAATGCACTGGCTCCAGGTACACAAGCCACCCACTTCTTTCTATTTAAACCAAATGTGAGGAGTACAGTAAATTGCCTCCCACTTCCTCACAAGTGTTTCAGAACAGCTCCTGTATGCAGAGCTACTCCTGAAAGGCATTCGTGCATTTCACAACACAAAACAATTAAAAAAAGAAAAGGCATACATGTAAATCCTGGTTGTAATTGTTATGGGGAGAAAAAACATCACCTCTAAAGCTGACAGGGCACCATAATGAACAGAATTTACTGGGAGACTGATAAACACCACTGACAGCAGTGAGCAAGGCTGACTAATAACTTGTTGTTGCTGGATGCTCCTTTAAAATATATGTCTTTCCTATCCATTCCTAAGCTTCCACCTCCTTCTGCACTCTGATTTAGCAGATAGAACCTCTAGAGCTGAAGGCACAGAGATCAGAGATGTCCGTGCTAACACACCATTATTTATTTCAAGGGGAGAAGCTGTTGCTGAAAATCCCAAACCACGTGAAAAGCAACTGCAATGTTAGCATTAACCAAGACAGAAATGAAAGCATTGCTCTGAACAGAAAGAACAGCACTCATGTCAGCACAGCCTTCCAAGCTATGGCCATTCTCAGCATAAGATGTAACTCCATTGGGTTTCACTGACCTACGAACATCTTGAACGTGTGTGCTGCAAAATCCTGTTAACTGCCAACAACATGACAAGGTGAAAAAAGTAAACTCATTAATTACACACAGATCAGCACAGTGGATGCCTGTATCTTTGGCACCCAGAAATATTCTCTACCTACACATTGCCAGCCTCCTTCTCCTCTTCTGTCTCAATGTCTACGTTCTCCAGCTGCTTTCCTAGTGTTGCGATGCGCAGCTGGCAGGCAGTCAGCTCATCTCTGAAACAAATAAACACATTATTTACATTTTATGTTCTCTCAACCATGAAACTTTTCTTTCTGAAGGATGAGACTGTTGGGATTCCTCAAACACACCACCTCCCCACCACCGCTTTTTCTCTGAGACTTTATAATGAGGTTCTTGAGAAGCCCATGTTTATTTCAAGCATTTTCTCTACGAATCCAGAAAAGTGACAATAGTTCAGTCTGACTTCATCCATATTATCAAAAAAAGACAACGGCATAAACAGCATTTTTTACATTATCCCTCTGCAGGTCCATCTTCTGCTCAATGAAGTCTTTTTACCTTAGCACAGCAAAACGCTCGTGGGAGGTGCACATTTTGAGGTATGCAGCTGACATCACTGGCTCTGATGAACATTTCCATCCCAGTTAAGGAAATATTCATAATGAATTTTCCATTTAATTGTTCTAACTGATTGTTGAACCAGCAGAACTGTGCAGATATAACCAAGAGGAATTAGTGTCCAATTATTCCAGACCAGAGCTCTCTTCTTTAGCATCATTATTAGTGCTTTAGTTTTTCATTTTTATCCTTAACCCTTTACAAGGGTCTTGGGATATGCTGGATATATCAAATTAAGCAAGTGTTTGCACCACATAACTCTCGTGACAAAGTTATATATGCTATAAATGTGTAACAGGTACAGCATCCCAGTATTTGATGGTGCCTTTATGCTGACCTGATTTTCTGGACCACAAGCTCCTTTTCCTTGGCGATGTAGCTGAGCTCCTTTAGGTTCCTGGGTAAAGCAAACAGGCAAATTCTATCTGCAGACTTCAGAGCCTGACTGCTTGTAACGTTGTCCAGGCAGTGTTCCAAGCTGTCCCTTTGAATTGAAATATATGATGAACATGAGAACACAACGAGAAGTTTAAAAGCTCCACTTTTAAAAGCTTTGTACAATCATTTATGCATTTGTGAGCTCCTTGTTTCGGTTCAGCTCATTCCTGCAAACTGTTGTGAGCATGAGATATAATATTAAAAAAGTCAGGAAACAGCAAAGATAATCTGTACAAAAATCTTAAGTACATGCATGTAAGCCAAGAATTTTAGTCTTAAATATCTAATACTGGGTGTTTATACTCACATTCATTGCTTCAGTTGTATACCTTTGGTTTTAAACCCCTGAGCCTCCTCTTGATCACACCCATGGCTTCCAGGTTCTACTTTTCCTGAGCAGTACTTTAAAACTTTGAAGGGAACATTCTAAACTAGTTTAAAGCATTGTGTGGAACTGTTCATTTTGTGAGCTCTCTCCTACTTTTTTTGTCTATTTAAACACACGGAAAGAAGAGGTCAGAAGATGGGTGCTGCTGTTATTTGGTGATTTTTGTTGGCTTTTTTTTTTTTTTTTTTAATCACTTTGGTGTATTTTGAGTTCCTCTGCTGATAATGGTAACACTGTCAACATTTACTGGCAGCAGGCATATGTGCTATGCAGCTTCCCACATACATATGTTAATAAACATTACTTCAGCTTTTCACCATGCCTTGCAACCCTATGCCAGGACACTGCGGGGCAGAGATTAGCAGTCTGTCAAACAGGCCAAGCTGTGCTTTGATCTTTGTGAAGAGAGCAGCAGCTACTTAAGGCCACATTCAAACCACTGAATTATTTTCCATGCATGACCTTTGCTACATGCAAATTTATTTCTCCAGGAATAAATTCACTCTACCACCTACTTGTAAAACCAAAGTAGTACCAAACTATCATCATGCCAGTTCTGTGCTGATCGACAATACACAGTGGTACAAAACCCTCTCTATTCAGGAACTTACAATCCAACACTGAGATTATTCCCTTCTTCCAGTAATTCCTGTTGTTCTGTAAGTGCAGAGGGATTTGAACCTAACACAGCATATTGTTACAGAGAACTGGCTGGCTTTTAGAAGTGTGCATTGCTTGGTGTAGCACCACCCCGGCTAAGAAATGCTCTTTTGAGGAGATCTGATAAGCCCACACCAATGTGGTGCAAGCACGTGTTGTATGTATGCATATTGCCTAGGGCTCATCTGACAAAAAACATGTAACTGAGTTAACCAAACCTTCTCTTGAAAAGGTAAATCACACTACAAAGGAAGTTATTACTGGAGCTGCCAACAAAGCAATGAATTATTTACGTGCTACGTTCAGACTTGTCTCCAGCTCCTTCAGAAGTGACCTTGTTCCCCATCTTGCCACCATCAGACAAATCTTCTTCAAGCTTGTATTCTAATAGAAATTAAAACAACAATTTAATAAAGAGACTTTGAGCTTCAAAATGCAAAGTGCTAACATACTGCTGGCAAGTCAAAATATGTGGAGAATCAGAGATTACATCTTATAGCATTACTGCAGTGTTTATTAGAAATCAGCCACACAAGGCTGCTGCTGCACACCTGGAAAGCAAAGCAGGAAAATGCCAACAGTCTATAGTGTGTTCATCTTACACTAACGCCCTTCTGTACAGCTCACTACTCCAACCCGCAGTGAAGATGGGATCCTGTAAGTATTTATTGAGCATTATTTAATATGAATTATGTGTGTATTATTGTGTATTTAGGTAATAAGGAAAATGACAGTAAGAAAATAACCTAAGAACAGCTTTTTAATGCAGAGATCAGCATTCAGCACTAAACGATGCGTGGTAACGTGTTAAGCAGTAGATATGTTGACTCGTGTCATATAACTGAACACAAGTTCTGGCACAGTTAGAGAAGTCAGTCGCCCGCTAATAGGCAGCTGGTGCCATTCAGATGTCCCTGGGTACCCAACATGAGTGTGGAGACCTGTGCCCCTCTGGAGGCACAGAGGCCCTCACCGAGGCCGAGCACCCCATGGCACCAGCTGCTAACGTCTGAGTGGCTGAACTGAGTCCATGCAGTCAAACACTGATTTTCACCATCATTAAGTCTGAGTCAAAATGCTGTACAGATTAAGTAGGGAATTTACTGCTACAGAAAAATAATGGTTTAAGTTTGAAGTAGTTATAGCTGTTAGAGTGTAATGCTGAGAAGAAAACGACTGGAATCATTTCACTGGTTTGGGATATCATACTACTCCTAGAACCGTACTGTTCCCATCTACTAGATGGGGAAGTTAACCCCAGCATCCTGCAAGCTACGGCTGTGGTTTCTCACGTTCACCTTCCCCATGTTCTCTCAGGTCAGAGCTCTGAGCTGCTGCACCGTTGCCTTCCTCTTCCAGAACCGGGATGAGAGTTGGTTCCTCTCCACCACCCCCTCCGGGCTCACTGCCTTCCATGCCGGCGGTTCCGTCACAGCAAGCGGGCTGACATGGAGACGGCTGCAGGTCGGTGAGTACACAGAGATCTCCAGGAAGCCATCAAGTTGGTGCCTGTGGTATGAGATAAATCAGTAGCATTCGGTAAGCACTTAAGGTACCTTAAGATACAGTCACAAGTTCTGAATATTAACTTCCACAAATCTCTTTAGAGAAGTAAGGACACTGCCAAAGCATTTTTGTATGTATAGTAATTGGCTTATTAATAAAAGAAGCCTAGAAGAAAGCATTTTTATCTGGTTAGGGAACAAAAGAGGTACACAGTGGAGTGCAAAGTACGGGATATACTTGAGCTAAACGCCGAGAGCCACCTTAAAGGCAAAGCAGGACTGCACGAACAACAAACCCCCCACACGAGCGGAGCCGCGGCGGTGTACCCGGAGCAGTCTCAGCGCTGCCGAAGCCCCGCGGCCCGGGACGCTCCGCACGGCCGCTCGTCGGCCAAAGGCGGCGGAGGGACCCCCGGCCCGCCCCGCCCCGAGCCCGGCCGCTGCCCGCGCTGCTCCGGCAACGGAGCGAACCACGCGGCGGCGCCGGGAGGAGCCGAGGGACCGCGCGCCGCAGCCGCTGGAGGCGGTCGGCCCCGCGTGGAATGTGCTGGAGGGGCGGCCCGGGAGCGCGGCTGCCACGGTGGGTGTGCATGGCTGCTCCACGCCTGCTTGGCTCATTTTCATGGCGACAACATCCCAGGACCAGCCTCGGCAATCAATGAAGACAAGTGTGACCTCTAAGTTTCCTGTGAACGGAACCAGCTTGAGTCAAAAAATATCGGCTAATTGGTACCTTCGCTGTCAACTGTAAGCGAGTGCAGGGCATGTTGGTGAACCGTTTGTCACCAGGGCCAGCGTTCTTCTCTTACATGCACATGGGAGAAGACAGGAGATATCGGCAGTCCCTGTGAATGTGCCACGTTACGGTTCCCAGACAAGCTCCTCTCTCCCGATTCCCATTGCACCCACTGGAGCTCAATGGATCCACCCCCACTTTAAGCTCCAGGAGGTGCACAGAGGCTCTCACTGATGCCCAGGTCCCGTAGGCACAGCCGTGGGTGACACACCTCTGAGAAAGTGAGTGAGAAGTGAGTACGAATAAACTGAAATCCTACTGCTGGAATCCTAAACTGAGAGGCATTTGGTGAAGTTCTGTAGCACCAGCTGGGCCCCAGAGTGACGCTGTGGAGCTGGACGCTGCGGTGGCTGCGTGGCTCCATGCCGCTCTTCAGGCGGTCGGTTCTTCCTTCCGAACGTTTCCAAGGTGACAGCAGCTCCTCTATGGAGGTTTCTGGCTGTTTGGCAGCAAGACATGCCAATAATGGAATCTTAATTTTTTCAGTGTGGCTCAGATTATGTAAAACAATTTCTCCGTCTCTGCTCTGCAATTCAGACCAATGTCTGGGTGTAAATATAACAGAACATCGATGGGTGCCTTACTGAGGACAACTGCAATGTTGTGCTTGTCCCAGGCCCTAAATACCGGCCGTGCATTTCAGAGCTGGGGCTGTGGGACATCAATACAGCGCGAGGAATCATTTCTGTGCAACCTCTGAAATAAGCTAAATATTCCCACCATATGATTGCTAAGGATATTTCCAAATCTCATTTATAAAAATAGGCATATGTGTGTAATTTATGTTTCCAGAGACATTTGGCGACGTTGCCACAACAGTCTTTCACGAGCTGTTTATGTGGAATCGTGGGAGAATTAAGCTAATGATCCGCAGGGTGCATTTCTTGCCTGTGAAGCTTCGGTGTGGAGATGTGAGCTCTTGGCACTGCTGGCAGCAGAGCCAGCCATCCCTCTCAGGACATGGTGGGAAGGAGTCAGCGGCCATCGCAGCGCAGCTGGGCTGTCGTGCGGTCTCTGATGATCCATCTGAGCTCCCTGTGTGAGGTCAGAAGGCAGAAGCACTCCCAGAAAAGCTGTGCCTGCAGCCATAGGGATGGAGGAGAGGTAGCAAGCCAACAGAGTGACAAAAAGGCTTAAGGAGGAATGGCTGGCAGGGCCATCTTTGTGGGACTGTTTGACAGTTCTAAGCCAGTAGCTAAAGGAAAGCTTCAATTATTTTCAAGAGGATTAGATGAGAAAAATTGAGGGGGCTTATTTGTTTTATTTTGATGCTTCAATAGCAATTTTAATTGTTTTTTAATCTCTCTCTTGAGCAATTTTAAACTGTCATTGACTCTAAAGAGTTTGGGATACTCTGCTAGAATTGTAGGAAATTAAATATACCGTATCATTATTATTTTATCCTCTCTTTTCCCGTTGGCTAATAGGAATTACTCCTGTTGAGGGGGTGTCCATCCATCTATTTCTCTGTAGAACAGACTGTTTTGCTGAAAATTTTATTTGAATGCAGAATCAGCTGAAAACACGGCCCAGTGACCAGCATTGGTCCTTCTTCTGTGTAACAGAGATGATATAATTATGGCCCATTAAATGTAAATGTAAATTTGCTTAATGTAAATGTAGTTTACTTGTTTGAGGGAAGTTACACATTTATTTTAGGATTTTGTGCAAATGGATCTTAGAACATCTCTGCTTCTGAAGCACCGACACGCAGTGGCAGCTAAATCAGCCCTGTGAAAACAGCACAGGATTTTGTTAAACCACTGTGCTGGTGCTGCTGGGTGACTGGCTGTGTGGGTTTCTCTTATCCATCAAGCCTGCAGCACAAGGCCGGCTCATTCAAGATGATTCCAGCAATACACATTCCTGTGCAGCACACGGTCAAATGAATGGGCATAATCAGAACCCTGATAATACACCTGGATTATCAGAAATTGCCCAAAAAAGGATTGCAGTCCTGAAGCCAAACACCTTCCCATCACAGTGCCATTGAGGGTTTTGTAAGCAGTCACCTCACTGCCAAGAAGCACAGAGAGCAGAGCGCTTTCTACACGGACTCCAAGTCAGTAGGCACTGGAAGAGCAGTTGTGGAGGAACGCAGTAATGATTCTTCTAGAGAATCACCATTGTGTTTTCACTTGTTGCAATGGTCAGATTCTTAGCAACATCTTTCCCTTTAGAGCCTACACTGTTGTAGTTTTCCTATAGGCACGTATGAATGCACAGACACACACAGATATGTAACATACAAAGTCATTCTACATGTCCACACTGCCTATTGGTATTCTGAAGACATGGAAATGCATGTTCATTTTTTACTGGTGGGTTTGATGACAGCTGTCTAGCCAGAGAAAAGCAGCACCAAGGAATTCTCAGAGTGGGTACACAGCAAACTGAACGTCAGCCTGAAGAGCTGGAAAAAATGTCAACTGAAAATATCCTGAAAGGTGTAAATCTGCTCTGTTTTACAGAGAGACAAAATCTTTCTGTTCTGTATCTCATCCTGTCGGTTCCATTAATGATCTTTTGGTTTCCCTCCTCCAGCAAACCAGTTTTCATCCAACAGTCCAGCTGCTAGAGCCGACATGTAGGTCTTGTCCTCCTGGTGTGCGCTGGGGGCAGCTGTGACCCAATGCGGTGTGCAAAGAAAAGATCCCAAATAAAACCCCGCCTCATTCTCACACATTTCTGACACGTGGCCCAGTGTGTTGTGTACATCTGTACTCAATATGTAGATGATGAGCACAGCTGCTCTTCCCAGTCACCTCAGTTGTTGCCCTCAACGCGTCGTCCCTTTGCTGCCATTTAGAATAATGGTATTCAACAGTAAGAAAAAGTCGACCCTACAAAAGGGTAAACCAAACACTTTACCCTGGCGGGCATCCTTCCATTTGATTAAAGGATCCACACGTTCCTTTTTACTTTACGATACAATTTCTTTAAAATGTCTCCTACACAGTATTTCCTTTGTGAGTTGGCTTTAAAATTGCCATTCTGGACTGAACAGCAGCAAAAAGCAGAGGAGGAAGAGGAGGGGGAGAGAAGAAAAGAGCGAAGATGGAGGAGAAGGTCGCGTCTGACCTTCGGGCTGAATCCGCAGCCCCCGGCAGCGCGGCCGGTGCCGCCCGGTCCCGAAGCGCGGCTGGGTCGGGCTGCGCAGCGGTATCATCTGCCGCCCGCTGACCTCAGGCGTTCGCTCCGGAGCGATGAAAGCGCTGAGGCAGAAGTTCGCACACCCCGGCCTCCGCCGCTTTCGGCGTCGCACCTCCGGTCGGGGACAGCTTTTAGAGAGCGCAGAGATCGCAGCTTCCCCGGTCCCGAGCGCAGCCCCCACCCCCAGTCCGCGCTGCTCCGCGGGGAAAGGGCCGGAGCTGCAGCTCAGCGCGGCCGGGGGGAGCGGGCGGGGGGCGGCGGCGGGGGCGGCCCTCCCGCATCCTCCCTCCCGCACGCAGCCCGGGCCGCCTCGCTCCTCGTTCTCCTCGCGGCGATGATTTGCACGGGACATGCCCGCAGTCTCGGGAACACTTTTAGTTCTCTTTCTCCCGCGCTGGGTGGGATGGAGCTGTAATTGCAGGGGCTATTTTCGGCAGCCCGCTGAGCGGCCGGGCGGAGGAGGAGCGCGGCGCTGCTGAGCCGATCCCGCTGCCCCCATCCGGCTCTCCCGGCGGGACGGAGCCCGGCAGGGCAGCCCCGGGCCGGGAGGCACCGAGCGGGGCAGGAGAGCGCAGCGGAGCGGGGGGACGACACGGCGGGGGCTGTCGCCGCTGCCCGGCAGCGATACGGCGCTGAAACTGAGCCTCAACTTGCCGCAGGAAGGATGGCAACACCGGCGGAGCTTCGGAGCTGCCCAAAGAGCCGGGGAGCCTGGGTTTTGTGCGCCGCGATCTAATACTTGGGAGTAAAATGGAATTTCTCACCTGGGTTTTTCCTGCCTTGGTCCTACTGTGCACCCAGCAGCACAGGTGCATCAGGTAAGACAGCCCCTTCCCATTCCCTCCTTTGCTGCCCCGGGGCTGCGGCGCCCAACGGGAACGGGGCGGCACCGAGGGGCCCTCCGCGCGTTTGCTCGGACGGGAGGACCCGGGGAGGACGAGCAGCGATTTCTTGGGTTAATCGCGGGGCGTGCTTCGAACAGGATGGCTAGGGAAGAGTTCTCCTCGCGGCACTCGCTCTAAATTATGGGCAATCCCTTTTGGCGATAGCTCCGTACCGCGCGGTGCAGCCCCGGCCCCCCGACCACCCCCGCAGCCGTTCGGACCGCGGCGGGCAGAGAGAGGACAGCGGCGGCTGCGGCCGTCCCGGCGGTCAGCGCTCCTCCGGGCTTCAGGGGAAGGGCTGGGGCTGGTGAACAGCTCAGGAAAAGTTTGAAGAGCACCGTTTTTTAAAGAATAAATTCCAACGCTGAATGTTTGCGATTCGCAGTCGCACTCAGTCAGAAGGTGTTAGCTAGGCAACCAGCTATGTTCTCTATATATTCTCTGCTGATCTGGAGGCTGGATTTGGAAAAAGCTTGCCAGATTATGCAATGAAAGCAGAGGGGGAGTTAAAAAGGACTTGCTGCATGCAAAAACATGCCTACATCACCCAGAGCACGGGTGGCTGTGATATTTAAGGGGTCTTCCCACTTCTGTATTATAGACATTGTTAATAACTTCAGAGTGGTGTACGAAGCAGAGACATAACAAAGCAGTCATGGCCTTTGGGATTGTTAGTGAGATCTTATCGTTCTCCATTGGGAAGGAAAAAGACCTCACATCAGAGGAAGTGTCAGCTGCTCTTGTCCAGGACTGACACATCCCATGGTGCATCCCATGACATTGGGCCATACCCCAACACCTCCGTGCCCTGAAGCCACCCAGTGTGACACTGAAGGCAGAGAAGATATTGCTTATGACCAAGAGGCATCAAGATCTTGCCCATCATCTCGGTGATCCCGAACTATCTGAACTCGGACAAGGACTGAGGATTTTGGTTGAAAAGTAGTGTTTGGATATTACAAACAAAGGAATTCTAAGAAGCAGTCAGTCTTCTCAGCTTCTGTCTTCATGATCTGTTTCCAGGCACAGTGACTGCCATGATACGTGCAACCTGTAATTTTTGTGATAAATTATGCTGGGTTAATTGCCTGTTACTTGGTTTTCTTCCTGCAGTTACACAATGGTGACGCGTTGTTTGTTAGCAGTATGCAGACTCGTGGCACAGAGCACAGAAAGGCAAAGTCTAGCTTTTGAGCTGTTCAGTTTGCAGTAGTTTTCCAAATAAGCCCAAGTGTAAGACATTCAATATTCAAAGAAAGCTGCTCTGTTCAGTACGGCACAGTTTTCTGATGATTCAGGGTTTAGCACGGCTATGGCAGAACCTTCTTTAATCCTGTAACAAGTCGGTAATCTTGCTTGCAATGTCCTTTTGAAGAGTTTATTAAATGGAATTAAAACAGATTTTTACCTTTGCATCACTAAAATTACTCACACATGGGTGGCTTTTGATGCATGAAATAATTCTTCTTGGAAGAGCCCAAGAAGCACATTAACTTTCTTATTTTTCTTTATTAGAGTCCTGGCGTTTGATTTATCATTTTTACAGGGCTGCACAGAGAGCAGCGTCTTACCGATGCAGTGGTTTTATAATAACAGGCTGAACTATCAAAAGACACATTTTTATTGCTCTGATTTTGTTTTGTAAATGTGCTTTGATTCGTGGCTCTGGTGACAGAGGACATCCAAAGGCGTGGAATTCCCCATGCGAGGTGCAGCTGCACACTGCCAGGTGTGCAAAAGAAGAGGAACGTTTCAGAGAATCCTGAACTTGGTGGTGCCACATGAGATATTCCCAAAGGCAAAGCTACCTGTTAAAGCGATGCTGAGGTTTGGCAGAGGAGAGGGGAACGCACACAGCCTGCTTCCTGTGTTTGAGTACCCTGTGAGAGTGCTTAACAGAGCTGCATTTGGAGCAATTCTGTCGTGTGCTGTTTGAATGAGCCTGATTCACCCTCAGTCAGCACATTCTCCTTGTGCCAGGGCTGTTTGCAGGTGAACGTTTTTGGAAGAGATTTTTGGTCTGCCTGAGGCATGATAAGCGGCAAGAAATTTGGCATTTCTGTGACTGCCAGCTCTTTGGGGAAAGCTGTTTTATCAGGGTTTGATGTCCTTTGGATGCTGCAATAATAGGAGTCTCATAACGAATCTCTAATTAAAAATAGGTGTGTCTTTCATATTTAAGATCCTACAATATTAAATGGCTTTTATACGTTTGCATACAGTTGTTCTTCTGCAGGGTGCCCTCCTCAGTCTTTTACTTCTGGTCGTGGAAATGGAGGAGCTTTAACACGTGAATGTGTGCAGACTGGTCTATTTTCTGTCGCTTAAAACTCAGAGTTTTAGCGCTTTGATGGAGCTTTGATGTTCAAAAGGTTGCCATGAATTAAGCCTAATGCTTTTTCAATTACATTTCAAAATACAGAGCATATTTACAGCGAGCCTCACTTAGAGTCAGGAATGGCAGATGGGAAGGATACACACAGCGCCCTGGATAATCCTGGAGCTTGACAGAAGCCAGATTGTTCACTGACCTTGCTGGATATTCCTTGTCTTTTTCTCAAGAAAGAAGTTTTCTTGAGTGGCGGTGACATCTGGGCCATATGCCCCCAGAAGATTATCTCACAGAGAAGGAAATATACTCCATCCCAGTCCTTACTATCAGTCAAAGTGGTATTTCCATCTTTCAGTTTATAAGATTGGTATAGTGACTGTGCCGCTGTCCCACATGGAATCAGTCAGGCTAGCAGATTTAAAGAAGCAATGGGAGATGCAAAAAGTGATTTTCCACATCCCACTGCAGTATGTCTTTGCCAAAAGATTACAGCACTTTCCCTACAGGTGTGATCTGAAATGGGTATCCTGTTGGCCGCAGAGATGCTGCTAAGCCTTCTGCACTGCAGCTAGAGCCGCTGGCACTGTTGTGCAAAAGTAGCATTACTAATGTTGTATGTACTGAGCCATTGCAACGCACTCATTCACACAGAATATATAGGTTGCCTCTTTCCTTCGTTCAGTTTAAGTACCAGATTCTTTCTAGTAATGTTAATAAATATCTAGCAACCATTTTCAAGCAGTGTTCCAGAAGGCAGTGGAGACAGGCTAATATCTCACTTGCCTGAAGCCTCTAACAAGACACGCTGTCCAAGCTGATTGATGCTTCTCCAGATCATTCCAGATGAACAGAATATCTTGGTCCCATAGCAGCTGGGAGAAAGATGTCAGCTTGAAAAGGAGGGATTCTAGTAAATATGTATTTTGATTCTAGAAATGAGAATACTTAGCTGTAAAGGAGATGGATTTCTTTGCTCTATCATTTGATCGTTGCTTAGAGCTGCTTTCCCAACCTGTGACAAGGACAATTTTGTTAGGCAAAGGAGAACTTTATAGCATTTCCAGGTCTACCAGTAGTGATTTCCTCTCTCCTTTGTCTGCTATATAGGGGAACTAATTTTATAAACAGCAGTAATCTGTTTCCTGCTGTTAACAACCAGCTCTGTTGAACTTCTCACAATGCTGAAATCCACATTTGTACAGATGAAAATAAATTCTCAAATTATCTGCTTGAAATGAGATGTGTCTAAAGAGCTGAGATAACAAACCATCTCCCTCAGCTCCGGATCTGAGGATGGCTCCCAGAGTGCCATTAGTACACATGAGAATGCTGTTCCGCCAGCTGGGCACCCCGCTCTGCCCTGGTGCAGTGCAAAGATGAGCTTTTTGATGAGCTGTTGTATCCCTTGGACTTTATAAACCAACAGCTTACTTTTACAAGTTCCTTTTCTTACTGAAACAAGCTTGACAGCAGCCTACGTTAGGAAGCAAATTTGCTAATTCCACTATTAGTGGTTTCCTTTCTTTTAATCTTTACTGCTTACATGACAAAAAGTTAATCTCTTCCAATGGATATTTTCTATGCTGGTCTTCCTTCTTCAGGTAAAAAACATGAGCAATATTTAAGGCCATACATAATCCCCACTGCTTATGAAGGATGAATAAAATTCTCCCACCACCCTTCGTGTCACTTTAAAGCACTGGATCTGGGTGCAGCGTAATACTTCTGGAACTCCCACTGGTTTAAGTGCATATAGCTCTACTAACTTCAACAAATTCGTTACACTGATGTGACCTTAAGGCTTTATTAATAATAGAAACCAGATTCTTTTTAATTGTGTCATGGATATTTAAGTAAAACTCCCTCTAGATAGTAATCTGCTTAGAACACTGCAAGCTATGGCCCACAGTTTTTTAACCCAGCTCTGTCATTTTAACTTTCTTTTAGCTTTCTGACTCTCCAAAATGCCACTACAAGAGATACTGACACAGGATAATTGCTGCACACTGTAAATGCTTTTTGAATAAAAAAGATGAGGCTCCTGGCAGTCCTTATAATGCCATTACTTCCCTTGTAGCAAGTGACTGAGTATAAATCAGTTATCTGGGGATGCACCCGTGTACCTAATGTGGAAAGAAGCATTTATGTGGTTGGTGAGATGTGATATAGAACAAAAAAATGCTACCACATCTGTTACAAATCTTCAAAGCCTTTGTATAATTTTATTCCAAATTATATGGCCCTGAGTCTGCCCAGATCCTTCCTCAGAAGAGCGAGAAGTAACGGCACGTGCTGAGCTGAACGGCCGGGCTGGCATATTTTGGAGAGAAAAACCACGTGCTTTATTTGGGTCAATGTCGCATGAACACTCTAAGAAAATTATGTAAGCACCAAGGCAGAATATATTTATGGTATATTACTCTGCAGTCTTTCGTCAGTGTTTAACAAGCTTCTCTTCTGTTACTAGTGACATAGATCTCTCAAATGCCGTATTTACTGCTGGCCTCAGGGGGAGATGCTCAAACAGCGCTCAGACAGCTCCGGAACAGTACCTGCACTCAGATAGATGCCTCTCCCAAACCACTGGCAATTCCTTGCAAATAGTTGTGGTAGACATTGTCACAGTCCTCCATTTATCTATTCCTCTTGTGTCAATCACAGCGCTGGCAAGAGGGATTATGTGAGCAGGCACAGATCTGCTGCAAATGAAGCCTGCCAGCTCAGTTTCGAAGAGAATTTGAGCTTGCCTTGTTTGTAAGAGATTATGGAATATCTACAGTGTTACTTAAGACTGCAGGGATGCCACTTTCAATGGTTCACTGTCTTCTGTTGATCACTTTCAAAATTCCTTTCAGACCACATGTATCCGCACACCTTCTGCTTAGCACTGCTTTTTCAGTGTCCGAGGGCTAATGGGGCTTTTCACAGCATCAAAGATGTTCAGTTCAAATTCCAGTTGAGCAATTTTTACACTTCTTTGCCTCGCATTTGAAAAGATCCATCCTTTCTTTATCCTCACTTTCTCCACTCAATCCAGCTACCCAGATAGATGCATCTCATGCAGTACACAAAGTATCTTGGGTTTCCTTATGCTTTCATTGCATTTCTAAAACTCTTTTCTTCAAGAAAAAATACTTTTGGAAGTCACTGCTTTTATTGCAGGCAGAAGCCGCAGGCTTTCCTGGAATATGTTTGGATTTAAACAGAAAAATCTGAACTGGTCTTCTACCCGTAAACAATATCGTTCTTCTGAAGCACCGCTCATGCTTAGCTGGTTTTACTGTCAGTGGTCAGGGAGTACAAGAGGACAATGTCTTCCATTTGCTGTTATTTCCATGTTTGTAAAAGTGGGCAGGTTTTGAAAGATACCGATTCTCTTCACCTAGAGCTATGACTGACATCGGGGATTACATCGGCTCCAACATAGAAATATCCTGGTTACCCAACCTGGACGATTTGATGAAAGGCTATGCACGTAACTTCAGGCCTGGGATTGGAGGTGAGAAATTGAGAGTTACGCCTTTTATTTCTTACGATCATTTTACCCTCTGATGTTTATCTGAACTTCATCCTCTACGTGATTAAAAAGTTGTGTTAATCTTATACTTGGATCCTGAAAACAGCAGCAAACAATGTGTTTATTTTGCCATTTGAAACACAAATTGCACTGCAGCCTTCTTGCTGCTACAGTTCTTAAACCACTGATATCTAAGTTGAGGTCTTAGCAGTCTTTGGTCATCTACATACTCAGCTTGCTATGATGATGTAAATCATGTCATTCAAACGTTTTTTCTCAGGTCCTCCTGTTAATGTTGCTCTTGCAATTGAAGTAGCCAGCATTGACCACATCTCAGAAGTGAACATGGTACGTTGTGAGTTACCCTTAGTTGTGAATGTCTGTAGTGCAGCGACAGCAGGCGCAGAAGGTGAAATAGAGACAGGTAGGTGATCCCTCACGTGTCTGGAGCAGAAAGACTGTCAGAAGATACCGCAGAGAACAAACTGTGCATCTTAAGACACAGGCAGATTCTGTTTGGGCAGAAGTTGGCAGTGAGAAGACTCTAGATATGTGTAAGTCACTGAGACTTCTGCATAAAGTCAATGTGTTTGGAACCAAGCACCACTAACAGCCTGATGTTAAGCATTAGCTCCAGCTGCTGCTCACATTCCTTTCCACCACACACTGGTTGTGAGATGTGCCTCCTTTCCACATGAAGACCTTTCAGTAAAGAAACGGAGTGTAACAACTTAGAAATCTCATAACCAACCATTGTACGAATTAATTGCATTCCTGAAACACAATAGATTGAATTTGAAATCCAGAACTTTCCCTCCATCCTTTCCCATTACTACTGATACAAAACTTCACCTGATTTTTTTAGTTTTCTTTTAAAATCCTCCAAAAGCAAAGGCAGTGCTTATAGAGATAAATGAACAGGTTTTCCTCAGTACAACATATGCAATTCCTGCGACGTGGTATCTGTACCACTGACTCTGAGTAATTCTTTGATACCTTGGGATCACCAGAGGTAAAAGCATATGACAAATTAAAATGCATGGACAGTTCTATCTATGGAAGAGTATAAAAATACCTTTGTGCACAGGGGACATTTCTAAACTAATCCAGTTATTTCTGACCAAGTCCCGAGGCATTCTTGTCTTTGTTTAGAGCCGCTTGTTAACTGGGATTCCTCTTGCCATAGGAATACACCATGACAGTGTTTTTGCACCAGAGCTGGCGAGATGAACGTCTGTCTTACAACCACACCAATGAAACACTGGGGCTGGACAGCCGCTTTGTGGACAAGCTCTGGTTGCCAGATACTTTCATAGTAAACGCCAAGTCTGCCTGGTTCCATGACGTGACTGTGGAAAACAAACTGATCAGGCTCCAGCCAGATGGAGTCATTTTATACAGCATAAGGTAAGCAGGACAGGGGGCAAGTGTCCTCTGCCATGTGTTCACCTTCTGAACAGACTATAAAAGTAATCACTCTTCTTTCCCCTGGAAAATCTCCTAAAATAATTGTTAATTTAAATCAAAGAAAGTATTTTTCACTTTGGAAGAATGTTTTCCTGAACTCAGTAACTATTATACTTGTGCACCATTCTAAAAATGGATATGTGTACATCTAAAATTCTACGTCCAAAGCCATCCTCAAGGAAGAAATGAACTCAGGGACAATGGAAGGGAGCAGACTTGACTCAGAAAAGTCTTTTTTGTCATCAGAAGTCATTGAAACATTTGATTTTTCTTCACCTCCCAGCCCCAAACCTCTGTTTCACATATATTTAGCAAAGACAATTGGTGCAAGTATTTTGAAGATAGTTTGTTGTATTATAATGGTAAGGTTTCAAAGTTTTCCATTTAGTCCTTGAATTCCAAGGAAAAAGCAAGTCCACAGCTCTATCTGCATGCCACTAACTGGTGTTCATTTTGCTTGGGACAGGATTACCTCAACGGTGGCCTGTGACATGGACCTCTCCAAGTACCCGATGGATGAGCAGGAATGCATGTTGGACTTGGAGAGCTGTAAGGGCTGAGTACAGCATTTCATGTAACCCTTATTTTGCTCAAAGCCTGCATATATGGTTCTTAGCTTGAGGGAACTTACTGGAGTGATTCTGCTTTAATCAGTGACATGTAATGGGTTTAGAAAGGGTACAAACACACACCCGTTACTCTGTGTCAAGTGATGGACTTTTCTATACTCGTTCAGCTCCAGTTTAAAGATGTGGGATTTAATTCCGTGAAGCTGAACAACCTGCAGTCCTGCTGGAGACAAACGTCCAGAACTTTGTGTTTTATGTAAAGCCTTGTGGAACTGTGACAGTCTTTTCACTAGCATTACTGAGCTTTCCATCAAGTCCAGCAAGAGTAGAGAAGCCCACAGGCAAAACTCGGTGTGCTGTTGTTCCTTTGTGAAAAAAGGAAAAAAAAAAAAAAAAAAGAAAAAAGCACAGGAAAAAAGAAAGAATTCCCTATTTTTAATATACGTGATTGTGCCTAACCTTTCACAGCCATCTGTTACACAGAAATCAATCAGAACATTTCAGCTTAAATTCATTTGTGCTCAGAAAGGTGAGTGAAGAATGAAAGTATATTTTGGGATCTAGAGGAGCTCGGGGCTCTAGATGTATGAGCAGTGGTTTCTAAGCAGAAGCACTGCCCTATTGATTTAAGATCCTGTTTTCATTTTTTAGCCCTGACTTTGTTTTCTAGGCAATTAACCACAATACCACTTTATCCTGTCAAAAATAGCAATCTACAGTTTTACTTATGTAATCACCAAATGTAGAGGCAGCAGACACTGAACCAGCAATCAGTTCTCTCCATCTGCAAGTTCTGCAGGGAATTTTGGTGGTGGTTGAGTTTTTTAATTGAATTTGAGGATTTTGATGTCAGTGCAACAAACAAGTAAAAAGAAAGACTGTTTAAAGAAACAAAGTGATTCTATAGCAAGTTGTGCATTAACAACAACACCAGCAAAGACTGATTTCCTATGGATTTGCATGTTGCAAATTCATTCATGTATCTCCCATCCTTCTATCCCTGGTACCCCGTGCCTCTCTTCCAGCTGACACCCATGCCAAACTACAGCAATTAATAGCCTGATATACATGGTGATTGTGAAGCTAGCTACTTCATTTGAGGATGGACATGGGTCTGTGCTACACTGCTGTTCTCTAACTGGAGCAGGTAGCCTCGTTTGAGCACTACAGCAGCAGGTATTCTGCTCCTGTGAGCAGGCACGCGGGCATTTCTCATGACACTGAAGTGCACTGTGCCATACCACACATTGTTAGGCAGTGCAAATCAGCTCGGATTATTCTCCCTGTAGGAAAGCTACCCCTGATGGGATCCTGGAAACACTGATGTTGCCAGGATAGTGAATTATCTAGACTGAATCACAGCATGTTTGCAATGGGACCAATGAAAACCAGTGTAGCAGAGGAATTACAGCACTTCCACAATGAGCCCTCTAGGTTCTTAATTTCTTCCCCAAGCTTTGCATTTAATCTGCTTTCTTTTGGCAGATGGTTACTCTTCAGAGGACATTGTCTACCACTGGTCAGAAAACCAGGATGAGATCCATGGGCTGGATAAGCTGCAGCTTGCTCAATTCACAATTACTAATTACCAGTTTACAACAGAACTGATGAACTTCAAATCTGGTAACAGGATCTGTCTTCAATGCAGGGACAGTATCTGTTATTCTTTTCATACAGGAAAATCTATTTCTATAATAGAGGATCCCTCCTCCTAAGTGACTAATTTAAATAATCTGTCATGTTTCTGATGTGAATTTTCTGTAGCTCATGTTTGCAAGAAATGGTAACCTTTTGCTTTCATGTAGCCACCGTAGCATATTATGTCCTTTAGCTCTGCATGCTTGAGAAAATACTGCATGGAATAGTCAGAAAGAGCCTGATAAGGTATAACTCAAATTTCCCTGACCTGATTTGCAACTTTGGATAAGGAAAATTTCCATTAGACCTAATGCTATGAGGCTTATGACATACAGTCAGATCATTCTAATTCCACCCAGTAGAAGTCAGTGGTGTGTATGTATATCGCTGGCTTTATTGCAATGTTTGTAAAAGATTGGAGTCATTTCTTTCCTGCTGATTTTTCATCCTCTTTCATGTATTCAGATCCTCATTTATGCTGCACATCTCCTCTAAGCTCTTTTTTGAGTTTGAAATTAACTTGGCCTTTTAAAAAATCTAAATTTAGTATCTGGAGGACTTTCTACAGCAGATGATAAGACAGTACACATTTTGAAGCAATACTGTTATTTGAGAAGACTCATGATTTTATTTTCAGATCTGGCATTGATATGACCTGAGACAAATCATTTGACCTATTCTTAGCTATGAGAACTGCATAAACCCTCATGCGGGGTTTATGAGGACTAATCAAAAAAGATTCATAAGAGCATTTTGTGATCCCTGGCCAAAAGAATTTTGTCTAAGAACGTAGATCTGCATCTCTGTAGGAAACGTTCTTTGCATATCAGTGGAACTGCAGCTCACACAGTCGGAATCTTCTGTCTCCACTTCTTGTCAGCAGGTCAGTTTCCCAGGCTGAGCCTCCACTTCCACCTTCGACGAAATCGAGGTGTTTATATCATTCAGTCCTACGTCCCTTCCATCTTACTAGTGGCCATGTCCTGGGTTTCCTTCTGGATCAGTCAGTCAGCTGTGCCTGCCAGGGTGTCGTTAGGTAAGACAGACAGATTGGGGATCTAACAGGAAGGGGCATGCTGATGTTGTAATTATGCTCTCTAATGTACCGTTTTCCCTTCAGATGCATTTATGAATACTGTGTTTAAGTTTGCAGAAGAGGGTGTCCTTTAAAATATCTCCTGCCTGCTTTAATTTCTGTCATGCTATCAGAGCAGTTACCTCAATAAAGAACACAAACACCTAAAGATGGCTAAAAGCAATAGTGCAGGTAAGGCAGTCATAAAAGAACTGATCTGAAGAAACTGGAACTGTGACAAAAAGGTGTTCCTAAAGCTTGTTAGTCTGCTTACCCGAGTAGGGGCTGCAAGTCCAGACCCAAAAGTTTTTGAGAGTAAGTCTTCTGTTTTGTTTATCCCAAACCAGAAGAAAACCAAGGATAAGATGTTCAAAGCTGCCTTAGTCATACAAACGTACAGTCCTTATAAGCTCTTTAAATCCCATCTGGAAAATCAGAAACCATACTACTTCTACTGTGAAAAGTATTCCTCAGTTTCAGATTGGTAAATGCGCTCACTAAGGTGTGCTATGAAACCTAAAGGAGCTTTCTCATACCACACTGCAGGCATAACTACTGTCCTTACAATGACTACGCTGATGGTCAGTGCCCGATCTTCGCTTCCACGAGCATCTGCCATCAAGGCTCTTGATGTTTACTTCTGGATATGCTATGTGTTTGTCTTCGCTGCACTGGTAGAATATGCTTTTGCACATTTCAATGCTGACTACATGAAAAAGCAGAAGAACAAGATCAAGGCGAGAAGGCAGAGTGCAGAGGTCAGTAAGACAAGCAGTGTGAAAAGATTTGCAAAAGCAATGGCTCTGCATTGCAAAGTTTTCTCCTTATGGAAGTAAATTCTTTTTATAGAAACACTATTACAGAACAGCCCAGGTTGGAATGGACCTTGAAAGGCCATCAGGTCCAGCTTTTCATAGGAAAAAGAGCCCAGATTACATTATCTAGCACCCTTTCCAATTCTCTGATACTTTTGTCACGTTAATTTAGCAAGCAGCTGAATGCAACTGTTAATGCACAGTTAGCACTACACTGACTGCAACGTATCCTTGCATGATTGGTTGCTGTGTTTAAGACGGGAAATAGAGAATAAAGGAGAACAAATAAGAAGAGATGCAAAGTCTGTCTCAAGACTTACACTTCAAAAATATATTTAGAGCCAGACCTTGGATGTGGTAGCACAGAAGCTTTCAGAGGTCCTTCTGCCAAAGCAAACGATAAATATCATTTATCGTTCTCATGTATATTTCACCATGTCAGTATCATGGATAGTTTGGATGAAGTATAAATTGCTATAAATTGCTGTTATATATTTCCCTCTTTCCTTTGCAGGTAAACGTGAAGAATGCCATTGTTCTGTTTTCCCTCTCCATAGCTGGGGTGAGCCAGGAACTGGCCATTTCCAACAGGCAGCACCGAATCCCCAGAAGTCTGCCTGGATCATATGGCACAATAGAAATAGAGACTGGAGAGACTAAACAGCAGCAAGAGATGAAACTGGATAAAAAGAGTGGTCTGAAGTCCCTCTTTAAGCCCATTGATGCTGATACCATCGATATATATGCCAGAGCAGTGTTCCCAGCAGCCTTTGCAGCAGTCAATGTTATATACTGGGTTGCCTACACAATGTAAAAGGCCCAGAACTTTGTGAAGAGCTAAGAATTGAACAGTACCTGCACACTAAAAAGTCCTTGCTGAAACTGTATTGTGCCATCTCTTCTCAAAATATTTTCCGATGACCTTGAGACGTTTCTAGTCAAGAAACTCCTGCAATCAATTCCTGCTAAAGCAGCAAGAGAAACAGTTTGTTACCAATCTGATTTGATATATTCAGAACTGTACTCTGCTCAACAATCCCAGCTCCTTTTGTTTCCTCTCTTACCATGAGAAATCATTTCACATGTACATAACTGCAGAAGCTTAAATCTTACACTACCATGTTTTTTCTCCACCTGAAGGGTTGGTAAGTACTGAAGGTTCAGCCTCTCACACTCAGAGCACTTCATTTCTCATAGTGGAACAGCTAATTCCTAGCTTCCACACAGTGGTTTTCTGTGCCCGGCCTTCTGTGGAATGGTCTAACTTTAATGCAAGTGGCAAAGCTGGAAATTTTAATCACAAAAATCCCGTGATAAAAGTAAAAATAGAAGTGAGTGGGGGTTTATTGAATTTTCCTTTGTCTTAGATAAAGTATTGAAAACATTTCAGTGCTCTTAGTCACAGCATGAAATAAAATACACTGCATAGAATTCTACTGAATTGTTAATAATGACAGCGTTACATTTCAGATCTAAGCTAATGAAAGTTTAAACACTTAAGCATAGTAACCTTTGTTACTTCAGTGGGCCCCAAAGCAGACAAAAGTGGTTCAGAAATACAGGGAAAGCTCAGCCTTTCAGTGTCGGATCACTAACAATTTCAGAGGTGCTTGGCAATGAAGGAACTCAAACTCAATTTTCAGGAAGGACTTTAGAATTTCTTCTATTAGTTTCAGTGACAGCCTGCCCTACGTGCCTCTGGAAATCTGCTTTGTGCATCTGGCAGTAACTAGCTGAGTGAAGATCAAAGATGTCATAAATGGCTTTAAGTCGTTCAGCCGCTTTGGATATTTTTGCAGTTTTTATTCAGTGGCTGACATAATGTTAGGCTTTTTCACTTCCCTTGTTTGACAGTGAGATGTATGAGAACTCAGACACACTCCTTAATTCAAGACTGGATCCTCTCACCATACTCATACAAAGCAACACTTCATTCTGTGAGTAACTCCAGGGATCTCGGCAAGTGAAGGCAGTGCTCACAGCAAATACAAGTTTCATAATTAATCTCTATCCAAAAAGCACAGTAAATAGATTGGGGTATAGATTAAAACAACAGTCATATTTAAGACACTTCAAAAGGGAAACATGAAAATATTACATGAGAGAGGGAGGGAATGAGAGAGGCTAAGGAGATGGCTGAAAGCTGCTATGGAAGAGAGCATGGGGAGGTGCAAGATGAAACAAGGCACAGGACGTAGATGAGAGAAGAGCGGTGCTGGGCCTGGAAGATGGGCAGGGCTGATGAGTGACAGATGCAATCACAATGAGGAGGAAACAAGCACTGGGTCACATACCCCTCCCACCTTACCTATCTGTGACACGTGGCTGGATTTCATATGACCAGAACTGAAAGAGCATTTTAACACAAATTTATAACTTAAAAAGAGATTTGTTCAGTATCACTGAAGTAAGAGAATACGCTGAAGAAAAATTAATGATCCTGAACTGAACTGCAATATAAAATATGATCCCATCATAAGCCAGGCTGAGGATCACGTGGATTACTTACGTTATCATGGAAACACTTTCTGCCAGCCATGTGCTGGAAGGTCCAAACCATCATCAAGCTATATTTTTTCCAGAAAGTTCTTATCAGTCTGGCCCTGACTGAGACACCTGGATCCTGCACTAAGCTCTGTGGGGGTGAACCTTCCTGGAGTCATTTCATTGCACCATCTGCAAAACGGGTGTAATTACACTGATTTCTTTACTAAGTCTTCGAGTTCTACAGAAGCAAAACCCCTTTGAGAGACATGGAAACTGTCACCCTCCAACTAGGTATGTGCACTCAAACAGTACCTGTGTGCTGCTATTGACCATAGCTCCTGAGTCTTACACACTGAATTAAAACATTCAATTTCATCTTACTCAGAAAGCTAATAAAATTGTGCATCTCCTTTTATATGTGAAGGTAATCAGGGTTCCTTTCTGTATCCAGCCAGTTTCTCTAGCTATGATCATTGCCTTTCAGGGTAAGTAACTACTGCTAAAAGGGAAATGGTTGACTAAATACAGCAGGGAAAGTAGTGGTAGCAAGTTCCTACAGAATGTAAATCATAAAGTAATCCACGATTTTGGATTAAAGTTATTACAGAACAGGAAAAGAGCAGTGACCTAGTCCCTGTAGTGTACAGTGGCTGGTTATTTAGGGTAATTAGTGAGAAAGTGGCTGCATACATCCTAAAGGCAGTGTCTAATCTAATTACTTCAGCAGTAGTAGTTTGTAGTTGTGCACCTGACACAACTCCTTACCCTGAAGCCAACTGAGGTAATCACAGGGGGTTATTGGACAAAATTAGCTGCTTCTCCACCTGGGTGGCAGTCACCGGCTGCACACCCTGCTGACTTCAAAAGGTTTATTCAGTGCATTTTGCTGTATTTGGCTGCAGATCTTCGAGGTGCACAGCTATTTGTGACTGATCAAAGCAAAGGCTGGCTACGGTCTTTTCCTCAAAAAAAATAAAAAAATAAAAAAATAAATCCACAAACCTATCAACAAAAACCACCAAAACCACAACCCAGGAGAAAACAAAACAAAACAATAACACCAAAACCAAAGCCAGAACGTGAGGCTGTCACAGTGCTGTAGACAGAAGCATAAATAAAGGGGGGAAAAAAAACCTCAGAATATTTCAAGAAGTCAGAATGTGAGAGTACATATGGCAGTTGTGCCCACCCCAGGGATGGGGTGGCTCAGAGGGGAGCACAGGTGTTCCTGCTGCTGCACTTGCAGAGCAGCACAAGACAGAACAGCTCCTTTGTGAAGAGTTATATTTTGAAATGTGTTTCCAAAGCCAGAAATAAAACAGATGCCATTCAGACTATTTTACAGGAGGGGCTTTAGTACAGGAGTATTGTGTAATAATTGGAATTTTGAATAAAACTGAAGCTTCTGTACATTTGAGATCGTTCTACATTTTTGGTTCATTTTTTTCCATTTGAAAACCATTATACATTATTAATATCTAAGGACAATGCCCTAATCAACTCTATTTTTATGGCACACTTAATAAACAGAAATAAACTAAATCTGATGTCACTGGAAGGCTAACAAGCTTTGGATGGGTTGTACTAATACCAGGAAGGATATATATATATATATATGAGGGCTGTACCTGGAAGTATTTGTATTCCTTTCAACAAATTAGAGTACTGCTCTGAAGTCCTGGTGTGTCTGTGAGAAAGAAAGTGGGATATGTATTAATGTAACCATTCTCAATGTGAAGCGTATAGAAGTTGTAGCTCCTATAAAATGGACAAAATAGACATTCCAGCTATTGAACCGAAAGATAAAAGACATTATAAGGAAAATCAAAATAACCTCAGGGATTTCATCCCATAATGAAGTCTTGTCTTTTCAGCACCCAGGGGCTCATAAAACTCTCATTTGGCCTCGACAACAGGAGAGAAAGGACCATTCTGTACTCATGAGTGCTTTCTGTGGGGCTCTTATGCAGACTACTGAATTTATGTTAAAAAATAGCTGTTGCTGCCTAAAGAGGCTGAAAAGAAACAGAAGGCACAAGATGAAGAACAAGACGTTGCATCATTACTTTGAAAGATATGCTTGCAGTGACAGCACTATTAAAAGGTTAACATACAGATAAGCCTGTCCTGTTTCTGGGCAAGAAGGAAGCATTTATTCAAGTTAAAGCAAAAGCTCTCGCATCAGTTCCTAACAGGGTTCCTAATCCAACAGATAATGTAGCGAAACCAATTTAACTCAATGAGGCTTCTGCTGTTGGTACAACAGAACACTTAATACAAACACTCTCATTTTAAATATTCAGTCATTAACCTAAGAAAGCACTTCACATTAAGAGGAAAACAGCACCCCCTGCTTATGTGTCTGTGCAGCAGAACAGATAACAAAAGGTTATTGAAAGTTTCTTAGGATATTTATTAAAAAAACCCCACATGTCTGATCTCCCCCCATGCTCTCTTGATGGTAACAGCTTAAAACACATGCAAAGGTTGAAAGCTTGCTTGATGTCATAGTAACACTGTGTGCAATATGTTTCAAACACACATAGCTGGCTCTTCCCAATGAAGACTGAACAAAAATTGGGCAATGGACGTATCTATGTGAAAAAACTTGGCAGCTGAAATGCAAGGCACTGCCTCTTTCTGCTGTTATAGCTCGTGTCTTAAAGGAAATGACTCTGAAGACCTAAGCTCATCATTACATAATGCATTGAGGATCTGTTCTCTCCTTATACAAGCTTTATGTCGTGGCTATTCCTTTTACTAAGTCATGCACAGTAAAAACAAATCTGAGAAGACAGTAAAGTGCACTCTGTCAGAAAATATAGCACCAACAGAACTAATCAGATGCTACCAGAGTTCCCTGTTCAGCAAAATGGTGTCCAAAAAAAGAACTCCAAACATTCCTGATCTCTCAGGTATCTAAAAACTTGCAGTCACTGCAGAAGTAGGACCAACCAATGCACAGCAGTGACTAATCCTATTGAAGCAAAACTCCTCTGCCCACATGTCCAACCTCCATCTTTCGGCACTAAGCCTGCCATGGATCTGCTACGGATCTTCACCTTTTCCTGAGATCAGAAAAGCACTGGAATTACCTTTGCTAGCATAAATATCATAAGTCCTCAGTTTTCATGCACTGGGTTACCAGATGGGGTGAAGAGGACATTTTTCTTTACAACATAATAAATAATTGGCCAGCTGGGAACAGACATGGCTGGAAGCTGCAAAGAAATACATAGCCCACTGGGTTATTCCAGTATTAGAATTACCACAGTCCTCTAAGATTAAATAAAGATTGAGTGATGAAATACAGAGTAATCTGTAAAACATCTGGCACGATACTCTATCCAGGCTGTTCTTCCTTTGTTGCTGTTTCTTTCAGAGTTAAACACAAAAGATCTATTTCTGTACATCTTACCATATTTTTTAAATACCTATGTAGGATTCCCAGCCCTTATCTTCCCAGGTTATGTGTACAACTAATATATATACACATAAATGAGCTTGAATATTTGGAAGCCAGAAGGATTCTTCATATAATTCATAAACCATACCGCATATCATATTTTAAAAGTGAACTTCTCCTTTATAAAGAAAGAACATTTAACAACTCAGCTATGAGTATTTTTAGATTGCCTCCAGTGGTGCTTCTGGGCACGCGTAGTGAGGGATTCATCAGACACCTTCAGGATGTGGAATACATTGAATTAAGACCGATCGTCTTTCATTCAAACTGAATGGTGGCTGGACCAGCAACGAGAATTTAGAAAAGCTTAATTAGTCAGGTCCAAGGAAAGCAATAAAAATATGACTCTTGAAGAACCAAGGTGAAAACTAGATCCCCAGGGTTGGGGTTTTTTGGTTTAATTTTTTTTTTTTTTTTACCATTTTCTTCCATCCTTTGAAACGACAGCTGCAAGTCTTCAGTGGCAGAAACACTCATTTCCTTTCTTCTACAGTTTCTTCCACTGTCACCTTCCAGATGAGGAATTGGTTTCTAAAGGATTAGGATCAGGGTATGCAGCAGGAAAAAAGATTTACAGTATACTGCCTGCTGGTGTTCACACACAAAAGGAAAATGGGTTAAAAATATGTTTCCACAGAGACAGGCTGTTGAAATATCCTGGAAAAATAAATATAGAAGCATACAGGTTTGGTTTGGTTTATTTTAAATGCATGTAGCTTGGTCTACCCATAGAATCCTCCTTGAAACTCCAGGTAACGTGGTGTCAAGAAGAGTGATTTAGCTTCTGGGTGCTTCCATCTTGCATGAAAGAGACAAGTAAGGATGTATTGCCTTAAAGCAGTCTTGAAACATTATTCATTTTGTCTATTTTAAGAGGTGAGAAAGCTACCAACAAGCAATCCAGTGAGGAAATCAGTAACGAACAACCAAGATGATTTCTGGTGTTAAGTAGGATATATGCCTTCTTCCAGTTTATGTTAAAATATATTGTTTTCCTTAATATTTTGAATCCAAACTCAGTGCTATTTAGCCCATACCTGCCTCTACTGGATCCAATGATTCCACTGCCATCGACTTCAACAGAAAATACAGTACGGCTGTTTCTTTGGAAGAAGAGAGTCAGTAGGCTGAAGGCAGCCTGCTGTCTGTCTGCACACGCAGCTGCTTTGATTTGCTAAAGAAGAAATTCTGTGGAGGTGCATTTTCATTCTTGAGTGACACAGAACTGATTACTCACACTTCATGTCTGTTCGAAGATAACAGCTTTCTGTCCTCTTGTATCTGTTGTTTTGTTCAGAGTCTGAAACCATCAGTTCTAATCCCTACTAAATCTCTAAAACCTCAGAAAGTTGGCGGTCCTAATATATCTGAAGATCTTAAGTCACAAGTTCAAGTAAAAATGGGACAGCAATCTTCTCCTTTTACTAAGGTAAAAGTAGTACCAAACGGTACTTTTTTTCCCAAAAAATGGTCTTTAAGAACTATTTGTCATAATGGTGTCTTAATTCAAACATTTGAGAAGGTGAAGGGTTGTTTGTTTGGTCAACCTTGTATAGAATACACAAGCTTTGTGGATAAAGCCATTCAAAAAAACTGATTTCAGCAAGGAAAAGATAGAAAAACCTGCAGGTCCTGCCACTCCATCATCAGATCTAAAAACCACAACTGTATCTTTCTGTTTAAATTAGTAAGAAGCAATGATTGGAACATTGAGAGCACAGCTCAGCTGCGTTTCGCTGAGCGCTGCCTGGGAACGTCTCGCCATCTGCTGGAAGCACGCAGATGTGCGTGCATGTTCCTGTGGGAAATATCGGTGCGACGAAGTAAAGGAAGGGACATCAAGCCCGGGACCCGCCGCTACGGATGTCCCGAACGAACCTGCGGCACAGCGGGGTGAAGTCGGGCTGTCACCCGTCCCGAGCAGGAGATGAGATAACAGCGCGAGCTAACACTGGGCCTGAGAGCCCGACACGCCTCATTAAGAAATCTGCAAATTAAGGAGGCCCTCCTCCCTCATAATTAATTCTAGGTATGCTCAGCTACGAAAAAATAACAGCAATGAAGCACAATGTGCCAAAGCAGCGAATGAAACCCTTCAGTGCTGGGCGCTGCTTTCTCTCACGTACTTTTTGAGCCGTGACTTTCCCGCAGTTCAGCTCAGGGCACTGCCGGGCCGGCTGTGGGGGCGCTGAGGGAACGGCTCAAGGCTCTCGCTCCCGCCCTTCCCCTCAGGCGGCCGCGCGCCCGCCCTCCTCGGGCCGTGACAGCGCCCCCCGCTGCTCCGTCACGCACGGTGCCGCGGCGGCCGGAGCTACTCGCTGTGCCCCGGGAGGGCGCCCAGGAGGCGCTCGTAGCCCTCCCAGCGCGGTGTCGCTCGCACTCATTGCTCCTCACCGGTCTGAGCCCGCCCCCTGCCAGGCGCTGTCGTGGTTCCTAGCGTGGAGGTGCCACAGGGGCACGGCAAGGGAGCGGTACGCTTCAGGAGTGGCCGAGAGGAGCTGGATGGGACAGCTCCACCGTGAAGAGATCGCCACCTACCGCCTCCTTCGCGCCACACCTGTCACCTCAGAGCCAGGGAGGGATACGCTCGCCGCTTGCTTCTTTGATTGGCTGCAGGTGTTCGGCTCCCACTTCTATTCTGGCTTTTGATTGGTCGGCAAGCCACTACTCGCCCAGGTAACGGTTCCTGGCCTACGATTGGCGGGAGGTAGAAGGTAGCCTTTTGAGGATTGGCTCCAGGTGAGCCGGAGCTCGCTATTGGCTGACAGGTAAAGCGGGAGGCATTCTATTGGCTGTGGAGGTTAGTCCTCTTAGTCCGCCATGATCGGCGCGGTGGCGCCGTTGCCACTGGAGCCGGCGGGCGGGGGGGGTGGCCGGGCGGCTGAGGGGAGCGCGGGGCGAGCTCTGCCGCGCGCCGCTCCGTGAGGTAGCGACTGCCGCCGCGCTCCGGGACCTGCGAGCTGGATGGCAGGCGAGGCGTGAAAGTTGGCTCCGAACTTCCTCACGGGACTTTAAACAACTTCAGACCGCGGCGGGGCGAGCCGGGTCCCGGTGGGGCAGGCCGCGGCGGGGGGCCGCAGGGTTCGGGGGGCTCTGGGACAACAAGAGGCGGCCCGCGGCCGGGAGAGACCGCCTGGTTCGGTCCAAGCACCGGCGGAGCAGGTAGGAGTGGGGCTGTGTAGTAAACAGGTGTGGGTGGGTGCGCGGAGAAGGGGAGGAGTGTGCGGGAGCTCGGGGCAAACAGGCTAAAGTCTCGGAGAAAACTTAGTTTGCGTGTTAGAGCTCTTCTTTCTACTGTTATCGAGTAAATTTGAAGCGAAGGTGAACTGAAAGCAGTTTTCCATGTGTGCGCAGCTTCCTGTCAGAATACCGTGGAAGAAGTGCGGGAACAGCGGGCTGGGAACGCCCTGTGGAAAAAAGTTGTGAAGGCCTCAGAGATCTGTGTGAATGCGGAGCACGGCGTGTGTTCACCTCATCCCGGTTCTCCTACGTGCAGGCTGGTGGGCTCCGGCGTTTTGGTTTCTCGTTGGTTTGCACGTAGGGCTGTCGGTGTGCTCAGTGTCTGTGTGCTGACCGTGCGTTCTGTGCAGGACGACGGAGCGCTGCCTGCAGACAGCTGTGTGTTCATCTGCGGAGCTCGGCGCTTCAGAACTGAAAGTTTTATGTGTTGAAAGAGCGTATCTGTAACCTCACTCGGTCTGCTAAACACGGACCATGCCTAGCAGGATGGGCTCAAAAGTTAATTTGAACAAAGACGTCATCAGGGTAAAGACGCACTACAGTGGGTGAGTCTGCGTGTTTTCTCTCTGCTGTATCCTGCCGATATTTGATGCCTATCAAACAGGAGTCTGCGGTCTGATGTAGTAAGAGAGTAACCATGGTGTCCATGTAGTTGTAGTTTATGTCTGATAATTAAATAGAGTTACTAAAATACCATCCAGATTCTTGTGGTGTACTGGTTGTAGGAAGGAGTTTAGCCTTGAAGTGGGGAAAATGTGTGTGAAAGGTGTAAAGTTACTGGAATTATTTAGCTAAATATGATAAGTTAAAGAATCTTAATTGCTTCTGATGCTAACGGTAGAGACAGATGAACCTGTGCAAGCTGCTTGAGGACCCATTTGTACTAAATTAAACACCTGAAGATTAAACAAATCTGTTTTCTTGCTGTAAATAAACACCAGAGGTAAACTCTTGCATGTTACCTGTTAGTCTGCCTTTTATTTTTGATATCTACTTCCCCCTCTTTCCCCTCCCAGCAGTTTGGGTAATGCAATGAGATGTTAACACAGCTGCTTCCGTTATCTCTGCAGTGCTTATTTTGGCAGCTCTGATTTGAGACAATAAATCAAGTCATGGTCCTTATGGCTTCAATCAGTTGTTGACAGAGTCAGGAAGACTTACTTATTGCTTCAGCATGAAATTTGGTTTTTCAGACAGATTTAACCTAATTGATTTGCTGCCGCAATGAGGACCTTGTGAGTTAGCGTTGCTTTGATCTGCCTTGTTTTTCTCTAAAGCTGAAGTTTTAAGTTGTTTGAGGAGTTAAATGTTTGGCTGAAGTAAATCTTCAGACTTGAAGTGTTTAACTTGAAATTACTGGCATGTGATATCAGAAGATTTCTACTATCTACTGCTATTTTCCTGCCCAAATAAGCAAATGTTGCTACTGTGGTTTTTAATACTATGGTGTAAGAATGGGCTTCTAATTAAATGTAATTATGAAAGTAATTCGACGAAACTTAATTGAAAATGAGGTGCTCTCTTATTGAATTTACTTACCAGGTCAGTGCTAAGTAACTCAGCGTTCTGAGTGTAGAATTCTAGAGCAATTTGGAGTTTTGGCCTCTTCCACGTCAAGCCCAAAGCTGGACAACTTCAGAAATAGGGCTGAGCTCATTCAGGTGGCTGCTAAAAGAATTTTATAGAAATTGATAGTATGTTAAATTAAATAAGGGCAGGAATCAACAGTAAATGATGGTGTCGCTTAGAAATCCAAGTTAAATCTAAGCACGAGGAAGTTATAAAACACAATGTTCAGTCTATCTTTGGGGCTCCAGGGCTGCAGGTATGTGTGTTTCTGGGTGTGGCACTTCATACCATAGCGTAATATAAATCTATGCATAGATAGCAGGAGAAGGGAGACGAGTGTACTTCTCATTGCATTCTGTCAGTTCCTTGGCTTATCGTTACTCATACGTTAGTGGGAGCATTTTAGATGAAGAATGCTGATTGTGTAAGCATGGTGTTGCAGGCTGGAATCCATAGATGGAGTTGCTGGAATACACAGGGTTACGCAGATATCTCTGACAGAAGTTTGATTTCATGTCATGCAGGGACATCCTGATAACAAACTTGGATGCATCCATAAGCTATGATGAGCTTTGTGATGAAGTGCGTGAGATGTGTAATCTACAGCAGGAGCAGCCGATTACCCTCAAGTGGATTGATGATGAAGGTACTGTACTGAAATACGCTTGGTAGTTCTCATTTCTTGGTGTTATGGTACAAACTTAAGTAAAAGGCAGTCATGTTGTGGGGTCGCTTTTGTTTAAAATTCCTGCTTTGTAAAACAGGTTCTGTCCCCTGCTGATTACATGTGAAACATGACTCGGAATACCAGGGTTGTACAATAACTGGATTCAGTTCTACAAAGTGAAGGCTCTGTTGAACTTGAATATTTTAGTATTACATGCTTGGATACTGAATGCCAAGGTGCACATTAACTTCAGACGTCTGTACTAATGCCATACCCCTCAAAATTCTCAGTTCAGCAAGATGGCTTGTTGTGTCTTCTCAACTGTGACTTGCTCTAGAGTGTGCTTTTGAGAAGTAATGCAGGTGTCATCAGAAGACTGTTTTTAGCTTTTAAATTTTGTGTTTTGTGCAAGATGGGTGTTGAGAATTCCCACTATAATTGATTTTGTTCTGTGGCTGTCCTGGCCTGTTAATATCCTGTTGGTGTAAAACACAGTCATAGAATCATTAAGGTTGGAAAAGACCTCTAAGACCATCTACTGACCAAGCTTGAAATAAAATGACTTGAACTTATCAGAAATAAACTGGTTCACCAGTCCCAGTGTATGTAAGGTATGGCATGTCCAGAAAAAGGAAATAAGGGGGAAGAATTTTCTGTGTGGGGAGAAATAGTATAAGCTTTTATGTTAGTGAAGTATGGAGTTCATACAGTCGTTTATTGTGCAAGTCTCTGCTGCTTACTTTCTTCCAGCAGGAAAGGTTGAAGTTGGCAGGTCTTGTTCTATGTTATCCTCGTATGTCAAGGATTTCATCATTTGTGTTCCTTCAAAAAATAGTTGTGAAAAATTTACCTTTTCTTTACCCTTCCTGTAGGCTCTGAAGTGTCATCATCATGTGAGATGGTTTTCAATACTTCTTGCTGCAAAATGTGGCATTTCTCTACAGCCTTAAGTTAGATAGAGCCTTCTGGTTGCTGTGAGTAGGAGCGGGATGGAAGTGCTTGGCACTGTGTGCCTCTGCTGCCTGTTTGCTTTTTCTAATAACTCAGATGTCTGCTTATGACTCTCAGGTGTGATGCAGCTGTAACTTGTTATGGGCAGATCTCTTGGCTAGTAGGTTGTAAACAGCTCCCTTGTGATTACACAATTGCACTGGCGCTCAGCTTCAGTCTTAAGACTGACAAAAAAGATGTAGACAGCTGTACTGATTTCAGTTTGTTGTTTCAATGCTGTATGCAACAGTCTAATAAAAAGAATTTGATAAGTGCCCACAGGATATTGCATGTGTGTAGCTTTTTGAGCTGCATGATGGCTAATGAAAGGGAGATCCAGGTAGCACAGAAGGTTGGGTTTTGTTGAGGGTGGGTTTTTGCTGGTGTTACTGATGCAGGTGAGCCGTGTGTTACTTGATCTGTGGGTTGGGGTTTTTCTTGGAGGGTGCAGTTGGGGGGTGTGAGTTTTCTTTATGTAAGGTCTAGACAAGACAGTGCTTGAGCTGAGGCTTCAGTGTTCTGTAATGCTTGTGTCTCCATTTAGTTTACTTTTTTGTTTTGTTGAGTTAATTATTGGGCTGTTTTGGTATACAATTGAGGCTGATATGTTGCTGTTGCCTTTCTGAGTGGATTTAAAAGCTTGTTCTGCTGCACTAATGAAGTGTGTGGGTGCAGAAGACAAATTCACAGAGAAGGCCAGAAGTATGTATCCAGAACTTTCACCTGTATTTATTTTTTACTGTTCAGTCACAGATTGCTTCTCAAAGTCTAAAAAAGAGACTCAAATTTGTGTGCACCTTTATAACTTAAGCTGTGTTGTTCTACCTCAACTTTGTACACTGCAGTAACGTGGCAGGCCTTATAAGAAAAGGTAAACTTAAGATTTTCAGGGCACTAGGAAGCGATCTTCTCTTTTTCTCTGCCATGTGTTAAGGTGTTCAAACATCTGTTCACTTGTATCGGGCTGTCCCCCTGCAAACCATCATAGCGCGTTTCTGTCTACTTAGTTTGGATGAAAATAGAAGAAGAAATTGTTCTTATATTCTGTATGTGACAAAGTGCCTGATTAATTTCAAATTACTGACAGAGAAGCAGTCCATGGGCTGGTACTAACTGAGGTAACCTACTCAGTGCTTCAGTCATAAAGTGCATGTCTCGTTTTTTCTCCTCAGGTGACCCATGTACCATCTCATCTCAGATGGAATTGGAAGAAGCCTTCCGTTTGTATTGTCAAAACAGAGAGGAAGGGCTGATTATTCATGGCAAGTATTATACATTTTGAGACCTTGTGTGTATTTGTTGGTAAACATGACAGCTTCAGAAATGTGAGATTGGAACAACTTTTGCCTGTCAAATAGCATTCTACTGTATGTGCCTGGGGTACCCCGTGCTTTGGTGCTGAGAGGCTGAAGTGCTCTGTTGGCTGCGGAGTTCTAAGCTGGCACAGTGCGGTGGGCTTGGAGCGGGCTTCAAGTTCTGAACCCCAGATCTGAAAGTGCTGGCAGTAGCTGTGATTGTGTTTTATGAAGGAATGCTACTTCATGGCTTTCAGAAAGTTTTGGTTTTGAGTAAATGTGTTCAAGAATGGGTAAATAGTCCTGCTGGGAACCTTTTCACTGAAAGGCTTCATGTTTTTTTCTAGTTTTCCCAAGTACTCCAGAGAAACCCGGCATGCCTTGCCCAGGAGAAGACAGTGAGTACCACAGTGCTACCAAATTCCAGCTTGTGTTTTCAGTCGTACAGAACAGAAATACTTTGAAAGCTTTTCATGAGCTGTTTTTATGTACGTGTATTTGTTGTGTGGGTTTGTACAACTTAACATGTTCAATATTGAACGTATCCATAGAGGAACTTTACAGTAATACCTTTAATGTTTCTAGGGGTTTATACCGGTTTCCAGTAGCTGGGAGGAAAAGAGGTCAGGATTTAACATGGCCCTTACTTTTGCATTTCTTTTATTTCTTAACTTTCAGGAAAACAAATCGATGTACATAAGAGTGAAATGCAATATTTTTGATTTATTGTTTGCAAAAGGCTTATTTAGTCATTAAACTCCTTTGGAAGGTGCATAAACCTCCAGAGGAAGGAGGTGTACTTCATGTGGTTTACTTATATTTCAGTAACTTACTCTGCACAGGGATGAAATGATTGAATAGCTACATAGTCACTTCTCGTTACAGAGGGAACTCATCAGTTTATTAGTCAATAACTTTGTAAATACTGAAGGCAGGAATGTGAAAAATGGGGACAGAGTTAACAGATGATGGGCACTGTGAGTGAAAGCCTACTGAAGGGTCAGAGGACCTTTGCTGTTCCGCATTTGGAAGATACAAGAGGAGGTAAATAATGCATCCTGGGGGAAGCAGTGCACATAGCTGACCAGGATCTGCACTGACAGACCAAGCAAAAGTGTGTGGTGCTGTGCTCAATGGCTGTGAATAATATTTCCAGTTAGAGAAGCAATACTGATTTACTAATATAATATATACTGATATACTATATAATAATAGTTCTGTTGAGAGCTTTTACTGAAATTTAGATGGAGCAAGATGGAATAAATGCAAAGATATTACGTAGTATGAACTTGTGCATTTAAACTACAGTGGATTGAAGCTTGAATGTAAAAAGCAGACAAATTTTCATATTCTGAGTAGATGATTGTTTTATTTAGTAGAAAAATAAATGTGCATTACAGTATCTGCTATACTAGTTAGGCCAATTAGAGAAAAGACTCTGCTCTACACTGAAGAGAAATTGTTCCAAAAAATCTTCTCTGTGGGATGCTTCAATCTGACAGAAGGACAAGGAAGGTACCCGTGGTCTTTGGGTTGACCAGGCAGTGTTTGTGCTGAGGTTTAGTACACTATTTTCATACATCTGGAGTTCTTGTGCATTGTTTAATGCTCTTCTGTGCCATGACTGTTAGCTCAATGGTTTTCTATTAGTTGTGCTCAAGTTTTGACCAAAAGAATGGGTAAGCAGTTTGTTATATCCCATAAGGTACTTCTGCTGAATGTACAGGTGAACGTGACTTCATTTCTGTACTTGTTGCCCATGAGTTAAATTTGAAGTGAGGACTGTGCAGTTCTATTTTACTGTTTGTTAAACATGTGTGGGTTTAACCATGCTGGCACTTTCCAATTTAGATTAACAGGTTGGAAATATGGGAAAATATTTTCAGGTTTAGCTTCCAGATTGTCCTGGAAGGAGTGCTCTCATTTCTGTAGGTTTAAATGTGCTCTCAGCATGACTTACAAGAAAGGAACACTGCTTTATTCTGGGACCTGCAAGTGTTACAGCTTGAACTCTGAGCTGGAAAGGTGTCAAATGTGCATAGGAGGACCTTGAGTGCCGCCTTCGATCCCTGTGGCTAAGCACGGAAGAGAAAAACACTATGCTATCAGAAAGAATAAGCTAATAGAGATCTGTGCAAACCATGCAGCATAATGAAGTTTGTTGTCGTTTAATGTTCTCATTGGAGATGTGGATATTTAGAAGAAAAGTGTTTTTTGATACTCATTTGTAGATGGTTTTTAATTATTGCAAGCCATCAGACGAGCTAGAGAAGCATCAGTTAGCATGGTGCAGGTGACCTGCGTGTTCCATCTGTGGGGTTTTCAGGTCTTGTTGAACTGTCCTTTGTTTTAAATGGCTGTAGGATGCACTTGATAAGTGACTGTGGTCTGGTTTCTCAATTAAGGGATGAATTCAGAGCCTGTTGCTTCTTTGTGTCCATGGGACCTACCTGGAAATCTGTTCTTGTGGTTGTAAATATTTTCAAACTGTTTCTACAACAGAGCTGTTAAGCTGTACTGGTGCTAATTTAGAGTATGCTAATGCATTCAGCATTGCTGCTTATTACTTACACATGTACAGCAAAGATCTGCTTCTTGTGCTCCAGAAATAGATGTAAGCAAAATACCTGATTAAAAAATGACTTTGTGCTCAGCTGCTTGCTCTGTGCTTAATGGGAACTGGGAAGTTAACAGGGCTCAAATGGTGTCCTTTGCTTAGGAATGTACAGCGTGTTTCAAACTGTTTTACTGGTTTTATCATGGAGTTATACTTGTAGCAAATCCCTCTCCAGAGCATCCTGCTTAAACTACAGAAGGAGCTTCTGAGTTTGTCTCAAAGTATTTCCAGGGGTAACTAAACAATCAGTCACTGTCCAGAATGGACTTAAACTAGCAGTCACTAAGTATGTGCTTTGTTGCAGATCTGCAGATAGTTGGGAATAAAACTTCTAAGGAGCTTTGTTGAACAGCTAAATCGTTTTGTTTGCAATACATTGTTCAGACCTGTTTGCATTAGATTGGGGTAACTGCATCTGTTGTATGTGACCTTCTGAACTGCAGATACTGAGTGGAACTGCAGTCTTCTTTCCAGTTGCTTCAGAACAACCCTTTGGAGTAAGAGTGCAGAAACATGTACTGAGTATTTTGTGTTTATGTTGAGCTCTAGTAATAGAATTGCTGGCTGTCCAGAAACTTAGTGAAATTGATGTGGCTTTGATATTGTGCCAGCAGTAATGCCTGAAACAAACACGTGTAATCCATTAATAAAATAAGGAATGCGAATACCATTGAAATTTCAGTCACGTGGTGTAAGAAGTTCTTTCTGTGCTTGAAGAAGCTCCCTTTTTTATTGTTGTGATGCTGTCTGCAATGTGGAATAACTACAGATTCTTTAGTCAGATTTGTATAGTCTCTTTCTTTTGCTCCTGAATTATTCCCCCCTCCTTGACTTAGCTCCTCCTATAGATGTACAGCTGCTCCTGTAGAAGCAGCACCTTCTACCTTCAGTGAGGCAGTGCATCCCTGGCTGGGAATGGCAGTGCTGCTGGCGGGTGGAGGCAGAGCTTCTGCAGTGCCTGCAGCCCTTAGCGGGCGCTGGATGCGGCTCAGAGGCGTTCCTGGCAGCCGCTGCCTGAGCCTCAGTCCTTGGTTGGTCCTGGTGCTCCCTGGTAAAATGGGGGACTTCTCTGCCAGTCTGCTCTATTTAAAAATACTTGTGGAGTATAAATGAGCTACCGTTTTGGAGTCGATATCAAGCAGGGCTGTTTCTGAAATGTTATTTCTAGTCTGTGCTCGTAAGCGAGGGCCGTCCTGATGCACACGCGGTTTCTGATTGGCAGTTTTGCTAATTATTGTAGTTTCAGCTTATTTATACCGACAGATCCTGATCTGATTTATTCCTCTTGGTGCTGCAGCGCATTGTAGAACAAAGCACGTTTAGCTGAACAATTTCTATTGATTTGTCAGACTTGCCTCACAGCATCGCTGGTTTTATCAGAGAAATGCTTGTTTTGTGACATCAGCTCCTTGACATCCATGCCATGTTTTAGTCTGTGCCTCAGCTGCTAGCTACAGCCTCCCAAGGGAGCCAGTACCACCCGTGCCTGGATACATGAGGCAGAGATGTGAAAGGGAGAGACGAGGGGAACCAGTCTTCCATTAAATATTTGCTCTTAATGTCCGAGCTGATCCTGCCTATTGTCCTTGGTGTCTAATGGTATTCAAACAGCGGCATCAGTGGAATAAAGGGAAAATGTCTCATTTCATACCTACTGCATTGTAAAGCATAAATAATTACATGCTGAAGAAGCTAAAGAATAAAACCCAGTGAGTAATGCATGCCTTTTATATAGATTTTGTGTGTCATTGTGATTGCTGTTATGAATTGAGGCCATTGATGCAGTGTGTGTATGTGTGGTGCAGCAGATAATAGAAGTCAGCGTTCCGGTTACGATATAGTTGCTTTGCCTACCAGCCTCCTTTGCAGCCATAGATTGTGAGAAATGCAGAGATTTCTACTGCCTCCTGCGTGTGGGGATGTGGTGGAGAGACCTCAAACGCCGATAAAATCGCGGTGAAAAGACTCAATCTCGGGGGAAGTATTTTAGGAGGAAAAGGACAGAAGAGTGAGTGATGCTGCTGCTGCTGAGGGAGATTAATGAAAGAAATGTATCCAAAAAACCCTGACGGTATGTGATCAGGGCCTGCTTGTTTTCAGGTTGCTGATTTGAAGATGAATGTTTTTAGAAGCATTGTGTTTTGCAGTCGTTTTGTTCAGTCGTGTATAGTGAATTGTCTTAGATGGATTGCTTAATTGTGAAATGTTGGTTCTGAATTAGGGCTTAGTTGGTCTCTAACGTTACCAGAATAAACTGAGCTAGCATACCTCTGTATTCTTACATCTGAGCAAACTGGTATGTGTATTTAATGTTAAAAATGCATCTAGTCTGAGTAACTGGTGTTAACGAATGTTAGGATTGTTTTGCTGTTGATTTCATTAGAAGGATGCAGAGTAAAGAACCTTCCTATCTTTTTATGACATAGACCAAATGTTTTGGATGTACAAGTATTATGGCACTGGTATGGCAGCAGACTGCCGTTACTATTATCTAAATACTTCTATCTGATTTTTGCTGGCCTTTCCTTTTTTGTAATGCTTACATTGCTGTGAATGCCTGTTATGCTCTTTGTTTATCTGCATGGCATTCTAGCATTAGGTATTTTGACTTCATTTTTTCCCATGCTACCTTTCTTAATTTCATCATAGGGTTGAGAAAAGGTATTGCCCTAACCTAGTTATTGTCTCGAGTTATTTTAGGTAAGGATATTTGGTTTTTTTTTGCTTTGTATTCTGTCTAATACTACAAAACAGTCCCCAAAAGCTTCCTGCTAGAGTAAAGTGGCCTGTAAATATTTTTCTAGTTCATAAGGCAGGTTTTTCCCCTTCATTTGATACTGTATTGGCAACAGGGATTAGATTATTCAGAGCACGTGAACCAGTTTCATTCCCCAATGAAGAAAGGAACTGTAGCGACCACAGAGTGTTCTGAAGACATAGCTTGGATTGCTCTGGGTAATTAGTCAGCTTGGGAACTGCTTGTAACCCCCTCCTGGTTTTTGGTAATTGAGCTGACAGAGGAGGGTTTTGTACTATTTTTAATGTGGGATGTATTGTTGCTTAGGAATCAAAAATAGCTGTGTCATAGTTTCTCAAGAATACCTGAAATCTCTCCCTCTGTTCATTCTGTGCTCTGTTTGATTTTTCATGTGGTGTCTGAAATATGTACGTACAGGTCATGAGACAGGGTGAGTCCCTGGACACTGAGCTCTAGCTAAATGTCTGTTTTGCTTGGAGTCACATAATATTTCTGGTTCTAAAATAATGCCAGCATTTTTCTTAGTAATGAAACACCCAGTAGTGGAGAGAAGTGCTAGGCCTCCTTTTGGGATGTGGAAGTAAGAAATTACAGCGTGCATCAGCTCGTGGCTTTTGGTGTCTTCCCTGACTTCAAGGTATTGGATGTCTTAGGAGATGCTTCTATACCAAATAATAAACTGTAAACTAAAATGCATTAGAATAAGGAATATGTGAGCTGGTTTTTAGGGTGTTGTGACAAATACCTTACATCTTGTATTTTTTTCAACCCCTCTCTGCTGCTTATTGCTCAGACTGTAGTTTGGCCGTGTAGGGAAGATGTTGCTTAGTTTCTGAAAGCCTGTGTGAAATGTGCTGCCTAGCTCCATGCCCTCTGTTACTGCTCGTACTTTGAGCTATATACTTGTTCCCATGAGGTGGGAATCTGCTGTAGATACACAGGCATTTGGGTAACTGCATTGGCTGAAGGTAAGGCTGTAGTTGGAACCGGTAGGTGTGGGTGAAACTGGTAAAGCTCTGTTAGGTTCTGCTTCAGTAGCATGAAAGAACCACATTACGTGTAACATCTGAAGTGATACGTTCAGTGTTAATGAGATGTTGCTGTATTAGGGACTGTTTGTCATAGTTTTCAAAATGAGGTGCTCTGGGCCACAAGTTCCTGCCGAGGCTGGCAGGGCAGCTAGATGGGCTCCTCAGCCTTCATCTCTGGGGATTTCGAGTTGCTGGATGGATGACCAGGTTTTGTGAGGGGAAATTCCAGTCCTGCTTCCTGGAAATGGGGAGCGTTCCAGAAGCGGAGCTTTGTATGAGTAAGTGAGGATGGTGGTTGGTTAGTCACTGAAGGCTTGCTGTCAGTTCAGGTCTGCGTGGCACGTCGGTCTTCTGAAGCACATAAGGAAAACAACTTCTGGGCATGCTGGAGGGGAGGCTTTCAGAAGAGGCATGTGAAAATCTAATAATGCTGTCAGTGCAAGAGTTAAGTACTGAGCTGTGCAGTTCAGTCCTTAAACCACAGGGGGAAGATAATGAAAAATGGATAGTGAAAAATGGAAAGTCAGGATGCTGTATATTGACTAGAAAGCAGCTGGTCTGTATGATGTTGTGTTACTAGTTCTGTAAGCCTTTGTCCTTTGTTAATTAGCAGGGGATATATTTAGAGGGAAACCAGAAAGTATTTGAAAGCAGAACCTTGGGTTTCATATGGTCCTCTGCTTCTATAATAACATACTCACTATAATAACTATAACAATACTGTTAAATGACTCCTCCGTAATTTAGGTTATCTCTTGCTTTCTTAAGTAAAGCAGGGACAGATCCCCTGTGGCTGGTGCAGGATTCCTTATTCTTTAGATTCTCAGCTCTGATAGAAGAACCATTCTTACCCACAGGGACTGTAAAGAAAGGAAGAACTCAGGCAATGATAAAATTCTTGTGGAGTGCAAAACAGTAGGTTAGGGATTGGACCTGTTCCATTAATTTCAAGGTGCAATTGATGTTACTGAGATAACTCACAGCCCTACTTTCAGTGTTACTCAAGAATTGTTAAAATAACAGTTATAATGTGGCTTTAGGTAGCAGTTCTCTCAGTATACACAGAGATAAACCGGAACGCCACAGAGATCAAAAGGGGTTTTGGTGGGAAGCAGAATGTAACCTTTGAAGACCTGTTGTAATTATATTCCTTGCCTTTGTGGGATGAATGGAGAGCTTCCTTCCAAAAGCAGAAAGACAAATACCGTCATTAATTTGAAGGGTTTTAACGTGCTTTCTTTGACGTGTTTAACACTAGCTTTCCATTAACAGAGCAGAGGAGCAGGCAGGTGCATAAGGCTATCTTATGTGCTCCTTTCTCTGTAAGGATGAGAAGCTCTGGGATGGAAGGTTGCTTTCTAGGGTGAAGGTAATCCTCTGCACTATAAAATAATTAACTAAGCTGGAAGACTGATTCGGTTAGCTGTTAGCATGTATTTGTTTAATTCAGAATATGAAAGGTCCAGTGTCTGACTTCTGCAGCTACTCGGTTTTTATTTAGCTACTGTTACTAAGTAATGATAATTAGATTAGTGATACTCTGTAATGCTGCTGACACTGAGTTCTGTCATTCTTGGGAATCGTGCACATGTTTATCTGTGTGTTGTATGAGGGGGCTTGGAGGGAATGCAGGTACAAGTTGGAGAACCTCAGGGATGTCTTATCTGTGGGATGATGGAAATCAAGCACAACTGGGAGAACTCAACTTGTGACCTGATAATTTTGGCCACTCTAATTTCAGCTTGCTTTCTAATACAAAGCAGAATTAGGTGCTCTGAAATGCAGATGTGTCCAATCTGTCAGACTAGCGAGTGATCGATGTGGAGTGTTAGTCCTGCTGCAGGCAGTAATATCCTGTTGTACTGAGATCTTGTACACTTCTCTGGGTATAATATTAGCAGATTAAATTGGAAGGAATTCAGAGAAGTGCACTTAAGAGTCTGATGTATTAGAGAAGATAAATACACCTTTATGAAGTAACATCAAAACTGAGTTTCTGCTGTTCTGCTAATACTGGGATAATGTAAACGTTTGGAAGGAATAGAGCTGTTTTTAGAACGGATCATAAGCTGAAGTAATGGAATCGTGCTGTGAAGGTAAGCAGCCTGACTCAGAAAGAGTGTCTCAACGCTGGGGCTATGGAATCGAGTCATTGTTTCAAGGGCGTTGTGGAGGCCACCTTATGCAAGCCCTATGAATTTGAAATAGGTGTTAAATTCAGTTTGAATAGCTGGTGGTTTTCTTTAACAGTTCTGCAATTTTAGTGATGACAAAGTCAAATCAGTGTGGATGCTTATAACTTGAATGCAAGCCAAGTAATCTGATGGGCACCAGAAGGAAACTTCTGAGTGGTTGGTTGATGAATGCTGTCTCACAAGTTTAAAAAAAAGAATTGTATTCAAATTGTGTGGTGACTTCACGGTTGTACTAGAATGTAGTGTGGAAGTAAGTTGGCCACCAAACTTGCTGTAACCTCTCACAGGGATTGGGAGATTCCTACTCTCATCTCAGATTTATCCATTTTGGCAACATTGTCAATGTGTTAAGCTGTTCTTACAGCAGTCTTTAACAAATTCAACCAAACTGAATGTAATGCAGGTACACTGGGTGCCCAGCTGAATATTGCCTTCCGCAAGGCACAAGTTCTAATTACCTAATCTAATTCTTGTGCATTGCCCACGTTGTATGTGAGCAGGCACGTGGCCATGGCAGCTGTGGTTGTTCTAATTGCACTTGACATAGTAACCATATTACAGTCTTATACACAATGTTAATGCAGTCTGGGCCATTTAAAAACATCATCTTCGCTATATCTGATCATGAGATTTTTAAGTCCTTTTCTTGTTGCTGTTGCTTGCCAGAACCATGCTGAGCTATCTCCTGTCTTGCAGGCCGTGGTAGTTGCAGGGCTACAATTCCATCACAGTTTCCAAGAAATAATTCTGTCAACTGTTTACTACCACATGTTTACATAACTCTTAAAGTATCAGTTGACAATTTTCTGTTGCTCAAGAGTTGCTAAGTCAGATCCTTAGACACCTTGTGTTTGTTGATAGCTAAGGCAGCTATCCTGCTGGTTCTGCTAGCGTCCATCGTTACCTTCCACACAAGGTGTTTCTCTGAGGTGCTTCTCAGGCTCATCCGTGGGATTTTTGATTGTCCATTGATCACAAGTAAAGACCACCACTTTAATATCAGCCTGTTAGAGCGGCTGATATGAGGATGGGCAACCAAGAGATCATGCATGAGAAATCAGTGTGCATGGAGGGCAGGTTTTGTGTCCAACAGTGCTGAAATGGGTGTTAGCTGAGCCCTTTGAAGTCTGTCCGTTGCAAAGGAGAGAAAAAGATGAGGTGTTGTTTCTCAAATACTGGCTAGTTTTAAATACAATAAATGGCATCTTGTGTCCATTTCAGTGACTGCCTGCAGTTTCTTGAATTGAAAATGTTTCATGCTTGGAGTCTTCACAACTTCTGAAAAAGCAAGTCAGTCGTACATAGCAGCTAAGTGGTAATAAAAAGAAAGGCCTATTAACACACCATACAATGCATGTCTGTTACGTGCTTCAGAAAGTGGTTTTATTGTTTCAATGCAACTGTTAGAGAAATATTAAGTAGCAGAGATGTGAGCAACATACATGCAAGTCTTTTGGAGTTTGCTTTCACTAAATTTATTCTGTCCTTATACAGAACTGTCTGAGGGCCCATCTGAAATACCAGCATCCATTTCGTAGTTCTAATTTCTAGGTTGGTTTTGAAAGAATGCTCACTTGTCTGCTCAGCAAAACATTAAAAGAACAAAGCAAAAAGTGGGCATTCTCATAGTGTCCAGCTGGCAGGCCGTGTAATTGGCCTGTAAACAACTTGCATTAATCTCTGAGAAGTGATTTGCAGTGGTAGCAAATTATCTCTGTGCTTATTATGGTAAAAGATTTCATTATAGTTTGCATAAAAGCAGATTTTGGACTCATAAAAAGCATTTATAAAATCCAAATGCAGAGGAAATAAAATGTTTGTGGCTCTCCTATTGCTGCTGGTTGGTACAAGGCACGCTTTTCAGACAGCTGATGAATTCTCTTACGTATTCTGGGAAGTACAAGCTTTGTCAAGCTGCTTTGGATGGGAAAAACTGTATTTTGGGCCTGGGGAGAGGCTGGGCCTGTGTTTTCAATCCCTTTTATCCTCTAGTGCTGGGAGAGTATATTGTCATCTGAAAATAATTGCACTCTCTTCTGTTTATCTCTGCTTTCCCAAGTTACCTTGTTTAAAAGCAGTGTTCACCCCCCACCCCAATTTCTGGGGAGCTCTGATGGGACCGTTCTTGAGTTGTGAAGTATCTGCTGTAAATGAGTCAGTTCAGAGTGAAGAATGAACAACAGACTTCTTAAACCACTCATCAGTTTATAGCCACATTTCAAAATGTTTCGTGTATTTTTTTATCTTTTTTCTTTGAACTTTAAAAGGTGGTGAAAAATAAATGTGGAATGTTTTTGGTGAGGAGAAACAAACAGAACAGCTATTAAATGTGTTTACAGGCATTCCTGTTAGTGATGTAGTTGTAGAGCTTGATAACAGAGGGAAGAACTGCTGAGCAGTGACAGTAGTTTTACACTGTTCTCTGTGGAGGCAGCTGGGTGATGTAGGCATTCAGCTGAAGAACTGCTATTTCTTTCAATCTGAACTTGGAAGTAAGGTCTCTATTCCAAAGCTCTGATCTTGGAAGTATATGAAGCTTGGTGTGTTACAGACAGAATGGGAATTGACCCCACGGAACCAGTGGTTGTCATCCCAAAGAAGTGGGATGGGGAGGGGATTGTACTTCTTAAATTAAGCTGTATTAAGTTCAGCTGTTGTTAGGCTGCTGCCTCCTAAGAACATGACACGAAGCCCTGACTTTGAATTTAATATTTATCATTAATTAGGGAAGTGACTTGCTCCTTTATTTACAGACTTCATCAACACGAGCTGCTCGTTAACTTACCCATCACTTACTATTCCTTGTGTTGGTGATAAGCTGCTGCTCAGAACACAGATGCATGAGGTTGTCTCCATATGGTGCTTTGTCTAATGAATCCATTAGCTATCCTTGAGAAAATCTTTGAGGTTTTTTCTTCTTGGTGAAAAGTCCCCCTACAAGTGGTGGGACAGTTTTAGGTTGAAGTCTGTGTACGGTATATCCTGCAGTTGTGTCAGGAAGATTTGGATCTAATTATGGAGGGTAAGTAGCATTTCATAGAGCATCATTGAACTTGTTCTGGATTTTGAGTAGAGGGAACTAAAGATTGTTTTATCTCGACAGCAACGACTACAGCTGTGCTATTGGATTTCTGTGGTTCTAACTGTAATCTGAAGTTCAGAGGTTTGGTTGTAGACAGCATGATTGGACCCAGTGCACTTAGAACCACAGACAGGGAAACTTGTCTTCATTGGTCCTAGCAGTGCACCTCAATAAAGAATACAACACGTTGCCATTTGTAAGGTCTCATAGAAGTATGCATCTTATTGTTACCTTCTCAATGAGAGCTATTTATACTTCCAAAGCTGTTTAGCTCTCTATTCCCTATGACACTGTTACACTTGCTAATGTTTCATGTATGAAGTGGATAAAATATATCCTGTACCTTCCCAGCTGCTTTAAGTTGCATTATAGCAAGTATAAATAGTGTGTTTGGAAAGGCATTCTATTAGAGCTTTGTATTGGAAAATGTTACTCATGTTACTGAACGTGATTTTAAAGTAATGCTATCTAAGAAGTATTTCAGCTTCTTGCTTCTCTTTGGAAGCTGTGTGATGCACCTTGCAGTGTTTGCACAGGTAATAGAGCATTTCCTGGAGATGCTTAAGGAGATGTGTCACATGTGCCTCACTGTCAAAAATAGGTTTTCAGCTTTGAGGTTTGCTTGTAATGTGTAAATGTATACGTTTGGATCTCTTAATAGGTGTGATTAAAACAAATTATTCAGCAATGAGAATCATGCTAAGTTGGACTTCCTTTTTAGCTGCTTCTTAGCAAGGCTGCATTGCCAGCTTTCAAGTGACTGCTGCAGCTCTTCACAGCTCCCCAGTCCACCTCTTCCCCGTGTGTTTCCCTGCCAGGACCAGCTGGTGCTGCTGCTCTGGGCAGCCTGGTGCTGCTCACATCCCGGGATCTGTCAGTGCTGTGAGCAGCTCTCAGCAGGACTGCTGTTGCACAGTGAATTTTTCAACGCTTTATACTTAATGTCAGATTCTCCAACGAGCCAGGCAAACATTGCACGTGTACCTGTGGGAAGTGACAACAAAACGGGATTGGAGTAGGTGCTCCGTGCTGCTTTGCACAGCTTCTTGAAAAATCTGTCTTAAGCAGCTTGAATAATTTATTGTTGTCATGTTTAGACTGTATCAGAAATAACTGCAGACCTGCACTTGAACTGTTTCCATAATGGAATAAATAGTTTTGGATTGCATTTACTAACCAAGATAAAACTGGGGTCAAATAATGCAGTTCTGCAGATTTGTAACATCTTTAACTCTTTAACTGTGTGGCGTTTTTAGCACCAGGCATCCTTCTCATGTGTAGGAATGAGGTTGCCATGGTGGGATTCACATGGCAGTTTCCCTGGAGGAAGCTGTTCCTTTAACTGCCACCCATCCTTCCTCCTCACCTGAGCTTGCACAGCGCGCAGGCAGGAAACTGTAACAAGATTAGGATCATGTGAAAAAAAAGAGACAGGGATGTAAAAAAGGGAGAGGCAGTCTGAGAGCACCTCCTGCAGAAGCTGTCATTTAAGGCTGCCTTAAAAAAATAGATCTGCAGGGATCTTAGCTGTGCGTTGCTATTTAGAAAAGCAAGATTGTTTTAAGTCACAACTTGCTTGCCGTAGTGTGTCTGCTATTGCTGTGCTGCCATGCTGCTGCTTTACACCTTCTTAATTTCTTTCTTAGAATCAATCTACCGACGTGGAGCCAGAAGATGGAGGAAGCTGTACCGAGTGAATGGGCATTTGTTTCAAGCCAAACGTTTTAACAGAGTGAGTACTGTTGTATAAAATGTAGGGTTTGGGTAATGCTCTGTGGTAATTGTTTTCTCAGTCCGTGCTCTCTGTGTTTGAGTGGTGGAAAAAATAGAAGGAAAAGCAAGATGCTTATTGATGTGGCTTTTCAGTCTGTGCAGTGTTATTCGGGTCAGAAAGATCCGAGGGCTCAGTCTGTGAATCCAATTGGTGGCAATTATTTTTGAAATCTCTAAAAACAGTTTTTGTGAATACTTAAACTCATGGGCTTAGATGAGCGTTTCTCCTTTCCACCCGTAGTGATTAAGCTGCCTGATTGCTGCGTGGTCTTTTGCCTTCAATATATATTGTTATTTTTAGGTATTACAGCTCTTGATGTTAGTTCCAACTGTTTTGAATTGGTGGCATTACGTAATCTAATTAAGAGAAAAAATCTGCGTTGAGCTAAAATACAAGTGCATTAGGAATCTGACTTAATCCACACGAGCCAGTGAATGTAGCTTTAAGGGTGAGGCTCCTCCTTGACTTTTATCCCATTATGTCAAAGTATTGCAGCACATACAAATGTCATGTACACGTTGGGGAGCTGGATACAAAACAGAGGTGAGTTAACTGTCTTTCTCAGCAGTACTCTGTGAACTTTGCACTACTGCCTGGATGGCTTTTATTTTTTCCCTTAAGGTTTCCTATCCTGCATCTGCATTTTAAAAGCAGGAAAAGCCCCTTAAAGCCATTATTCCATCAGTGGCTGTGTGAAAAACATAGGTTATTTATCTGAGTTAGAGCAGGCATTTGTGTGATGTACTGTTCCATCTTATTTCTGTAATGCACAGTATGAAACATTCCGTCTATTTTATTTAGGTGTTCATTTGGTACTGAGTTAGAACACTTAATCGAAGCACTGTGGATACATACATGCCATGTTAATGATCTACTGCTACTAGTATAAACAATGAATTCTTACAGAAATTGGGCTGATGATGAATAAACACATGGTGAATTGGGAACTTCGATAGCGTGCTTATTTGCCAACAATCCTAAAGAGGACTTTGTTATAACTGTTCCTGTAGAAACTAAATCTTAAGGCAGAGCACAAAATAAATCCAACTGAAGCTGGTAATGAAGTTGACGTGAATTTCAACTCATTACCTGTAATTTCAGTGTCATTTCATAGTAATGTGTGCATTTCTGAACTAGATACCAAACTTAACTGAATTTTGAAGACTGCAGTATGAACTTAGGAATTCATTCACTCCTCACAGTAACTATTTAGATCTTCAGTTAATTCAGGTAAATGAACACATTTGAGCATCCAAATGATCAGACTATGATATTGGCGATTATAATCTCGTTGAAGGTGATGTGAAAGCCCGCTGTTACTTCTCTGGCTGAATGCATTTGGGGCAGGCACGAGGGGTACTCGTATTGCTCACAGAATCTGACAGTTGCCCTTTTGTCTTTTTTTTTTCCTGCTTGCCTGCATCTAACCAAAGAAAATGAGATTTTCTTGTATGCTGTTTCCAAGCTCTGGGACATTTTGTTTAGCCTTCAATATTACTGCTGCCAGACCTATACAGGGTACTGAGAGTAGTCTGGTGGAGCAGGGTATTTGAAAGGAGCGGCTGCAGATGTCCAAGGCTTGCTGCCTGGCACTTTCTCTTGTTTGTTTTCCTCTGGACAGCATAGCTTGGATTTCTCCCAGTCAAGGAGTAGCTACATAGCTAAATGGAATGTAATTAAACTTCGTTTTCTACAGCTATTAAGATATGAGAGGCAATACAGAGAGCAGTTTGTTTTCAAAAAGCATCTAGTCTCTGATTATTATACTACTGGAAAGGATTCGTGGCAGTTTAATGCTTTTGGGAAGGGCACCATGTATGATTCATTAGTCTGAGGATCTGAATAACCACACTAACTGCAGTTTGCTGGGAGGAACAGACTTGCACTGTTCTGTGGCTTTGGGACAGTTGCAGAGTTCTAAGCCCGAAATGGGGGACGAGCGCAGGGCTGCCTGAGCAGGGCGGTGGGCAGCGTCCTTACCCCATTACAGCAATCACAGGAGAGTCTGCAGATGGCAAGTTGTAAGAAGTCACCATTTGGCAACCCGTGTGCTGTATTTAGGGAGATAACTGAGGATCACTTCTTGGCATAAAAGGATCTATTTGCTATTTGGCAGTTTGGGTAAAGTGTATGAAGTGACCACAGCACACATACAGTGGAAAAACTATTTAAAGAGGTGCCTTGTTGAAGTCAGCAGCAGAATGTCTGACTTACTACTTTGTCCTCATTTTGATTTAATTTATTCAGATGCCATTTCTAGACATGAAGAAAAAAGGCCATATATTTCAGATATTAAATAATGCAACACGCAGAGGTTTTAAATCAGACTTGATGGATAAGATTTTTAATTATGTTTTCCAAAGTTTCTGCTTATGTTCTACCTCACAAGTACATAGATGCAGATGTAGACCAGTCTTCATATTCCGATTTGTGTAGTCCTGTAACATTTTTTTTGCCAGTTAGGATACTTTTTTACACGTGTGGAACAAATTCTGTTGCACATCTGTTAGGAAGTGAATAGGGTGGGACCTCATAGGGTGAGCTCTTTCTGCTAGCTGACTACCAGCCTACAGAAGGGAACTGATAATGGGAATTGATAATGTGCATTCTGCCTTTTAGAGAGCGTACTGTGGCCAGTGCAGTGAAAGGATATGGGGTCTCAGCAGGCAAGGCTACAAGTGTATCAACTGCAAATTGTTGGTCCATAAACGTTGTCACATACTTGTTCCACTGACCTGCAAAAGGCATATGGTAAGTTTGTGTTTAAGTTTGTATTCTGTCTAAAACTGATGTCTTACTGTGCCCTGTTCTGCTAATTCTAGGTGTGCATCCTAACTATTACACACTGCATATGGCTGTAGATTCATAACACTTGGTGGTAATTGATTTTCAGGAAGGAAAAGCCTTTTGATTGTGGGAAGTAAAGACAAAGTGGAAAAGAAAACTTAAGATGTGACGAAGTCTGTGAGCAAGTTTGATTTTTGACTTGTCCTGTAGACAGTATTTCATCTTACAAATAGAGGAAGGGTTGTCACTGGCAATCATAGTGTTTGTTTCTTAGAGCCTATGGGAATGTTTTAAGAACTAAGATGCTCGCTTAGAGCTTATTTGCACCTCTGTGCTGGGTTTTGCCATCTGTTTCTCCAAGAGTTTTTGATTTTCTAGTGGCATCCCTACTGTCTTTCCCAAGTTTTAAATGTCCCTAATCTGTGTCCCTAAACTCTAGCCCTTCCATGTGCTCATTGCAGATTTTAACCAGTGTTTTACTTGTTTTTGCATCTCCCTGTTGCTAACTAAAAGCTTAAACCATTTTTTCCTCAATGGTGTTAGATACAGCTTACCTTGACGTTATGGGATTATTTGCCATTTATTTGTACGTGTTCCTGGAGTTATCCTACATGTCTCATCCACAACTCATTATGAGCCCAGTGTCCAAACATAATGTAATATTACTTGGTATTGTGGTATTTATCAAGTCATTAAGTACCTATGCATAATGAGTAAAAGAATATGCCACTGCTCTAAATGAGTGCATAATATCACTTGGACATATTTGACTTGTAGCAGTTCCACATAAAACACTCAGAAGACTTGAGGAGAGTTGGTTTGAACACTGCAGTAAAGTATACTAATGTCACTTTTAGGAGACTATTAGGCATCTGTTGTGGATAGAAAGAACAGTTGCAGTGTGTTAATATTCTGAAATACTTTCTGTGAAATCCAGTTTTTTCTTGAAGCTACAAATGTAGGGTTCTTGTTGCAGTTACGTGGGAAGACATTGTGGCCTAAGAGGGTCTGCACGAGCTGATGTTGTTTTTCTGTGTGATTTGTCTGTCTTCAAAGGATTCGGTCATGCCTTCCCAGGAACCTCAGTTAGGTGATAAAAATGATGAAGTTGACCTCCCTTCAGAAGAAAAAGATGGAAGTGAGTATTCTTCTGTCAAGATGGCATTCCTGTTCTTCTCATTTGTAGTATAGTCACAGTGGAGTGACCTGAAAATCTGTGGACATCTTTGTTGCTTTAAAATATTTTGTTCATTGGTAACTTTACCTTCTCTGATATCCTCCAGAGGATGAGATCTTCATCTTTGCTATTAGAGGTTACAATTGTTTTTTTGTGTTCAATACTGAAGAGTTAAGTAAGCTCTCAGGGTAGGGTTCTCTTCATACTCACAAGCGTGGTGTGGTAGAGTTGGTCTCGAGATCCAGACAGTTAGTACACACAGCCCACTTTCCAATGTATCTGTTTGCTTGAAAGATTACTTGGGGCTGACAAGCTCTAGTTTAGTCCCATGGGCTTTGATGCTCATTAGCAAATTGATTACAGTAAGTTACCTTTAAGCATGTCATCTGATTCAGATTTATCCTCAACTCGTATGTTCTGAAACCATTCCATAATATGAATTTGAGTGTGGATCTGTTGGTGACAGCAGATCTGACCTGCAGTGTTAATGTGAGTGCACCTCTGAGACGTTCTGAAGGTATCCTAAATTATGTGGAGCTGGGATGATTCCTTCTAGATCAGTACTTCTATGGTTTAACCTGTCCTGGGTCTGGGGCCCATTTATCCTACCTAGTCCTCAGTGTTCACTGATGAGTTCCTGGCTGTCTCAGAGTTGGTTATTTCTGCAGCGCCCTTGGTTAGGAACTACTGTCAAGATTAGAAGAATAGAGTAGAAAAGCATGATCAACTGTCCCACAGTATTTATAGCAAACTGCTAACCTTTAACTACTGAATTATCTTACCATCTATCACTTTCTGAATTACTTCTAGTAAGGCCTTAATCACACTGCTTCTGTTTGACACATTTTCCAGTTCCTTACATTCCCTCAAACCGGAAGCATGACAGCATTAAAGATGACTCTGAGGTATGTTGTAAAATTACTTCTGTAATTCACTTCTACGCATTCTTAATCATGCACCTTTTATGAAATAGCTAATTATATTCTGTTCTTTCTGCTACCACTTAAATAAGAGGTCTGAATTTTCTTTCTGAAAATGATTTTTAGAGCATTTTGTTGGATTTTTCTGGTTTCTTCTCTATACAGCTCTTGTCATCTGAGTCATGATGTGAGAGAGATGCTTTATTCCCTGCATTCATGCAGAAACAATAGTGATTTAGCAGGTTGTTTGGCTGTATAGGTTCTTACAGCATGTGGTGGCTTTGACATTGTTGTCTGCCCTCTCTAATGGATGTACACCCCTTCTCACCCTAGGGCTACCTCTGCAGGCTAACATTAAGAGTTGGTTCAATCTGGTAGTACATTACCTACCCAGCTCTCTGGATAACTAATAATTTACAGAGAGCTCCCGTGGAAATACAAGTAAAGTACCATGTACTTAAGCTATTTTTTTGGCTTTTGTAGAGGTTCTGACAATCTCTTCATACTGTTATTCCCTTAAAGCAGTTGAATTCTAAAGGATTTCAAGAAGCTGCTTTTAAAAATGCTTCTGGCATATTTGAATTAAATGCATTTTACAGAACTGTAGCAGCTGGTTTGTTATCCTACTTCTAAACAAACCTGTGCCTTCTTTCCCCTACCTCCACGACAATACTTGTCACTACTGTTAGTTTACACTTGAGTAGTTCTTGCTCTTGGGTAAGTGACTGCCTTATTTTCCATCGCGTGCCTTTAGAATGTGTCTCAAATTCAGAGATGCCAAGACACGAATTGTCACCTGAAGTTACTTATTTCTGCTGTGGTAGTGCTCAGGTATACACTGTATTTAAATTTTGATGGATGCCCTTTGAATTACAATGGTCTGACTTTCCCGTCTTGCTTTTGAGCTTTACTAAAATAATTTAAGGTGTCCTGCAAAGAGGATGTGGTATTCTGGTAGCTTTGTTGAATAGACTCTTTAAGCTCACAGCAATCTCTTCTAATAGCAGTCAATCCTAGATCAAGATTCTTTATATAAATACTTTACTTGGTTCAGCAGAACACTGATCTGTCTGCAAGTACTGTAGCACAGGGTCAGATAAAAATAGGCAATAGAAGTATGTCAAAGCATTGTGTATCCTGGTGAAATTTGGAAAGTCAAAACGCATTGTGTGTGTGAATCTTTAACTTAATCTGTGGTGCTATATCACATAATTCCAGCAGACAGTGAAGATCAAGTTTATCTTTTAGAATCAGTAACGAATTCAAAAACAGCACTCTTTGTGGTAGAATATTTTCTGGCAGTTCTCACATTTCAGAATATAAAAGATGATCTTTGCTCAGTGCTAAGTATGATTCTACATAGCCTAAAGTTTAAGAATGACTAAAATGTCACTTCTAAAAGCAATGCCTTCTGTTTTCCAGTAGGAAGTACTTGTATGATTCATTGAACAAACTAGAGCAAGAACAAGAGAACAAAACAAATACCAACAGAATATTTCTGAATAAGTTACTAACAGCCATTCAGATCTGTGTGTCAGTGACAACAGCATGTAAACTCAGTGAGTTCTGTCCAGTGGTTAAAGACCTTTTGGCTTTGGTAGTGGATGCTAGAAAGAGAAGATAGATTCATAGCAGTTAACTACTTGTTTCTTTTTTTATACAGGATATCAAACCAGTCATTGATGGAATGGATGGAATTAAGATTTCTCAGGGGCTTGGGCTGCAGGACTTCGATTTAATCAGAGTTATTGGACGTGGAAGCTATGCCAAAGTTCTTCTAGTTCGGTTAAAAAAGAACGATCAAATCTATGCGATGAAAGTAGTGAAGAAAGAGTTGGTCCATGATGACGAGGTCAGTCTGTTAACTGCATTCCATTGGGTGTTCTAACAATGTGCTGTTTGACAAACATCATTCCAATAAGAGGGCAGCAGGAATCTTAGAAATAGATTTACTAGCCTTTGAACTCATCTGTCACTGTCTGCTTAAAGTGTAGCATCAAGATTAAATTTGAAATGTTTCATTTTAATAAAACTGTCTTAGGTTTGGTAGAATGCATGTGAAGGATGTTCAAACAAGTGTGCTAATCTGTACATCTGTGTTCACTTGAAAAGAGGATAGATAAAGCGAATACCGGTGAAGAAGGGAGGTTTGAACCACCTGCAGGGCCATAGAGCTGGAACGTGCCACATGAAGCAGTGGGGGATGGTCCACAGCCCTGCTCAGACAGTGCTCTGAGAGACCTTGCAGAACAACGCCATACGTTGTCAGGCTGCCAGCTCCAGTGGCACACTGCAGTGTGACATGCTTGTGCAGGAGTGGCAGCAAGTATGAGGAGGTGTATAAACTGTGACACCAGAAGATATTGGAAGATATGAATTTTTCTAGGCTTGATCCCGTTAATGTTAGCTTACTAATGTAGCACTAGTGTACTGTACGTATGCACAAATGTGAGGAGTTGAGTTTGGGATCTCTTAAAGGAGAAATCATTCATTAAAGAGTGAATCCATTTTTTCAAAATGGAATTTAAGGCTCATATTTAGACCCACATTTACCATTCTGAAGTGTAACATCTTGAGGAGTCTAAACACAAAACTTTCAGATTTGGTTTTGTTGGTAATTGTTTTCCCTTTGAGGCTTAGTTACTCAGCCACACGGGTTGTCCTGGGATTGGAGTCTTTGCTTCCCTTCATACAGTTTTTCACCAATTGTTCTTGACAGGAAGGCCTGAATTCTCAACATGGCGTCTTGGTTGTCTCCAAATTGGTTGGAGAGCTGGAAATATCTGTAAGAGAATTCTTACTACTTACATGCCTTGTCAGTTGGCAGGGTACTGAATGTTCATAGAGCAGAGTGTGATCTGTGTAACGTCTTGTATCTACTGCTAGAAGCAGTTGTCCATAAGGTTTTAATTTCTTATGGTTAGAAAAATGATGAAATGCTTTATTAGGGATCTGAATTCTGCAGTACTTCACTAGTATCAAACTTTGTTACGTTCCTATATTGTATTGCACTGTGGAGTCAGAACTGCTGTTGAAGTATTAAAGGCAGTCTGTGGTACTACTGGGGGTGATTTTGGTTGGACGAACTCATCACGCTTTGGTAACTTCATTGAGTTAATTTCAAGTATCAGATGAGCAAATGAAGCTCAGTTCTTTAAACCCACTGAATAATTGAGCTGAAGTGTTTTCTATTTTCCTCCAGACTTAGTTTTTTAGTCTTGGTTAAGGCATGTGTAAGAACACTGTGTACAAGGGAGGTTAGATGTAAACAATTTATTTTCTGGGGATGTTCATGGTGGTTATCTGGTAGAAGTTCTGAATGTTCAATTATTCTGTTTCAGGATATTGATTGGGTACAGACAGAGAAACATGTGTTTGAGCAGGCATCCAGCAACCCATTCCTAGTTGGTTTACATTCCTGCTTTCAGACAACAAGTCGGTAAGAAAGATCTGAGATTTTGTTTTGAAAACAGTGATCGTTGTAATTTCCTTTACGAGAAGCAGTCAGTACAGCCACTGCCATGGCAGTCAGGAAACTTTGGAAGGGTTCCGTTGCTCCACCAAAGCCAGTTCAGAGGGTGTGACTTAGAGCAGTGTGGAGCAAAAGGCAGGGATTTCCTGCCTGTAGTGTTAATCAAACTGCTGTCTTTTGTGCTGCTTCTGATAGTGCTACAGATTTCACAGCAAATAGTGGACAATTGAATGAAATGGCCTCTTCCTGTTTAGTCTGGCTTCTTCATTTTTATTTGCTTTTAAATGAAGGATGTGCTCCTGCCTAATATGGGTCAAATAAGGATTCTTTTGCCCTCTTTAATCTTAAGTAGTTGCGGTAAGCATAAGAAATATGAGAGTCAGATCCAAGAGTGGAAGTGAAAATGGCTCACACTGGAAAAATAGCAATAGTTTTCTTCCTACTGAGAATTTGCTTGGAAGCCATTAATTCTATTATATACTTTCAGATTATTTCTTGTCATAGAGTATGTAAATGGAGGAGACCTTATGTTTCATATGCAACGGCAAAGAAAGCTTCCTGAGGAACATGCAAGGTATTTTATGAATGCAGCTGTTGTGGTTTTCATTCTGTTATTTCATGTTGTTTGAGATGCTTTAGGAAGCTTATTCTATTATTATCTATAATCTATCTATTATTATTTATTATATAAGGGAATATGAACAGCCAGGAGAAACAGAAGGTTATTTTTAAGGATTAGAATGTTGTGCCATGGTAAGAAATGTTAACTTCTAAAGAAGGATGTGATTTTTAAAGCAAGCAAACAATTGATAGTTAGCAAACTATTCCTGTGGGTTTTTATTTACTGCTTCATATCAGTTAACAGTTCTTTGGTATGTTGATAGGTGATTAATGGAATTTAAAATTGCGTTTGCCATTCTTAAAGGAATGGTTTTACAGTAGGAGTTCAATGCCTTTCTGAACAAACTAGCTTCTTTTTGGTATCCTGTTCACAGAGACAAACTGGTTTTGTACCATCTTTAAGGTTTTTCTCTTTTTTTCAGGTTTTATGCTGCTGAAATTTGTATTGCTCTGAACTTCCTACACGAAAGAGGCATAATCTACAGAGATTTAAAACTAGACAATGTTCTTTTAGATGCGGAGGGTCATATCAAATTAACAGATTATGGCATGTGCAAGGTAGAATTTTCTTACATTTCTTTTGTCTCTTCTCTTTTTTTTGTCACTCAGTAGTGTATTTCTCTGGTTAAGCTTTTAAGTCCAATACTGTACCTAGTGATACCAAGGGCAAACTGACAGAAGCCTTTGCTTAACACCAGTGTTACTGAGCCCAGAATTTGGTTGTGGAATAGCAACTAAATGCTGCAGAGCAACTGAAGCATAGGACCAGATTTGTAACTTCTCCCTTCATGTTTTTGATGCCGATCGCTTTGCAGGAGGGAAGTTGACCTTGACTAAATTCATTTCTTCTGTTCAGCTTTCTACCTTAAAATTAAACTTCTAACTTTTTAAACTGTTTTATGTACGTAGGAAGGATTGGGCCCTGGTGACACTACGAGCACTTTCTGTGGAACACCAAATTACATTGCACCAGAAATCCTAAGAGGAGAAGAATATGGTAAGCTGAGACTGAACAATTTGATGTTATAACTGAGCACAAATCCAGGTTAGAGTTGCAGCTTTGTTCAAATACTGTTGTTACTGGATCTCCTCATCTTTGTGCCATTATATGTTGAGAAAATGTACAGTGTAACGTGCATTTACAAGTTTGCAAGAGAAAAACAACCTTTTAATTTCAGAAGTCATTCATTCTGTCCTGTTTTAAATCCTACTTTCCCTGAACAATGCAATGTTACTGTATCAAAATCAAGCCCCAGCCCTTGATGTACTTGACATCCCAACTGCTACTGTTCCCCAGGCAAGGTTGTGGAATGCTGTGACAAAGCTCATTGTTTATGCAGAAGTCAAAACCATAACCTTAACCAGTGTTATTATAAACTGATCTGATCAGTAGGTTGGGTTGTGTATGGACACCTACCGAATCTATACAGGTTGCTTTTGTGGTCCAAATTCCTGTCAAGTTTCATCCAGTGATACTGATTGTGTAGAGCCAGACCATTGATGCTCACACTGAGAGAACCCTGGAATTTGAGGAGCAGCTTAAAATCTGCTGTGTAAATATTGATAGGGTTCAGCGTGGACTGGTGGGCTCTTGGTGTGTTGATGTTTGAAATGATGGCAGGAAGGTCTCCATTTGATATCATTACTGACAATCCAGACATGAACACTGAAGATTACCTCTTCCAAGGTATAGTTTTTTTCTGATTTCTCTTGGGGGGAGGAATAAGGAAAATTAACAGTTGCAACTTAGAGTTGTCTTCCCTTTTCCTTTTCTCTTTTTTCCTTTTCTCACAGCTGCTAGCAGGTCTGCAATATATGAAGTATTTTTAAGGTTTCTTCCAAGATATTTATTTTATTGAACTGTGATGAAATAGCCTGGAATTAGGAACCTTCCTACAGATGATAAAAGCATGTTCAAAGAACAGAAGTAAAGCCAACTAAAATTGTATGGAATTAGGAATTGTTTAAAAGCCAACTTTTACATGTGCAAAGGACACAAAATGTTTTATTCCCTGTAGCTAACACTTCTGTCTGAAATCTTGAGGTTTTGGTGCAGTAGGTTGTGTTACTGGGACTCCTTTTGTATTGTTTACAAAAATTACCATGTGTTCCCACTTTCCAAATGGTGACACATCTGAACAATGCAGTGTTTGTATTAAAATAATGGTCAATGTCACAAAACAAAAAACCAATATTGCTGTTTTTAAACCTGTAACAGTTATTCTTGAGAAGCCAATCCGGATCCCAAGGTTTCTTTCTGTCAAGGCCTCCCATGTGTTAAAAGGATTTTTAAACAAGGTAAATAACATTCTCTTATTTTTAGCATCTATTATCTGGAAGTCAGGGCTTCCTGTTGAAAGGAATACAGTTAAGAAGTTAATCTGCTTACTATAAGAAAATCTATAAAACCTTGGCATCCTGTATGATCTAAAGAAAAGACCAAACCACCACCACACAACTTGTTAGCTCTGAAGATCTCCCACATCAGACTTGTAAGCCTGCCCATAGTTAGAAGTTACTGTAGACATTTATAAGCTCTTATCTGTAATACTTAATGTTCGCTGAATTAAGTTCATTGGAATCCAGAGAACCATTATCATTCAAATGGGGGGGAAAGGATATGAATTATACACTACTAAATCTAATTCTTTATTATTGCCAGAAGTTATAAAATACTTTGTTAAACAGTGCTTTTACATTAACTCAAAAGACAATGAAGATGCTTTGGTAGCCATAGAACGTGCATCTTAACAGCAGTTTGTGTAGTAGTGGAGAATGCTGGTGATGTAGATGGGGGTCTGACAGAAATGGGCTGTAACTGGCTCAGTCTGTAACAGAGTGTTTCCGTGTTTGTTTGCAGGATCCCAAGGAAAGGCTTGGTTGTCAGCCACAAACAGGATTCTCTGATATCAAGTCTCACACGTTTTTCCGCAGCATAGACTGGGATCTGGTAAAAACAATTACTTCTGTTTGTGTGTTCAAAAGGAACATCTTGTTAGTTTCTTGTTAATTTACCCAGCGTAGACACAAGGTGCCTGCAGTTGTGCTCTTCTGGTGGTCATTTCACACAGCCCTAACAGAGAAAGGAGGCGTGTGTTAGCAAGCAGTGCTTAATTTCCCTGATTAAAAACCTTTCGGCCTCGAAGGGAGGGAAGGCTGGTAGATAGCTGAGGTGAAGCGCCATGGAGGCGGTTAATGCGCAGCCGTGGAGATGAGATGCTTCACGTGCACAAAGCATTTGTAGTCTGCTTGTAATACGCTACTTAAAAAATCAAATCTGTAGCTTTTGCAATCAGTAGGATTATTCAGGTAGGTAACAGTGAAGTGACATCTATGGCAGAACAGGATTGCGTACTTTTCTTTAAAAAAGAAAATGGCTTGAAAGTTCTGTAGCTATTTGAAATGATTCTCTGGTTATTTCTTGTTTCTCTATACCTGGTGTTGCAATGGGAATGATTGGCTGAGGATGGAGCAGACAACTTGCATGTCTGTAGGTTTGGATGCATAAATATTTACTCAAGCTAGCTTTACAAGAGCTTCTGTTACTCGGTAACTGTCTCTGCCTCACAGAAGGTCACCACAGGAACTGCGTTGTTGCATTTATTGACACAGCCAAAAAGAAGTCAGGAACTCTTCCTTACCAGCATTACGTTTTAATACTTCAGTTGTACTCTGAGAATATTAGGAATATATGCATGTAGTGTTTTCATAGTCCTGGGAAGTCTCCACAAAATACAGACACAGGCAAGCAGCAATGCCTGTAATAACGTGAAAGAGGCTCAGAGAACCATTTGATGACTGTTGCTCTCAGGCCTGCTGTTCAGGCATTCAGAGAAGACATTCACTGCATTAGGAGCTGTTTTAAAATACCTGCTGCTCACAAAGCAATTTGTACCACAATTACAAGGATGTCTACTTCTGTCACAGACACGGCTTGTTTTGTGTTCTCCTTTTACCTACGTGCTGTGTTCCATTATGTTCGCTACCAAGAGGTAGCTGTAATGCGGCTTGACTGGAGCTTGTGTTGGAATATAAACGCCATGCACTGCAGGGTTTCTGTTTTGCAGAGTTTTTCTGAGAGGCACAGAAGACTCTTGGATTCATTGTCTTTATTTGTATAAATACTGCTTAAATGGAACTATTACTCCTTGATCATCACGTATGCTGAGTTTACTTGAATTTTGATTTTCTACCTACTTTTTGGTTGAAAGCCTTGGTATTAAATATCTAATTAAAAATACTAATAAAAATTGGGGTGGATTTCTGTACAGTTTTGCAAGGTAATTAGGACAGTGCTGCTCAGGAGGATCTGAGATGTCAGGAAGACTAAGCTGTGCTGCTAGTACTGGGAGATGTGCTTGGGATAAAATGTAAAAGCACTGTGAGCGCTGCTTTCAGCCTTGGTCGTCTGAGCTGTGTGTGGCATGGTTAAGAGCATATTAGATTTCTCACTCTATGCAGGATGGCTTAATAGCATTTGGGAAGCACCAGCACAACCTTTCTAATAGGTACTTTATGTGCTGAAACCATTTTAACAGTATTTCTCCATTACATGTTGAAAAAGTGCTACAAAGCCGTGGCTACTGCTGGCTGTGTGCAGGAGCACAGTGGTTACGTTTTGGACAGCGGTATCAACTCATCACTTACCATGTTTTGTTAGATTATGGTGATGGTAGCTTGGCTGGCTTTTTTGTTTTGTGTATTTTAACAATATAAATTTCAGGGTTATAGTGTTGGGATTGGTGCTGCTGAAAATTAGAACAAGTTTAGTCTCTGTTGCTCTGACTTGAAGGTTAAGGGCTACTTCAAGTCATTTACTCTGTTCAAGTGTTGCATGTCATCTGGTGTGTTTCCCTTCCTACTAAATACAGCCAATAGCTTTTCCATGCTTGTTTGCTTATGCTTTTTAATTGCAGGTTCTACCTGTTAGCTGTAGATTTCTAGTCGAGTGTTCATCAGAGTCTCTAGAGATGTGAATCTTAACTGCAGTTGTGGTTCAGATGTTTTCATTTGATTGGTGGTGCATCAGGAGCATTGGGTAGACTAGATTAGTCTCCTCTAATTGCACACAAATGCTGTTCCTCAGGAAGAGGTAAATACATTGTCCTAACTCTTTCTTGTATTGCAGCACTCTGCATCTGTGTAGGAGTTTTTCCAGTCTTAGTACACTGTACCAAGTTAGAACAGAAAGCTTAAATGGCTGGATTATTTTTGGGTCTCTATTTTTAAACACTAACTGTATTGGTGTTCGCTGCTTGACTTGTAATAAGTTATACTTAAGTATTTTGACATCTCTCAAATGGCATTTAGTATCATTGGATTTGTAGGCTGCTTATGTTCATTATTATGGAAAAGGTTACAAAAATAGGAATGTGTTTCTGGTCTGAGTATAATTCTGTTCATGTCAGTGTGGCTTTTTGGTGGTAGTATTGCTTCTAAACCTCCAAAAACCTTCAGTTTTTCCTTGTGAAACTGACCTATAAAATATATAGAGTAAGATTTTGGGAGCCATCACGGTGTGAACTGTCTGTATAAACTTCTGTTGTAAGTGGGAGAAGCCTGTGTTTGCATTTGGGATTATTTTGAAAGTGGCAGTAAATCCTATATGACCTGTGAGGCAAAGAAGAGCCTGAAGTCAAACGGTTATGAGAGGGTTTTCTGAGAGGTGTAAAACTCTGTTACTTAATTTCAGATACGCTGGCAGGATACAGTGCCATGATGCATCCCAGCTCAAGTCCATGTTGCTGCTTTTGATATGCAGGCAACACAGAGGCCTCCTTATGTGCAGTTTCACTTGATAACATATGGACATCATGGGTGTAATACTTGCCTTACTCTAGTGAGAAACCTCTTCAGAAGAATACTACTGAAATAAACCATAGAATGGATAGAATCATAGGATGCTATTTAATATTAAATACAACTACTTAAGACTGTACAAGACCTGTAAGAGAACCTTCAAGTCTTGGTGTAGAAAATAAGAACGTTTCCCTTCCCTGGGTGTGTTTCAGCCATCCATCCAGATGTGTGAAGAAGCTGGAGCCAGGGAGAAAGCTGAGTGTATCACAGAACATCATTGCCATGAAAACGAAATTTAGTCTTTCAATCTTCACACAGAAATATATGTTAAAACAGTCTTACTGCTTTGTCATTTAATGCTGTTGTCACTGAGGATGCTGCATGAAAACAAACTGTGCTTTTTGATTTTCTATCAGTGTCATTAGTTCTGTTCCAAGGGGAGCTTTGAATGTTGATTTTGTATCTGATATTTCTCTAGAGGAACGGTGACCTCCAGTGGCCAGCAAGGCTTAACCAAAAGTGTATGTACCACGTAGGCCATAACAGATCAGAGTAATGATCAAGTCTGGTAGCCTGTCTCTATCAAAGCCATTACCAGAAGCTTCAGAGGAAGGTAAAAACAAATGGTTCCAACTGCTCGTAGCCTACAATGTTTCATACAGATAAATAACTTCCTTCTAATTCGTATATTGGTCACTTTTATGCCCTGTAGCATGAGTAGTAGCACAGAGCATATAGATGTATAGCTCAATTAGTGGTTAGGAAGTTACCTGTAACATACTGCTTCTTAACCACAGTTTTTAAGCACTAACTTCTGTGGTGATAAATTCCTTAACAGAACGGGGGAAGTAATTGGAGTATATTTAACTTAAAGAAAAACTACCTGCACAGTTCAGAGAAGGCAGGAAGAATTCATTTAGCCAGAACTTAACTCTGAAAATTAGAAATTTGTTCTTTAATCAACTGCATGCCTGTTAGTATTCTGCCCAACAAGCAAACTGTCAGTAGTAATTTAAGTTATGGATCATAATATAAGCCAAAATCTTACCCTGCCACTGAGTGCGTTGTCCCCAGTTCTGCTCCATCTTGCCCCATCCCAGTTACGAGGGGATCCCTGCGGAACCTCATTTTGGTACCTCATTTCATACAGCTGAGATGGTTCTTGTATATTTTTCCAAAGCCTCTAACTGGAATGCTGGTCCTGTTTCAAGTTCTGTAATTTCTGCTTAGACGACCCATTAAGGAAACCCAGCCTGAGTGATAAATATACTGTGTTAGTACTGGAGGTCTGCCTTTATTTACCCTTTGTTCTTCCAATTACAATGTAATCCAGTAACGTTAAATGGGAAAACCACTGCAAAGTGTATCATACATGGAAAACCCCCACTGTTATGAGGCTATTTCAGACAGCTATGAAAGCACAAACAATATAGCCAGAAAGCTGTACTCTGGAAGTAGTTATGCCAGCGAATGTTGTAGGAAGTATCCACAGAGGATGTTAAGATATACATGGGCCAACACTGAAGAATAGCATTATCACAATTTCTTTTGCATTCTTGTCCCAGAGTCCTTTCTGTCACTCCCTTCTGCAGGCAAGGTGATGACTTCAGTCAGTTTCTAGATGCCAGTTCTGTGATGTGTACACAGGGCCTCTTTGAATTAAAGGAGCTTTGAAGAAAAGCAGCATGCCAATTAAGCAAACATTTTGCAGAATTGCCATCTTAGGTGATCATAAATAGAAGACCACCAAAAAGACATGGCTGTCTGTTATGTTTCACAGTGCTGGTATAACTCACCTGTAGACTGGCAGGTTAGGGGCAGGTGAACAACTTCAGTTTTCTTAATGCTCAGTAATGGCTCAAGTGTCGCTGCAAGAATTGTCTTCACAAAGTAGGTGAAATGTACTGACATCCATAAGTCACTAGCAGTGGCTGGAGGAGCACGTTTCACGAAGCAGTTTGTGCTTCACTCAGCACACTGATCTGCCACTTTCATCACTTGCTGTGCCTGGCTTTGTAATTAGCGCACTTCTGAAGTTGGGCTTCTAATGAAACACTTTCTCAGTGTGATGTGTGGTTAACAAATGCCTCGTTGTGATCATGAAGTAAAATCAGAGCATGGGATGGCAGTATTGTTGAATAGGAGAGTTGGGAGATTCAAGTGAATATTTAAAAATAATAAAAAATCAATTTTAGAGAGGAAGGTGAATTGTTGCAAGTAACCGTTCTGTTTCTCTCGGTACCCACAAATGTGTTCCAGCTGCTCCTGCTCCTCTGATTTCCCAAAACTTGATGTTTGTATCTGGGAATATTTCACTGCTTTGACAATAAATACACAAACAGTTGTTCTGAAGGTTTTAGCCATCTAAATTGGCTGCAGTTAAACCTTTAGATGACTCACTGAAATTGTCTGACCTGATTTTTCACACTGGTAGCCTGACAGGAATGGGAAAGCTTCATGTGTACTTCCTGCCTTTTACTGCATCGATGCTTAGTTTCCTGTTGGCTGTGTGTTAACCTGTCATTGCATGTGATTTGGGAACCAAACTTCAGGTGGTACCTGCTGACTGTTCCATATATACGTTGTGTAAGAGAAGCTGACCGAACTTCTGCAGGGCTGTACGGGTTAAAACTAATCTCAATGTCATTAAATCAGGTAAAACCTACTCTTGAAAATTTTAATACAGCTCCTTCAAGTGCTTATGCTACAGGAATGGCATTTTTAATTTAACTTTGAAGATGGAGGGTTTGTACATTATACTTTTTGCTTGCTGGTTATGACACTGATAAGTATCTGAACGTGTATACCACATTCTGAGTTTCGTGTGGAAAAGGGCATCGTGGTAGATGAGACCAGGTTAGTCCTGGTGAAGGAGAAGAGAGGAAATGTTCTGTCTCGCAAGAGCGGCTTCCCAGACAGGGTTTGGCTGTTAACTACCTCTATTTCCTGGCTCAATCAGCTGAGGCAGACACAGGTCGTGGGGGAGAGGAGGAGGAAGGGCTGGGTATGGCAGAGCTTTGGCAGGGCTGTGCTAGGTGATGCGTGGTGTTTGGCAAGGCCGGAACTTGGGAGTTGCTTTTTCCTGAGGCACTGATCTGGGCTGGTCCCTAAAGTATTGCAGTAGCTTCCTTAAAGGCAGACCAAACAGCAGTGTAATGTCAAGTAACCCTTAGAGTATGAAGGGAAGTGTCATCAGGTGTTTGTATTAATGTCAGTTTGTGAGCTAATTTGTATTAGAATTTGGTTGGTTATCTTGCTGTGAAACACATGAGTGTTTGCAGGACAGACCTGAGACAACGGCACATCGTTAATGATGTGAGCTCCTCGAAATGCCATGAATGCTCTGAGCAACGTGCTGGGGGACATTAGCTGCTCTGGCTGTGTGCACAGTGCAGTGCAGTTCACGCCATGTTTTGATGGTTTCAGTTCTTGCCCTGGTGTTAGGTGGCATTGTTTACCTGACTGATTTTCCAGAATGTAATGCTTTGGAGTAGCTTGCTTGTTGTGTGAAGGAGTGGAGTAGTAGCACTGACTTGGCTGCTGCCTGGGCTGTGCAGTGTATAGGAACTAGTGTGAGTGCTTGCCACACGGTAGAGCTGGGAAGAGGGGCAGCTAATGCTGATCTGTAACCAGTGTGTTTTAGTGTGAGTGGAAACTATTCAATTGGGTTTTTCTTTCTTCTCTCTTACGAAGCAGTGAGAGCACTTTCTTTTTGTCACTGTAGTTACTTTAGACTGCACTGTCAGATATCAAGTCACTACGAAAAGAATTCTATTCACTAATATTTCATGTATAATAACTTAAAGAACCATGCAAGAGCTATACAAATCCCTTAGAACTGTTTATAGACAGTCCTACAAAAACTTGATTTATTTGTAACTTAGGATGCTTCTTATTCTACAGTACTTCAACTGGGAGACTTTCTGCATTACTTCCTTGCATTGCTGTGGTATTTGAGTCCACATGTGATGTAGTTGGCAAGGTCATGCAGCACCTCACTGTGGTTAGTGACCAGCTCACCAAGCGAGCTGGATGTGCGTGGGCATCACTAGCTTTTGGAAGTCAGGATGCCTGTCCACGACTTCCCCCTGGAACAAAGCTAAACAAGGGGGAATTCCTGTTTTTGACTGCTGTGCACAGAGATTTCAGCACATCACAATCTGTCAGCAGCTCCTGTATCATCAAAGCTGCGATAAGAGCAATCTTACAGCTCTGGATGATAGCAGGGATTTGCCTTAATAAATAAACCACAGCTACTGTTGAACACGCTGCTGCTGCAGCAAATGAGAAGAGGTTTTTTATGGTTGGAGCAGCATTATTTGAATCAAAAGTGTGCTTTCACATGTTTTGACAGTCCTTGGTTTGGCGGATAAATAGTGGCTTTGTGTTCCCATAGCAGGAAGCATTGTATGTAAATACACTTACAGTTGCATTTTAATTGCAAAATAAATTTCTGGGTTGCTTTAGCTGTTATGATAGCTCTTGCTTTTAATGACTCGTCATTGATGGGGATGTTAGCAAATAACGCTTACAGTTTTGTTCTGTGCTGGAACTAACATGAACAAGTAGGATATCTCGATGTAAATGCCTTTGCAGGAGGCAGCTTTAGAGAAGCTTACAGGAGGGGAAAACGTGAGAGATTCTGGGGAGGCTTCTTGGCTTGAATGGAAAGCTTCTGGAGTGTTCTCAATTTTAGGTCTTGAACCAGATCTATAGAGCAGCAGTTTCTTAATTAATATGGTTGAGACTTGAGAATCAGCTTTTCTGTTATTAAAGCTTTAAGATAATTTCTGATTACTTCTCCAGTTTTATCCTTTTGCTGCATTTCAGTATAATCCAGAAGCATGTACAATTTAGTGTCAGAGCCTATTAGAAAAAACTTATTAGCATGTTTGTACCTTCTAGTATTAAAATGAAAGACAATGACTTATTTCTGCATGTCCTCTCAAGCCAATTTATTATTTTTAGGGAATTTACAATTACTGAATATCTTCAACTTTTTTCCTCTCCCATTGTATTTTTTCCTAGCTGGAAAAGAAGCAAACAACCCCTCCATTTCAGCCTCAGATCACGGATGATTATGGTTTGGACAACTTTGATACGCAGTTCACCAGTGAGCCTGTGCAGCTAACCCCAGATGATGAGTAAGGTTTTCTTTTTCCCTGAATACAGTTCAGTAATTTACAAATAAATTTAATATGTAAGTTGTTTCCTCATAGTAATCTTTAAATATGGGCCTAGCTTTAGTACGTAGTCAGTGTCTTCAAATATTCTACAACTTACCTTACTTTTTATGTATTAGAAAACTGCTCATGATCACCTAAGTGGGTCAGAACACTTCATTAATTTACGTGCTTGGCACTGAATGAGGACATCAGCATTTGGTTCTAACCCAGGCAGTTTGGATCTTGGATTGCCCAAACTCTACTAAAGTAACTGTACACAGTGTGGGGTATTTACAGAAGAGTTAGAGGTCCAAGTTGGAAGCTTGAGTGTTGGCTGGAAGGACAAGGGGAAGCTCTGTGCAGTACCGGGGAAACGTCAGAAGAAAAGTTCTGGTAGCTGTCAGCTGTGTGTGAAGCGTTCAGCGCGTGGTGCTGTTTTGTCAGAAGCACAGTGAGGCTACTTGCTGCTCATCTGGTGTTTCAGTAACAACAGAAGTGAATCAGGAGATGTTGAGCTTTCCTAAAAACGTGAGACAGATAATACTGAAATTGCAGCGCAGCAAGGAGTTTTTCAGGGGAGCTTTACTGTGAGAGCAGTAAAGCTTTGCTTCTACTTCATACACTTGCTTCTTATTTTCAGTATTTTTAATTTCTCTGCTTGTTTTTCCCTATCAGGCTAGATGCCCTGTGCTGCAGACTATACCGTATTGTTTTCTGAGCATTTGCAGCCTGCTGCCTTGTTCACTGTATCCATGTTTGAAGAAAACTGACTTGCTGTACTGCAGGGCTTTGTGTTCTTTTCGGCTGTAACTGGATTCTGCGGAGCTGGTTACTGACGGTGTGCCCAGATCAGCCTGTGGCTCTTTCTGGGTGCCTAAAAGCTGATTCTGAAGCAGTGTTTTTGGAACTGGGCATTTAGAGTTTAGTAATGGATTTAAGATCTCTGATTTATCAGATACTGCCTGAAGTATTGCATATGGTTGTGTGCCATCTGTGCAAGCAGAGGCTGTTGCATATTATCACTATTAGCAGCAGGCACGTTCCAGCCTTATATGCTTCTGTGTGCTTCCCTTCTTCCTTGCTGCTACACAACAAAGATGAACTCTTCTGAAAGACAGTGGCATTTCAGAACCTCTTTATATTATAAAGTGCCCGCTGTAATCCTAGGCTGGCCCCATGAATGGGATGAACCATGAGTATGAAATGTTCCTATGTTCAGAGATGTCCCAGTCTTTTGTCCCCTTTGTTGTTGCTTCTGTGTAACTCTGACATAGCTTTCTGTAGGGTATTCTGCTGTTACCTGAGGGAAACAGGTATAGCAACAGCACTACTTGCAACTAGTAAAATGAAATTTGTGTTTTGTTTTTCAGAGATATAATAAAACGAATAGACCAGTCAGAATTTGAAGGATTTGAATATATTAATCCGTTGTTGCTGTCAACAGAAGAAACAGTATGAAGGAAAGGCATCTTTGCTGTGGACAATGTGAATGACCTTAAATTTATACGTAACTACAGTATATGCATGCAAGGCTGGGGGACTGTAAGATTCTGGATGGAGACCAATGATTTAAAAAATAATTGCTGCTGAAAATCAAAGAAGAGAATAATGATTTTGGTGGGTCTTACCACCACTGAGTTGTTCTTAAATTCTGGGCACTGACACAGCTGGCTTCATTAATGAAGGAATTTGCATTTCGTGCCTATTTCATGAAGGATTGAAACACTCATTGCATCTCTGGGAAAGGAGTTTCTGAACAAGTTTGAGAACTGCACACTTTCTACGAACATTTGATGCAATGAGCTACCAGTTGAAGAATATTAGTGTAACATCCTGAAGAATAAAATATATTACAGTGGTGTTGAAGCTTATTTTTGATGCCTTTTTTCACAAGTGGTACCTGTCTAAACGTCTCAGATGTATTTAAAAGGAGTTGTGTTTTATTAGCAATCAAAACATAAGTTTGGGTACAAGATTTAAGTGCCTAAATGGATAAACTGCATTGAAGAGTTGTTACATATTTGGAGCGTTCTTAAACCTGGTAAGTTCTGCTTGTTAATATTCAAGTAACCATTTACATATAAACATGGTTCACAGCTGCAACCTAATGTTCACTTGTTTCTTTGTAGACTTTGACATGTGGAGTGGCTCAGCAATGTTAATTCCCAGTTAAATTTTACAGTATCAATGTCAAAATCTGTTTTAAATTCCCGATTTACCCAAATGTATAGATTGAAGAAAATAAATTTGCACAGGAAGCATTTCTGGAAATACTGGAGCAGTGCCTGCACCGACAGTGATCTCGTGTCAGATGTTTGGGAAGTATTCTCATCAACAGGACAAATAATCAGAAATGGAGGAAGCATTAATAATAAAGCATAGCCTTAAAGTTTAAATAGTAAATCTAGAATAACCGTAATAAACTTTCCTGATAAAGCACACCTCCTGCTTATGATAAACTGTCTGCTTACAGTTGCTCAGTGCGTACTGATAACTAATCATTCTACATAAAGGAACGGGATGTTTTGGTAAGAATGGTTTGCATCAAAGTAGTGACTTCTAATTGAAGAACAAAGCATGCCCAAGAACTTGGGTACGCAACAGGAGCTGTCAGACCCCTCCTTGTAGACACTGGGGGGGTGGGGTATGGGGTGGGGAGAGGTGTGTGTTCCATCCAGGTCAGGTACCAGCTTGGAAAAGCTCTGTCACTGCGTATGGGAATTATGGGCATTGCTGTCTGAAACATCAGGTGCTTGTGAGGACTCGCCTGCCTCTACAAGTAACAACACGAGGCACTATTTCTTTTTGCTGGGTTTTTGGTTAACTGTATTGTGTGGGTTGTAAATACAGAACGGGAAGTAATGAGAAACCCTGTGCCATGTCATCTCACCTAATTTGGTGTACACTGCAGGAAAAAATGCAACACTCTCTTCCTTTGTATTAACATACGGTTTTCTCAGGGTACAGCATTGCACAGGTGCTGAACATGACATCTTTCGGATTCACATCCAGGTCATGAGGTGCTAGGATGAGACTGCCAAACATTGTTTGAAACTTTCAGCCATTGATGCACGGTCTACATTTTGTATCCATTCATTAGCAACAGTTATGCAGACGTGTGGCTTAGTTCTACCGATCCCATTCCGATCTAAGTTGTGGGTTTCTCTCAGTTGGACTGTAGCTTTTTATATGAAGCGAGATGCGTTTTAATCAGCACTAAGTAATTTAACCAGTAAGAAGTACTTGCCTCAAATGCCTGGACTTTAGATCTCTATCTAGTAAAGGAAATATTTTATCTTATAAATCTGTCATTTTCAAATTATTTTTTCTTCTCCTTGTCAACTGCTTTGTTTACCCTGGAAACTTCTTGTTTCGGTTCCCCTGGTTACGCAGCTGATCAATAGCCACATTAGTGACTGCAGGCAGCTCATGACAGGCGATGGGACAGATTAAGCTGTCCTCTGACATGCTGAGGCATAGAACTTTAAAGGTTATAGATGTGATTCGTTGTTCTTTGTTTTTTAACCGTGTTCCTGGGCGGCCGGAACACTTCTGGGAGGGAGGGAAGGCAGAACAGAGACGTTTCTGCTAACAGACATTGTAAAGAATACTTGATTGATTTAAAAACAGGCATTTACAATGTTGCTGTGTTGCCAAATAGTTTGCTGGATACAAGTTTGGTTGCTCATGTGCAAGTGTATGAATAATGTTCTGTTCATAATGAAGGGGAAATTTTTTATATAAAGTACTTGTTTTATAAATAAAAGAAAATGAAGGATGTAATTAAATGTGTGGTTTAAAAAAATCCTAATATATTACAAATGGATCTGGTTATGATATATAGTTGTCTTAACTGAAATAGTAAATGAAAATTCTAGCTAATATAATGATTGTAAAACAGTACATATGTTCTTGTAGTTTTGTATAATTAATTAGTTGGGATCTTTGACCAGTTTTATTTGTGCAGAAGATGGTATACTAATCCATAACAGCTAAGATCATTTATATTCTTGCACATCTATTAAAGACTTTAATGAAAAAGTTAATTGTTATTATTTATCGGTAAACTGAGCTATGTCCAACTTGCACTTTTTAAAGCAACTTTATTGTAAATTAAAAAACCTACAGAATTATGCCTGTACTTCAATACTGTAGTCTGTTTATTCCATGTTCTTGGCTCACATCTGAGCTGCAGGCTCTTGAGTCCAGAAGAAAGCTTTGCTGAGCCAGAGAACTTCAGGTACTGCTTTGTTGTGCTGCTCTTCACGTTCTGTGAAGGCAGTTGTATGTACTTGTCTCAGCTATTTTGGTTACATATGAGAGGATTTAAAACGATCCCAAACAACAGGCAGGTGGCACTTGACCTTCCCTTTCGTTTCCTGATCTGTGATATTTCAGGAAGTTTGAGACAAGGACATGTTTCCTTGACACATTTTTCCTTTTCCTTTGAGAAAGCTTCCTACTCAACTTTGTCCCTTTGCTCTTCATTACTCTGGATTTACCACATGATATCATCTGTGCTTTCGGATAAGCATCTGGCAAGATGGCCATCGATATCCAGTTGTGACAGCCTGCAAATAAAAAGAACTTGGTGAGATACAGAGTCAGACCATTCAGTTTATGCCACTCCTCTCAGTTCCTACATGATCTCGTTAATGAAGCCATTCTTTTGTCTCATTCAGCCTTCCAGAGAAGGAAAGTAATTGGCAGACATATCCTGCAGTGTTCAAGGACCTGTTCAGAGCCATATTAGTTTTCAGCAACTGCAAAAGCCTAAATGCCAGTAAGTGGTGTAATTTCAAGAAAAAACTCAGATTGTACAGTAAATTGTAGAGTAGGTGCTAAATTGCTGGAAGGGAGATTTTTCTAATAGAGGTAGTTAGGGAGTAATGAAGGGCTGAATTCTGCCACTAAAAAGCAGAGTAAAAATTTTGCCTACTTTATTTTCATAACATCACATAGAGCACAGCCAAAAGGATTGCTTCTTGTATACTTGGAAGAGAGTACAAAGTAACAGGAGACTCACGTGTCACTGAAACGAATCAGGCACATTGGGCAGCTGTCAAGAGTTGAAGATCCTTCACTCTGATGTACAGGATTCTCCTTGCAGCTCTCATTTCCAGCCATGCTCACCAGAGGAGGTTTAGTTTCTGCAGGCACACTTCTGGTCTCACCAAATGAAATACTGCTTTGCTGCATTTGTGCTTGAAGCTCTCTTTTCTCTTGTTTTCTATTCTCCTTGCTGTTCTGCAAAGTCCCTCCGCAGTGCTGTTGAACGCTTAGAGCTTTTACAGTTCTTTGTGACAATGGCAGGTGGCATGTAGAAGTTCTATGCTGAGTGTCTTTAAATGGCTTGAGATCTACATCTGCCATGGAAATAGCTCCTGTGTCTTCCCCAGCCGTGTTTTTGGGATCTGTATTAGTTTTACAGCGTGTTTGCTCAGATGTAGAAGGTAAACTTCTCAGTTCATCTGCTTGGTCCCATTCTTCATGTAAATGCTCCATTTGTGTTTCTATTAGCTGAGGGGAGCTAAAACCTTCTGGTTTAGAGTGTTGTTCTTTGTGAAAGGATGGGAATGATGTCCAGTGAAAGTCTTTCGTTCCAATTTTGAAGACTTCTTGTTTTTGTAGACTCTCTTCCTCAGAGCTCTGTGACATACACACAATGTCTTCAGAACAAATCCATACACTAAGAACAAAGCTGGACATACTACGAAGACTGAGAAAGCTAAACTACACAGAAGCAATGAGCATCTTATTTACATCTATCTCCAGCACTTGCAAACCAATTAACAACTTCCTGGAATTTAAGCAGTGTGTCTTAACGTTTCTAAATAATTCCCACTGATTGAACACAAACAGGATATTCTTCTTGTACGTCCCACAGAAAATACTCACCTGCTGATGTTCAGGGGAAAAAAAAGATCTGCTTTAGAAGTGCAGTGTTGTGTATTTTAATGTTCTATTCAGTAATAGAGCAGTGTAAAATCTGTTACTGTGTAATTAATCTATTTCCATTTACTTTTTCCAATCCCCTTCAGGGCTGTGCTGGTGCTCATGCTTGCACAGAGAACTTCTTTGCAGGAAAACATAAGTTGTCCTTATGTTCCCTACAATGTACGTAGAGAATAAAGAGCTCCAAATCATCTATTTAAAAGTTATTTAGGAGTGTTTTCTGATACCCTCATTCAGACTGTCAGTATTGTAAACGTGACACAAAGCGAAGACAAACAGGATACAGTGTACTTCCTTTACCTTCCTGAAGAACTCTGGAAAACTGGGCACTGTTTGCCAACTCATGCACTGTAAATCTTGACTGATGTTCCTCAGTAGCAAGCTCCATGTTTTTTCACAATCATTTAAATCATTTTTTTCAAACCAGGAACTTCTGTCAGTCGTTGTCCTGAAAATTGAGGGAGTTCTGGTAGTTTGGGGTGGGAAAAGAGAGAAGAAAATACTTTACATAGCTATTGTTCTGCCTCTTAATTCATCTAGCGTAGTGCTGAGGTTTCCTAAAACATTTATGTTCCTAATTGTTGTTTTAGCCAGGTAGACGTCTTAAAATCAAATGTCCAGTAGCTGATGGTGTATTAACCTATTTCAGCCCAACACAATGGCTAAGCATGCTGACCTCCTCTGTTCCTTGCTAAGAACAAGGTAGGGGTTTTATGATTGCAAATTGGCATGCCTCTTCCATTTGCATTAAACAGAATTCCCTTCTTACCTATTTTCTGTTGATCAAGTAGCGTTATGTGCTGAAGATAGTATTATATTTGACAATTTTGGCATATAAAACCACAGAGAGGCACGTAAAAGCCATTTGTCAGTAGGAGTAAGTATACCAATGCAGACTTCTCACAGTTTAAAAGAGAGATGAGACTCCCTGCAGAGGAAAAAAAGTTTAGCTGTTTATTATACCACTTGTTTATCAAGGGAACCTTTGTCTAGCCTACGGCAAGCTTCTTCTAGAACAAAGAGAAATTATTTTGTCTGTAAACTCATTTTACACTCTACCCTTGCTTTCCAAATCATCCAGTAAAAGCATTGCTTTCTACTTGTAACAAATGAGATACAGGCACTTATTCTTGTCTTCATTTCTGAGTGAAACAGTGAAGTGTAGCTGCTGTTTTCTTCTGAAAGACCAAACGTGGCACCTGCTGAGCACAGGAATCATTGTGTGCAGCGAGGAAGGCAACTGCATTGCTTCCTGTGTGTGCTCGGCTGTTCCCACGCGGCAATCTGAAATTACTGATTAGCTTTCTAAACAACTCTATCTAATCCTTCCTAGGAAGGCATTAGAAAGGATTAACCATAAAGTAAGCATAATAAGGGCTTTATGCGTGCAGGGTTGTATCAAGCCAATTGGAAGAGGAGGGATTGTCAATGAGAGTTCTGCTCTGGTGTTCCCACTTCTGGCTGAAGCGCTTTCTGGGCTGGCAGCCCCGTGGTGATGCTGAACGATGAGGACGATTCTCAGCAGCCCCTGAGGATGTTTTGGAAGGGCCACCGCTGACTGCACGTCGGCTCGTCCCGCAGGACCTGAACCGCGTGTCCCCAGCCCTCCTTTCCTCCATTCTCCCTTACTCGAGGGCTGGAAAAGAGAACTTTCTGCTCTGAAGAAAGCAAGCTTCGTTTTCACACATCAGCTTTCCTCACCAGCCCCATCCCAGCACGTGCTACGCTATGGCAAAGGCAGAAGGCGCAGGGCCCAGCGCACCGTAAGTGCAGTGGATTTCAAGTTCTTATAAGACACCGCATGCTTTATGAAGGGACTTTAAATACAACCATACAACGTGCTGCAGACGCAACGGCGCCCGAGGGAGCGCAGGGCGGGGCCGTGCCGCGTGCCGCCCTCGAGGCGCTGCCCACGGCCGTGTGAGGCGGTGCTGCCGCTCCCGCCCACCGCCCCCCGCGAAGGCGGGAAACGCCCCCCCCACGCCAGGCCCCCCTCGAGGAACCCTTCCCCGCCCTGCCCGCACTCACTGGCGCTCCCGGCCGGGACTGCGCTCCCGGCTGCAGGCTGTCGGCGCCTTCCTGGGCTTGAGGCGCAGCTTGGCGGTTCCTTCCTCAGCCATGGCCGCGGCACGCGCGGGGACGGTTGAGGAGGCGGTGCTGCGCGCGCTCGGCCGTTGGGCGGGAAAGGCACCGCCTCAGCGCGGCGGGTGGGCGGCTCTGCTCCTCCTGACGGGCACAAAGCCGTGGGACTGAGAGGGGCGCCCCGCCCTCAGAGCTGCGCTGGCTGAACGGTGAGGGAGGCGGGCTGAGCGGGAAGGCGTCGCCCCGCCGCGTGGTTGGCTCGGCTCGGCCTGCGGGGCCCGCAGCGAGTTGATAGAATAGCTCGGAATTAGAAAGCTATCTAAGCTATCTCCTTAGTAATAATTTTATTCCTTCAGCTTTGTGTTTTTGTAGCGTTTTGGTAAACACGGGGGTTGGAGCGGCCACCTCCCGCTCTGCGCAGCTGTAGGGGAACGGCTGCGGGCTCAGCTGTGTGCGACCCTCCCTAGGTCTTTGTGCCCATAGCAAAGCACCGCGTGGTGCGGTGCGTGGCTGAAGCCAACAGATGAAAACTCAAGTGTTAAAATAGATTAAGAATACATCTCAGATCTAATTCCTTCTCCAGAAGAAGTGATGCTGCTCAGTTCTGGCAGGACAGTTTTCGTGTTTGAGTGTTTTTCTCATCAGCTGCAGTACCCCAGAAACAACTGTAGTGCCTTTTGCTTCTGCTGCCATTTAGAAGCTGCTTCCCAGTGAGAGGAGATGAGGTTCTGTGTGTAGGTCTTCCCCCTCCCCCGGCAGGACAGGCACTATCAGCGTCCCAGGCAGAACCAGGTGAGGAGTGGTGAATGTGGAGCAAGGCTGCAGGGAAGGACCGCGGTGATGGCAGTAGACAGCAGAGAACAGCAGGAGGAACCGTGCATAAATAAAGTGCAGGTGCAAAGAGGGGCTCAGCCGTGTACGTGGCTGAAAGTGCAACGACAAGGAAAGTGAGGTCTGATTTTATTTGCTGGCCTTCATTAAGGCTGTGCTGTGAATGATGTAACGCTGCTGATAACCACCGCTTGGCGGCAGCAAACAGTACAGAAATCGTGTTTGCAAAAAATCTGAGGGGCAGCGAAAGCTTTTTGACTGAGCTCATGTCTGCAGGCGTCTGTGCGTATTCCTGGGTGTATCTACAGGAATGACTGCTTACACCGCAGTTCCTTCCTTTGTTCCTGTGATGTCTGCCAGTGTTTTACCCATCTAGTGACCCCTTGTATCCTAGCTGGGCAATCCTCTCCTCCTAAACCATGCATTGCACTCGCAGGTTGGTGCTGGTAGGTATGGCTTCTCCAAAAGCAGCCGTCAGAAGTGTTGGCTGTTTCTCGTGCTGGAGGTGTTGCTGTGTGGCACTGTGACTCACACATCGTAACATTTGCAACAGCTTTGTTATGGGTGAGCTTAAAAATTAATTATTGTGCAGTAAGGACGACAAGTGAAAGAATATAATGAAAGGAATAGTGGGAATTACTAGTGTAGCTGATGATTTTTAATTTGCATCTTTCCAGAATTAAAAATGGACCTGCCATAGCATGAAGGTGAGGTGTGGAATAGGACATGCTCCTGGTTCTGCCATGCTGGATGAGATCATTGCTACAGTTTCCTCGAGTGGCATGGAAATCCCATGACTTCTCTCTTGACATTGAGTCTTGCTTAATTCAATAACTACGGTGTTTTGTGATCTTACACAAAAGTTCTCATGGAAATGCAAAGAGAAGTCTTTATCATCAGCAGCCTTAACTGGATTTGAGCCAATGGTCGAAGGATTTGAGCTTTTGGAAGCTAGAATGCTTCTACAGATTATCTTTAGGGATTTCCTTGTAAATGGAGTGCCAGCATGTGTAGTTATCTACTCCCTGTAGAGGCTCATCGAGCTGCACATGCTTAATCTTTACTTACACATTTCCTGATTCTTGCTGTAAATTGGGCCTCAGTTTTAACTTTTGCTCTCAGGAAGAAGGGGCTATTATAACAAATTCTAATCCTTTTGCAATTCCACAATCATTTAAGCCTGCCAAACAAACCAAGTGATCTTTTCCTGGGCTGAAGGAAAGAGGAGAGTGTAAAACGCAGGTGGCAGCATTTGCTGGGGAAGAACTGGTACATTATCAACTAATCCGCCTTCTGCTATTTCTGATTTCCTACCCAACAGCTGCAACATTGAATGAGAGCTTCTGCATTTGGGAAGAATTAGAAAGCCTGGTAATGCAGGGTCTCTATTACAGATACAACAGCTCACAGACAGGGAGGAGATTTTTGCTGCCGGTGTAGAATTTGGAGTGTCAGGCGTTTGATAGCCTGGAAAAATTGTAATTTTCAGCTATTGTTACGGAGCAATCGATGAAGAAGTGGCAGCGTGGTCTCTGCAAGGTTTCTCTCAGAGCCTGATATAACTGTGTGCGTGAGCTACTACTTCGTTAATGTACCACTTTGGGGCTAAAGCCCACACAGTTGTTGTTAAAACTTTTATTTATTTTTTATGGCAACTGATGCTGTCAGATAGTTTTGGTCCTTTGAGATATCTGGTTCCGTAGGGATAGCTCCAGGATCAGAGGAGAAAGTTAAGAATAAATAGGGCTTTGCTAGAAGATGGAAATGTCATTGTGTTTTGATTACTTGATCTAATTCACACCCAGTTAAGGAGTACATGTTGATAAATTTTGTTCTTACGCTGTGACTTCGCTCTAGAATTAGCATGTCCGTTCTGCTAAGTGCTGTAAAGCAAACGTCCCTAAGGATACCACAGGGAGCTGCAGAACGTGTGGTAAAACATCAGTGGGAGCTACTGCAGCGATGGGACTTCAGCATTCCGTCCTCTGCAGCCCAGCAGCATGCAGCCCTGGGAAGAGAAACTCGGCCGTATGGGCTCACACAGTACTGATCGCTGTCTGCACCGAGATGGGAAATTCTGACTGCTTTCATTGGTGGGACGTATTACAATTCAGCCGCAAAATTAAGAAAGCTGTGAAAGATTTCCTTTAGCACAGGCAGGAGAATAACGATGACATGCAGTTTCGTTCTGAGAAGTGCGAGCCCATTGCCAGTTCTTGAGAAAAGCAGCTGAATGGAGACAGTTATGTAAGCTCTCCCTAATTTTAGTGCTAGGTGACGTAGCCTTCAATGAGAAGTCATTGGCTTTGGAACCTGCTTCCTCCAGTACTGCACCGGAACTTGAATTTGTTAATGTGTGCAGATGAGAGAGCAGCTCATCTTTTCAATTCAGCCTTCCCATTCAGTGTGTAGGAATGGGTTCAGGACCTGTGTAGCTGTATGTAGAAAACCCAGCCATGTGACATTTACGTACCAAGATAGGAAGACCTAAAAAGAGGGCTGGGGAGAGTGGCATGGCATTTGTGGGTGCCGGGTTGCCAAGGAGGCATATTGTATTGAAACAGTTGCCTGGGAAACATTTAAAAATACGTTGAGTGGAAAAACATATGTGATGTGCCCACAAGTGTTCTGTGTGAATGAAATGCCATAGCTGATGATGGCACCAAAAGGCTGTTACTATTACATGAAAAGGTGCTGCAAGTGATGTTTTCTTTTCCTGTTTGTTTGTTTGTTTGCTTTTCTCCCTGCCCTACTTGCAGGAGGTGTGCTGGAGGAGGATTGCTTTGCTCCTGGCTGATGGACTGAAGTAAACATAGGGAAAAAGGTGCACGCAGTCATCGTTGTCATCAGCAACTGGAGATGGTAAGAGTCATTTAGCTTCATTTAGACAACCTAAACCAAATTGTCAAGAAGCCTGCACAATTACCTCTCAAAAGTAACAACAGCAGTACTGACACTGCTGCAGTTAAGTAAAGATAAGAGGCTCTCTGAATGTACCCCTTTAATTTGTGCTGGGATCCTAATTTGGGCACGGTTTGCTCAGGGTTCTGAGTAGGTCCAACGGAAAACTGTGGATCAGATAAAGTCTTCTGTGTCTCAGTCACGTCCTGGTATCACCCATCGTTTTTCTGGCCCACTGTGTGTTTGGTTAAATCAAGTCCTGATGTTTCTAGGCCCTGGGGTTAGTGTGAGAGAGGCGGGGAGAATCTGCCTTTCATCTTCCTCTACAATTTTGCAATGTGACTGAAAACTGTTGGAGAGAATGTTTCAGATCTCAAACAAAGATTAGGTTTGATGGCATGGAGCCCTGGGTTCTGTGGCCCAGCCTAGGATTCTGCTGAGGGAGTTGTATGATCTGCCCACATTTTAAAGGGTTTTGGCTCTGACTTTAGGATCAGAAATGGCTTGAGGTTTTCACATTTGTCTTCTTTCTTTTTTTTTTAAGTATGTCTCATAATATTGTGGCCTGTAGCCATTTGAATTTGTCCTGTTTGCTGTGCATCCTTTGAAATCAATGTACTTAAGGGCTTCACCAAAAACAAAAATCCATAAGTAATAGCTGCAGTAATTACAGAAGATCACATGTCTTCTTTATGGGCATGAAACCACAAAACAGTGGGGCAAAAATGCCAATACCAGTTAATGTGGCGTGTTGGTATCTGTTACCAGAACAGCGTATGAAATCAACTTTAAATAGAATATAATTGAACAGAAAAGCCTTTCTTGGTAAAAACAAACATGGAAAATAGTTTGGTGATTATTTTTTATTATTAAGGACTAGCTAGTGTTTAGAAAGTCTATGAAATCTGAAGGTGTACTCAAAGCTATTAAGGCAGCTATGGATCTTCTCACTGAGAAGAGCACTGTGGCTGTGATCTGGTGGTGCAGTGGTTGTGCTGCATTACAGGAAATCCTTGGAAATACTCAGGATGTCCCTTCCTAAATTCCTTCCTTTCTGATGCTCATTCTTCTGTCCTTCGTTAGTGCTTGACTTGATAGAAGAAGTGCAAACTGGGACTAATCTGGAAGACCTGACAGTAAAATACAGTAGAGCTATGGTTTCTCTTTTCCAGATGCCATTTATTTAACTGGATCAGACTCGGGCTGACCTGAGCTTGGTTTATTTACATAGTTTCAGTTCATTGGGCATAAAACAATCTTGTGACATTGTCAATATGAAAGGTCATTCTGCTTAGATTATATCTTGTTGTAACAGAACTGTGGCACCTTGTTAGAGATATTAAAGGAGAGGTTTGCACCTCCCAGCATCTGTAAATTAAAACCATTTAGACTGCCTTAAATAAAAAACCACCAAATAACAACAACAAAAACACCCCCACACAAAAAACCACCAACAAACAAAACAACAAAAAAATGACATAGTCATGTCACCTCAAGCAGGATTGCTGTCACACTGCTGCTCCCTTCGTGAGTGGGTTTACAGTTAGGCTGGTTTTGGACTGTGCTTGTACCTGTTCATGGAGCAGGCACAAGACTAACCTTCCTTTATAGCAGCATTTCACTTCTAGATGTTTTCATCACCATGTCTTTCATCAGCAGCTTTGAATTCACTAGGAAAAAAAATTAAAAACTAATAATAAGGAAAAGTCTTCCCCTAACATCTTGGCTTCCAGAGTATTGATAAACATCAGTGCAAACATGCAGTATCCTTTGCCCCAGAGGCGTGCTCTGGCTTTGGTACCACACTTCTAATGACAAACATTCACCTAGTTTACCATATGCATTCTTTTATCTTAACTGTTCTCTCCGCATGTTAGGAGATTTATTTCTACCCATAATGTATTTCATGTGTGTTAGTTGTAAATATTGTGCTCATAAATCATCCTGGGCCATCCAGCCCCAAGGATGGAGACAGCTTACAATAGATCTGTCTGCTTCAGATTGGGAGACTCTACTAGTTTGCTGTTTTTTCCATCTCTTGGCTCTGGTAGTGGCATGTTGCCAGTCTCCTGTCTCACATTAACAAGAATATTATATATACTGAATTTAAAGTGTTTTTCCTTCAGGACTGGAAGAATGTAACGGAGCACACATCTGGCAGTGGGACATCCTTCCTATGGGGTGCACTGTGCCCTCCGTGCACGGAATCATCGCTGTGGATTTCTGCTTCAGTCCTGTGGGCACAAGTTGTACTGTGTGCACTGAGGTAGGTCTTAGCGCAGGTTGGGAAAGCTTTGTGTCAGGGATTGCGTGCACATGCCCACAGCGTGTAATGAGAAACTGCTCAGACTCCCCTTCCTTCCGCAAAGCCTCTAAATTAAGTGCTGCAGGACAGAAGAGTTGAGCGTAATCCCAGGACTCCACCTTTTCACTTCACTTCTAGAACCAGCTCCATCTGTGTTCACGCCTACTGACCCTGCCCTTTTCATATGCGGGATGGCAACTACTTGCCTCATAAAATGTTTATGGAGAACTTATTCATTCATAAAGCGCATGCCTGAGCACAGATCAATACTACAGAAGTATCACGTTGCCCCAAAACTCCATAGGATTCTTACTGCTCATCATCAGTTAGTTTCATCTGGACCCTTCTCCATTTGCCCTCTTGTGAGAAAGCTTGTCCACTTGGCAGGAACTACAGGTAATAATTCAGCAGGAGCAGAAACTACCTTTTTGCCAATTCTAAGAGGCTTGTGCTCTTAAAATTCCTGTGTTTGCATAAAACAAGTCTGCATTAAACCGAGTTGTCTGAAGTAATCAATATTCAATAAGATTCTGGTGTTTTAATTGGCTTGTTTATAGAAGTCTGAAATGGGCTGAGCTGCAGGTCTAAACTAAACAGAATCTGTTATACCAAAAATAAAAATACTCTGAAGAAGTGTATTCCTTTATAGCAGTGCAGCTGAAAACACATTTACTGTAATTAATGCATACCATACTTATGCCTATAGTTCCTATCTTATTTATGCATATTTAAACTTAGAGACCCTTAATATGTATCTCACAATACATTCCAAAAAGATAACTCTGCACAAACAAAGTTCCCCGGGGCAGTCTGTGACCCAGAGCATGTGCTGCGTTTCAGGGGAGCCAGGAAGGAGCAGGGTGTCATCACCTGAGGGGAACAAAAGTCAGAAACGAGGAGGGGAAATTTCGGCGCTTATTTTTAGACTCTGTGGGTGAGTATTATTTTCAGCTCCCTTTATATTAGTTTCTGCAGAACATGGTAGTAATGTGTGAATATGTGGGGAAGGATTTTGGTAGTGTCATGATTTCTAGCTCAGTCTGGAGTGATCGCTCACTAGCAGTCCCTGAAGAACCAGTATACTCATCTGTACCGGGATAAGGAAGCAGTCAAAGGCATCGTGCGGGTTATGTAGGTGTGTCTGAGAAACATTACACGTGTTTATTCTGAATGAGTTCAGAAAAATCTGTCGGTGCCATAGGGCCAGTCCTCCATGCAGCTGAACACAGACTGTTACTGGAGTTAATGCCAGCTAGTTCAAAGCCACCTTTCAGCATTTAAGTGTGGAGCTGTTTTCTCACTTGTGACGGTGTAACCTTCAGCATCTTCTCTGTTTGGGACAAGCCAACACGCTTGTAAGTTTCACAGAAGAAAAAGCTGCCTGTTAATCAGCACTTTATTGTCTCAGTATGCTTAAAATAAGCGTTTTGTCACATTCAAGAAGCAGCAACTTTATTGGTTTGCTTTCTGGCACCATGCTCGATGTTGTCAAGTGCTGTCAGTTGTCGTCTTTCTGTAACTTATTTACTGGGGGAGAGAGAGAGATTGAAATTGAAACATTCTGGTAACAATTTCCATAAGATACATATTGGGTGTGCTGTGGAAGTATCTCTAACGTTACAAAGAACAAGAGAACTGAGGAGTAGTAGTCTCATCTTGTGCCCTGGAGAGGTCCCACTGAGAGCCTTTGACCACTGTACAGGACAGGGAACAGAAGCTAAAATTTCCCTATTGCACAGTGAATACAGTGAGCGGAAGGAAAGGAGATAGCATCTTATCAAAGGATCTTCTGGCTTCCTTCATAAACAGCTAAGAAGAAGCTTTACCACTTCCCTCACTCAGTATTGAGTGAAGGACTTTTGGAAGGACAATAGATGATATGTCTACCAGAATTCTCTTTGACTGTCTTAGCATGTGTCTTTAGTTTAAGTGTCAATAAAAACAAATACTGCTTTAAAGCCAGATGCTTCTAGTTAGTTTGCAGTGTTGTGTTTTAATCTGAAGTGGGGAAAGAGGAGCTTGGTCCTTGATTAAGGAAACCTGCTTTTGTCACTGATCCTGAAGCTGTCCTTGTGATTGACTTCATGTGGGGTGCTGCATCTCTGCACCACTCTCACACTTCTCAAACTCATCGGCAGAAAGACTGCTTGATGGCACTCTTGTACCTTGCACAGCAAAGGTAAACAGCTCGACGTGGCAAGATAGCACTGCGATTAAATTCAACAACTGACAGAAATGTACAGTCAGAACACTCTGAATAAGGACCCAGTGCAGTGGAGACCTTACAGCTATTCTGGCAGCTTATACTATAAATTGTTTTATTGGGCAGTAGCAACTTCAGAGAATTCTTAGGGCAAAAAATGGACAATTAGTCTTGTTCTGAATGCTGCAACTGAGATGAAAGTATAGAAAAATGATTTGCATTATAAAATGTCAGAAGTGTATGGCTGTAATGATCCTTAAGAGGAGACACTGCAGGAAATAGAATGGATTAAATTCTTGCAAACATTCATGGAGTAAAAATACTATTAAAACATTCTGAGAGCCATATGACCACTGATCAGAAAGGGTAAAACAATGCTCTGGAAATGACTGTTTTCCCAAGAAAACTTTCCAGTAAGAACATGGGAGACTGCACTTCTTCTTGTGGTCAGAAACTAAAAGTTACATTCCAGCTTTAAAGACACAGTGCTCCCATAGGGCTTGCACACTCAGTACACACTCTGGCTCCATAAGATGATGAAAGAAAATAAGTTTAGGACTTGATCTGTGTTTTTTTTCAAGTGTGCACATAGTGCTCCTTCTGTGTGTTTTTCCATGTGATGATGAAGATAGATGGAGCAGTTTCACAACTGCTTCCATTTGATTGCTTTTTTCTGATTTGTATCCACTTGTGGAATTGCTGCTAGTGGAAAAATAATAATGAAATGACTCTGGGGAATGGAGTGCACAGCATATTCTGCTGACATTTTGATATGTGTGTCAAGTAATCCTTTTCTTGTCCAAGCTTTTGTGAGCCCGCTTTTGGTGAGGACTGTTGTGCTCAGTGCCTAGCAAAGGAACGAGAAACTTTAATTGCTATTTTGAGTCGAGTGCGTGCTAGTAGCAATTTAATGCTCATTTTCTATAGGGTTATTTTTAAGTGACCCATAAATAAACACTTACACGGTCTCAGATATGTTCTGCCTCAATAATGAATGCAATTGGTCCTAATTGTTTTCCTTGGTAGCTCTCAGAAGGAGTTCTCATAGAGAACTTAGACTGCTGCGTTTTAATATTGCTTATTCCTTTGCTTTTCTTGGTGGTCCTTGGAAGTTTCTTGAAGCATTGAAACACGCTGTTAAAACACTGTAGAAGTCAAGTTTTCCTCTTGCTGACAGAACCAGACCTGCTGTGTGGGCAAAGGAGTTTTTCTCCAGGGCTGTCATGTCTGACATCCCATCCTTCATTGGTAATAAATGCACAGAAAAGGGGAGTGAGGAAATGGATGGTTCTCGCACCACTTCCCTTCCTGTGTGGAATCACAGGCTTGAGCTCATCCGATGCACTATGTATAAATATGTGATTATTTTCTCTTTTGGAGAGAAATATATATACTTATGCTTCATATGTGTATTTCTCTCCAAAAGAGAAAATAATCATATATTTATCCATAAACATACAAAGAACTGTGTACTGTTGGATATACGGTAGAGAGCGTGGAAGGATTCAGGAAAGGATGGGATGTTTCTGGCTAGCAAGAATACCCAGATTTGTCACAGTAACACTGAGAAGCAGCAAGAGAACTCTTGGTGGTGAAGGAAGAGCTTGTCTTTGGATTGGTGCCCTATGAAGTGTCTTGAGCTTCTGTGTGAGGCAGCTGATCGTGGCCAATGTCAGAAACAGGATGGTGGACATTGTATGCGACACATTCCAGCAACTGCTGTGCTGAAAAAAATCAGCAAAAACATTTGGTGACAGGTAGGCCTCTTCCCAAGATTACTGTGGAACAGAGGAGAGAGTTTTTGAGAGAGGAAGAAAATGGGAAATAAGGCCTGATTTAAGACACGTACAAATGCTTGTTCCTGTGGGATTTTTGAGTCTTATGCTACCCCATGAATGAGTTTTAACCCAGTACTGGCTGTCTCTCTCCTTCCCTCCCTGCCACCTCACACCTTTCTTAGTGTAGCTGATTGTGCAAATCGCTCACTTCTCCTCACAGAAAATAACCCAATGTCTGGACTTCTAAATTCAAGTAACTTTCAAATGGGAAATAGTTTTTGAGAAAAAGAACAACGAACCTTCTGGTAGTGGGTGGCACAAAGAGACTTATTTTCCATTCATGGCTTTATCTTTTAAGTGTGTTTGATTCAGGTTGATTTAACCTGGTGTGGGAATTGAAAGTTTGTGAAACTTCCTGTTCTGAATTGTGGCTTAAGTGAGTTGCTGGATGAATGTGTCTTACCATTCTTGTATCCTCTTTCTTGCATAATGATCCTCGATACTGATGAGTTTCCATCTCGTGCGTGGGCCTGATGAGACGGTGCGCTCACAGCTGGTTAAAGGTACAGGAAATCTGTGCTTCTATCCAGACCTTCCACATTTTACCGAGAGAACTGCATCATTTCTTCCTATCACATACCTCTGTCTGCATGCTTTGTCTAACCTAGATGTGCTCCCAGTACAGCTTCTGTGGGCTCTACAATCTGCATTGATCCAGCTGGACTGTTATTTTTGTGTAAGGAGACCCAACTTGCCATTCTTGTATCTTACTGAGCTGCTCCTTTCAAGCTTAAACACAGGAAAGATTTCTCAAAGACTGATTTCTCAGCTTATCATCCAAATAATAATCTGGGTTTTGCAGGATCATAACTTCTGTGTAAAGCTGTCCAACTGGTTTTTTGTGTTGATAAAGGACTTAACTGGGCACCAAGAGGTAAGACTGCAGGATGCAGAAATGGCTGACTCGGTCATGTAGCCTTCCTGTACTGCATTCCCATATGGAAGTTATGGGTGGGTATAACTATTCAAGTTAACATTCCAATGCTACAGGGTGCTCAGCCATTGCATTTGATGGAAATCTGGGACACATGACACCTTACAGAGTGCAGCTTTAAATAAAGGCTTTGGATTTCTGGCAGACTGTCAGCATAGAGCTCAAATTGATTAATCCAGTGCTTACTCTGAATCAGAATATGTTGTGTTCAGAGAGCAAATCTGAGTGGAAACTTCAGGATCCAGCTTAGGGAAAAGTGCCAGGATCAAGACAGGATTTTCGTTAGTACTCCAGCTGAGAATGGCACTGGACCTCGTGGTAGCCTAGAGCTGATGGTCTGTGCCTCTCAGCAAACATGCTATCCATACTCCTGCTGAGATCAAGGTTTGTCTTGACGTTCCAGATAACTCCAATTATTTAGACAAAGAGATAAAATTAGACAAATTAATTGGACAAATGGAAAAACAAAAGATGTACAGATGGTTGGAAGCACCTAAAATCCCACGTGGTGCCATGACTGCTAAGTCAGCTAACGATATTTTTATGAATGAGAAATCTAATAAGGAAGGGAGAGCAGTTAAAATTTGCCCTAGAGCAGCTGTAACTTCTACACCTCTTTTTTTGGTTCATAAACACCTCTGTCTCCTGCAAAAACACTTGTGAGTATATTTTTTAATATCGTTTGTTGCTTGACTTCATTGTTCCTGCAAATCAGTACATGAATTCCATTTGCAGGTCAGTTTTTTTTCCCTAAGACAAGGAATATTCATGCCAGATTGCTGCTCCTACTTTTGCCTTTAAAATCACACACCCAAAGTGCGCTGTCTTGCAGAACTGCACAGCTGTAGCAAAGTGCAGTATGCATGTGGAGAGATTTGTAGGCCAGACTATGGCCCGTATTTTGCCAGCGTTAATCCGTTAAGAAGCTGCAGACATGCACTGAGTAGAATAGCACGTGCTGTATGTCCCATTTAACTGCTAAGTACAGTCAAAGAAGTTGTTAGGTGTACTTCATGGTACCTTTGTCTCAACTTCAAATTACAGTCATTCTCTTTATTTTGCTATTGCTGATTTATACCAAAACACTCAGAACAGACTCTCACAAAGTGATTATAGATGAATTATTCCTGGCTGGTGCTGATGTAAGACAGAATCATCCCTTTGAAGTCAGATTTTTACCCTAGAGCACGGAGGAAGAGAAGCTGTTCTCTTTAGCTGAGGCAGTTGGTTTTCTTGTTTATGCAGACGCTCCTGGCCTGTTAGCACTCCCAACTGTTGCAAAGTACGTAATGAAAATAAGAAGTGCAGAGCAGAAAATGTCTGAAAAATCAGAGAAGCCTATGGAGCTGTTGAGAAAATGAGAGGTGACATGAGAACAGGAAGGAAAGGGGAAGGTTATGTCATTAGAGACTGGAATTCAATGTTTTGATGAAACTCCATGGATACAGGAAGAAGCAGGGCGGGTAAAAATAGCCAAATGAAAATGGTATGAGTTCCAAGAATTCAGCCCTCTGAAAAGAAGGAAATAAATGTTCTTGCTTAAAGACAGGCAGAAAAAGTTACGCATTTTTACGAGCCATTAGAAATAATGAAAGAGAAAAGGGGTGACAATTGCTGACTACTATTTCTCTCTTTTTTTTTCCTCCAATGAAAACTTGAAACTTTGTGTTGCTACACACAATTCATGCAAACTGTGGGTCGGCTCCCAAGAGAGACAGAAGGCTGTTTCTGAAGAACCGTCCCATCAGAAGACCTTGGAGGCTGTGCTCATTTGTGGGATGGAGCACGTGTGCACACATGAGTACAACATTCACTCACCCCTGACTGATACCAAACATTGCTCATCACCATGTGAGAACATGGCCACCACATAGAAAATAGTTTAGTTTACAGGATTTAAACTTGCCCAAAGCCAGCGAGCTATTAGGTTATTTTGGTACCGAACTGTATACACTTGTATCCCTCCCACTGAGATTCTTATCTATGAAACAGAAAGCTCTTAAAACAAGAAAAAGAAAGGAAAAAGTAGGCCAATGTACTTGGATTTGTTGTTGTTGTTAATTTCAGAACAGATGGTAATGTATCACAATGGAAGTTTTATAAAAAATCCCATCTTTTAACGTGGAGTGCAGGCCTTAAATTTTTCCCTGGTGAAAATATGGAGCGTGAGTCATTAAGCATGCTATGCTGTATCTGCATGGGATTTTCACTTACTGCCTTCAGAAGAGTCAGAAAGCCGTTCCATTACAGCAGATGACTTTTTTTCTTCTCCACCTGGGCAAATGGCCAATTCCATCATCTCGGGCTCAGCACTACGAACAAGGAAGGTACAGTCTGAGGAAGGATTGTAATGCACAGACAAGGGGAAAGTCCAAGGGCAGGAGTCGATTTCCAACACTCCAACAGTTGTCAGAGGAAGTCGCCTGAGTTAGCATTTCTCCAGTCCAGCCTGAATTCACTAATTGAAAAGTTATGGCCTGGTGTTACAAACCAGAAGTTGTATTGCCTGCAGGGCGTTCAGCACCTACTGCATCTTGCCCCTGAATTATTATTATATAGCGATGGACTAAACTTAATCTTTGCTCCATCTGAAATTCAGCACTGACTGCTGTGGGGCAAATAGGCCCAGAGATGCTGTGTCATTTTCTGCAGCTCTGCTGATTTGACCTGGGAGAGCTAGAGGAGTTCCCTCTCTCCAGTCTATAGTGCTGCTCATCTTAGTGAAGTGATGGGACTTTGCTGTGGAGAAAGAAAGGCATTCTTACGTTGAAGCTTCAATAGATTTGTAAAATCCTTTTGTTCTCTCCAGGGCCCTGACAGCAGTCTCTGGTGCATGGGTGTTAATCTGCAGCATCTTCCAGAGGACTGCAGTGTTTGTCAGCTTTATCAGCCTGCTTTCCTTGTATTGGTCTTTGTAATGCATTTAGATCAAAACTGCCATGGAAAAATCAAATCAGGGCCTGAGATTTGCTATTTGGAATTTCCTCTGTGGCATCTTAGGGTATCTACACCCATTTTGGATTGGAGATGTTAAGCAAGGCATGAGATGGATTGCCTCTGAGTTACTCCAGTTAATAAGCGTGTTAGAAACACAGAAAGATGGATGGACAGACGGATGGATTCATCTTCTTACAAGGTCTCTGTCAGATTAGCTAGTTATTCCCAACCTTTGGTAGTTACTGACATCCACAAGTGAGGTGAACGGCATCTTTTTGGATGGCCAGAATAATATAGAACACAATTTCCCCTGAAGAAATAGCTTGCATACCTTATATAATGAATGAGCTCATTTTGCCTGTGTTTGCCAGAAACAATAAAAGTTAGAAAATGTCCCAGTAATTAAAATAAAGTGTTACCCAGATTTATGGTGAGAAATGTGAAATGTCAGGCAATTGAGTGCAGCTCTGCACTCACAAATAAGCTTCACATTCGTTAGAACAGGTTGCATTCATTACTAAGAACAGTGTGGGTCCAGTGCTAGCCCCAGAAGGCAATGAATGGCTTCTCCTGCTCAGGGAAAGAAAGCAGAGGGGAGGGAAGGGTGCCAGCTGGCATGTTAGCTGATGGATTTTAGGTCCTAGTGGTAATGCTGCAGTGTGCACGGCACAGGCATGATCATTGCTTCAGCATGGGCTTTGGATTACACCACGGATAGCAGGAAGAAGAGGGGGCCGTTCTCAGGCCTGCCACATGCAGAAAAGAAATCTAGCAGAAAGTTTTTGAAAGGGTGGATATGAAAAAGGGAAATCCAAGCAAGGCCAGCCTTTCCTGATATCCTTCCTCTCACGGTCAGTGTTTGTTTTTTAATGCAAATATTGTACCTCCAGCCCTATGAACGTGAGTTCATTGCTCTCTTACAATGATAGTAAACCCTACTTATTTCAGAGACCGTTTCTTTTGTCAGATGCCACACAACACACACATCCAACCAAATTCTTTCTGGTAGTATGCACGTAGATGTAGGGAAAACTGAAAGTGTAAGACTTGGAAATAGAAGTGAAACACACTGAAAGTCTACAGTGCAAGCTCATTTGAACAGTTATCTTGCAAGTCATGCTCAAACGCTGCAATTGGCTTTCTGCTCTGTGGAGTAGAAAGGGGTAGGTTGCTGAAACGTCCTGCTGTGATACTGAGAACTGCTTGCTGCCTTAACGTCTCCTTTCGCAGCCCTTTATACTTCTCTTTTCTGAGATAGCCAACTAAAAAAATGAAGAAAGTAGAAATGAAAATGCTCTATGTAAGAACTAGTCTGTCTAGACCCCAAAATGTGTCTTCCTGAAAAAGAGAATGGGGCAGTGTTAAGTCACAGACACTGTGCTGGATTCTCCTCTCACATAAATGTAATTTGTGAATAGTTCTAGGAATATCAGTGGAGGTTTGTTAGAAAAAAGTAGTCATTAAATTAAATCACTTGATTTGAATTTGATAAAAGATTTGGGTTCTGATTAAAAATCTGCGGGATGGCCTTAAGCCAATTGTACATTATCTCTGTTCCTCAGTTCCACATCTGTACAATGACAGTATGAATGTTTCTTTTTTATTACATGCTTGTAAGAAAAATCACATTATGCTAATGAGGTGTGCATGAGCTTTAATCACAGGTTCATTCAGAAAGTCCATAAATGAAATAAATATGGGGTCAGCTCTTCAGAATTTGGGAGAGAGGTGTAGAAATTCCAGATTTTAGGACAGTATGTTCTGAATTACCGAAGTGATGATGCAAGCACTTGTGCCCATGGAGTGCCTGGTGCTGTACGTGTTATTTATAGGAGACTCGGGCCTGGAAAATAAGCTGCAGGTTCACATGTCAGATCAGCAGATAGAGGATCGCTTTCAACAGACGTTAGATATCACAGATCTCAAGCAGACTGCGGGGCTCGTTCCCCGCTTCGGTTTTGGATTTTCAACTGTTGCAAAATACATACCAAAGCACACAAGAAAACAGACTACAACCAGAAGCACTTACGATAACCCTACTTGCAGATAATAAGGTCTCACAAAGTCTTTCTAAGAAAGGTGCACTTTAGCATATAAACATTATTTGCAAAATATGGATACTGTGATGATGAGAAATTATCTTAAAGATGGAAGAACTTACAAAAAGATATGCAGGTGCTGAGAGTCTGTGATAGGCTATTGGGAAGGAAGTGTTTGGCCTTGAAGTTGCATGTGGCTTTCAGGTGAGATGGAAATGGAGCATTATTAATTGTACCATTGTGCAAGTTGGTACGTGTAGCTGTAGAACCCAGCTCTGCTACCCTTTTACTCACCACAGCAGCTGCAGCAGATCAGATCAGTATTCCCACAGCTTCTCTGCATGATCGAGTGCATGTAGGAGGGCAAGAGAGGGGAGTTAACCTACTTTGTTTCGGTGAAGCTCAAACCTGAGGCTTTGCTAATCAGCAGCTCCTGTAGTGCAAGGTTGGCATGCTCGTTTCCTTTGATGCTGACTGTTTGGGGATAGACTCGACAAGATGCTTTGCATAAGTCTGACGTTGAACTTTGTCTTAAATGTGTTGATTTTGTTCCTCCCCAGAGCGGTGATAGCGAGTGCCTGGTGATATCTCCTGTGTAAGAACTCTGATGGGAGGAAATGCTGAGGGTGAATAGTAACGGTTGAATTAAGTTTTTTTTAACTTTTTTTAGTAGGAATAAGGCTTTGTCTTGGTATTTTTATCTCTTTCTCTGCTGGTTGCATATGCTACGGTTTGCTTATTGCTGGGTATGCTGCGAAATGAAAGATTTTGTGTTAATATAAATGATAAAAAGCCTGTGCAGTCCTGAGTGACCTGGGCTGTTCTATGAGCTCCTTTGGGATCCCAAGAGTTCCAGCTTGTGTGCCCTTCTCTGTGTCTGGCTTTCCAGTAAATTAATTTTTTTATTGGTAGTAGCAAGCATGGCTTTTTTTAATGAGGTGTTTGGCAGCGTCCACTGGGGCATGTAGGTACAGTGCGTGGGTAGAGGGGGCAGCCCTGGGCAACACACCAGGCAATGCAGAGTGAAAAAATCCTAAAAGATGGAGAATTCTTTCGTGTGCTTTTAACAACCCCTTATGTCTCCTGTATCTCCTAGGATGTTTGATGATTTCTTGCCATTTAAATGTGAATTTTAGGTTGAGAGCAAGTAATATTTTAAGCAGGTCATCCAGTCATTAAATATATTAACCATGGATTGTATGCCCATTAGTCAAACTTCATGAAGAATTAAGTCAGTTCTTAAGTTAGTAGTCAGACAGCTTTTCTGAATAGCCTGCTGTGTTGTGCTGGTGCTCTCCTGGCCAGGACTAGGGACTTCTGGAGCAAAAAAAACCAAGTCAGTTGTTGAACTTGAGCTAGAAAGCTGAGTCTTATACGGGATGACTTATTCTCTGGGGATGAGAAATAAGGAGGACTGTGAGATGTACATGGATCAGGAGGTTCTGAACTTTGCAAAGACATAAAAGATACAGAAGAAGATAGGATAGGGAGCTGAGCTGGACAGAACTGAGAATTGTGAGTGGAGTTAGGAAAATAATGGAGATGACTGCTGAATCCATGGGATTCTCTGCGTAGCGGTGTCAGGAGGTGCTATAAACATCATAAAACATAATCGGTTAGCTGAACTAAGCCCATAAAACGTAACATAATTAACTGCCATCAACAGAAAGAACAGATATTAAACCAATCTGTTTTGCAGAGAGAAGAGAAGCAAGACCCAGGAGAGGAGCAGCATTCTGCGTGCAGGTCGTGGATGCTAAAAGGGAGAAAGGTATGCTCTTTTTTTTCTTTACTTTGTTCAAAGCGCAAACGTTCCTAACCTTGAGTTACAGAGAGGGACAAAACACTTGTCTTCCTCAATGGAGCAGCCACCACTTACACATCTACCTATAAACCACCTCCCACGTACAGTCTCATAATTACCAATTTCATTTTTGCTGCTCCTGGACTGGATCTTGCCACTACTTGGAGCACAGTAAAATCTCACAGTAACCTTATGTATGGGGATTGCCCGGACACAGCTTGAACCAGTGATTAGTACCAGGTAAGAAGACGTGGCTAACCCAGGGCACACAGGTGCAAGCAATGAACCCTGGGTCCACCCCTCCTCACTCTCATTTAAGGGTTAGCAGTTAAGGAGTAGGATCTCTATCTAGAGGCTGCCCCCTCTGAAGACTTCACTGACCTTCGCAGAGGGTAAGTCACTTGTTCATGTATCATCTAAACTATGTCCTGACGAATACCTTTATGAGTGTGTTTGTGTCTTGGTAGAAAGCAATATCATTGCCTTCCCTTGCGCCATGTATTATAAATAAGCTATTAGAACGTAAGTCAAACCTGTAACTAGTCTGTGTGAAGTATAACATAAGGAGAAGATTTTGCTATGCAGCATTCCAAGGTTTACCTAGAAAATGGTGGGACCCGATACGTGGTGAATACCATAGAAGTCCCAGCCACCTCACTGAGCTCAGGCCTGGAAGAAGTTGCATAGTTACTTTTTTCTATTAATTAGAAAAAAACAGGAAGGAAATCCTGTTTTGATGTGGGTCTGATACTGACCTTCTCAGGTAGTGAATTTTTTCTTGGTTCATCATAAATGTCATCGATTTATGATTTTTTTTTTCTTGTGACCTCTTGATGTTTTAAAATTCCCTTATTTCAGTGAGTTTCTAGGAGAAACATCAACAAAAAGTGGTCTCTTTTTAAGAACTAATGGTTGAACATTTGTTTTTGCTACAAAGGTAAAAAGTTGATGCACGTTTGTGAAATAACTTTCTGTGAGCTGAATCTGTTTGTGGATTTAAAAAAAAGATATACTTGATTGAGAAAGACTGCATGATTCTTGGGTATGTCTTTGTCAGCAGAGAGCACGGAACCCTATTGTGCAGGCTGTGGGTAGTTTGGCGTTCCCCTGTTTCACTGTAAAGGAAACATCAGTGGAAAGACTCCCCTTTTGTGGAGGCTCTCTGAAGGAGGGGGGGGAGGAAATATCCTAGCTGCATGGAAACGGGCTCACTTCAGTAGCTGTGTGTCATAATTAGGAATAAGTACATACCACACAAACATGGGGGAATCAGATACTTGCTGTTAGAATGATTTACTATCTAACATAAGCTACAGTAGGAGTTTTGATGCGTCACATTTGTACGGATGCTTTCATTTTTCACTTTCTTTCCTTCTTCACAATTGGCTCTTCCCAAACGTTTTGTCAACAGCTGCAATCTGTGATACGGTCCTCTACAGTCCCCAGGTCTTCCTGACTAAGCAGACATCTAAAACCAGAGGGGGGCTACGGTGAATTTGTTGAGAAAATACTTTTCATGTGAGTGTGTAAAAAATATACATAAACACAGTGAACTGTACTCAGGAAACACGTAGAGGGTGGGACAAGATACTTGTGAGAGGCACCGAGTTCTTCAAAATGAAGGCAATGTGGAGGTGTGGGGGGAAATGAACTGCCTGTTAAATATGGAAAATGGAGTCTGCTTTTTGTTCTGGGCCTTTGGAATCTGTGGGTGGATTGGAACTGGCAGGCAGGGAGCAAACACCCACCCACCACAGGGCTGTGTGGTTCAGAAGTTTACAAGAGTGTTTGTGTTCCAGGAGCTGTTGGCCTTGAAGCCAATGGAGAGGGGGAGGAGAAGAGGGAGAGAGTGAGAAAAACAGTGTGGTGTTGGGGCCCTTCCTCCGAGATATTTTTTCCCTTCTCCTTTCTTCAGCTAGAGGGCTTTGGAACTGAAGCAAGACAAACAGTTACTGGGGGAAAGATTAATAGGATTTTAAGATGCACGACACGCTATCCGTCATCAGGGTGGCAGAGGCTTCAGAAAGCATTGCCACCTTAATCCCTGGTGGCAGTGCTCTTTGCTCCCCCTTCTATCTTGCTGCTGTGTAGTTCTGCAAAGTCTCTGGGATTCAGGGAAATACAAGCTTTTCTGTTACTGCTTGGGTTGCAAGCTGGTTTCTGTCACGTTATGAATTTAGGTTCGGAAGCTGCTCCTCTAATCAGTCACCATCTGAGTATAGCAGACACAGAAACTGAGGCACGCAGGAACTGAACAACTTGCCCAAGGCAACAGGAAGTCTGTGGGAGACTGGGAATGGACCCCAGATGTCCTGAGTTTAGTCTTAACCACCAGACCATCCTTCCTGTCTTTTTGGTAGTCCCCTCTGCTTCAGGAATTCCATTTAAGGATTACACTCATTATTTAATCACTCATCTGTTGCCCAATGCGGTAATTTACTTGCATTAAAGAGTCATTTGGAAGGAAAAAAAACAACAACCGAACACCTGAAACGAGCTGCAGTTATCACTGTCCTTTCTTCCTGAAGAGTAAAGGAAAAGGAGTGCAAAAAAACCCAGCATCCAGAGCCAAGAGGCTTTTCCATTACTAAGCAGACTTCCTGCAAACAATAATTTTACTCTTAACAAAGTTGGATTCTCTATACTTGATGTTTGAGTCTATCTGCATGTTTGTATTCCAGTGAGTTTAAAACAACAAAAAAGACTGAAACAGAATTTAGTCCATCTAGGGCACGAATCTGGTGCCGCTCACTGCTCGGAGTACCTCTGATGGCAGTCTGTTGGGTGCCACATCCCTAACGGGCTCAGGTTATCTGCTGCTGCTTCCTTCTCATGGTCAGAACTGGCTGAATGGTGGGAAGGGCTTTCTTTATAAAGCGTGTCTTGGTTTGCAAATGATGGAATGAATGGAATGTCATGGATATGTAATCACCTTTAATGAGCATAGTTTCTGAGGAACGTGACTGAAAATGATTCCTACCTAAAGCCTTTTGATGTGTCTGTTACTTAGTGAAGGATACTCCTGGCACTGTACCCTCCTTAGCATCACCAGTCACCAAGGACTGCATGGTCTGTACCATTAGGTTTTATCTTCAGACCTTGGCATTGTGGTAATATCTAAAAACTCCAGTTGTGGAGCAGTAAATGTGCAAACACTGCGCAAACAGCAACCTGAGGTTCTCTAGACTTGGGGTGTGAAGATACAGCTGATGCACGCGTGGTTCCTCTCCTCTCAGTGCTGCTCTGTGATCCTTGGGGCTGGCACTGCGGTGCTGAGCGGGCTGCCGTGTGCAGCAGTGCTGGGCTTGGAGCTGTGACGCCTTTCCCTTTGAATGGGACTTCAGAGCACAGAAATACAAATAGTGTCTGAGCTCGGTGCGATCCCTGCCCGCATCGATCATGGCTGAACCTCAGCCTGTTTGGTTTGGTGAGGTTTTCTGTTTGCTCTTGTAACTGTTTGGAAAGCCGTGGATCTGCTTCACTTTTATTTTACCGGCGTTTATCTTCATTTATACCACGGTGGTAAGCTCTTCCAGAAGAGACTAAATGCTCACTCTGCATCATGAAGCATGGCAAGGCACTATGAGCAGTGCTTCAAGTCGCTCTTGCATCAGAAATATCTTAGTTGTGTGTATGTGGAACTGCTTTCTAGCCTTTTCTTTTTGCGTGAGTTTCGTTGATAACAGAGCGAAGCTGTCGGGCTTGTGTTTTACATCTGTATTTTCAGCGTTAGTCGGAACGCTCCAGCCGTTTTGCTTGCTCGGGCCGCGGAAGAGAAGGCAAGCGGGCACCGGGCGCCGAGCTCGGGCGCTGGGGCGGCGCTCCGGCTGCGTGCCACGGGCTGCCACCAGGGGGCGCCGTTCCCTGCGCGGAGCCGCGGGTTCGGCCCGGCCGCGGCCCTC
>JACDJE010000149.1:262534-787389 GCA_016647715.1 Pavo muticus
CTGGCGGCCCCCGGGCGCTGAGCGCGCCGTCCCCGCGCGGTGGCAGTGGCTCCGCGTCTGCTCCACGCCCGGTGCGCGCCGCGTGAATGCGGAGCGCGGCTGGTGCCGGCCTAAGGACGCGCCGCCAGGGCTCTGCTCGGTGCCGGACCCCGCGCGTGTGTTGCTAGTACGTGTGGCATCGCTGCTGCTGCTGCAGCTCCGAGTTAAACTTGCTTGCCGCAAGCAGGTTTAGCAGCGACAGGGCTTAGGTGGTGCTCTCGCGCTTCGCGTGCGCGTTGGGTACACGCGCCGCTGTTTGTTCCCTTTATTTATTTATTTTTAACTGTTGTCCAGAAATAAAACGGCGAGAAGAACGAGCCCGCGCCCTCCCGCCCCTCCTTCGCGGCGCGCCGCTCTGTGAACCCAGCAGCTCTCCCTCCCCCCGGCGCGGCCGCCCGAGGCTGAGCTGCGCCTGCCCGTGCAGCAGCCGCGCGGGAGGGGGGAGGCGGCCGCTGTTCCTGGAAGAGCCCGGCCTGGGGAGTTGGTCACATTCTTGGCCGGGATTCAATGACTGAGGCAGACACCAACAAACAGAGGGGGGGAGAAGGAGGAGGAGTGAGGGAGGCTGAGCCAGCCCGCATTAGCTCAGCTCTCAGGCACTCTCAGTCTCTGCTGGAAAGAGGAGCTGGGAGGATGTGCGCGCTGTTACCGCGGCTCCCCACGGCACGCTGAGAGCGAGAGGAAGAAAGGAAGAAAGGGGAGCGCGGCACCGGGGAGCCCGCCCGGATCGAGCGAAGGGACCGCTCGGGGAAGGCAGCCCGCCCGCAGCCCCGCGCCGCTTTGGAAGTGTCGGAGATTGGGGCCTTTTAATTCTATTCCGCGTTGCTCCCTTCCCCGCACCGAGCCGCCTTCCTCCTCCCGCTTTTTACTTTCCTCCCCCGCTCCTTCCTCCTGGTGGATATGGACACAAGCGGGATCGCTGCAGAGAAGCAGCAGCCGCCAGCGCGTATTTAACCCGCGGTGCCCGGAGCGCGGCTCGGACCGGCGTTCCGGGGCTGGCAGTGCGCGCTGCCTGCGGCCGCCGGCTCGGATGAGGACCTCGCTTCGGCGTGACTCTGCGCTCCGGCCGGGCGGCGTCGGGGCCGGGCACGGCGAGAGATTGTGACAGAGCGGGAGAACAGAAGGGAGAAAGAGACGCGTACGGAAAGGATTTATTTCCTCGTCGTCTGTGGATTGCTAAACCTGAGTGGGAAGGGGAAAAAACAAGGGTGGGTGGTTGTTTTGTTTAAAAAAAGAAAAAATCCCTTAAGTGGATTTGTACCAGCGTGGAAGATAACTGGGGATTTTTGTTGTTTGTTTTGGGAATAGAAACTAAAAAATGGAGACTGTAAGTAGAAGCAGCTTCCAGCCTCATCCAGGACTGCAGAAGACCTTGGAACAGTTTCATCTGAGCTCTATGAGCTCCCTGGGTGGCCCTGCTGCTTTCTCAGCGCGATGGGCACAGGAGATGTACAAGAAAGATAATGGCAAAGACCCAGCGGAACCTGTACTGCATCTGCCCCCTATCCAGCCCCCCCCGGTGATGCCTGGTCCCTTCTTCATGCCCTCGGACAGATCCACTGAGAGGTGCGAGACCATCCTGGAAGGGGAAACCATCTCCTGCTTCGTGGTGGGTGGGGAAAAGCGCCTTTGCTTGCCCCAGATCCTGAACTCGGTGCTCAGGGACTTCTCCCTGCAGCAGATCAATTCGGTGTGCGATGAGCTACACATTTACTGCTCCAGATGCACCGCTGACCAGCTGGAGATCCTCAAAGTCATGGGCATCTTGCCCTTCTCTGCCCCCTCCTGCGGGCTGATCACTAAAACTGATGCAGAGAGGCTTTGCAATGCCTTGCTTTATGGTGGCACCTATCCTCCCCACTGCAAGAAGGAATTCTCTAGCACGATTGAGCTGGAGCTTACAGAGAAGAGCTTCAAGGTGTACCACGAGTGCTTTGGGAAGTGTAAGGGACTCCTGGTACCAGAGCTTTACAGTAACCCCAGCGCAGCCTGCATCCAGTGCTTGGACTGCAGGCTCATGTACCCGCCTCACAAATTTGTGGTCCACTCTCACAAATCCCTGGAAAACAGGACTTGCCACTGGGGCTTTGACTCTGCAAACTGGAGGTCCTACATCCTCCTCAGCCAGGATTACACTGGGAAAGAGGAGAAAGCTAGGCTGGGCCAGCTCTTAGATGAAATGAAAGAAAAATTTGACTATAACAACAAATACAAGAGGAAAGCCCCCAGGGTAAGTGATGCCTTAAATTCTTATTTAACGAGTAGGGGGGAGAGAAAGAGAAAAGGGCTTTTCGATGACGTCCATAGATGTACTCAATTTGTTACCAACTGTTTTCCTTTTAGAGTCGTTCAGCAATCTAATCGCGTTCTTAATTCTCACCACGTGTGCGTTCATGTAGACGACCAGCGTTCGACATGGCTCCTTTTTTTCCTTTTTCCTCTGGTTGTGTTCTGAGCACAGGAGCTGGAGTTCAGTTGTGCTGTATATGTTTGTATATCGTATTGTACACAGCCTGATCCTTGAAACCATCACACTGCCCCGCTTCGGCAGGAAGTGATTTGGGGTGCCGGGAGCTTCCCTTGGAGCTCCAGACGAGGAAGAAACGAGGGAAAAATAACTCTGCCCCAGACACAAATGCATACAATTTTCTTCTCGACTGCGTGCCTCCAGGGATGGAGGCAGAGGCCGAGCTGTTTAAATGCTTGAGCTGGAATAAAATGTGGCTGCTGAGAAAAATCCTGACAGTGATGCAGGTTGCTGGTGTTCAGTTAAGTGCAGAATGGGAGCGGAGGAGTCTGCTTTTAGGGGGTCCCAGTGGAGTCGGACTCTCCCCAGCAAGACAGGCTTTTGTATATCGGATTATGTGTACGTTCAGTAAATGGATCTGAAGGGCCAGCTGCAGCAGCTCGTTACGGTATGCCCTGCTGTCCTGAGGCCAGACAGCCAGAGCGTGTTTCCAGGTGCCCTGTGTTTTTCTTTCAGCCGGGGCTGCCTGCAGGCCCCGCCGTTCCCGCTGTGTGGGCGAAAGGCGCGGGGCCATGGGTGAGCAGCGGGGGGGGCGGCAGCTTCTGCCCCTTCTCAGCCCCCCCGGAGGGAGGGGAAAGCAAACCAGAGCAGTCTGACCTGCAGGTTTGGGGGCGGATTCTGCCTCCTCCATCAGAGATCTTGGAAGTTTTCTTCGGTTTTGTGTGTCCGTAGCAGAAGGGCAATCCCACAAGCCTTAAAAAGAAAAGGAACTTTTCAAGCCTTCTGAGAATATTAGGTCAAATTCTTAGTTAACTTCCCAAATACCTGTCTGAGCGTGCATCTGCACGTTTATAAATATGGCTTTTATTAAAAAACAAAAAGCAAACCAAGGAGGATTTAAGCCCCCGCACGCAGTGCAGCAGGCAGCCCAGCTGGCCCGAGGGGCCTGGCCGATCCATTCGGTTGGGCTCCGCGTTTCTGCGTCTGGGATTCTCTCTCTCCAAGTCCAGTTTCTCCCCTGGTCTTCTGCTTAGCCCCCATTTCGGTCCTCGTCCTCACCCCCTTCTTTCCTCCAGCCGGAGTGTCAGAGCCGCTGTGACAAAGCGGGGCTGTAATGAGCCCCATTATCTCCGTGGCTGGAGGTGGATGTGTTTTTAATGGCTTGTCTATTCTCCGTCAGTCATGTGCTAAGGGGATGCTGGGGAAGATGCGCATGAATGTCTGCGAGAGGAGAAAAGGGCTCCGGCGGCGGAGACGTCTTTCAGCCTGCGCGGTGAATTTTCTTGGGCGTGCTCTGGGAAACTAAATAAAAGAATCCCCACTTTCTTCCTTCTGGGAGGGCGTTGTGCGCCTGGTCGGTCGTTTCCACAGTGTGATTTAAATGAACGCTTTGAAAGGTCTGCGTTCCTTTTCTTACAAGGCGCTTACGGCGCTGTTCTGGTGTGTGATTTATCCGGTGCCCCAGGTGGGGACGCAGGTGGAGAACAAGACAAGACTGCAAAGTTTTGGCATTGCCTTACTCTTTTGGTGACCTCTTAGCAGTCCTAGCTCAGAACATGGCAAGCGCTCTTCCCCCTGCCCTCCAAAATCTGCCTGCAGCACTTCTTGGAGAGTGACTTCAGGTACCTGATAGTACCTAACAGAGGACGCCAAAAATTAGACACGAAAATCATAACTGAACGTTTTTGAAACGATTTTGCAGAAGTTTGTCGTAATACAGTGTTAAAGGTCTCCTGTGTAGGTTCACCTGGGAGTGGGAAGGAGCAGTGGGAAGGATGGCGTGGTGTGTGTGTGTGTGTGTGTGTGTGCGCTCAGATGGAGGATAGCGCACATCCTGGGCAGGACGCCTTTGAGTTTCCAGGCTTTCGAGTTGTCTTCTCGGCTCCTATTCATGTGGTGCGGTCTTGAGGAGGCCCTGACATCACCGGTGGAGTTTTGAACGCTTATCCTTCCTTTTTCTGTAGCCTTTTTCCATAGGGCCTAGCCAACGGATATCATATGCTAAGGTCATTTGTGTTGTAGCAGAGTGTGTGGATAATTACGGTGAGATTTAATCTGGCTCTAAGGTTGGTAGACTGTGGCCAGGGGCAAGTAACGCTGGAGTAAAGTTTAGATGCCTAGTAAGGAAATGAAAGGATGATCCCGTGTCTGCCTCTGTGTTATTGTGAATCACTGTCAGTCTGTGTGGGTTTTGTGTGTCTGCTGGGCTCTGCGTCTGTCTGTCTCTGTGGATGAAAGGGTGAAGCATATGTGTCTTTGTGGTGGTCTTCCTTTTTGATGTAGATCTCTGTGTTGCTTTGTTCTGCTTTATACAGAGGTGTCTGTGTGTGTTGTATGCCATAACCTGCTGTGTCAGATGCTGTCTTCTGCATGCAAGAGGGACTTTAAGATAATTCTCCTGATTAATTTATCTGTGTCCGTGTGTACAGTGTTGTGCTTGCCTGGGCTCTGCCAGTGCGCTGCAGTTGGGATGCAGCTGCCCGTTGCTGTGGCTGGTTAAGAAGCAGTGAGTTTTTAGACCGTTCTGTGTCTTTGTGAGGTTTCTGTGATGAGGTATGTGGGCTTTTGCTAGCACAGCTCTGCCTTTTAAGGGACTGACTTCTAAATGCAGGAGCTGGGCTGGCATGAGCCCCCGCTGCAGATCTGGCATACTGGCAGAACTGCCTTTTTCCCTTTTTTCCCCCCTCTGTTGGGTGGTTTTAAAGCATTGCTACAAGGCATAGCTTTGCCTAGATGCTTTCTTCCCACCATGTATTTGCATCGAGCAGCCATTGTGCATATCTATCCATCTATTTATCTGTACGGAGAAATAGATACATAGATACATTGTCTCTCAGCGTAGTTGGTTGAACCAGATGAGCTTTTTCTGGTCTTGCCGCTTGCAGAAGCAGCTTTAATCTACATCTGTAGCTCAGTGAAGTCAGCAAAGGGTCCTAACCAAAGCTGGGATGAGTTGTGACAAGAGCCCCAGCAGAGAGGAGCCATCCATAGGTGGTTCAACCGCTTTCCTTACCCCCTTTTAAAAGTCAGATTGTTATATCCTCCCTGTTAATCCATGGATAAGTGATTTACCTCCCATAAGCTCCTTCACCTTCCTGCCACTTCCTAAAGCTCCTTCTGTTTTGAGCCATATTAGAACCTCTCAGTTTTCCTTTGTTTGTATCCTTCGCTGGGTTTTCCACTTTCTCATGTGCTGATGCGGTTTTTAGCTGTGATCTCTGCCTGGTCTTTCAGGATCCCCAGGTACCAGCACTGCTTTTACTTTTGTGGGTGTCCCCTCTCCCTGCCTGTCACACACTGCGCCTGCCTTTACTGCCATGGAGCACAACTGTAACATTCTGGGGGGGGTTTCGAGAGATTCAAAATGTGAATAACCTGACAGGGTTGCAAAACAGGGTCCTGGAAATGCATCGCCAGTGCACTTTTATTGAGCTCAGCTGCTGGTGCGTGTTGTGTACACTTGCTGGTACAGATAGGGCCTTGGTATATCTATCATATTCTCTTTCCTCTTCAGTGTGATACATCGCTGCTTTTTAACATCAGCATGTCTCCTACGATTGAATTAGTTCAAAAAGCAGGCCTGAAGGCTCTTTGGTTGCTATTTCCAGTAAAGGAGGGTGGGTTTGGCTCTGTCTCTTTTGAACGTTTCTTTTTAATATCGAACTGAGCAACGTTTGACAGCGCTTTCATATTTCCTACCTGTGTGCCAGACATCTGTATTTTTAGCAAAACTGTATGATCAGACACTCAGAATACGAGAGCTTCCCTTGCACATGTGTGAACACACCCACACATGCAGCACCGCCGTGTTCCCACGGTTCATGTCCCAGCAGCACTTCTATGAAGTAGCTGGAAGCTGGAAGCAACATTCTGATACTGACACACAACCAAGCACGTAAGGCCTCCCACTTCATTTCACAATGCCTCCCAGCCCAGCGCTGCCACAACATGCAGCTTTCTCAGCTGGAGTGAGGTTTAGCCAGGTCAAGTGTGCAGCCAAATCAAAGAACAGAAATTGCTGGAAGTGAAACAGTGGGGGACTGAGTGAGTTCTGGGGGAGCTGTGGCCTTTTAGGTGCTGCACGGTGGTTGCTACACTACATTCTGTCCCACTGAAATGTTGCAGTAGTAGATCTTGAATGCATATCTTTGTGTATTTCGAAGTCCTGCCTCCTCCTCGATTTGCTAATGGTATGTATCCTGCAGCGTGTGGAGCAGAGGGATCCCGGTATTTCCTTGCAGATGCTGGTGTTCAGACTGCTGGATTTACTCTGTGCAAACTGCCTCAACAAATACTCTTGAAAAACTTTGCCTGAGAACTGTTGGTCCAAGTATTTTTCCATGGAGCAGAGAAGTCATTTGTTCACTTGCCTGATGTTGAAGGATTGTATTAAGAATTATCCAGTAATGATTTTGAAGACCCTAGAACAAAAATGTTGAAGCCTCCAAGGGGAGTGGTTTAAATTTGGAGTCATTCTACAGCTTAGCACTAGGACTTGGGAAAAGGATACCCATCTTAAGTACAGTCCTGCAGCACTCAGGAGGTGTCACTGCTTGAGCAGGCATCAGCATTTTTCTTCCAGGAGTACAAACAGTTTTACAGATGCTGAGATGGAGCAGGTACGTGCATGCGTGCGAGACAAAGAGTGTGCTGCAAGCAGCAGTCTGATGATGTTGAGTCAACCGTGGCCCTCTGCTGCCCCAAAATAGTTCACAATTTCCTGAATTCAGCCCTATTGAATCAGGGAGGGAATTATATAAAATCTCTTCTTTAGAAAATCACTGCCTAAAATATTAGAACATCTGCTGCTCCCTTCGTTGTCTGGGCTGTCTCACTTGCTTCTCCATCGCTGTAGTTTTGGGCTAGGGTGGATGTTCTGCCCAAAACAGTAGCGTGCTTTGAAGATGCTTGTAAAAACAGTGTGTCTTTTGGATGTGCTCAGAGCCTGTAACACCTGGTGTGTCTGCCAGGAGATGAACACGGATATCACTGGCTGGAGCTGGCTGACCGAGGGTGTGTTTTTATTTGCTGAGATGAGTGTTGACACCAGTGTTGTAAAAGCATCTGGAGGCGTCTGTGCGAGGCTGCTCAGAGCATGTCCAGACAGTGCAGCGGGTGAAGTCCTGGCAGCCGCTGGTACCTTGCATACACCTCACCTAGCAGCACTGCTGCGACGGGGAGCTCGGGGGCTGCATCTGAGTGCTTGAGGCTGAGCGAGGCGTGGGCGTTTGAGGAAGGTCTGTCATCCATTCTGACTGAAAGTTCAGGTCAGGTTTGTCTGTTAGCAAGCATGTGTTGCTGAAGGTCAGGGGTTCCCGTGGTACTGACTGCAGCAAGCAGTGGGCTGGCTCCAGGGAAAGCTGGTGGTTGGAATTCACCCTGCTGGCTCAGCCAGCCCAACTGCTTTGCCATCGTACTAGGAATTGTGTCTCAGTGCAAGTACTGAGACCCAGAAAGCTTGATTAAATTAAAAAACAAAAACCAACTGAACTCCACGGTCATTTTTATTTAGAGGGAACTGACGGAAGAGTCACACTGCATCCAGCAGGAGGTTCTTGGAAAGAACACACAGACAAAGTAACTCAATCCGAGTTGTAGGAAATCTATCAATAGAATATTATCAATTACTCAGCTAATCTATTTTATCTGAGTGGCCATAGAGCACTTAAATCAAATTGATTTCGCATAAAGGAAGCATTACTTTAAAATGTAGTAGTATAACACACTTTTCTTCTAAATGTGTCAATTATAATATATGTGTTAATAATAAATAGGCACCGTGCTTTTACTTGTAGTACTATTCTGCTCCATTTCTAATATAGTCAGCGTTTGTCATTCTGGGAAGGGGGAAACAAGCTGTTGTAATGTTTTTTCTTTGGAAACAATCATGAACAAGCAGAATTGCTCTGAATGGATGTGCTGCATTCCATTTCTCCCTTACACACACCTTGTCTAGTCTTATGTTTTTTGCATTTCATTGTCTTCATTGCCACTGTAGAAATTCAATCTCGGGTTGTTCTGGGCTGGTTCTGCAGTTCTCACTGCAGCAATCAGCAGCTCAGTAATTGGAACCAGTTCACCCACAAACCGCAGAGAGCTGTCTATGGATCAAACTCCTTCCTGTGCCTTGCCTGGCAGTGCAGGCAGTCGTGGAGTTGAGCAACAGATTCTGAACCAGGGCACGATGGTGCTAACGCAGAGTAGATCTGGTGAGTTTGTGGTGAGACCCAGCATTCACAGCCTGTGCTGAAGCTGAGAGTGAACCTGTAGCTTTGCTGCTGCTGTGCTGTTTTGGTGGTGCTCCGATCCTGGCAGGCAGTACTGAGCAGGGCAGTAGTTCCCGAGCTGGAAACTGGTTCCTAGCTTCAAAGTGGAAAGGTTTTGTCTGCTGCTCCCACGTGCAAGGCTGTGCTTTCAAGTCGCACTAGGTATCTATCTGGGTGGGCTTTCGTTTTGTTTCTGCATTTAGGATTTGTCAGTCTTTATTATTTAGTTTATTTTTTCTACTGCCCAAGAGATCTCTAAAGCTGGAATCAGGGTCAGCTTTATTTTCCTCGATGCAAATTCAAGGACTGTAAACTTGGCCTCAAAATTGCATCAGGTGCGGGTGCAGTTCTTTGAACGTGCCCCAATTTGCCCATATTGGGCAAATGTGCTGGCTGACACAGTGGCCCCTGTGCACTCAGCTGATGTTGTTGCTTTGACCTTTGGTTGGGTGAGGTAGCAAAAACAGATACAAATTCAAGTCCTGACCCTGCCAGCGTTTGGTGAACAGAGCTCTGCTGGGAGGCAGTGGGAATTCCTGCGTGTGGGTCTTTTATCCTTGGCTCCACGTGAGGATTGGTTGCTCTCACTTGTATTTGGGTTGCTCTGAGCACTGGGTGCGTATTAAAACAACCTGTATGCTGCACATTGGGATTTTCACTGGCATGAGACACGTTCTGCTACCCTTACTTGTGTCCAGTAGTGTTCTGGCTGTTTAAATAGTTATGCTTACAGTCAGGGGCGATGTGCATGTGGGCAGAGATTCTGTGCATACAGAGAAACTGCAGCATCATTCTGTATAGTGGAGATAAACAGCAGGGGAGCTGATCGATAACCTGGTTCCTGGCTTCGTTGCGTGTCGACTGATGTGCAGTTACCTTTGCACATGCTTCGTAGAAAATGTGACTCTTATTTTTTTAATTGCAACTGCTTCTGCTTCGGCATGAGGATCGTTTGAATTGGAAGCACAAGAATTGCTTAGGTTTTAATGATTAAAAGCCAGCAGCAACATGAAAATAAGATAGAGACTAGAGCTTCTCTTAAGGTTTCCTAGGGAAGATTCAGAGGACGCGTACCCCTGTGCTTTGTTCTTCATCCTCCATTCAGTCAATGGCATCATTTTATAGAATAAGGTCATTGACTTGGATTGCTTGTTGGTTTCTCAACCCTTTTCACCAGCCAGTTTGTGTAATGTCTGTCTGAAATGTTGAGTAAGGGCATTGAAATAGCAGACAGGATATCAAGTGTTAGGAAGTCTGGGTTAAGTATAACAGACAGTTCTGGCTGGTGAAAGGGGAGCAGCTCCTTGAGCTCGGTTACAGCTCAGTCTCTGTGGAAACAGCAGGCTCTGGGCTTCGCTCTTCCAGCCTTCCCCTGCTCCTCTACATGCGTATAATTAATTGTGTGGGTGCACCTCTTTTCTAGAGATGTCTTCTTTGTTTCTTAGTGGCACAGAATTGTCTGTAATAATGTCTCTTTCGAAGGATTACATAAGTTTAAGATGATTTCTCCACTGGGAGAATTATGCAAGTTTTAAACTGAAATGTATTTAGAGAGCTTTTATGTATGTGTTTTCTGACTCACAATGCAGAGGGTGATTTATTTGCATCCTTAATTGGACAACATCTGTTAGGGTTGGAAGAAAAGCATTTCCTATCCTTCCACCGCCGCAACCTGCATTTTTTTGGAGCCCCTTCTGCTTACCACAAGGTCTGTGCAGGTCTGACTCTTAGCAGGCGCAGGCACCGGGCACGCAGGTTGGGCCCTTCTGGGGAGGGATCTGCAGAGTTTTGATGCGTGTTTGCAAAAAGAGAAAAGAATTATATGTGGCAATGGCACTGTTCAAATCAGAAACAGTAACACCTGCTTTGTCTTTGCTTTCCTCCTTTTGTAATAGAGGCATCGTCTTCTTACTGCTAGGCAGAAAAGAAGGACAGTAAAGCTTCCCAATTCTGTTAGTGAAGACAAGGGCCTACAGTATTTCTGTAATACTGCTCCCAGTGATCTCTGACCATTCAGTAAAAACTTTGCTGCTGGTTTTCAGCACAGTTCAGCTGTTTTGTAACACTTCATGCGGGAGAAGAAAGCGACTCTGCTCATGTGTGTGTACTGACCGTCAGGAGGCCAGAGCAACCTCCTGGCTGAACGTGAGCTTCTGCGCGGGGCCGTCGGTGTGACCGGCTCCTGCAGCCCCGGATCTGGCACTGACCCGTGCATGCAGCCCTCATCGCTTTCAGTGGGGGAGCTGCACAGATCTGAAGAGCTGCCCGTGCAGATCAGATTGCAGGAAGGGGATGGGGACGGTCCTTGCTGTTATTATGTAATACTGGAGTGCTGAGTGTCTTGGACTGCGGGCACAATGCTTGTGGATGCTTTTTTCAGGATCCAGCTAACAAAATTAATTCTGTTGAGTATTAAAATCTCTAGGTTGCATGGGGATCCTGCTGCTTACTAAAACAGAGGCTGTAGTAGTACCAACTACAAGCAGCAAATTACTTCAAGTAATTAAAAAAACCCCTCAAAGTATTAACTTTGGCTAGGTCTAATATTTGATTTGACAAATATCCTTAAACACCAAGAAAGAGAAACATGTGTGTTACTCCAGAGGTTTACGTATTTATAGCTGTAGAGTACATGTTGTAGCTTCTATGCACAGCAATAGGACAGAGGGTCAGAAAATGGCCAGTGCTAAGGCTGCAGTGCGGTCTGATTCCAGTAACCTAACTGACGTTACAGGTTCCCCATTTACACTTCTGTTACTGAGGAATTCCAACCTTCTAAAATCCTGTCACTCCACAGTTGACAACTTAGCAGAGTTGGAAGATAACGGAGTTTCATGGAAGCCTTTAAATCAATTAATTTATTACTTATTGAGCAGTTCCCCATTCTCAGCTCCCCACCCGCAGGTTCACTGAGTTCGGTGGCAGTGGGTTCTCACCCACGCTGGTGTGACAGCACTGCTCTGCTGCGCTCAGCGTGCTCAGAGCGGCGTTAGAGCTGCCGTGAGACCCACATCAGCCTGCAGCACTGTGTCCATTCTGATGTCTCCTTGTTCCCATACAACTTGCACCGTTACTTGCAGCATTAACCAACCCGTGTCTTTTAGGTACGTTTGGTCTCTTTGCAGGTTTTTTTTGAAATTAACCTAGCCATGATGAGACTTGAATGAATCTCGTCTGCACACCTGTTTAATATTAAAGATCAGGCATTCAGTGCTTTGCGGCTTTAGCTTGAAATTCAAGTTGCTTTGAGTCATCCCTTTCGTCTTTTGTTTGGGTGGAAAAAAGGAGTGGCAGTAAACGGCCTGCAGCTCAGAAATGAAAGAGCTGAATTAGGTTTTAGAAATGTTAGTCTTGGCATTTGGGCCATTTGCATTTGTACAGATTGTCACGCTCCTCTTTACTTTATTCGGAGTACAGCAGTTCGGTGCTCAGGATGAAAAATGTTACATACCTTTTTCCCAGTATTGTGACACGTGAATGCTGCACGGGAGGAGTGGGAAGGGGCTGCAGTGTGAGCTGTGCTCCCAAACGTTGAGCGCATTGCTGGGAGGCCGGCCTGCTCGTTGCCCCACCTGTGTTCCCAGCTGAGGTTTTTTCTGACAGTAACTTCTAATTCTGTGAACAAGAGGATAACCCACATGTTAATCATAAGAAATCAGTGGGACCAAAATTGCGAATAAATTCATATTGGTGTAGTTTGTAAAGCTTCCTCGGTTCGTGTGTAGCTGTAGGAGAAGCTGTGTTAGTGCTGTCTGGGGGGGACAGAATGCACAGGAGTCATGGGCAGGAGCATCTTAACCTTGGTGCCGTCACTGGGCAGCGTGCAAGCAGTGTTACATCCTGAGTGGTGTTACTGCAGGTGTGTTTGTGAGCGTGTGGATGACGTTCAACTTCTGCCATTGTACAGAAGGCAATATTTTAGGTGACTCTGTGGTCCAGACCTTGGGGGTCTTTAATCAGCTTGTTTTGCGTGGTGTGCAGTGAGAGTAACACACGTGACATCAGGACGGCTGTGCTGCGTGCAAACCGTGCCAGGACCTGATCCAAGGAGATGAAAGAAGCAGGAGCTTCTTCAGGGGAGACCCTGAGTGTAATGGTGAGTGCTTTGGTCACACTGTGAGGGTCACGTTGCACGGAGATTTTCCATGTGAGAATGTAGGAATTTATCCAAGTTGCCCTCATTAACTGGGCTAATTTATCAGTGCAGCTTTCTCTTGTTACAAATTGATTTGATTTCAGTCGATTGACACGAATCAAACTTCATTTATTTCTTTGTTTCTGAGAGGGATGCTCGTTCATGTTCTCCTTACGGAGCAGCTGGATCTCATCACGACAGATGTGAAAACCCTTACATTTATGTTGCTGGATTTCTTGTGTGCGAGTTTATTTCTTGAATTAAGCTCTTGTCCTTATTAGCCCCCTTCAGGCTGGTTACTTGGTGTGCAGATGGTTCAGATACCACAAAGCGAGCACTGGGTCCCAGGGAAACAGGGAGATGTGTGGACAAACTTCTGAAAAATAAAATATCTGTTTTTTTTTTTCTCTTAAAGCAAAGTTTGGTTTGGTTGGTAATTGCAAAGTACGAACTGGGTTGGTAATTGCAAAGTACGAACTGGGTTGCTCCAAGTTCCCGGAGTCTGATTTGGTAACCACGCAGGTTGGCTGAGCTGGCTTTCTGTCATTTCGGCTTTGGTGGGAGCTTTTTCCTTTGGCGTTTCACACACTGGTTTTCTTCTCTGGGCTGTGTTACGGCAGGACCAGAACTGCACTGCTACCATGGAAGGTTGTGAAATCACTGGCAGAGCTGTGTCCTAAAGCAGTGCTTTGCAGAAGTGAATTCATGGTGAGCAGCTCAGCTGCTCTTCGTGCTGTTCGGGACAAATGTGCTGCTTTTGGTGGGGTGGAAGGGTTGGGGTTTGGTTTGTTTTTGTTTTGTTTCCCCCTCCCAGCTCTTTCTGTGGGCTTTCTGCCCGAGTGCATCTTGGGATTTCCCTTTTGCTGAATGAGCTGCTTGTTCAAGAGGGAGGAAGTGAGGTCCCTTCTGGATTAGGAGGGATGGGGGAGGAGGGCGGGGAGATGCTCTGTTTCATATGCAAAGCGCAATGGACTGGGGAAAAAACCAACAAAAAACACATGGAAACCTATTTAACGAAGCCGTCCGTGGCACGGAGTGGCAGAGCAGTTACTGGCTTTGTTGAGGAGAAACACTTTAAAAATGAGATAAAGATGGAACTTGTTCTTTAGCACCAGCTGAAGGAAATACATGAATGTATCCATATGGGAGGTACCTGTGAGTGGAGCATGCAGAGAGCTGAGTGGTACCAGCCTCCACAGCATCAAGAGCTCGCAGAGATGTTTGTTGTGATGTGTGCTTTCCTAAGGTTGGCATTGAGGGATGGCCACCGTTCTTTGGTCATTCACATCAGTGTCAGCTGTGTGTAATTTGATTTCAGTTCCATTTCTCCTACTCAGCCTAATAAATATTCAGCAAAAGGAAAAAGTAAAGTAGATGTTCCAGTTATAACGTAATGTTGCTTCAGTTGGGAGCATTAAAGTCTGTGCAACAAATGGCGAGTCCAGGGTTGAAGCTGTTTCTTTTTTTTGCATTGCTGTTTCCTCACTGAGGATCGGATGGGAAAGTTGCAGTGATGCACAAAGTATGGAAGGCAGTGATGTTTATTGGGCATCCTTGGAGCAGGGCTTTTGGTTCCATCCTCTGCACTTCTGGTCATTTATTAGCAATGCAGAAGGCAGATATCTGCATGTTTTCCTTGACTCCAGTTGATCTTGCAGTAATGAATATTACTGTTAAAGTAGCAACTGCTCGGGATTAGTTGCCGTGTTTTGATGCTGGGTTTTTTTAATCAGTTGAAAATCTTAGTTGAAAACTTCTGTTCCTTTCCAAAATGACACTGCTTTTCCTTATTACTCTTGGTTTATTTCTTAGCTGTCTTCTGCACAAGGAAGGGCTTGTGTAATGGGCGAGCCATTCCCATTCCTCACTGAATGATATGCAAATCTAGTCAATTAAGCAGGGGGGATTTAATTAGCAGTTTAAGTTCATGTGTGAAGTGTCTTGCTTTAATTACTTAACAGTTTTGTTGCAAATTTGCTAATTTTTTTTCCCTCGGAACTATCGAAACTGTGATTTATTTTTTGGTAACGTTTTCAAATAGTGAGCATTGCCCAGCATGTCTGACCTCTGCACTGCTCTGTGTGTGTCCCTTTGGTTGTAAGGGTCTTTTCAAAGCTGTGCAGAGAAAGCAAAGCTATGCGTATTGTTTCACAACAATACTTCAAAAAAAATTAAGGATTTCTGTGCTTAAAACTTGGAGTGAAAGGCTGTGTGTTGTCTCTTCTAGCTGGATGACACCAGTGTCGTGGTATCTGCCTGCTGCCCAATGTAGTTGCAGTGCTTTATATTAAATGGTTTCTTTTGTCCAGACAGGATTTGAAACAAGTGGCTTTTCTGCAGGGCTGCAGACCATCAGCACGTTGCTGTGTCAGCGTGGCTGTGGTGGTGGAAGTAACCCCGTGTTAATACAAGAAACAGGTCTGTGACCATGCAGAACTGGGGCTGGTTTCTGTACCCCGTCTTTTTATTTGAGATGTCTGAGCCTGAGAGGGACGCCATTCACTCAGGTGATACTGTGAAGGCCATCCCTGCCTTTCTGAATCACCTGTTAGGGTGGTGTTGTCTTGTGGCCTTGTTTGGCTTCTCGAAATGCTGAGGTGATGGTGGGAAAGAGAGGAGAGACATGAGAAGAAGTAGGATTGATTTCTGTGACTTCCTCCCTTAATAGCCCCAAATCACACGTTAGTGCATCTCGGACAGAAGTGGGTATGTGACTGCGCTTTCCTCTGGCCCAGCACAGCAGATGGCCCAGCTGGGGCTCCTGGCGCACTGCAAATTAAGTATAACTGGGTACAGATCTGCTGTTTGGATACCTGTTTTCAGATAACGTTTATCCCAATGACAGCAGATGCATCAAAGGTAGATCTGAATTGCAAAGCAATCAGCTGTTGTCATTCGGGCATGCTGGCTGTGGAGAACTTTCAGCTTCCATGCACAGCCCGTTGGTATTTCTCTCTTCCTTTGCTCCCCACCTCCTCTGCCTAAGTTGCCATATACCAGGATGCCACTATAAATGCATATGAACAAACAGGAGTGATAACTCATGAAAGGTCTGTAAGATATTTAGCCACGAAGCACCATGCTATACTGCAGCATTTGGTTTGGAAGTTGCTGGTTTGGTACAGAGAGCTTCCCCCCAGCTCCCAGCTGCAGTATTTTAGCTGCTGTGTTATTTTACACATTGCACTTCACATGAAAGTTCAGAGGAAAATTTAGAGAAACATCTGTCTTGTCTGTCTTTAAAAGCATCTCTGGGCAATGGTCGGGTGGTAGCGAGGGAGGTGAAGAAGCTGATGTTATTATATGCAGGTCTGCCGTTAGTGAGAAGCCCCGAAGCTTGTTTCTTGGAGTAGCTGCAGCGTGCAGGCAGCGATCCCGGGGTGCACTGAAGGACGCGATGCCCACTATGGGCAACTGCAGCTTGTTTCTGCTGCTTGGAAAAGTCACAACAGGAGTATGCAGGAGGTCAAGGAGGGAGAGTGCTGGCTGGCGAGGTTTGCTAAATGAGCGAATTCTCAGGAGTACATCTGGTGCTGGGAGGCTCCAGCAGTCGTTCCTTGGGATGGTGGGCGGTGTGGCTTCTGTGGCAGGAGTGTTTTTATTGCAGCTGGACTCTGTTGCTGTAGGACTGAACCACTGTGAACTCTGGTACACTGAAAAGCCTTTCTGTAGTGGACTGAAAGTGTTCCATCTGTTTTGGTGTATAAGAGCAGTATGCTGACTGCAGTTCCTTTTACTGCTCACTGGCTGCAGTTGTGGGTCAGTGTGTGTGTGTACATGCACAGACCAGAGGCTAGGAAGGAACGTTTGCATTTACAGTCCAATGCACCATGAGTTTACAGGTACTCCCCAGTCGTTGTTTTGAAGTATTTATTATCTGCCTTAAACGTCATCAACACATGTAGAAATGTTTCTCATTTACCTTCCACTGCAGTCTTTAGTTTCACTGTAGGGTTGATGATTGAGTAGGCAACTTCAGTTTAAAGCTTTTAGACTGGAAAATGGGGTTTTTACCAACCAAGGCTTTTTGAGAGACGTGGGTAAGAAACTGCTGCATTAGTTCTAGTGACTGCTTCCTGCATCTCTGCATCTTGGGTGGGTTTAAATAATTTAACAAAAGCACAGATACTGTCTGCTGTTAAAATCACTTCAGTCAGCAGCCATCCAGGCTGGGCAAAAGGCTGCTGCGTGTGATTGAAGGACCCTGTTTAGAGACTCACCGTAGTACGGTGTGTTAAGAAGTTCACCCCATTAGTAATTCTTTTTATAAAGCAGGAGAAGCATTTCTCAAGCAGTGCTCTGTGTTTCATGCATCTGCCTTTTATGAAATGCTTTTGTGAAACAAAGCCATGTTAGAAATGCAGAAAAACGTGACACTTCTGACATGTAGCATTTCAGTCTTTGCCATATCCTCAGTAGCATCAATGGGAATCTCAGCACTGTAACACACGGTGCTGCTTCCTTTCCACGGGGAGCCACGCTGCATTTTATGTAACGCTGTCCTGCTCCCACTTCCTGATCTCAGTGTTAGTGGGCCAAGGAAGCAAAAGTTAACAGCAAACATGGAATCTCCTGGCCTGTTTGGTTTCCAGGCAGACGTGGAGATGTGATTTAGAGGCTTCTTTGTACTTGTAAAAATAATGGGATATATTAATTCCTTATTTCTTTCTGTGCTTTTCCAAGATGGTTTCTGGAGACATTTCCTTCAAATTTATTATTAATCTTGTTAAGAACCTGTGTTACTGCTGTTCTATTTTTAATAGAATATCTTTCCTGTTTGGCCAGGGCAGCCCTTTTGTTGAACCTCCTTTTGGACTGTGTTCCCATGTGCTGTGAAGGCGCTGACACATGACCTCGTTACACATAGAAAACCCTAAATGTCCTGCCCCTTGCCAAACCTATCACAAAGCTACCCATCACCCCCTTTTCAGGATCCCAGATGGTAAATAGCAGCAGGAGGTGAAAGGGGAGCTTTGTCTCCATTCTGAGTCCTGTTTTAAGTATTCCGTGTCTGTCTGTTTCCCTCTGCTTTTCCCACTCTGCCCATAAATTAGCAAGCCAGCTTTTCTGACAAGGGAAGACAAAATGTCCATAAGCTGCAGTAACATCACCTACTCAAGATAACGATTTTGAACACTCTGTTTTCGTTCTGTCTGGTTGTGATCCCCTCATTTGGGCAGAGCTGCTCTCTGGCCTGCTTGCTGGGTATTTAGGGAAGCGCCGCTCTGGCGAGGATCAGGCTGCAGTTCATAGCTTCTGTCCCAGCTTCTGAACGGAGCACATCCTCGCAGTGACGTTTACCTACACCCTGGGTGGCTGGGCTCCGGTGGTATAAAAAAATCCTACAAAGATCTGCCTGTCCTATTGTTTTGCTAAAGCCCAAGTTGTAAGGGAGGCGGCAGGCTGTGCTCGCTGGGATGCCCTGGGAGCAGCTGGCTTTATGAGCGTGCAGGGGGTCAGCAGTGAAAGGAGCAGGGAAGTGGTGAGGGGATACTGCAGCCCGGAGCCAACTGCCTGTAACTCTGTGGCTGTTTTTAGAAGCTGGGCTTCACTCCTAGAAGTCACTGAGCAGGATATTGTCTCTATGCACTCTTCCCATGGAGTTCCCCTTGGTGGCAACGATTTCCCCTCATTTTGTACAGGAAAGCTGGCTTGGGCTTTTGTGCAGGTGGAAGGTTCTGTGGGACGAGCTGTGCTGGTGTCACTTCTGGAATAGACTTAGCATCTGCTTGTATTGAGGTGATAACATTCAGCTTGGTATCTGTGATATTTTTTGGTGAGATGGGTGTGAAGGACATAAAAACTTCATACATTAATCATCTCTCCAGTCCAAGGCTGTGGTAGTGTTTCCTATCAGAACAGGAAACTGACTTTTTGCTATACCGTTTACCTGCAGTTATACTGTGTAGGTCTGATGGCTTCTGCTAAGAAATGCTGATTGATGCTAGCTGAGCATATGCCTTTGTTTGTTGGGGACAGGTTGGTTTGTTTCCATTAATTAAGGCGCTGCATTCTCCTTAGCCCCATCTAATTCCAGGAACAACCTGCGTTTGCCCGACCCGAGCCCTGACAGCTCTGCCTGATGTTTGTCTTTTCTCTGACCTCGGTGCAGCTGGGAAATCAGAGGCTGCTGAAATGGAATGCTGAAAGTTTAATTAGTTCTATGGATTCCCTGTTTTTTGTGCATCTTTATTTTAAGCTGTTGAATATTAATGTGGAAAGGGGAGTAGGAGTGCAAGGTCTGTTTACTGTCTAGTACTTGAAAGTGGTATTCTTTTTTTCTTTCCCAGTTGTTTCATTTTATGTTAGAAATACAGTTGTATGATTCCCAGGTTCCTGCACAGTCTTCAGATGCCAAGTGAGTGTCAGCAGGGAAGCTGATGGGAGGGATTTGAAGCCGTAATGCAAGCGTTGTGGCTCTGAAACATGAGAGTGACTCCACTTTGAACATGAATTAATAAACTTTGATATTTAAGTGTCGAGAAAGATTAAGAAGGAGAGGGAAGAGCTCCTATGTCTTTTGGCTCTGTTTTCTGGGTAAGAATGCTCTGTTTTCCACATTGCAAGTTAATTAGTACAGTGTTTTTTTCCTCCTCTGGGATCTCCTGCATGTCTTCTGACCTGTAACTCTCTGTATAGTCATCAAGTAGAATAGATCTGATGGGCTCAGTTCTGACACGTTGTGTTTTGACAGCACATTTTGTTCATACTGAGTCAATACTTTTGAAGCTGGATTGCTTGGTCACTTTAATTTGACATATACCTAGTTGCTGCCAAAACTCCTTTTGGCTTCTGCCCTAACACCAGCCTACTGTTCCTGTCACCTTCCCTGACCGTCACTGGTGCTTTTATGGCTGCACAATGTGCAACAACTCACCAGGGAATCAATCTGCCTGAATTAGTCATTATATAAAGGAGAGCTGCAAAAATTAACTGAACAAATGTGCTGTTGAGTGCACAGAGTAAGCAAGTCAAGGTGGGCTGGTGGGTTTGTTCACTGGCATTGCGTGTTGTTGTTTGAGATTGTCAAAGGTATGAAAGTTTCAGATAAAATGATGGTTTACATGTTAGTGCTTTGTCCTGAAGCACTGACAGCTCAGGGAACAGACCTGTGATGGTGAGAGTGAGGGTGAGATGGAATCAAGCAGTGCTGCTTCAGCCCCAGCTTCTGTCATTTGTGAAACCTTTGTGTAGTGGCTGTGGCTGCTAAAGATTAGGTCAGTATCTGTTCTTTAACACCTGATTAGGCTGTTGCTCTAAACCGGGAGCTACTGTGAATGTATTTTTCTTTCTTTTTTTTAAGGCTTTTGGTGGATGAAGCTCTAAAATGAATAGAAATAGTGTCTCCCTCTTCCTTTTGCCTCCTACTCGCCGCTCACACACAGTCAGCCCTGGGGTCTTTTCTTTCTGTGTGGTTGGCAGAACAGAGAAAGAGAGAGAGAGAGGGAGACTGTCTGGGCCCCTGGTGCTGTCATGAGAAGAATAGTTGTGCTGTTACCGCTAAATCTAAAGGGACAGGCTGGGTATGTATGCTGCAGCAGCCAGCGGGCTGAATTAGTGGCATTTAGGCACTACTAAGAGGCTAATTGAGTCACTGGTACTTGCTGATTAAACCAGCAAACTGAATAACGTATGGATGTGCATGTTTGTGTTTGGGTCTATGCTCTATGAAAAAATAACAGGTTTTCTTTAACCCTTCTGCTCAAGCCACTTAGTAGCTAAAGGAGCACCAAAGCAGCTACATGAATATGAGGAGGTCAGTCTTAGTTTATTCTTTTCTCCCTGCAGAATTAGATGGGAGGGCACTAACACTGTTCCTTTCCTGGTTACTGAATTGTTACAGCTGAAAAAGTGCAGTGTTAAGTGAGCCTTTGGTTTAATATGGGGTATTCAGAATTGAGGTGACAGAAGGGGAAGAACTGAGGCTGTCCTCGAGGGATGTGGGTACAGCAGGTGAAGCCTTTGGAATCTTGGTTGGCATCCATCTCAAACCACTCCACCTTCCTCAGAACTGTGTCAGTAACACAGCTGGTGGTTGCGCCACTGCTTCTGGATATCTCAGCAGCAAAGCATAAACAGCTCAGTTGTTGTATATAATGGTGAGGATTATAGCATAGCTAAAGAAAATGTTTATAGCTGGGTTGTAAGGGGAGCACATAGAGAATCTGCAAAGCTGAGCTAAACTTTAATATACCCTTGTGATGTATTTTGTAATGCGTTGTCGCTTCTGAAATCTGCCCACAGACTCAGGCCCAGCTTTGCTTTTTGCTCACAGTGGTTGTTATAACGATTGTGGCTTGTTTAACTTCAGTAGAATTATTCCTAATTTACAGCACTATAACTGAAGAACAGAATTAGATTCTCGTGTTTTCCTTTGAAGTACGCAGTGCTCTTAGGGAGGCTGTTGTGCTGAGGGCGCGTTGCTCTCAGTGATTCTTTTTAATTTTGTTTTTAGCTTTTAAGAAGAATGAGACACCTCTCAATCTAAACCAGAAGGACGCGTATGGAAAAAATAGTAAGACTCATAGAGGCGAATGGTGGGTTCAGAACCTTGTGAGTCATTGCAGGGAGATTGACAGTTTGGGAACATGAACGCGGAGGAGTGAGGATGGGATGCTCAGGGGCTGATGAGATAAGGGAATCTATAGAATGTCAGCAGAGGGGTCAGCAGCAGCGTGCATCTCATTCCAGAGTTAAACTCAGGCATTGGGAAATGGCATTCCTTGATGGCAAATACGATCTGACAGTTCTCAGCTAGCTACAGTGTTCTCCTCCTCCTCCTCCTCCTCCACCCTCCCTTCAGCCACATATCAGCGGATGCTTTGGAGATCATGTCTGTTCTTGCCTTCAAAGCAGCAACAAGAAAATATTTAAAGCCACAAGCACACCTTAGAGGTTCTGCAGGGTAAGCCAGGTTAGCCATCAATTTGTGTACTTGAAAAATTACATCCTTATTTAGGCAACTCAGTTTCCAGGGTGGTCAATCTGTTTTATCTCCTATTCAGAGATTACTGAGCTTTACTCTAATTTTAGCACATAGCTGTTGTCTTCCTCCCTCTTCTTTCTTCCTTTCTTCTCTCCGTGCATGTGAAAGAATTTCTTTCTGTTCATGGGCAGGCCTGGACTGGATCCGCTCCTGGAATTAACTACACAGGAGTTCATTCATTCCTCCTCTCAAATTACTTGGTGTTTGCTAGGTATGATTTGTTCATGGGTGGTGGGGAAGGAACTGTCCTCCCCTTGTTATTACCAAGGTGCAAGGAGCTAATACTGCTTTAGTGGGCAGGGCAGGAGGCTGAGTCAAGAGAACTGTTTTATAGTCCCAGCTCTTGACACCATTTAGAGGGGTGACCTTGGGCGAGTTACTTCACTTCTCTGTGAAACAGGAGCAAGTGTTTACCTCCCTGCCCAGCAGGGCTGTTGAGAGGATTTCTGTGGATTGTTTTACATACATACAGGATTATGTTATTATTGCTGAGTGTTGTTTTTTAATGAATATGTATGGAAGGCACTGGGACGTTACCTCACCTTAGGCCTCACACTCAACTCGTTGCAAGCTTGTGGTTGCTGTGAATTTATGTAATGGGAGAGATGGGAGAGATTAGGAGCATTATCCTCAGAAGCTGTTGATCTTTTCAGAAGAGAAAGTGGCAAACCCCGTTTCTCCTTCTCTAAGTAGCTCTCCATTTTTTTTCTGACTTTGCCAGCATTTGGGGCACGGGGCCTGGAAAGGCTCCCGTCAAACCAAGTACGTGTTATTTTTCTGTAGGCTCTTTGTGAGATCCTAAAGTACAGCTCTTCTTGCAACGGAGAAAGGAGGAAATAATGACAAAATATTGTGCTGTAGTTTTGTTTTTGAATCCTGAGCTTGTGGCAAGGGAACCGACCGCACTGTGGAGGTTGCCCAAGTGCGTCTCCAGGGTGTCACTGGCGGTGTCAAGGAAAACTTCCTCTTTTCGTCAGTCCTGTGGTGCAGCTGTGCTGCTGCGGGTGAGTGGGCATAGCTGGGAGGCATCCAGTTAGGCAAGGGAAGGCCAGGAGGGTGTGAGCCTTGTCTCACTTCATCTCACTTCATCTTTTACGTGAAATGGGGAAAGGGCAGCACTGCTGAAGAGGAGGGATCATTTTCCTTGACAGAAACTGAAATATATATGACCGTAAGCCCGCCTCACACGCTCTGCATGCAAACTGTAGGGTTCTGAGGCTGACAATGAGCTCAGGGTGACTCGGTATGGCCGTGACCTCAGCTTGCCCTGATGCCCAGGTAAGCAGTGCTGCTGCTGCCCGGGCAGGGTTGTCCAATCTACAGATGTTCTGAGATGCCATGTAAAGACTGGGTGGGTTTTTTCTTTATGTTTTGTGGATGTTGCTCCTCATCTCTTCCAGTGTTTCACTCTAAGTCATCTTGTCTGTTTAAAATTAAATAAATCAAAAGACCTCCATCTGACTGTTAGAGAGCTTCATGTTTGGGTTTACAGTTGTTGAAAAACAGACATGTGAGTACAAAGTGCTTTACAGTAAATGTGCCAGCCTTCTAGTTTGTAGGTCTTCTCAGGTGACTTGAGTCAATTGTATGATGACAGCTATCAAATAGCATCTTCTGTCCCAGTTGTCTAATGACAGCTATCAAATAGCATCTTCTGTCCCTGCCTGGAGCCAGCAAGCTTAGATTTTAGTCCATTGAGTTGGCAAGGCAGGTCCAGGTCAGACAGAAACCTGTCAAAAGCTATGCTTTAAATAAATGCCTGTGCCTCTTTCTCCTATTCTGCCATCCTTTAGCTTGTGCTTTTGGGCAAGGTGTTAACAGTCATTTCTGAAATCTCACCGTATTTCCTGCACACACTGTCAGTAAAAAGCAAGCTTGTGACATGAAGAAACAAACCAGTGTAGGATGGATTAAGCACCAGAGGCGAAAGTTGCCTGCCTGAATCCAGTAACTTCATCTTGAGGTTCAGGAGAGTTTTGCCGTTGTTTGTGGCTCTGTGCACGCTCCTTTACCCCCAGTGCAACTGTAATCCAGTCGGGTCGGATGGCTGCAGTGGGGCGACCTGTGCTGAACAGCAGATGTGGCACAGCCAGTGGGGATTGCTCAAAGAGTGAGACATGAGGTTAGCCTGCTCCTTTGCCTGCCTTGACCCTCACTCTCTTTTTCCTTACTCATTCTTTGCTTTGTATTGCAAGGATGGATTTGCAAAGTCTTTATGCAACTAATTCATTTGAAAATTGCATCATCAGGAGGGCTCCATGTTGAGGATCTGTCTAAATCAGAACTTTCTACAATAATCTAAAAGTTTCACACAAGGCAAATGCAGTGTTTCCTTGTTTTAAACACAAGTGCACTGATTAGCACTTCCTCTCTGCATTTGTGGCTGACTTTTCACGTTGTCATATTCGTACTTGCAGTGAGATATGCGTGTCACTTAGCACCTGATTCTCCTATGCAAAGGTCTTGTCACACAGCTTTCATCGAATGCATCTTTTTGTGAAGTGGGTGCATTGCAATATGCCCGTAGCCATCTCATGGCACTTCTCTGTGACCTTTTTGCTGGAGTGACACAGGGAGTTCCCTGCCACCCAAGCAGTCTGTGCGTTGTTCAGCTGGAGCAACCTTGCCTTGAAATCAGCACTCATAACAATACCTGGGAAGATCTTATCTTGGTTTGATGTTGGAATTCTTACATTTGAAAACAAGAGGGGAATTTGAGTGTGGGGAATTATTCTATATTAAATGTGTTTTCTTAATTTGTAAAGCATTTGAATAAACGCTGGTATAAATGTGCTATAGAAGGGCAAGGCTGTGGCAATGAAAAATGCATTTTGCAAATTTCTGCACTGTGAAAGGGCTACTTCTAATGGAACGGAATTGTTCAGTTGAGACGGCTCTTGCTGGAGAAAATTAGGAAGGCTTCATTCCTGTCATAATGAAATTGGGTCATTGTCTTTTTTAACTGGGTCATAGGAGTTTCCAGCATGGGAGGCCTCTTGCCATGTTTGATGAGGGCGAGGTATGGGAGCAGCCTGCTCTGTTAACCCTTGCAGCAGGGCTCAGCTCTGCTCCGTGTGCCCTGGGCAGGGTGGGGGGGTGGGGTGGGGGGCTGCTTCTCCAGGCACCATGCTGTGTGTGAGCCAGGCTGGGACACATCCAGCCTGGGCTGCAGGCACACAGGGAGACAGCAGTGAAGCCCTTGAGCCTCCCATGTCACCCCTGTGGCGTGGCTTCTGCTGTGGCCAGTGGTCCCCCTGTCCTTCACTGAAGGAAAGGAAAAATGCAGATATACAGAACTAAGTACAGTGCTGTGGGGTCTTAATTCACTTACCAATTTCAACAAATCATGCTTGAAAAACATTTTGTTGCTATAGCAGTATGTGAGAGGTGGCTCCCGCCCTCACACCACCGTCTGGGAAGGCTTTCAGAGATACCGAGCTACCCTTCTTGGATTTGGGAAAGAAAGTCTTCCCTGTTTGTCTGCGCTATGTGAAAAGCAGCAGTGTCTGAAAACCAAAACAAAAAACCCCACAGCACAACAACTGGCCTCCTTCCATGAGCCGACCCTATTTCCAGCCTGTCCGCCACGGTACCAGGGGCACGGGCTGTTATTGAGAGGCTGCTCTTGTACATAAAGCCTTGTGATTTTTGTTTAGAACCGTGAGTCTCCTAGAGTTCAGCTCCGCCGGAACAAAATGTTCAAGACAATGCTGTGGGATCCAGCTGGAGGTTCAGCGGTACTGCAGCGTCAGCCAGATGGAAATGAGGTGCAGAGGGTTGCAGGGGTGGGTGTGGGGAGTTCCTTCCCTTTAAAGGGAAAGGAAAACAATAGTGATTCTGAAATACATGCGCTCGCGTGTATCTATAGTGTTAAATGCTAACCATGGTAGGCATGTTCTCATTCAGCTCAGTGCCAGTAAGATGTCAGTTGTGCTTTGCGTGTGGTTGTTACAGTAAATAGGGCAGAGACTGCTCTCAGTGAAAAGCCCCTGTAACTCCGCTGATATTGGATGTACACTGACATAACTAGAGCATAATTTGCTCATTGACTGTGTTTTTCAAATGACCCCAGTGAGTTTGTGTGTGTGGCTGGACATGCCTTACATTGGCCTGGTTTTCTGGGAATGCCAAACTCGTGCATTTCAAAATTACCAATATTCAGAGATGCAGATAGCTTCTTTCAAATCTTTAGGCTTCAGCAGTGATAGCCCACGTTTTGTCCTCTGTTGTCTTTTATTTCTGCTGATGTGAATGAGCATGCTTATGAAGAGCTGGTTACAGAGCAAGGTCTGTCAAGTTTTTTTGGCCTCTTTATGGAATTGCTTTGTTCTGTGGAATGGCTGTAGTGATGTAATGCACCATCAGTTCAAATAAGGTGGTAAGTGAAACAAAGCTTCCAACTCCTCTTTGTGCATGTTGATACAGTTGAAATTTTAGATATCTTTTGGCAAAGCAAAATTTGATATGAGAAGAGTAATATGATATAGAACCTTTGAAGAAAAAACTGTTCCATTTAATCTCTGGGAATTGTAAACTCATACCACTGAGCCTGTGAAGCCCTGTGACCATGGAGAAACAGGGGGTGTATGTATCATGATTGCTTAGCTGAGTAGTGGTGCTGTCCAGGAGCACTGAAATGAAAATGGGTGGGAAGGAGGGAGGGAGGAAAAAAGCCCATTTGAGAGATGTCACAAGTTGTTCATATTCTGTGTCTCTTTTTCTATCAGTTTTCCATTTGAACAAGCAAAAGCAGAACTACCTGAATGTACATTCAAAGAGCTACTTCTGCTTTTGCAGAACTTTTTCTCCTCCCACTCTTTTATTGGCATATTTTGCTCTTTCCTCTTCAAAAGGAGTGCTCAGCAGGTTCAAGTGAAATCTCCTTGAAAAGACTGAAGTACTTTTTGGCCCGTTCCTGTAAGCAGTAACTTTTACATTTCCAGAAGTGCTGTGATCTCCTGCATTGTGTTTTGGGAGGTCTCTGAGTAGCATCAGATGCTCGTTCATCATGCAGCGAGGTGGGCAGTGGTGCAGCAGCACTCGTTCCTCTGAGGAACATCCTTAGGGAAAGAAAACTTCCTGTAAGGAGGGGAAAACCTCTTACTGTAAGGAGAATGAGGAGAGAAAGCACAGTGGTATTCTACGTAGTGACCTTGTCTGGGAAGGATCTGTAAGGAAGAGGAAGTCTCTCTTCTGGAATGTTTATACATGGTTCTCCAAGGAAGTGAAGACTTAAGAGTATCAGAGCTGGCTGTAGTCATGTGTTGGATGCTGAACTGTTAATTAAATTACAGCACAGATCCCTGACCAAAGCTTTCAAAAGTCTTTAGCACTCTTTCATCTGTGCCCTCGTATCTTCTGGGAGCAGCTTGCAATTCAAGTCAGATACTGATGGATGTTTAAGGCTCTCAAGCAGTGTGATGTCAGTAGTAGTGAAAAAACAGACAACAGCAATGTACTGCTGGCTGGTCAGGGCTGGGAAAGCCCATGCCCCTCCTTTGAAAGTCCCTCTTTTAGAGCTCTCCCAGACATGAGGTTCCCAGTCTCATTCACTACTCAACTAGAGAATGAATGTCTCCTTTCTCCTCCTGTGTGTGTTCCCATGGTCTGTGTGATCATAAGTTGCATTGCTGTGCTCCTTTATCCACAGCCCGTGGCTTCCAGGCTTTTGTGTGGCTTCTTCAGAATTTCACAAGTACATCACAAGATGCTGTTTTGGGTGGCACTAGGATAAAGAGCACTTAGATCTTCAGAATGCCCTTTGCCACATTCCATTAGGACTGTGAGGTACCCAGAAGGCAAACCAAACTCTCAGTAACTCTTAGTCCAGCATGTTCAGTTTTACATGGATGTGATCAGAAGGTGCTGCTTCTTCTTTTTGCAGCGTTTATCTGGAGCTGATGCTTGTGGTGGCACCTCTCCATGCAGGGTGGCTGGCTGACAGTGTTGCTGTTCAGGAGGGCCGGGGTGCAGAAGTACCTGCCTGCGAGCAGCTGAACCCAACCTGCTGGCCTGAGCTTCCCGTTCTGTCGTGCTGCATTCCTGTCAGCTCCCACTCCTGCACAAAGCTTATGCAACTGTCTGTGAGGCAGAACAGGGGTCACTTCAGGCGGCTGTTTTGATCTGGTGGTGCCTCCTCTCCTCTCTAATGCTGTCTGGAAGGATTTGTTAGATTCTTTTTTCAAAAGAAGAGGCCAGGCACGCAGGCACTTTCACGCACACACATCATGCTGCCGCGCTGGGATTTAAGGGCAAATGGAAGCCAGAGCTTGACAGGAGGCTGATTGGGAATACAATCCTTTCACAGTGCTTTGCTTTTGCATCTGAAGAGACTTCTGTGTGCTCAGCATTTAGATTTGCTGCCCCAGTGACATCACACGCTGTCAGTACTGCGGCTCCAGCAGTACCACCAGCAGTGCTCTGCCTTTCCTGCGTAGCTTGCCCGAGCCTATTGGAATCATTTACATATGTTAAACAGCCATTGTGTGACCCGGTGACAAAGAGTTTTATTTTATCTGCGTCGGAGAGGAGTAAGCTGAGATAGGGAACGACCTGGTGGCTTGTCTGTGGCCACACAAGATGTTATCTGAGGACCTGCAGTGAGAACCCCAGCGTCCAGGCTGTGCTGTACTCTGGGGGCACGCTCAGCTCTTCCCTGGCACGCAGCCTGGAGCAGGGAGTCCTCGCCTCTTGCCTCGAGTTCTGACCTCTCTATTGTGGCTCCAGACTTGCAAATAAAAGCTGGGTGTCGTGACCACCAGCCTCTCGTTTGAGGCAGCAAACTGCAGCGCGAGTGCCCAGAGGGAATGGTGAGTCGATGAGGATGTTGATCTGCCAGCTTCCAGTGACCTGGTGCAGCCTTAAATCAACTGAGGGTAGACCTGGGAGCTGGTCTGCAGCTCAGCTCCCTCCTTAGACACTGCTAGAACTCTTTTTTGGTAGCTTTGATCAGTACAGTATTAGTTAAGGACAGATATTCTCTCTTCCTGCCTCTCCTATCCCTTTCAGTTTTGGGGTTTTCAGCTTTGGAATACTTCCAGGAGAACATCCAGACAAAGCTTCCCGAAATCACTCTAAATCATCATTATAGGAAATGGTTCCTGCGTGCTGCTGAGGTTATTTCACAACCACCTCGCTCATGTTTCCCTATCAGGCAATTGTTAGTACTTTTATGTGTTCTTTGCATGTCTGGAAACTGAACCAAATGTGATCAAAGCAAGCATACTGTGATACTGTGGGGTCTCAAGATGAGCCACAGTGAAAGTGATAGCTGTTAGAAGGAGTACATAGTTTGGGATATCAGGGTATGACCCCTGCCTGCATGGAGCTGGCAGTCAGCTCTACAGCGGTTGTCTCTGGGGTTAGAAAGAGGATGAAAACTTGAGGAGGAGGAGAGAAAGAGCCCAAACCAGACCTGTGACAAAAAGCTTTTCTCTTCAACTGTATTTCCAATGCTTTTGGGGCGATTCTGTGCTGGAGACAATGTAGCTCTCAACTCATCTTCGTATGTCAGTGCTGGCATTTTTTATAACTGTATATAAATAATTAAGGTTGTATCTTAATTTCCGTGTGCTAAATTTGTGCAGATCCTTATAAAATTACAATTTTGGTAGAAAATGAAATGCACAAACACTGCGGGGATCCACTAAGATAAGAGAACCTGAGATAATGCATACTGTTTGTTATTTAGATTATATATCATTAAAAACTGCAAGAAGAAACATGTTTTAAGGGGTGTTTTCTGTAGTGCACAACTAGATGCAGTTTCTCTCTCCCGTCTTTGCTTCTTCTCTTCTTCCTCCCAGTCATTTCCCAGGGGTAAAAATAGATGTTACGCCATTTCACTTTGGAGATCCCAGTTAACAAGCATATAAAGGAAGCTTTGAGATCTCTTGTCTGTTGGGATGTAGGTTTTTCTCTCAATGGGCCACAAAGTCAGTCATTGCCCTTCCTTAGAAGGCAGCTGGGACTGGTCAGAAGCATACGTAATTTGAGGTTATATGTGAACAGCATCAGAACTCTACCCTGCAAGCTCTGTTATGGTTCCTTGCCATATAGATGGACACGTGATGTCAGCTGGAGTTCTAAGTTGTTTGTGGTTTTTTGTTCTGTTTTTTAGCAGCTCACACTATTAATGTAACTCAGGAACACCTAGGCAATAGTTAGGAATGACTCGCCTTAAGACCAGCTTTGTTCCACATGCTCCTTAGGGGGCTTTGCCCTGACTGACATGCGGCTGTAGCCAGTAAGCTTTTAAGCAGATAGCATTTCTCCAGAATTTCACGAACCAAAAAAATGCTGAAAGCTTCATATGTGACTGGTTAATCCTAAGCAATGTGCAGCTCTGCTTTTGTTGAAGCAGTCATTTCTTTCCCCTCTGTGGCACCTTTGATGTGCTGCCTCTGAGCCTGCCTTCGTTTTCCCAGTCAGTGCCTGATTTGTGTACTGCTTTGGTGCTGGTTTGTTTGTTTGTTTTTCTTTTACTCGTTTGAGTGGCTGCATATGGACTTTGGAAATCTGTACTGTCTTGACAGGTGAGAGAGCAAATGTAGCATTAGGAATTCCTCCTTCCCCCAGCACTGCAGCAGGCAGCTGGATCAGGAGCTGCTGGAGTCAGTGGCAGAAGAAAAACAGACCTTAAAGAAAATCCATATACCACACTTGGGCCTGGTGAGATCTGGGGAAGACTTACTGCTGCCTTTGTAGGCGCAAAGAGATGAAACGGGATCTTGTTTGGTAACGTGGAATCTCTTTATAGAAGTAGAAAACCCAGAAACCAAACCTCAGTGTAGGAGAAGAAAGATAAAAGTTTGGATGGCTATCAAAATGCTCTGAGCTGCATTCAGAGCAGAGTTACTTGGAAACGTAAATTACAGGGGACAATTAAATAGCACTAGATTGACAGATCATGATGTTCTTTCCCATACACAGTATTTATTTGTAAAATGGAGGCTGTATTTAGCTCTGGTTTTCCCCCCCAAATTTTATTTCAACTTTGCATGGGAAAAGTATATGGCATTGCATGTTACGAGGGCTTTCAACATAAATGTTCTTTGCAAACTAGAATTTAATGAATGGTGCTTATGGTGTGTTCCTTTAATAGAGAAGATGTCAAAGGACCGCTGAACCGAAGCTCTTAGTTTTAGCAAGAGCTGAGTGTAAATCAACTTAGCGTGTCTTGCTGCTTGGGAAGCCTTAAATTCATATTCCTTTCCTCGAGTTCAGGGGGAGCTGATTTGACTGGGCAGCGTTCTTTCTCATTTGGACTGGATTCTGGATGTCCTGTTACTTTGCTGAAGGAAAAATAGGGATGCACATGTAAATTCCTGACCTCTTTTTAAGACATTGATCCATTTGGTTCAGGCGGTGCTATGGAAGGTATCCACATTCCACATGCCCTCTCTTAGAAGGTTTCCCAGCACATTGTTAATTAATAAAAGACACTCGTCTTTTTTCCCCCCCTCCTGGTGTTAACTTATAAGCAGAGTGCATGTTAAATCAGTAAATAACTTCCTGCATGTTTGTAAGCATTTTCTGGTATCCGACTTTTTTGGCACTGCTGGAAGAATTCATGTGCTCTTTGTTTAGTGCTGGGACGTCGGCTACGTGCATGCAGTAGGAGGGATTTTCAGCCCTTCTGCTGGCCAGATGCTGGGTGGGAAAAAAATACAGAATCCTGCATGAAGAAGCAAGAATTGCAAAAAAGAGATGTCCTAAGAATTTCCTTTTCAGTTCTATGTAGGTTTTATAGCAAATAGTAAGAGAGCTCAGAATGGTCAATATCATGAATCCTTTGTCATAGAAATGAATAAAAAAACCTGCATTGTGGGAACAGAACTGGAAACCTTTCCATACTCTGGAAGCAGGAAAAGGGGAAATACAGAGATGAAGCTGGATTTCCCAAAGAATTCAAGACTAATTTTAAGGCCAGCAGATTTTCCCTTCCAGAACAGCGTCCACCTCCAGATGAAGAGATTAGCAGGATTCCCAAGGGAACCACTGGGAGAGCTGACTTCATGTTCTCCAGTCGTGGTCATTACTGAATATTGGACTACACAGATCACTGAGCTGATTTATTTCTGGGACTCATTCATGAGTTATTGGCCATTTTAGTTCTGTTTTGTAAAATGTACAGAAATATGTTTGAAGCCGTCTTTGACACACTGTGTTTGTATGTTTGTTTTTGGGGAGAGATTTATTGTTGTTATTTGTAAAAGACTCCGATGTATTCTGTGTTATCCTGAGGATGCCTGCTACCATCTGGGCTTGTTATTTAGCAGGGTAAGATCAGGGCACAAGGGAAATAGAAGTAGTGAGCATTGCGAGGTCTTCTGGGACAGCATGTTGGGTAGAGAATTATAGCAGGCCAGGATGAAGGCAGACAAGAAAATTAAGACTTAACTGATGAGCCTGAACAGAAGCGGATAAGAAATTCTACCTGAATTGAGCTTGGGTGCTCATCTGGCTGTGTAATTGTTGGCTCACTGCTAGCATGGGTGAATCTGCACCGCTGCGTTAAGGCTGCGGGCCCTGCTGCCCTGCAGAGCTGGAAGCACTGCAGTCCAGCTGAGTGCATGAGGGCGGAATCCAGCCTGATTAAATACAGATAGAGAAAATAAAGGTACCTTCTGAGCTCCTGCGTGAGCGTTTCCTTGTAAAGTTCACAGAAGTTAAAGATGTGTGTAATTGAGAGGAGCGCAGAGTTGTGGCTTTCTCTGGTTTTGAAAGGCTGAATTCTTTTTGTTTTCTTCCTTTCTCCTCCTTCCCTGCTCATTAAAAAGGCGCTATTTGTGGTCATTAGGAGGCACCCAGAGCAATTAGATCTAACTGACCTTCGTGATAGCTATTCAAGACAGAAGCTAAAACAGGATTGTATTGTAAACAACAACAGAAAGGGGGGCACACTAAAGTTTATGGCGTGTTGGTATGTTGGGGGGGAAATTAGAGGATTATGTGGTCAGCATCCCTGTAAATCTTGTTTATCACTGATGTGGGGGAGGACACCATATCTGAGGGGAATCCTCGGACAGTGAGGTTGTGAACTTTGTGGTTTTATCAGTTAAAATGGCAGAGGGAGGAATGGAAGGAAAAGGGAATGAAATAAGAGTAAAGCCAAATTCCTCTGCTTTCGGAGTAAACTGCCATGGGCTGGTGTGAGAATGAAAAAACCACCTTATGAACTGGTGTGTAGAAATTGCCCCTCCTGAGCATCCATCCAGCCCAGCGTGGTGGCTCTGAAGCAGTCAACAGCAGATGCTGCTGTGGTGTGCTTATGAGTTGAGGAGTTGTAACAGTGGGCAGAGCAAGAGAGAGGACCTGGGGGAAAAGGATCCAGAAAGTTATGGCAGAACAAGATGTAGGGGTGGCATGCGGCTGATGTGTGGCATCATCCCTGCCTCGCTGAGCACAGGGCCTGGGGCAGTGGGAGAAGCTGCTCTCCTGGCCTCCTCCTAAAGAGATTGTATACTTTTGGTACGAGTCTTACAAATAGCTAACCTGCTCCTGCTTCTGAAGCTGGGCGTGAATTCCTTGCACAATTGAAACCACAGTGATACAAATGGGATCAGCTTTGAGGTTGGAAGGGCTCAGCGTCCTCCTGCAGTGGGATGGGCAGAGCAGGGCTCGGCCCCTTGGTTTTATGTGGGGTCAGGCAGTCAGCAGGGTGGGAGGAAGGTTCGCAGGCGGTGAGCCCACCATCTGGCAATCATAAAACAAGTCATCAACGTTTTTTGGAGGAGGATGGTGAGGAAACAAGCTGCAGACGATTGTCATGAGCTCGGGGCCCTAACACAGACACCTTTATGGCTGCTCTCTGTTCTGGTTGGGTGTCTGTAGTAAGGGTCAAAAGTTCAGGCTGTTTCCCCTGTGTGTGTTTTCCCTCCAAAAGGTGGGATGTGGGCATTATGGGGAGCCGTACCACGATGATGATCCTGGGCAGTCCTGGGCCTGTTGGTGCCCCATGCTGCCTGTGTATGAGGTAGGCTGGCTAGCGCAGCTTCGGATGGGGAGCAGAGAAATTAAACACAGCTCAACTGTGTGAGATGCTGTAGTGAGATGGAGCGGCCAGGCGGCCTCCCAAACAATGAACTGGCAAGTGCAGGCTGTTCAGTTACCTTTTTTCCTGAACACAATTAGTAGCTTATAAAAGGTTGTTACGCCACTGTACCAGACCTTGGAGGGAGGCAACCAGGTGAAGATTTCAGGGACTGCTGTTCAGAGCAGCGTGCGAGCTGGTCTGGGAAGAACAGAAGCATTGCCAGTAGAGCACTGTGGGGAGCACTGACAGAAGCAGGTGGCATTACGGGCAGGTGATGCAGCAGACCTGGTGGTGCTGTGAGGTATACTGTAGGAAAGGAAGAGTTGGGACAGCTCTGTGAGGCTGCTCTTCTGCCGACTGTGTTCTGAATGTGGTTGTAGCTCCTCCTGCTCAGCTGCTCACCAGTGCTGCACCCACCTTGTGTTAAGGCTGGAACTTCCCGTTTGCCAGATGTGGCAGGCATCACAGATCCGCTTTGTGCATCAAAAGAATGCTGTGCCCATTGGGCCTGATTCTTCTTCTCATAATGAAAATGAGGAGTATGAGTAACTGCGTGCATGTGTGCTGCTACGCCCGCTGCAGGATCAGTGGGCAGGCAGAATTAGAGCAGAGTATTGTAACAGCAACAAAAACTTAGAGAGAAATGTCTGAAACATTTGAATAAATGCTGTTCTGAAGCAGTCAGACTTGGTTAAAGTGAATCATTCTGTGAACTGTTCTAACCCCCCTCACAACACAGAGCCTCCAGATTAACAAATGTGCTGGAATGCAGAATGCACATCTGGTCTTCGTTACTGCGGCCCGGCTGTAATCACATGGAGAAAGCTACCTTGGGTTTTTATGTAGAAATGTTTGTATTATACAAAACCCCGGTTGCCAAGCGATTTTTATTAAAACGGCCAGTTTATGCTCAATGTAGTGTCCTGCTGAGGAGCTCTAAATACCATAAAATCTATGCGCAGCGTCACTCCCATTGTTAGAGCTCCGTGGGCTGAGGGTAAGCAGTGTGCTCAGGGGATGGCTTGGCGCTGTCTGAGCTTTGTCTGCACTCATGCTTTTCTCCCTGGAATGTCCAGTTGATGCTGCCGTCTTGAGAGCTCTGCTTGTCACAGGGTGGATTTGGAAGCTGGATCTGTAACCACAGTTTTGCCTAAATGCAGCAGATCTGGTGATGTGGAAATTAAAATAGCGCTGCCTAAACTAAGTGTGCTCGTGGTGGGTCTGTACTCTGAAGTCAGTAGTGGGGAATCTTTGAAGGCTGAAGGGTTTCTTAATGATGCATGGAAGATTAGAAATGCATACTGAAAAATCCCAATTTACAGGACATAATGGTAGAAGTTGCTTAGGAGAATTCTCTGAGGGACTTAAAATCAGTCAGATTTACAATGGGCTTTAAGCATGCTTCTCATTAGAATACAGATCTGACCTGACCAGCAATGCTTTCCAGAATTTGAACCTAAAAGGGGGACTTGGGGTCTAATATGTACAGAAGTTTGGCTCAGTGAAACACGGTTAGTGAATATACGTGAAACTCCTTGCACACAATGTGCATTCATCTGGACATACTGGTAGAAAGTTCGAAGCAACGACTAGCGAAACTGTGCTTTCAGTAATGTTCTGCAAGAATCAAGAGGTGTTTTGGTAGACGAGGAAAGCTTCCGCAGCGTTTTTCAGTAACTAATACTGCCTTGAGTTAAGGATGTTATTTTGTGTTTCCAATTAAAAGCTAGATTATTCTGTACAGTAAACCCTAACAAGTGGCACCAAAGGTCACAAGACAGGAAGGGGAAGAAGGAGGGCTGGTTTCGTAGCGTTGTGTCACTCACAACTGTCTGCCGGAAAACCACAGAAACCTACCTTCATCCACACAGACGGCCAGTCACAACATTCTTGGGTGGCCAAGTGGGTTTTTCCTGTCCAGCAGTTCTGCTTGTCCTCATGCAAAGCACTCTCTTTACTCACCCTGCGTTAGCAGTGGGGGAACTAGGAGCTGTTACCGAATGTGTGCAAGTTTACGTCCTGCTCTGGCATAAACTGTCATGATTTAGCTTGTTTTAAAGCACTGTCGCACACAGAAGCAAAGACTTTGATAACAAGAAGGGCTACAGGTAGTTCATCTGCTTCCAGTGCCGTTTCCTTCGTTTCACAATAGAGACGCTGCTGCCTGCAGATGAAGGAAAACTGACGCAGTTCCTGTCCATCCTAGCCAGAAGAAACCAAATGTTCTTTTCAGTTCAAAGTGACAATCCATGATGGCTTTCCTTGTATTAATATTTCCTTCAGTGTTAGCACACAGAAGCGTGCCCGCTCAGGGAATGAGTTCTATCTTCAGGTGCCGCGCCTGTGCTTGCGGACACCGGGCTGTGTGGTTGGCCAGTGGTGCACGGCCCGCACAATGTTACTGCTTACCTAGAAGCACGTGTGACTTGCATGCTGACCATGTGGCAAAAGTACCTGTAGTTGAACAGCACTGGAATATGGCATGTGAAGTGTCTGGAGGGCAGCACTGGAGTACTGCGGGCACGTCTTCAGAAAAACGACCTTGCCCTCCCTGCTGTTACTCAGTTATGCCGTAGGGGAAAATACCTCCCTGATGGTCTGTGGCATCCTGGTACGTCACAGCCTGCTCCGAGTATGGAAACATGCTTTGATACAGACAGCATTGCAAAACTGCTGTATTCTTCTTGTTTCAACAGTGGTTACTCAAGTGGTTACTCAAGAACTGTTTCAGTGGAGGAGATGAAAGTTTGATTTGGCGTACTCTGTTTCTTGAGTGCTGAGGAAGGTGCACCAGGTACAGTACAATACGAAGGCAAACATCCAGTACCTTCCTAGCATATCTTTGGGTACTGCATGCAGATCCGGAACTCAACCCTTCTTACTACATCTTAATGGACTTTTCTTACGCAAATTCCTCTGTCTGCTTTTGGAGCTTTTAGAAGCTTTTGGCATCCACTGTGTCTTGTGGCAGTGAATTCCCCAGTTGCGTATGTGGTATATGAAAAACATCTCCTTTTGTTTCTTCCCCTTTTTCCCAGATGTCAGAGAACTTAGTAAGGGAACTTCCAGTACCTTTACCTTAAAAAAAAAAAAAAAAAAAAAAAAAAAAAAAAAACAATCTTCCTTACTGTGTTTTCTTTAAAAAGTAACTTTTTACAAATCCGTGTTTATCGTGCTTGTAAAAGCTGCACTGCAGTCTGTGTTTTAGGATGATGGTTGAAATACTTCATCACACCAATTTTAATGCTTGTATGGGATATAAGGAGTGTGAGCAAATAAAAGGAAGAAAGTGTATTATTGTGTGCTGTTAAGTGTAGCAGCTTGAGATAACAAGAACTGTGAAGTCTACTTAAAGTTCCTGGTTTTGTTGTTGTTTGGCCAAGAGGTGAAAATAGTATTGGTTAGCATCGCAGCTGACACTGAAGCTCAGAGTGGGCTCTGTGTATACATGAAGCATTCAGCAGTGGGAAGAATCAGGCCCTGAGACCCTGCACATCTGGGACCCACTGTGTGCCTTGGCCATATGGAGAACTTGTGTCGCTTGTAACGTAGTTGGTGAATTCAAACTCCTGCCCTGAGTCAGTACAGCCACGCTTGGTGTGTGCAAGCAGACCTGGTAAGAATGGTCTCGTTTAGATCTGCCTGTTAGAAACATCTTGAAATTAAATATAACCAATGCAAAGTAAGCGTCCATTGAGCTGAGTTTAGTTTGAAACTAGTGCAGCTCTTCAGTATAGGAATGACGTCAGTGTTCCTTTCCTCACGCACAGTTTAATTGCCCTCCTTTAAAAAGGAAGTTTATATCTCCAGCTGAGTGTGTGCCAGGCTCCTGACATGCATGACAATTGAACTGTCTTTTTCTGCTGGCTGTTTAACACCACTATTGGCATACAGAATCACGTAATTTGAATGGCTTGGCCTAGCAGGAAGTGATCTTAAGTGTAAAGATGAAAATGCAGCACGGTGAAGTTGCCTAGTTAGCATAAAACTGAATTTTGCCCTGATATTCTTAGTACAGTGATAAATTAAAGAAAAATACCCATCTTGTTACTGCATCCAATTACATCAATGCAGTGAGGTGCTGCTTTTATACCGAGCCTTCTCATTGTATTATTTTTTTGTTACTGCAGAGCACTGTTAGAGCTTTAGATACACCACTTTTTTTTTTTGAACACGTTTTCTTGGCATAAATTGGTGTGTTTTCTTGGTCTGTCACATCAAGCAATATCCCTGTCAGTGCCAACTAATTGCTATCAATCAAATGCTGAGCATGAAAGGCTGGTCTGAATGTTTATTAAAGCACGGTAAAAGTATGGGGCACGCGATTTCTTGTCAAATGCAAGGCTAGAATGATGATTCTGTGGGAAATGGGCTGACACATCTACGTTTTGCAGTTAGGAGCTGCGATGCAGGTGGGCAGATGAAGCAGGCGTGAGTGATTTCTGTCAGGATTTAGTGCCTGTCACTTGGGGGTGAGTGTGAAAGTGGTCAAGAGGAAACCGTTCCTCCTCAATTGCTGCAGGACCATCAGGGACCATCTGCTTGCTCACGAGCTCTGCTGGCACAGCCACAGCCGATGGGATGGTGCTGTAGGGCAAAAGGAGTGCATGTGATACTCCATGTCAGATAGCTGAAATAGTCCACTAGCATTCTACTTGGATAACTTCTGGGGTAATCCAGTCAAGTGTGAATCTTCCCCTGTTAATTGACTTGTTTGCGGGCTGTTCATTTTAGCGTTTGTCTTGGCGTCCAACCTAGTGTTTATATCACATGTATTTTATTAAGAAAATAGCAGCCTGTAGCCTAGCTGTCCAGGCCTGGTTTGGAAACTCAGCACCTCCTACCAGACTGCAAGTACCGGGAGTGGGGAACAGCGGTTGCATGGGGCCAGGTATCCCTTCCCTGCAGAGCTGTGGTGTCTGGTACCTTTGTATGGATGCAGGGCTCAAAAGGTCACAGCTCTTTTGTGTGTGCGTGTTTATTGCCTCCAGTTTAGTTCTCAGGAGTCCCATTTCATGACCACCATCAGTCCTGGCCAGGGCATCAGACAGGTCAGGGGTGTTATCTCTTTCTTTATGACTCTTGGATGTTTTTTTTAGGAGAAGTAGTCATTCTTTCTCTTTCTTACAAGCCCATTTGAAAGTTCTATAAATAACCCTGGCTATCAGCCTTTTAAACATTTTTATTCTTTAAAGGATGCTGAGTATTTACCTTAACTTTAAAACAAGACAAAAACTTTAAAACCCAAAGCAATTGAGATACTTCACAGCTGCCTGGAATAACAGCCTAAGTGTAGGGGAAATAGTGGGGTTGAAAATGGGACCAGCAGCAATGCGTTATTTTTGCCTGTTTTCTAACAAAAGCAGGGGACTTACATTGCAGTTGTAATTTTTGCTCTCTCCTCTCATAGGGAAACCTCAGTCTCATTTATTAGAAATGTTGGCTTTCTTTTTTAATAAAGTTGTGCTTTGAAGAGGGCATTGAGAAGAAGATGGCGTCTCTTTTGCTGAGGCGCCGTTTGAAGCAGTGTCCAAGAGAGGAGAGGCACGTCCCATCCCATCCCTGTAGCGTCCCGCTGTGGTATTTTGGGTTTTCACAGTAACCCGTTTGCTGGAGGAACGTGGCCTCATGTCAGCTGACTTCAGGCCACAGGGCTTGTAATATGGGCTTTTCTGGGGTTTACCACTACCAGATGGAGCTTTGTTTTCTGTGTGCTCGAATTTCATATTTGTAAAGACGCTAAGTCAGAAGTATTTAAAAAATACCTATTTCTTTCCCCAGTGCAAATAGGGCCAACTTAAAGCTTGTCAGATCTTGACTTCCCTCCCGAAGTATCTCTTTCCTTTGGGGCTGGGGTGGATGGGCTTGGGCTGAGCCCGGAGCGCTGGGCATCAGAACCAGACGAGCTGCTACCTTACCCAGCATTCGCTGCCAGAGTTTGGCATCTTGGCTGCTTTCAAGCTGTTCCTTTTCTGTCACAAAATGCTGGACATGTGCAGAGTGCGCTGAGAGCAGGGTGACCTCAGCGGAGGCCTGCTGGTATCTTACCTTCTGAGCAAGACAGAGCTCTTTGGAAGCGGTTTTCAAAAGTGAGGAAGCAAATATCTGTTTGTGGTTGGCCAAACCAAAACCACGTCAAAAGCAGAGAGCGCTTCTGTATATTTAGGTACGTCATATAGTTTTCCACAATATTATTCAATCACTGCATGTGATTTTATTCACAGATTATTCATATTATTGGAGAAACTGAAAGTCTCCTCCCCGTTGTGCTAGGTATAACAGATAGATGTTCCCTCTCGGGAGAAGGTTGGTATGCAGGACCAAAGAAAACTGATGGACACGTGGGGTAGGTGGAGAAAGAAGAACAGTTTTCTCCCCATGCAATGGTGTCTGTGTTGTAAGACCAACCAAAATGCTCTCCCGTTTCCCTTGGCTTGGCTACCAGGCTACGGTAGTTTACAAACTGCGAAAAGAAATACCATTGTGAGCATGCTGCATTGTGTCCTGTGAAATAATAATATTGCACCATTCAGATCACATCAGATCTGCCTGTCAGTGCTTGAATACGGGGTAGATCTGATTCCCAGCTGCACTTTCAGAGGACATTTGAAAAATGAAGGGTCACGGGGAGGGGTCCCCGCGGGCTGCATGACTGGTTACGAGATTCTTGGCTTTTTTCATCGTGCTGTATGCAATGACAAGTGCCTTCTCCATGTCTGTGTGCAACTGAAAGCAGTGATTTGCATTAGATAGCATAGGCAGAAAAGGACATACAGATTGTTTTGAAGGAAGTGAAAATTGTTCTGTTTATACAAACTGGTGCATTTTAAAAGAGTTTCCAAACCTTCTTTTCCTATAAACAGGTTTGTGAAAGTGTGTTTAGGGGTTAATGTTACAGGCTTCGGTGACTTGAAGTTGCAAGAACCCTTGGAATGTGTAAAGAGGGGAAGGATTCCATAGATAAGGCTGAACTGTGAACTCAGGGCACAATCCAGTTTATACCTTAATCTCCACCAATAAAAGCAGCATCAGCTGTCTGACTGAGTCAGGACACTGTTCCTCCTGGTAGAGTTGTTCACATGAAGAAAGTAGGCTGTGACACCTGAGAAGAGGGCGAAGAAGGTGTGCGGTGTTACTCTTGCACTTTGAAGCATATAAAGCAGAAATGTTTAAAAAAAATCAAATCAAAAAGTGTTTGTATGAGGCTGTGTAGTCAACTCAGGTTTATGAAACTTAGGAATTCTTATATATCTTTTAAATTCAACCCTTACTCTGTCACCTCCCTCCATTCCAGTATATTTCAGCATTTGCAGTGTTACATTTGGATCTACAGTTGTGTTAAAAATGGCATGAAGAGAATCAGACTTTTTTTTTAACTCAGTGTTTGTGCTGAGTGGCGTTGGGGAATTCGTTTTCTTCTGGCCAGCAGCAGTCAAAGACAGCAAAGTGCTCACGCAGCAGGTAACAAACCAGGGCAGGTGCCTGCAGCATCCCCACACATCGGGACAGCAATCCCGTGCAGCGGGGCAGCAGCAGGCTGGGAGCGACCTGCTCTGCACGGGCAGGGATGTGGGGAAGAGCAGCGCAGAGTGAAAGCAGAGTTCAGACGGAAATATTCAAACATCAACATGGAAAAATCTGACTCAGTCGGGACTCTGTGTTTGATATTTTATCAGCAGAGGCCTATTATTTAGTTTGCATGTTAGCTCACTTTCCTTGCCATGATTGCTGTGGTTACCTCCTCCCAAGTTTTCTTCTCAAGACGTTGTCCATGTGGAAAAACATGGGAATGTGTAGGTTTGTGCAGGTCTTGTTTTCTTGGACTCAGAACTTGGATTCTTTAAACGTGCAAACAAGACTGATGGTATTCTATGTCTTTTATGTGAGAAATATCTCTTTGATGAGACTTGAGAAAATAGAAAAAAATATTCTTGATTGTAATACAGAAATAAGGTGAGATGCTTCCTGGGATCACAGCTGCATCTTAAATGTAATGGTCACTGGTTGCATCCTGGGGTGTTTGAAACGCGGAATTTGAAAATCTGCAGGAAAATAAATGAAATTACATTAATTTTAAGTCCAGTAACTTTCCTTCATTTCCAAAAGCGCCTCGTGAATTTGGGATGACTGCAGGAGACTGCCTGAGAACCCAGATGTTTAAGAAAGTGATGGCTGGGCAGACGTTGAAAATCAGACTTCTTAATCTTGAATTCAGCTGAACCTCTCTGTTGCCCCCCAGAAACGAAGGCGTGTAAAATCATATTATTTTCTGGCCGTTTCTAAAGCAGCCTTACAGGCAGAACAGGCTGTTACGTGGTCATTCTGTGTGGAGCAGCATCCCATGACCCTATTAAGATCAGGAGATTGCTACGTTATTCTAATTCTCATTTACACACTATCTTTCTTTTTTTGCATAATTCCAGCTTGTTTTCTGACCTAGGACATCTTTTGTTTTCTTAAGATCGTAATATACTCAGACCATAAGAACTGGGCATGGGCGTGAAGGTCAGAACAATTGCCTTCTATTTCTCTCTGTTGCTGAGTGATGGGCTCAAAATCCTTCCCTCTGTGTTAACCTATCTGCAAAAGTGGAGATAATGCTGCTTATAGGCTTCTATGAAGCACTCAGAGGGTTATCTTTTTTGATAGGCTGCTTCTTAGAGAAGGATAAAATGACTTGAGTGCCTGTGCCAAAACTAGACTGCACTGAACATTTGGAGAAATTGATTTTAATTTAAATTTTCACTCTTGCTGCTAGTGAAAGCCAGAAGGGAAGAAGCATTTCAAAAAGCAGGCTTCACTTGCTTGTTTCTTTTAGGGCTCCTGGAAAGCAGGAAGTGCAGCAGTTCTTATGAAAGAGGTGCAACCCATGATTTTAATGAGTAAAGTTGGAGAAATGCCTACAAGGGAGCATTCTTATTTAAACTAAGCCTCAAACCCCACTACTGGTGTTTAAGGACAGTGCGATGAGGTGCTAAAAATACTCTGTTCCTCCATCCCTTTTCAATTAGGGATTGCTAATTTGAGCTAAAACTCTTGCTTACAAGATTCTTAATGAAAGGACTTTGAAGTGGAGAGAAGACCAGAAAAATACTGTGTGCTATGCAGCACCTCTATAGGGCAGTGATGGCAGAACCTCTGGGTATAGGTCACTTCTATTAGTACCAGCTTCTCTCTGGTGCCAAGCTGATGTCGAGAGCTGGCTATCCCTGGTCTCCATGGGTCCCGTGCTCCAGAGAAGATTTCTCTGTCACGCTGGAAGTGATGTCTCCAGGCTCCGTAGGCACGGGGGATCTGAGTGGGCTCTGCTTTACCAGGGCCTGCCCATTCTGGCTGCCGCCCAGCCTGCAGCCCACTGGGGTAGCGGCCAAGGTAAGGAGCTCCTGCCCGCCGCGCAGCACCCTGCGCCGTGCCACCTGCTGCCGCTTCTGCGAGAGCTGCTCAAGGCTTGAAGTTCTGGGTTTGAGCAGTCAGATCGCCATAAGGCCTTACAAAGGGAAACAAAGGCTGAATACAGTGCTGTAAAGGCGGCCACTAAGGAAGCGGGTCGGTTTGCCTGGATTTACAGCCTTCTGGGACCATCCCAAATGCACTGCCCAGCTTCTGCCTTCAAAAAAAGAAGTGTCCTCTTGGCTCTATTTTCAGCCCAGTGTCTGCCCACCCCCCTCCATCTTTTTTTGAAGCCACCATTTTCTTCATATGCTTATTCTCAAGGATTTTTGTCATTATATCATGCTTCTCAGAAGAGTTGCTTTTTAAAAAAAAAAGAAAAAAGCAGCCTCTTGTCAGAGGAATGTGCAAGCAGAGTACATTTAAGAGCCACATTCTGTGCTGCCATGGCAACTGGAGTTTTAAAAATGATACCATCGGTGTTCCAAAATGATGCAACCTACAATGAACATCAGGACTAATTAAGAAAAGTAGAGTGTGCTCTGTGCTAAGGAGGAGAAACAGTGAGGGGACCATTTCCTTGTTAGGAAGGGGAACTGTTCCCCTTGTTGTTATTTTCTTTTCTATCCTGCGAGTGCCGTCTTCTGTTTGGGTTTTTGTGCCTGTGCTGGTAATGCCCTCGTGGCGGTCAAAGGATGTTTGTTAGAACATGTCATGTTTGTCCCTGCTGGTTCTGTGGGCGGCCTGCTGATGATTCTGCAGAACCAATTAATTTATTTTTAATAACAGCAGTGCTGGGGTGCAGCTCTATGAGGTGCGAAGGTCGTGTCCCTGCTGGCCTTGCAGCGGTGGTACCGATAGCGAGGGATTCCTGCCACGGCCTGGGATCTGTGTCATAAGCAAAGCTGTGCGCTCAGCATCGCCCCTTGTTGTTCTTCATCCCCAGCTTTCATTAAGCCACCAGCAATGCAGAGGGAGCAATAAAAAATGGAAGTCCCGGGGCAGATGATGGTGCATGGAGGAGTCAAGAGGGCTTGAAAATGGCAAAGGTCACAGGTTAAGACCCTTTACTGGGAAGAACAGAAGCAGTCTGGGCTTGTTAATGCAGTGACTGGGATTTTTAGTATTGGGTAGAGAAAGTGAGGAGGCTGGGAAAGGAGAGCAGCCCAGGCCCTCTGTGAAGTCTCAAGAAGCTTAATTGTGAATATTACCACTAATCCAATGAACTGGATACCTCCTTCTACCTCTTCTTTTTTTTTGTTGTTTTTCTTTTTCCCCATGCCAAAAATTAACCTTTTCTGGATAAACTGTTCAGTCTGTTTAGGAGAATAAAACTGAATCCTGCTGTTTCCAGGAAACCAAACAAGAGACCGTATCTGCTAATTAAATTACTAAAACCCAAATAGCTATGAAATTTCCAAACAGGACTGCTTACTCTGGGGAAGATAATTACATTTCCAGTCTGAGGATAAGCCTGCCTTTATCGGGCAGTGTCAGGTTCTCCTATTGGTACCGCAGGTGCAGTTACCCACCAACCAGGAATCCTAAACATGGGTTGGTGTGTGCAGGTAAAACAGTGTAACTGCCCCGACTTCCTGGAAAGCTGTAGTTGTCTGGCTGTTTCCTGCTACACACGTATTATGGTTTCTATGCCTAGCAGCCTTGAGAAACAGATTTTGTATTCTTTCAAGGTTGTTTAATGATGTATTTTAAACAAACAACAATAAAAAAAAATAGCCAGAAGCGAGCAGGGCAAGGACAGCTCTCCACGCCTGCCCTGCGGAAGGCGCATGGCGGCAGTGCTGCTGCCACCCCCTGCCCAGGGAGCACCCGCCCTGTGTGTGCTGCTGGGGAGTTCCTTCATCTGAACTGGTACACACCGAGTTCATGCCCCAACCACTTCCCAAAAGGCTGGTATTATAAGAATCTGATTTCTCTTTTCTTTTGCTGATGAGACAGATTGAAAGTGTGTTTTATGGGCACACCCTTTCAGGTTTCTGTATCTCCTAGCTTGCATTAATTTTTAATCACTTCCTCCAGTTGGCATGCAACAACACCTCTGAGGACCGGCTGCGTTTATTCTCAGGCAAGCACTACTCAGCCTTCTTTATCAAAAAATCTAAGGTGACATGACCTTAAAAACTTAAGAAAATGGATTGTAATTTCAGGTACACTGGTATGCATTTGCTCCAGGGGAGCAATACGAGCTTTGCTGAGATCAGAATCTGCCTGCAGAAAGCCTTACAGTGTAGAGCAAATTTGAGCTTCTGGATTTTCTGGCCTGCTACGTGCATCTGTTAGCAGAGGATTCATTGTGCATAATTCCCGAATTGCTGCTCTCTTTTCGGGCAAGAATCCTACTGGTGCAGGGTTTCATTTATCCTATTGTTCTGAAGGTTTAAACTCATCATATTTCAGCAGGCAAAATGAATGCTTAGGAGAATGTGTGTGTCTGTATATGGATACAAGTTCAAAATGTCTACATATGAACCCCTCTGTGGTGATTAAACGTGCCGTTTCATTCCCCAGGTGATGTGCCAGATTGATTCCAGTTAGAACATGTAACTAGAGAGCTAGCATAGAGGAAGGGATGGGCAGTACATGGGAAGTGAGTAACCTTCTGCGTGAAGGGTGGGCCCATGGCTTTTAGAAAAGCAGCAGGCCCTACATCTGTAGGATCCAAAGGCTCTGCTTTAATGTTCTGTTTTCAGGCGCTGTGGCAGCAGGTCTCAGTGCTGGAACCTCGCTACCATTGTAGCAGCCTTTGCTGCTGGTCTGTGGGCTGAACGTTCAGGTCAGAAACCCAACAGAAGCTCAAGGTGAAGTTTGGGGTGAAGCGCATGTGTGCCTGCATACACAGAAATGCAGAAGTTGAAAGCCTCTGCCATGCAAATGCGCCTTTAAACCACTGGCAGGGGGTTGCCTGTCCCGAAGGCACAGGAGGAAGTCATGCAGCGCTGGTGAATGGGTTTGCCTTGGCTGCGGTCCCAGCCAGGGAAATTGTGCGACAATTTTAGGGCAAAGGTTCCCCTTGGGTGACATTCTGCTGTATTTCAAATGCGCCGTGCGTGCACTGAGCCCTGCGCGGTGCTCCTCAGCCCCGAGACAAACAAGGCTTCAGAGAATTACCGAGCTGCTTGATGGGGATGACCCCGCTTGTCGCTGAATGACAAAGGAGTGGCTGTGCTGGCCGGACAAGAGTGTGCTGGCAGCTGTGCACAACTAACAGATCTCTGGGCAGGCTTGTCACCAAGCATCGCTTTTACATACGCATCTGCACAGGTACCCGTACACAGAGCGATGTTAGCGCTGCTGAACGGAGCCCAGATGCCTATTAAAGGACACGTGACGCGCGTCTCGCATGCCGGTGTGTCATTCCGGAAAACCACACGCGGATTTACCAGGCCATGGAGGCCGAGCTGCCTCTCGTTCCCGGGCCTCCCTGCTGCGGCTCCGAGGATGCCTGCGAAATGCGTCAGCCCTGGCGCGGCGGTGAGCCGGGCAGACGGGGCGGCTGCGCGCAGGACGGAACAGCCGCAGTCTGGGCTCCCAGCCTCCTGGCTAGACTGGAGAAACTTCTAATTGAGTTCCTGAGCCTCCCCTCCCCTCCCTGCAGCTCGGCTGAAAAACACCCTGGCTGCCAGCCATGCCCTTTCACAGTGACCTTGCCTGCAAATAGCACGCAGGAATTTTTACAGGCACTGTGTGCACTTGGAAAAAGGGCTGGGGGTGTCAGGAGGGAGCTAGGAAGGGAGCAGTGCTGCTCCTTTGGGATTAAAGGCTCGATCTCATTGGCTTCCGCCCCCCACCAAAACTGCTCAGGCCCTGAATTGCAGATGTCATTTCTTCATGCTTGCTCTTTTTTGTGATGCTCTGGATTAATTTCTCTCTTCTGATTTCACGACAAATTGTAAGTCTCTAAAGATTGAGGTAGATGATCGAATTAAAGGAAATTGTTTAAAACAGGGGAAGGATGATATGTGATGTGCCCAGGCTCCTTGTGCATATGATTATTCTTTGGCATACATGTTAAAATACTTACATGAGATACTGAGGGAGAGAGAGTGTATATATGTGTGTGTGCATGCATATATATATATATATATATAAGTCCATCTATCCAGTTATGCACGATCATAATGTAAATTGATACTAGCAATGGCTGTCCACTTAATATATATACATAGAAAGCAGCAACAGCCATTGGTTAAAAATAACCCCAAGTTCTTCTCTCAGATTACTTAAATTAAACTTAGAACATTTGATGTAAAAAGTTAGGCCCTTAGATTCCATTTAAGAATAATTAATTACTGCTTCTGAGCCACTGTGATCCGGGCAATAGAGATCACTGGGTTAGGGACACAGGAGCAACACATCATGTTGCATCTGACCCTTGTGGGACATTGAAAAAGCCACCTTGGCTCCTGTACCTTCTGCCATCGATATTAAGGCAAATTACAGGCTTTTTTTGGGAGGATGAGTCTTGTACAGTGTGAACAACGTAAGCACAGGCATCCCCTGAGCCTTTGCTGGGGCCTCTGGGAGTGCTGCAGCAGTGTTACTGCCTTTGCATTTTCTTCTGTAGCCTTGAAGGCAGGGCAGAAATGCTCTTGCTGTTCGTCCTGTGGTGTCACAAGCTCTGTTCATCCTGGAGTTGCTCTGTGCAGTCTCTCGGGTTTGAAGGTGTTCAGCACTTTTCAGGATCACCCTTTTCACACGTTGCAGTGTCTCAGTTGTATCAGGCTCTTTAGACTTATATTAGGACTTCATGATACGAGAAGGAAAATTGATCATATAGAAGCGGCTTTAATTAAAACTTGTTTTTCTTGTCTGCTCTCCTGTGTTTATGTCTGTGGCAACCCATTCCGTGTAGTCAGCAAGCTTCTTTTCACTGCTCTGAGAAATTCAGCTGTTGCAATCAAAGGTAATTTTGTTTGTGTAAGATATTCATCTCCAAAGGAAGGGCCAAGAGTAGGGGTGAAAGAGAGGACAGTAGGCAGATAACTTAAGTGTTTCTGCTAGGCCTTTCTGACAACCCCAGTAATTCTTTAATGGCTTCCTAATAAAGTTTAACATAATTATGTATGAGAGTTTTTTTGGATTGCTTTTCTGCTCAGTGTCTTGAAGGGTATGAAAAAGAAGCAGTCAGAACCAGAAGAGATGTGTGTATTTCTCAGTGCTGCATTGATATGATGCTGCAGCAGAGTCTGAGCTCTTCTTATCTTTTATACGGAAAGGGAGTAATGGGCTAAATATCATTACGTGAACCCAACTGTAAGATTCATTGATACGCACTGTGTTCCTGGCAACCCGTATGTAAGCAACCCAGAGTCTCAGGGTTTTGATACCTAAAGAAAAAGGGATTCTTCTGTTACAGGATAGAATTTGCTTAGTGTGACTTTTTCCGAGACATATGGTGCAGCAGCACCTGTTTTATAAGTATGATCTCAGTGCGAGGGAGCAGATCATCCAGAATAGAGGAAATTTCATCTCTTTCCCATACTTCCACCTGGCCACCACCTGCTCCCCTGTGGAATTGGCCCCATTCCTGGGGCTCGCCACGCCGACCTTGGGTGGGTGGGAGGAAGCTGAGGCAGACAGCGAGCACACAGAGTGCCGGGTAGGCAGAGGGGCCTGGAAAGAGCAGCTTGGACAGGAGGCAGGCCGTGTTGTGTTGGCTGGCTGTCGCCAAGGGGTGTTGACTGGCCTGAGGGCTGTCGGCTGTCGCTCCTCGTCTACCTGGTGCAGCAATCTCAGTAGCTGGGTGTAAAAAGCCTGGTAATTCACATCTGAAGAAAGATCCGTTGCTGCCTGATAACACAGTGGCAGCTTGGAAGTTTCCATCATTCCAGTCCTGCATCACAGAATACTGGTGATAACAGCTGGGAGTATCTAAGTGTAGTTGGCAGTGATGTTCACGCACCAGGGATAAACATCCCGACAAAACTGCCGTGTTTATTTCCATGTGGATGTTACTGCTTGGTAAATTCCAACACATCTGGTTGTCACCACTGAGATTTGCCAATAAAAAGAAGGGTATTTTGCCTCCTTTTTCAGAGAACAAATTGAGCGTGGCTGCTCTTGTAAAGAAGATTTGAAAAGTTCACAGATTTTATTCCTCCTTTTCTCCATTCACCCCACCTCCCTTGAGTTTAACCACCTTTCTTCACTTACTTGGTGTGACCACAAATATTCAGCCATGGTTTCCTAACTTAATCCAACCACACTGGTGATCGTGGTGAATGCTAGCAGCTTCAGAAGGAAGAGCTGTGTTAATGTAATGAACCTGCATGGAGCTGCTTCGTTAATGGAGCGCTTGGCTGAAGCACGTCCTGTTGGGATCAGTTGGGAATGGTGCCCCTGGGTTTCATTAATCCGCAGTGAATTTATAGGTTATGGAATGTCAGGCTCTGAAGTGAGTTCAAAAATCAAGTTGTTCATAATAATTTTTAAGCCTTACATATTGCACAGGTCGGTGGTTTACTATGGCAGGTCACCATTATCCCTCGTTCTCCTCTGGGTAAGGTGAAGGGGAACAGCCGCAGTTCGCTGGTGGAATCAATGCAGCTGGGAATCTGCTTGCTCCTGTCCCAGCCCTGTGCCTCACTTCTCTCTCTGCCACCCACGTGTGCTGAACAGGGCTTGCTGTAGGTTTTGTGTCAGCTCCTGGTTGGTGTTAGTGGATGGACAACTTCTCCTTTAGCGTGCAGGGAAGGGGAAAAGAGGGACATCCGGAGGAGAAAGTTACTTACATGTTCTTGGCATGGCTGAGACCGTCTGCAAAGAGTTTGCTTGAACACGCTGCAAGTTGGAGCCAACAGAGACAGCCAGCTAGTGTGGTGCAGCTCTTGTTGATCTGCAGCATTAATTTAAGCTTCTTTCCATGTTACTGCGTTTTCACTTCCTTTTCTAGAAGAACAGCAAACTGTAGATAAATGCTGCTCTAATTGCCTGTGTGCCCCACGTGCATGCTGCAGCACTGGGGAGAATCTGTGCAAGGGGGAGATAAGTAAACCACCTCTGTTTAACGAGAATAACTTGTTTTTGCTTTGGTTCCAAACCATTCCTTTCCTATATAGAAAGCTGTAACGGTTGCCTTGATGTATGGAGGACGGTATGAAATTGTCTTTTATTCACGGTGGGTTTCCTTCTCATCTGAGAGGATTAATGCGTGCCTACATAAGATGTCAGAAAAATACATAGGAAGTCTGCCTTACTGAGCGTTCCTATAGTTTGTCCTATGTATATTAAGGCATACGTACACTGTTCAAGTACAGCTTGTTTGGAACACTGTTGGGTTTAGTGGAGGAAAATGAGGCCAAGATGGCCTTTGTTAGTGACTCCCTGTAATCTAGCTTGTGGCTTTGGCCTCTCGCCTCTCTTGAATTTATTTTCAAGCATTACAGATATTAAGAAGGCGATGAATATGGGGTTCAGATGACTGCATCCATAGAGAAGCAGACATCTGCAAGCAGGATCCTCAGCAGTCATTTCAATGTGAGCTGCTTTTGTTGGTTGGTTAGAACCAGCAGCCTTATTGTCTCTTGGCATAGGTGCATCCTTGGGCGGTGCAAGCACAAGCAGAGCATGTTCTTACACCTGTGGCTGGGCTAAGCAGAGGGCTAAGCTTGTGCCATTACAGAAGCCATTTGTTTGCCATCTATTCTTATGGGGCCCTTTTTGCTTACTTTGAAGCTCCTTTATGCTGCCGTAAAGAGATTTAATGCAATTTGAATGCAATTTAGAATGCACTGTGCAGTCGGTCACCAGCTTCCGAGCACATAAATGGGAAAATTAACAGCTGTTCTCAAGTGTAGCTGGTTTCCTGAGGACCACCTCCCCCCTCTGACGGGACACGGCGGTGATTGTGACGCGCGCTGGTGAAGCACAGCAGTCGGGGCTGACCCTCTGAACCATCCCGAAGTCCAACAGCATTCAGCAGCTCCCGGTGCCGCCTGCCAAGTGCATGTTATCGTGGTGTCTCCGAGCTGTGTAGCCATTTACAGATAAGGGAAGGTTAGTGCCCTCGGAGCAGTAGGGCAGTGTTTACAAAGGTGCCGGTACCAATTTAGCACGTCATTACGGTGCTTGTTTCTTTGCCTCTTTTTCGTGACTGGGGGCAGTCCAGCTCCAGGTAGAACATTCCTAATTCTGGTCGGGCAGGCAGGCAGCCCGGCAGGGTGTTCTTAGGGCTGTTGGTGGCCCATTCGCAGTGCCTGTATGGATGTACAGCTCTCAGCGTGGTGCGTGTCAAACCAGACGATAGCGGTGTCATGCAGTCCCTCCAGTAGAAGTGGGACTAGGGACATACAGAAATTGCATTCCTTTGTCTCTTACATCCTCTGTAAGCCCAATCTAGACTGTAAGAAGAGGTCTGTCCTTTCTTATTTAGGTTGTAAACTTTTGGGGACAGAAATTGCTTGTGTATGTGTGTATTTGTAACACTGCCTTTGCTTGAGATACGTGAAAACTTTTGCAATATTAATACAGGAAGAACAGGATAAATTTAAAGTTTTTAAAGTAAGGTCTTATCTGTGAACTGAGAATTCTTTCTCTCTGCCAAGGAGGAAGAAAGGATATAGATAGCCTCTCACTGTTATGCGATTGCTGAACAAAGAAGGAAGTAATTAGGCCACACCCTTTCTGTGTTCCCTTCCCCGCATGGATGTGGATTTCAGGCTGAGACTTAAAAGAATCTTAAAGGTAGGGGAGGACGGGTTGCCTAGGAAAACAGCCTGAGCGATACTGAGCACACGCAGGGCACTGTGCACCAACCTCATCTGGCTTTGCTGCCAGCTGAAACAAGAAGTTAGGTACGATTCCGTTTTCCTCCTTCCATATTTCTTTTTCCCATTAGCTTTAGAGTCAGTTAATGTTTATACAGACTGAGTCACCCATCCCTACCCAGCCACCAAAGAATGCATTTAATTCGCAGCTCAAGAAGCAAACTGAATGTTTAAATTGACTCAACCTTTGTGAAGGCTTTATCCGTTCTGGAGGAGAGCACTAAGTGAAACCAGGGGAAGGCAGCCTGCAGCACCCAGCTTACGGCTCACGCTGTGGGATCGTTTTCACAAAGAACACTGCATGTTCAGAGCAGATTGGGAGTGGCATCATGAATTCTGGAGCCGGGACAATGGCTGCTTTTTGCAGTGCACAGAAGTGCAGAATGGCTGGGCAGCGTCACAGAACATTTGGGGCTCTTCAGACTGTTTCTAGAAGTGTCAAGCCCTTAGAGCGCTGGGATTTGGATACCTTACAGGGATTTAATTTTCATAAAGTGCTGAATACACACATTCTGAAAAACAGGATGCTTGAAACTTGTCATATGAAAAGCCTCAGTTGTTGCCTTTCAAAAAATGTTTGCTCTTTGGCCAGTTCTTCAAATGTCGTGATGATGGTATTAAAAAAAGCAATCAAATATGGGCTATATAGCATTAAACCAAGCTTTGTTTTATTTTTATTTTTATTTTCCATACATGTTTGTTATACATTTGGACCACTAAAGGAATTTAATGCAGCTGGATTGAAGGTGTAAGTCGCTAGGCTGTGTGTGGCTGGTTGTGGGAAGCATCCTTGATCTCTGCTCTACGGACTCCGCATATCTGGAGAGCCTCCTTTGCAGGATGCAGTGCCATTCCCAGGTCTCTGCCTGCTGTTCCATACCGAACCAATGCTTCAGCAGCCGGGTAGCAAAGCAGCAGAGAAAGGGGGTAAATTGTCCCTCTTGATTTGCACGATTTCTGTTCAATATTTTTTGGTAAGCAGCCAGAAATCTCTCCACACTGCCGCTCTTTCTCCCTCCTATGCACACTGTCTCTAGCTTTTCCCTTCCCTTTTGTGCCAAGAATGTGGCAGGGGGAGGGGGAACCGCACAGGAAATGCCTCTTCTTTTCTCTAACGACATTTCCAGCTGCATTTGGATGGGAGAATTCGAGGAGGGGGAAAGCATCAAATCAGTGGAAAGTTGTTCAGCTGCCAAGTCAAACTGGTACATTTTAGCTCTGGAGACAGTAGAGCCTTTTCTCTTGAATTTTGGCCCATTTTGAAAGTTCCGTTTTTGGAAAAGCAGGGGGAAAAGAAGTTAGTGACATCAGTGCTCCTGGTTTTTATTTACATGCAGATTTCTTTGCAGGGCTAAATTATAGCTTGACTTTTAAAGGTTGTCGTTGCAATCAGTTTAGAAAGGCTTAAGAAGGGCGATGCCTTTTTATTTTACAGCAAGGAGTGTCTGCCTGCCTGTCCGTGCTGTGCTTATCTCACCACACACCTCTGTGCCGTGCCACAGCCTCCTGCTTTCTGCTGGCTGTCCTCTGCTCCGTGGTGCTTCAGTAACCTGTCTGTCACACCTGGTGTGCACACATTGCAGTGCAGAATCAGCCTCCATTCAAGTAACTTTGTAGATTGGTCGGTGCAAGGATAGCCTTACGATTTATGAGGTGCTGAGAAAGCAGAGGGATTAGTTGTGAAGTAGAGAAACGTAGATAGGACAGAAGATGAAAGGTGTTCTAACCAGATAGTGTGATTTGCCATCTGCATCTCAGCCCAGCGAGGAGGAGTTCTCCCCAAATTGTCCAAGTGTTTCAAGAGGAGCAGGCTCTGCCTGTAGCATGCTAAATTTGGAGTTTATCGCAGTTGTTGGTTCCATGCCCAGCATCCTGAGATCTTTTGTTCCCTTATGTTCAAATAGAACAGACTTGTGAGAGTAAAACTGGTGATGGACCTAATGGAAGCAGCAAGCAAAGACTGGGATCCTTCTGGTGGTAGATGTTAGTCTTAGCAGCTCGAGCGCTGTGTGTTTTGCAATTGCTTGCCGTATAAAAGGTGTTCCTTGGAGTAAGGTGCAGTGAGACATCAAAGCTCTGCAGCAGCTTCACCTTGTGGGAAAAAAAAAAGGTTTTAAAAGGAGGAGGGAGAAAAAAAGCTTGTCATTAGCAGCCTGGTTGTCTGCGTTTAGAAAACCTATTAAAAATGCATCATGCTGAGGAGACAGTCTGCACAGTGTGTAAAAAAGACGGGTTGCAGTAATGCTGTCTGGGTGTTTTGAACCACAGTCTCAGACAAAATACACAGGACAGGGAAGGGTGGGGGGAATAAAATCCTGACACAAGTTGTTTATTGCTGGTGCAATTGCATTCTGGACTCCAACCAAATGTGTGACTGTGCAAGGGTCACAGAGGAACAGCAGGCGAGAGGGAAAATGGGAGCAGAATGGCAGTGGTGCAGGAGGTGCATCTTCTCTCTCACAGGAGGAGGTGATGTGTGTGCTGGTGAGGTACAGTGAGGGCTGCAGCTCAGCTCAGCTGGACTGATCCCAGTCACACTCGACGTAGGGTAACTCAGGGGTATCTTTCTAGAAATCATATGGCAGTACATTGAGGGGAATCCCCACTGTGACTTACCACAAAGAGACCCAGATCTGCAGTTGCTGCCTTTACCTCTTATCAGCGTTCCTTCTTGAGCAGCATGGAGGAGCAGATGGGGTCTGGAGGAATGCCAGCTTCCCTGGAGGTCCTCCTGGCCCTCTCCTCTGAGCAAGGAGGGGAAGTGAGCGTTGAAGCTTCCTCCTTTCCAGGGCTGAATCATCATTTGCCCTGAAGGAGCCCACAAAAGCAGGAGTCACCAAACTTGTCTGGAACATGCTGTTTTTGCAGCCTACAGGATAATGTGGTTGGCAGTGAGCAGTCCCAGCCCCTTTCCTTCTCTCCAAAAGGCTGGATTCCTTTAGCTCTCTGCAAACAAGCCTTCTGCAGTGTACTCTGCTGTCCCTTACTGCCTTGGGAGTGCCCAAGGGAGGCCAGCCATTCCTGCACCACCGAGGGAGCTCCAAGCTGGCCTCCTGTGGTTGCAGGAATTGTTTTCACTTGGCGTTTCCATGCTCTGTAGCCATGCTGTTTTCCTTACCTACTATTGCAGAGCAATAATAGTAACAGTGCAAGGCTGGGAGTTGGCTTGCTGTGACCTTTTCAAAATCTTTTGATTTTGAATAGCAAACCAACCATACTAAAGAGAGCCCTAAACTGTGATAAGGCACTTCTTCCACTTACTGCTTCATTGTTCTCCTCTTTTGCCTCAGTCTGTTGTATGCAGATTTTTTGTACGAAATGCCATGTGGTAGTGGAGCAGATCAGTACCCAGTAAGGTATCTCTTTACAGTCTCTCCACTCAGAACCTTCATTTTAACATTGGAAACACTCTTCTGCTCTTGCAGTGTTAGCTGTTCTTGCTTAGATAAAGGAGAAACGTCTAACAGCAGCAGATCTGAATTGTTCTTGTGGTGTTTGGTGGGCTGTGCCACTGATTTTAGGAGGACTGGGTTTTGTTCTTACTTGCAGGGCTTTTTGCAGCAAACTATTGTGTCCTCTTAAGTCTTTTGCTCCAAATGCAGAGTACTGCTTAACAATGTCTGTTCTACTTTATGCACTTAATATGCAAAGTCATATACGAGTGATGTCTGCTGGAATATTGTGAACCGTGATGACAAACTGCTGCTTATTTAGTGCAGTTCTGTGCACTTTATTCTTTCTATCATATTCAGATTTGTTCTTAATTATTTGTGATAGGTAGTTTCATAATACCATTATGCTCATTTAATATATGCATGAAAACATGCTAGACAGGTTCCAGACTGTCCACTGTTACACATCAGGAGGGAGGCTGAACACCGAGTCCCACTTCCCAGTACCATGCAGTAGTGTGAAGGCAGCGGGCCATCCCGGGTTGTTCTGGGCATCCTTGAGCTCTGCCCATAAGCTTTTGTTCAAAGAGTGATGCCCTCTGTGTCACATCCCCTCACCTCTGTTGTTATTTGTTAGTGATGCCCTCTGTGTCACATCCCCTCACCTCTGTTATTATTTGTTAGTGATGCCCTCTGTGTCACATCCCCTCACCTCTGTTATTATTTGTTAGCTGCAGCCGTTGCTCTAAGCTGTATTAGAAATACATGACCCAAATAAAACAACAAGTTAAGGTCAGTTGGTGATTTACAGTGTTCTTTTTGATACTTAGCTTCAAGAGGCTTGTTGAAGGCAGGGACAGCATGTGTTGTGCTCCGTACAGGCTGACAGTGGTGCTTCAGAAACGCTTCAAAGGCAGCAGAGTGCTGATGTCTGGTGGGATGGACTGTGAAGTTCACCGTGGGCCAGTGTGCACTGAAGAGCTAAAATGGAGCTCCAAAAAGAATTGGGTTTTACTCAGTCTTCACTTCTTCTGTGTTGTCTCTATTTTGCAGTGAGCTGTTATTTTTATTGGCACACGTAGCGTGGTGAAGGTAGAAGAATAGCAAGTGTGAATTATGTGAAAGGTGGTGAAGTTATTCTTCTAATTGCAAGATTGATCTTAATCTAAAGATAACTTGAGGCAGTAAAAGCTGCAAAATTAGGTACTGTGCTCATGTCAGTGGGTACAATGCACGGAAAAACCTTTGACCTCTCTCATTCAGTACTCTAAGGGAAAGCGGGAAGGGGAAGGAACAGATAAATATTTACTGTAAGAGATAAATATTTACTGTGTTTGGGTTGGACCACGGTGTTGCTTGAGTCCAGCTAGAAGCTTCAGAGCTGTGTGAGCATCTTCAGAGCAAGGGCAATGCCATCCGCAGCAGGCCTCCCTTGTTGCCTGTTGGTACAGAAACCTCCGAAGAAATGTCCTGTCTGCAAGAGCAAACACGTCAGCAGTGCTGTGTGAGCAGAACTGGGTGAGCAGTAAGGACTTCTGTGCCGTAGAGGGAGTCAGCTTGTTCTAGGGAAATTTCCAGGGCTTCCCAAGGCAGTCCCATTTGGGCAGCCTTGCCCTAGCTGAGAGAAAGGACGAATTAAAGTGGCGGGCATAGCTCACCGCCGTGCACAGCAGCTGCTGCCGCTGCTAATCCTTCTCCAGGAACGTGTTGCTTTTTTTGTGGTAGATGGGGGAAAACCTAGAAGTCCATAGGGCTGCAGGCATTGCTCGTGGAGGCCCCGTGCAGCTGCTCCTCAAGGCAGGGAGGGGTCTTGTTTCCTTTGCCTTCTCACTCGTGGCCAGGGCAGGTAAGGCCTGGAGGTGGGGGTTGCTCAAAGGGTTGTCATGTGGGGGGCAAAGCTCGGAGGAAGGGTGTCATTTCTTTCAGACCAGCCTCACATTGGCAATCTGCTGGCGTACCATTGCCACTACTTTTCATTCCTCTCTGGAAGCCAGCATAACCTTTTGGAGTGTTGTTTTTGTATTTATCCCATGCCACAGATGCCTTTTTAATAGGGAACAGAATGTATTTATGTCCATTTTTTTGTGCAAATTGTATTTGCAAAGAAAAGTGAATGAACCGTTCGGTTTTTATGTGAGGGCTTTATGACCCCGTGCTCTGGTTCATGTTCCAGAAGACCCTCAGAGCCCGAGGCAGTGTGGATACCTGATTCCCCTCCTTCTGGAAGTGTTCATTCTCCTGCTAGCTGCGAGAGAAAACCAGAAGGCAGATAAAAAGCCAAAAGTTACGCCATTTTTGTTGCTGCAAAGCTCCATCTGAAGAGGGCAGAGCATTCTGCTGCTTGCAGGATGGGGCAGATGGGACCGCTGCCTCTGTCCTGAGCGGTTCGGAACAATACCTTCAAGGATCAGATGTGCTTGGCAGCCTCTGGCTATCCTGGACATTTCTTTCCATGTCTCTGTGTTTCTCTTGAGCCTGCCCTGGGCCAGGCTGTGTTTGTGGAGCTGGAGGCTGGCTCGAGCTCGCTGTTATGTCGGTTTCTATGGAGGAAAAAAAAACATAGGGGTTGCCAGACCTGAAAGAGTATTAAAAAAGGAGAAGAAGAAAGCGTGGGGGGAGGGATGGGGTGGAGAAGAAATGTGATCCTGTGATCCTAGCGTGCTCAGAGGGTGAAAGCCTGACTCTGCCCCCTCCTCCCAGCGCTGAATTGTTAGGGTGGGTTTTGTCTTCCCAGGCGTGCAAAGCCAGACCAAAATCCACACGTCTTTACCCAAGATGTGCTTTCAGCAGGGTAGTTTGTGATCCCAAAGCCACTGCTATGGTTGGCCAAGACCAGCTGGGGTGTTCTGTGCTGTGGGAAGCAGATGAGGGCTCACCCGTGGTAGATCACAGGGAGCCGTGTGCCGTGCTCTGCCAAGCCTCCGGATGGGCTGCACAATTAGAGGGTAGCGGAGCTCTCATTTCATGCCTGTAGCTCCAGCTTTTCTTAGGTTTTAAGTCCATCAACAAGCTTTGTGCCACTCTTCCAGGAGCGATTTCAAACTGCCGCCCCTCTCCCTCCATCTGCACTTGTTTCCCTCAGCATTGTGAGTTACATAGATACAGTTTCAGCAGCAACCTCTGGCATCAGATAAAAGCCCCTGCAAGGTTTCTGCTAATGGCAGGGAATGGGCTTTATAGTACTGCTTTCCATCTGCCTGGTTTAGAGGATGTCTCTTGAGATCTTGGCTCTAGGGAGTTCTTGTAGCTTCCTGTAATGTGGCAAAGCATTACATGCATTACATGTTCTGATCAGGATGCAGAAGAAAGCAGAACAAATCACGAAGAAATTATCTGCCCTCAGAATAATACTCTGGACTCCATTCCCTTGAGATTTGTCACCTTTTAAATATATCATTTCACAGTTGTGTGTTTGGATGGTTCCTGAAACTGCATCTCTGGCCTTACTAAGGCAGAACTTCTCCAGCCGGCCACTGATGTTACCCTGTACTTGTAAATGCTCTCTGTATTCAGGGAAATCCTGCAGTCTGACAGGATCTGATCCTCCATCTGGTGGCTCTGGGCAGCTGTATGGTGAGAGCTGAGGCCCCTGCCTATTTCACTCATGACACAACCTGAAGCAGTCTTAGAGCTGCTCGCTCTCTGCCACATCCCACAGACAGCCTGTAAGGTCATCAGGTGCCATGACAGCACTCGGAAGTGGGACCAGGGTCACTGAGATTTGGGAACTTGTTTTTTGAGCAGACCTCTAGCTGGGTTTCAGGGAAGCCTGTGGGCAGCTTTTGGTTTTGTGTAGAAACCAGGCAAAATTTGTGTTTTTCTTTTCTGTTGAGTTTTGGTTTTATTGCCACCAGAAATAGTCAAAGGGTATACGTAAGAAGATGCAGCCAAAGCAAAATCCCCCATCACACAGCAGATTATTCAGTTGTTCCTCATCACAAGGAATTTCCCTCTTTTTGTACCTAAAGGTAACTACAGTGCTGACTCAGAAAAGTTTGGTATCTCTGCCTTTAAAAGAAAGCAGTACTTCTGGGGTGTGCAGACCTTCCTGTGCTGATAACTGTGCCACATTTTGGGCTCTTCTTGCTTCCTCATTTTCCATTAGAAATGGAAATCATTAGAATTAGAAATCATGGGAAGTCCAGGAACAAACTGCACTGCTGCACACTTATTTGCATAATATCTTCTCAGAAACAACTCACAAAACACGCTCCATTTTATATATTGTTTTTACAGAGAAAAGATAAGCCCACCAGAATGTTGTGTGTTAAAGACAATCTCTGGCTTTTTGGCTACTTGGAAGCTCAGGATTGAAGGAAGTTTGGAAATGAGGATTTTCTCCAGGTAGGGGATGGATTTAGAAGGAAGTCTAAACCAGAACGCTTAGTAGTAAACAACCACATTTGCCCTTTTATTTTGACAGTTCAGGTGGTGGCTGCAGGGAGGGCAGTTACAAATATCTTAATTGCAACATGGTCTGGAGGGTGAGACATTTCTGTTGTAATCCTCCTTATTTCATCAGCCTGGCCCTGGGCGAATAGATGAAGGCGTAAGGATCGCATGCAGTTACACACTGACAGGCAGGCTGCAGTGCTGGTGTGTGTGGGGCTGAGGTGTGGCATCTGAATAGTGCCCGGCACAGCAAGGAGGCCGTGCAGTTTACCCTTGTATATTACCACAACAAACATGATTATTTGTAATTACTCCACTAATAATGAGTGGCTGAAAAAGTTTGGTACGGAGGCAGGCAGAGAAAAGCAGCACTGGGTCCAGTGATGGCGGGGGTGCGGTAGGGAGCACAGAGCAGTGAGTCTAATGGAGCTTTGCCTCCCAAAAGTCTCCTTGGTTCCTAGCGCTCCCCTCCACAAACATTGGCCTCAGCTGGCAGCTGAAGCAGGACAAGAGTTTATTTTTATTTCTTGGAATTCGGTAGACCTGAAATCTCTGTTAAATGTTAACTTTCAAGAGACACATGCATCAGCATTCTGAGCCACAGCTGGTACGGAAAACGAAGAGATTATAGAGCACATAAAATGAGCTCGATTTTGTCCTTTCCCAGCATTGTCTCTTCTTGCTCTCCCATGCTTTTCTGTATGACCTAAAGAAGAATCTGCAGATGACTGTACACCATCTAGTAACTATGGTTTGTTATTTTTAATTTGCTCGTAGAAGAAACTGAGCTGGCAGAGATTTAATCCCGTTCCCTCCTTTTCTTTTTTTAAGACTGTTTTCATTTAAATAATTATGGTGGTTGCCATAGGAAAAAAAACAGCAGCTTAGAGAGTCGGTGTGCTAAGTGTTGACTCATAGATTGAGTGCTAAATAGGTGTTTGAGTCTTTACTGAACTGTTATCGAAAATGGCACAAAATGTCTCCCCTGACTCAGTTTGTAAACTACATACGGGTCGTAAGTAACAAAGAGACCTTGTTAAGAAGATGGTTTAGGAAAAAAAACAGAACTTCAGCTTAGTAGGTTTCCCAACCAGATTAAACCTCATAATGCAAGGACCCGAGAGCAGTGCAGGCCAGCATTCTTCCTGCTGCGTTGGTGGGTTTGTCACCGTTAAGTTTCAGCTGGTCATTGTAATTATTTTTTTCTTCTCAACAAGAGTTTGGAATTACTCCAGGTTTATGTCAAACTAGAATGCTGGTGAGATAGCTGAAAGAATCGAACTTAATATGAATCCTCTCCCACTTCTGGGTACTTGTGGTTAAGGAGGATCATCTGTGCAAGTGAATGGTCTGATTTTTTTCCCCGAGTTTCAGATGTTGTTCACTATGATAGTTGTGTAGATCTGGAATGTCTCCACTGACATCACCGCAGCATTCATTTGTTGGCATTGTTTCTTTCTATGCTAATAGCAGCATGACCCTTTCTGATCTTACGTTGCGATTACGGGTGCGTTGCACGGTAATAGCGTAGCTGTAGTCAAGATAGTTGCTGTGCAGCCTGGTTGTTTCTCAGAATGCTAAATGTAAGTATATAAAAGTAAACCCTATCAACTGCCTGCACCCAGTGCAGTCGTATAGGTGTGAGAGCAGGGCCGCGTTTCACATCGAGTTAGAGAGCTGCTTCAAGAGTAACCTCAAGCAGGAAAATTCCATCTAATGAAAGCTTTTCTTGTGTGCAGAGGTGGCATATCCGTACATCAGAGTGCGTGTAGCAGCCCAGGCATCTTCCACAGAGATTCTTCTACAGATCGGAAGATTGTGCCCTGAACTTCTTCTATAATAAACACTTTGTGAAGTGAAATCGATCATATTAAGGGAAGAACAGGAGTGATGGGAGAGTCAAACTGTTTGGAGGTTGTTTGGTTGTTTTTTGCTGCTGCTGGTTGTTTTAAAGATGAGTTCCAAAGCACATCAGTTATGTAGTAAAAATAACAACTCCTACTTTGCTTTCTTTCACTTCCCATGTTATCTGTGCATTCCATCATTCCAGCTGTTCACATTGAACTGGGGCAGAAACATTTGTTTCTCAAAAAGTTTGTTTATAATATGAGCGTTTGCAACCTTACTGTAAGTCTGAATAGCAATGGTAAACTATATTGACAGAATATAAATGTGTAACAGCTGTCTCACAGTTAGCACAGGCTCTAGGAATACTGCTTTGAGTGTTTATAGTGCATCCTGAGATCTCAAATAAGGCTCCTCTGGCTGTAAGTATCCTTTTAATTTACACAGATGTTTCTTCATCATCTATTCTTTTCAGGCTGTTGGAATGATCAACAATTTAGTCTAATTGTGCTGGATGTTTGGGTTGTAAGGCTGTTTATTTTGTCTGTATGTCTGGAATATTCACTCTTTCAAGGACTTGACTCGTCTCCACAGACCGCACATGATTTAGAGGGAAATGGGTTGTGTGTTTGCTACGGCCTTGAGGATGAAGTTACCAAGCTTGGTTTCAAGCAGCGTTCTTCTGTTGCTGGCTGTGCCACGTGGCAGGTTGCTTCACTTATCTACAGGCTGCGTGTGTAAAGTGCTAGTGATGATAATAATTACCTGTTAGGATAATGGCTTCAGATCTGTGGATAATAAAGTGCTATTGTTCTTCTCAAAGAGAATTGTGCCCTTTTCCTGGAGACAGCTGTAGTCAGTGGATACACGACTGTGTCTTCTGGGTCTGGTTTTCTTAAAGCCCAAATTTGGCAAAATAATGAACCGAGCGGGGTTTGCCAAGCTGTGATCGTCTTTGTCGTTGAATAAATAAACTATAGTGGAAATAATGCAGGAATTCAGGCATTTCATTGGCCCGGCCCAGCACTTACAGCATGAGTCCCAGAGTTCAAAGTTTATTTGGTGGCAGATCTTGCGCAGGAAAGCCATGAAGTCCTTTCTTGAGGATGGTCATGGGATTGTTTTTCCACTTGCCTGCTGAGTTTATTCTGAGTTAACTCTGTACAGGCAGGACTCCGAGAACGTTTTGTCTGCTCAGATTGAATCCATTTTCCACACTAATTAAGTTTGCTTCATGCTCACTAGATGAATTCTGTATACAGAGCAGATACTGAGAAGTTGCTGTCAGAGGTAAATATTTTACTTTTATATTTTTTTTATGGGCTTTTCGTAGAGTCAGGGAAGGGAATTTGAAGAGAAACTCAAAGAGCAATGGAGTAATTATTCACTTTATAGCAAATCCTATGGATCTTTAATGGCTCCAGTCAAACAACCCTTCTTCACCCTCCTTGATCATGATAGATAATCAATTTTCCGGGACAACTGATGTGCAATAAAATCCCTGTCAGAGCAGGGAGGCCCGGTGCATGGAGAAGCAGAGAACCTTTAATGACGGCAAGACTATTATTTAATCCCAGTGTGCTCCTTGGAGAGTTCCTAAGTTTATAGAATTGTCTCAGTCCACAAAACATTAGGTTTGCAATTAACAGCCAGCTTTCACCAAGGAAAGAGCTATTTCAGAGCGTTTCAAGTACGACTGTGTGAGACAGTGAGTAAGTTCAGGTATACGTGTGGCTTCTGGTGTTTATAAATAAGGGTGGTGGTTTTCACCATGGAGTTATTTGTGCCTGTAGTGTACATACAGCTGCTTTGGTGGAAATAGGGCAGAAGTGAGCAAGATGTACTTTCTTTTTTTAGGGGTGCAGTCTGAAAATTCACCCTTAGACACTGTGCCTTCGTTCAGTGAGAGTAAATCAGTTAGTTAGTTGGAAAAATAATTTGACACACTGCAAACCTCCTTATGTGTGCTGTTGGTGAAGCTCCATTTGAGGTGTATAGAGGCAGCGGGTTGGTTTGTCACTGGTGGGATTTGTGGTGGCACTCCTGTAACTGTCAGCCAGAGATCCCGTGAGGTGCCTGCTGCTATGGAACCACTGCTTGAGGAGATGTGGCTTCAGGTAAAACTCCGCTTGAACGAAAGCACTGAACCATGTTGAAGAAGACAAAAAAAACCACAAAAGGGATTGTTGCTTTATATTTTGTTCCTTTCTGAAGGTGAAGGAGACACAGCAGTGCTTAATTAGGGTATCGCAGTGAGTCACACGGCCTTCTGAGAGGCTTTGCTAATTGCTGTTCTGTCTGTGGCTCGTGTTAGGCAACACGTTGGTGAAAGAAATAGTTAAGCCTGGCTTCTCATCAGCAGATCAGTGATAGGTGTCTCTGGAGCAGAAGTCTGTGGGAGGAAAGGGCAGTGGCAGCCCACACTGTGCCTGCCTGACCTGTCCGTGTGCTGGGGGCAGCAGGGCTGGGGGTGCCCTGGCCCAGCTCCTACAGCTCCTCCAGCCCCAGCACGTGCCCGTTATTCCAGTGGCCTTACAACGAATAGTTACTATGGAAAAGGAAATAACGGAATACCGTAGCTAGGGTTTTCTTCTCCCCTTGCAGATAGCTTATATTTGCAGTAGTGTTTTGTCATGGGGTTACCACCACCCCTTGCCTGGGGGATGCAGATCCCAAACCCTGGGAGTGGGGTGGGAGCTCTGCCCAGTGCGTGCTGGGGAGCTGTGGGGTGCACTGTGCCCCGGGTGCATCTCCATTTGTAGCTTAGGGCTGGTATTGTACATCTCTGAATTCTTTCATTCCCCATTCTGTTTTATTTGGCTTTTCTTCTAAAGCTGTGAGCAGCAGCACGTCCTACCCTTTCTCAGCTTTCCAAAAGTTGCCTGAATTCCTTTCTTTTTTTCTTTCTTGTTACTTTACCCAACGTTCCCTTCCTTCCTTCCTCCCTTCCCCCCTCCAGTTTTGATCCCTCCTTAGCACTTTTCAGCAGAATTGAGCTATAATGTATAATTCACCCTACCATGCTGAACCATGAACCGTTTGCATGGAAAGAGAGAGAGAGAGATGGATACATTTGAACAAATAAAAGGTTTTATTTTGCATGGAAACTTGGCAGGCTTTCATGTGCCAGCTTCCAGACACAACTAATACTGGGCTTATTTTGCACAGAGGGGTGGTTTAAAGAATTACACCTCTTGCTAGAAATGTTAGAACTTCTTTTCTTCCCGTTATTTTTTCTAGCTCTTTCCCTTACCACCTTCATAATTGTGTATTTTGCAACAATTAGATCACTTTTGCTAACGTTCCTCTTGTTTGTCTTTAAGGAAAATAGCCAGTGGAAGTAGCTCATTCCTGCTGCTCCTTTTTGGGTACATGCAAATAGTGATGGTGCTTTGCAATTCTGTCTGAGGATCTCAGAATACTTTGCAAACACGTGTTAATTACAGACTCCTGGTGGGTGGTCTTACAATATTGCTGCAGCGAACAGAAAAATAACAAGAATTGGTAATGCCAATGCTCAGAAGCTGCCTCACACCCTGTGAGAGTGCTGGGAGGCAGAGGGACGTTGTGGGCCGTGTCACAGTTGGGTGTGCAACGTCTGGGTACTCTGCTGCTGTTAGTGCAGATGTGGGCAGCTGTCCTGAACTGGAACAGTATCACATCTCAGGAGGAGTAGTACTGTAAAATAATGCTACTTTCCTGATTTGCAAGGGGCTGTAGTATGAAAATGCAGTGTGTTGTGGTTTCAGATCTTTCTGCTTTTCTCTCTTGTTCTTCTGTAACTCTGAAACGAGTTGGAAATGGGTTGATTTAAAAGTGTTTTGTGGGCCCCTTATGTATTGGATTTCACCAAAGGTGGGAAAATGTCCAGCCAGTGAGTGATGTGATTTTGGAACTTGTTCAGACATTTTTCTTAGCTGGGATGGGGGGTTCTTGCATTTGAATTGACTCCAGCTTCCCCGTGCTGCAGAGTTTCCTGCTGCCTTCTTACTGACTTTTCGCTCTTACATTTAAAAGCAAAACAAACAAATAGAAACAGCAGAAAGTACAGCAGAGTCGAAATATTTCATCTGATTCTATGTTGAAGTTGACACTGAAAACCTCAAGCCTTTGTGTGCCCCCTCCCCCCCATACTGACAGGGTGTCAGTGAAGGTCAGAATACTTCCCGGGTGGGGATTTCTGAGGACCCTGTTAAGCCGTATTCTGAGGGCTGGGCTGAATGCGAAACCTGCGCTTTGTGCCTTGCTGGGCTGGGACTTTGTCCAGGAGAAGGAGCTGTGGGCAGCCCTGAGGGAGCTCGGGACAAGTGTGTGTCCCAGAAGAAGCAGATTCTCACCAGCAGTAACAGAAATGACAGCAGAAGCCCTTCTGGTATCTTCGCAGAGTGGGGCTTGGAAACCGGCTTAGAATGGAGGCCTGGTTACATCCTTAACGCTGGAGCTGCTTTCAAGCAGCTCTGTAATTTGGAATGTGAGTGACGTCAGTTCTTCTGGCCATCTGGTTAGAAAATCTAGTTGTAACTGAAAATATCCAGCCCTTTTTTTCTCCATTGCTAGGTGGTGACTACACACTTATGTAATTTAACAGCTCAAATTCTTTTCCATTCTGGTGATCTCTTCACGAAGTCATAACAGAGTGGATGCTACTGAAAGGATATCAGCAACCTGTGCGGCTTACATTAGCGGTTTGTCAGCTCAAGGGAGCCTCGCTGCAGGGGAGAGTACAAGGCTGGGCTCGGGAGATGCCTGTCGCTGTTGTGGCTGTGCCCTGGGACACGACCTTGGACGTGTACATCCCCGTTCTCTGCCTCGGTTTCCCCACTCACTGCGCAGTCACAGTGGCACTTCCCGTCTTGCAGGCGTTGTTAGCAGCTAATGAGTCATGCTGTGGAGAGCTGGGAAAGGCAGCGAGGTACTGTTATAATTATTGCCTGCAGAGTTCTGCTGGCTCCTTACTTTTTGTTTTTTCCTTTATTTTTGGTTGGTACATCCAAACACTCCACTTTAATGCTGTTCTTTCAGTGCTTTTAGAGCCTACTCCTCCTGCAGCAGTTGTGTGCTGCGAAATTGTAACGTTTGTACTCATGAAAAATACGCATGCAAATGCACTCACTGATGGCATACAAAGCATAAAGGGAGGGAAACCTCCCAGACACTTTGTGAAGCCTTTTTAATAGAAAAACTCTAAGAAGAGCTTAAGAACAGTTTGTAAACTGTAAGCAGAGCCATACAACCCTCATATTCTTACAGAACATTCCTTTTTGGTTTACTCAGGTTCCTAGTGAATAAGCTTTACAAGCGGAATAACCACCACACCCCATTTCATTTTTATGTTTAGTGTTTCCTCTCATTCTTGGAGGAATGGAAAAGTGAAGTCTTTTTGTGCCATTGATCCTTAAGGCAGCAGGGAACCAGGCGTCCCTTTATTGCCCCTTGCACAGCTGGCTGGGCCCCTGCATGCCCGTAGGTGACCGGAGGGCTGACAGTGCCAGGGATGAGTGTGGTAGAGAACGTGCCGTGGGGAAGCTGAAAGGTTACCGTCTGAGAAAAAAATGGACTTTTTATTCCCTGCATATTCTCTGTTTATTTCCAGGTTGTGCTGATTAGAATCTGACTTGGGTGGGAAGGAACTAATCCATTTGATTATTCCAAAGGAGTGTGTGAAGGGAACTGCATTAAAAAACAAGTGATAAATAGAATAGAAAGCAACTTAATCAGTAGAAGTGAGAAATGATCACGCTGTTCCACCCCCTCTCCTTTTCTAAAGCAAACAAACCCCATCTCCCCTAGCAGGAGTGTTTCTGATGGAGCAGTGTGAGCCAGCCCTGCATTGGGTGCCCAACACGAGGTGTGGGGGTCAGCAGCAGCTGCTCCCATGGAGCACACGGATCCTCTGGTGGCGAAGGAACCCATCGCTGGATGGAAAGCTGCCCAGAGTTTATTGGGGCTCTGCAGCTCCTGCCATACTGCTCATGTGCCGGCACTCCTGTGCTCTTAACAAATCAGTTTGAAGCTCTGTTGTCAGTAACAAAACTCTCAGCCCTAAGGAAGGTTGTGGTAGGCAGGAATTGCCTCGTTTGTGTAATTTTTAAAACATTCATAATAATTTTTGACTCCCAGAAGCTTTTCCACTTGTCACACAGAGCAGAAAACATGCAATAACGTTCAGCTGGCCATGGCACCCACTGCCACGGAGCAGTAAATCTTTGTATCGCATCTCTTGTTGCAGTGAACCATTTTTGTGCATTAATACCGAGCTGCAACTCCACAGCTCACATCTATTTTCCTAAAGCACTTCAGTACCACACTAGAAAGAGTGATTTCATATTAGAGGGAAAAAAGGAGTGGGAATTACTCAGTGGTTAGGTTTAATTGTTCTGAATCCTTACAGCGTTTCATGAGAAAATGTACTGAGGAGATGTGCAATAGAGGGAAATGTGATGGAAAGGTATAATTTGACCACCTACCACTAGCAGCTGAAAAGTAGTTCTAAGGGCTGCATGCCTATCAGGATTAATCACTGTTTCATTATTGAAAATACCTTCTTTTTCCCTCCCGCAACCCTTCGTGATAGGCTCTGGGCATCAGGAGGTGTTTGTCAGAGGTAAATAGGAGCCGCAGTCCAGCTCTGCTTGCAATGCACACAACAGCACCTTTTGTTCAGAGCAATTTCGGAGCCCTTTGCTGCGGCGGTCGCCTTTGTGGGCGCAGGGGCAGAGGGCTGCTGGTGAACCCCCCCGCGCAGGGCAGCGCATCCCAGCGTCCCCAGACGCTTTATGGCCCCAGGTCTGGCCATTTACCTCCGGCTGAACTCTGCCGATGGACGTGGCCAAGTGTTTCATTTGGACAAGGAAAAAAAGGAGCATTATTGAAAGAGGCTGACCTTTCCATCACCCTCCTCTGTCGTCATGGTGCTTTTATAGCATTTCTCTCTACCAGCCCCTACCCTTTTCTAAACCACAATAATTCCCCTCCTCCTCACAGGCCCTCCTCCCAGGAGACCTGGTGCTTGCTCTTTATTTCCACAGACACCTGCATTCAGTGTCGGTCACCAGCAAGGTTTGGGGACAGCGGCCCTGGGTCCAGCGCCAGCCCTTTAGGAGGAAAACTGAGCCTGGGTGGGCACCGGGGGCTGCTCTGCCTGGCACTTGTGCTGCTGGAGCTTTGTGTAGGGGCAGGGGGCCTGCAGCTTGTGGAGCGGCGGTCTGGTGCCTCTCCTCTGGTCCAAACCCTGCGTTGGTGGTGGGAAATGGTCCTGCTGAGCCCAGCAATCCTTTTCAGGGCTGGCTGTCAGCTGCCTCGAGGCTGCCAGCACTGCTGCGCTTCGGGGCTGTGGGCAGTGGGGAAGAGTGAGGCCAGGGGAAGGGCACTTGTTATCCTGAGGGAAAAGCCCAAGCTGAAGATGATTGCTTCTTCTCCTTAACCAGTAAATGTATTTTTGGCAATGCGGTGGTAACAGTGAAAATTTCAATGTGTTGTATTTCGTTTTTATTTTCTTTACAAAATACTGGTGAGACGTTTCTCCCTGTGGAATTGGTGCCCCCCTGGTAGAGGAAAAAGGGCAGTGAGAGCAGTGTTCCTGCAGAGTGAGGAGGCACAGATTCATCTCCGCGTGCCTGGAGATGTGAACACAGGATTTTGCCCTTAGCTTCTAATGGGCATCAGAGTCGTTAGTACACTGCTGTCATTGTAATGGGCTACAGCTACAGAACTCGATGGGCAGTGCTGCACGGTGCCTCCTCGACCGTTTGGAATGCTTTTATTTAAAACTAAGCATGATGCTGGGACCGTAAGAAGGGGTTAATTGTGCTCAGTCTCTCAGGTTAAACCTTGGCTGCTTGGACAGCCTTGTCCTTGCCCAGGTTATGTGTCTGCTATTTTTATTTTGCACCTCTGCAAATTTTAATCTTTGTAGTAATCATGCTTAGCAGGTGTGGGGCTTGATTATAAGCCAATAAAAAGAAGAAAGAAGACGCGCTGCTGCCAGGTTGTTCCACCAGCCATGGAGCTGGCTTATTGATGAATGTTGGGCTCTCAGCCAGGCTTCCCTGCCTCTGAAGGCTGGGGGGAGAGAGGTGGTGCTTGCGCGGCGCGGGAATGAGCCAGACAGAAAAATTGATTGTTACTTTAATGTGATCTGACATGAGAGAAAGTGGAAGTAGAGGACAGGAAAACTGCAGCCTCAGCACTGCACTGGAAGCACTGTGACTTTACAGAGCACGCTGGCATTCCCTTCCTCTCCCAGAGATGAATTTGTAGAGTCCCTTCTAGGGAAGGAGCAGAGGAGGGAGGGGTGAGTGTGGTGCAGCTGCGCGACAGCCTAGTGCCAGACAGCCCTGCTGGGCTGAGGGGCTGCGACCTTGCAGGGATGCGGTAACGGAGCTGCAGGATGGCTGAAGGCACAGCTGTAGCAGGTACAGTGATGCACGCATGCAGTCAGGGTGGTAAAAGCCTTCAGAGCTGTGTGACTTGCCACTTTTTTGCGAGGATAGCTGAGTTTGTGATCTGCACCTTTGATGCTGTTTCAGGCATTTACAGGTAGCACATTTTGGCAACAACGAGTTGAAAGTACTACAGAAAAGGAATGTGATGTGTGTGAGGCATGCAGGTGGTGCCTGGGATGTTAACAAATCTTGGCCAGCTGGGAGAAGAGGTCTGGGAGGAAAGATGCTTAAGCATTGTGCTTTCAAGCAGAGACCAGTTTGCAGAGGTTCTGATACTATTTACACTGATGTGGTTTAATGAAACACTTGCGTTACTTGATTTACCTGGAGATATTCAGATAGCATCAGTAGCAGAGCCAGGAATAGAGCACAATAATCCTGGCCTTTGTAACTATTAGAGAGCTCTTCTTGCCCTAAAGCAGATAAACAGATCATTCTGCAACCATCAGAAGCAGGGAGGGGTTTCTCTTCCTTCGGTTTTATTTTATCAGTGAGAAGAGCATGTAGTTCACAACAGCTAGAAATGGACTAAAGAGGGGGTAAAGTTGAGGTTTCTTTTCTTGTGGGATTTTTGCCCAGCTTTAATATTAAGAAGGGGAAGAAAGAAAATGTTAATGTGAATGCTTTCCCACCCATCTTAAAGCTCCACCACTTGCATTCCACATGGGTCCTGACAGCTCCACAGCAGTATTGCTAGCAGCACATGATTTTAGTATCTAATCATATTAGTCATGACCCAAATCAGCCTTAAAATGGTTAAAAACATAGAAAGGGAGTGGGAGTAAAGTGTCAAGAATAGCTTGGAAGAAGATGCTATCCCACATACTGGGAAGGAGCTGGTATCTGGAAGGTGTCGCAGTGACAGGAGCGAGGAGAGGACAGAACCAGCAGGCTCACCACCCAAATGCTGCCTTCCATGGAGTGCTTTTCAGAACATCCTTGGTACGTTTGGTGCAGGTCTTCCATGAAGATCAGAAGCTGCTGTTGCTCTCCATCTCTGAAAAGAATACCCATCAGTGCTGCCAGTGATTTCTGGTGGTTAGAACACACAGCTAGGAGCCAGCATCTCACAGCCTTCCTCCTGAGCTCTGGGTTCACTGGCGTGAGTCACTTGGCCTGCTTTTGTTGTGCAGAGTGAAGATGGGAACAGGGCTGGTGCGCCTGGGGGCTCAGCTCGTTGGCTCTTCATACAGGCCATGATTGAAGCTGCTTGAAAGCAAGGTCTGATTTCTGAAATTAGTTGCCATTAGAAAAGCGGTTTGGCCTTAATGTTTGTGACCGCTGCGTAGAGCTGTGGAAAGGCTGCTCCATTTACATTTTTTACTCCGTTTCTCACCACTCTAAACATGCTATCGTGCTGTCTTTGGATGGGTGAGAAGAACCGCAGACCTACAACATAGCAAGTGGAAAACTGGAGGAAGGAATGTCGGGAGCACTGACAGGGCTGAGGTAGCTGTGCTGGAAGCCTGCAGTGTGTGTGTTGGAGTAGAGTGGGTGTCAGAAAGCCCACCTTCAGGGATGTCTTGACAGCGTTAATGCATTCACATTAAGTGCAGCCCTTAATCCATTTGCATATTTTGATCTCTGAGTACTTACCCATAGTTCTATGCCTTATTCAGAGGAAAGGCAACCCAGAAGGCAGCAAATTGTGAGGTGTTTCTGTTTGCCAGAGACAGATGCAGCATCACTTCTGATTTTGACGGGGAGCGGGGGAAGGCTTAACCTTACAGCTATCCCTTTAAGGTTGTGGTTATAGTGCGGGTTTTAATCGCTACTTTGACCTGATTAAACCCTCAGCCACAGAGAAATCAGCTTACAGAAGCATGTCTCCTGTTGAACCTGGGAGCAGCAGCAGGTCAAAAAAACAAGCCAAGCCAAATACCATTAGAAAAAATAAAAGCTTTAGCTCTCACAAATAGCATGGTAGTGTTGTAAATCACATAGCACTGCTTTGCAACAGGATATTTCAAGTCTATTGGTGGTGAATATCCAAATGGAATCATGTAACTGTACTGTGGCTTCATCTCCTGCACAAACAGATTAAACCCGTCCTGAGCATAAAACGTAACCTGGGTTTTGTTAGGTTTTTATTATTGTGCCTTCTGCCTTTTAATGTGGGGTCAGGTGTGTGTAGGATGGAGAAAGGGAGGAGGTACTTCCCTGGGAGTTGGGGATCAAATGAATTTTTAATCTTCTTTCAGTCCATCTGCCCTCTTATTAAATTCTCCATCTTCTTTCAAGACGTTATTCTAGTCTGTGCGTGGGTCTCTTTACCAGTGCTAAAACGCAAGGAGTATCCCACTAACAATGGTGATGGTACCCAACAAAAATCCGTAATCTGTGGATCAGTAGTGGAACTGCATGCAGGAGGAAAAAAAGGGGAGTGGGTGGGAGAGGGATGAGACAAAAAATCCCTTAAAACCAGAAACCATTTTCAGGCTAGAGTGAAAATGAAGACTTTCAAGGGACTGGCCCCATCTTGAGCTGAGTTTTGCCAATGATTGCTGAAGCATTTGGAGCCTCCAAGCCTCACAGTGATACCTGGCTCCACAGAGAACTGGGGGTCTTAATTTTTTATAAAAAATGAGGAAGTTGTGGGGAGAAAAGGCAGGTACAAGGCCAAACCCCAGCTCTGCCTGGAACACAGCGAGCCAGCTATCCTGGGAAGTCAACAGCTAACAAAAGACATGAGAAAGGCAAGAAGACAGAGGGCCCCAACCTATTGTTTTCCTTCTTCTTTCCAAATAATCATGACTTCCCTGACCTCCTGGCTTGTTCCCTCCAATGAGGATTTCAGGACAGCTGCTACCCTAACAGCTGAGCCAGACATTATTTGCCTGGCTTCCAGCAGTTCCTTCCTCCCACTTCAGCAGCAGCACGAATGATAAACTTCTCTCCCACAGAATTAATCTGTATTCTTTAATAAAGGTTTGGGATTCTATTCTGTATTTTAAATAACTTTCCTTCCCCCTTCTTGAAATTTGCTGCTTTATCTCCACTGAGCTCGCACCGCGTTCCATTTTCAGAATCTTGTTTCTGTACAGTAATGGCTCAGCCTTTTCTTATGGGAGTTGACTAAACTTGGCCTTGTAGAGAACAGGGTTGCCAGGCTGATCTGCACTTTCCAAGCTGAGCTTACAGTAGGCAGGATGGTGCGTTTATACCAGCAGGCTGTTACTTTCTTCCTTGAGAAGACATGGGAAGGCAAAACGTATCCACCAGACCTTTTTTGTCCGCTGTTGCTCGGTGTCTGCATGGTGCGTCACCTTCTCAGGCCTGCTTTTGCCCTTGAGCTAGTAATTCCCAGCCAGAGCCTTGCCCTGCTGGGTGGTGACCTTTGTAATACTGCATTGCTCTGCTTCCAGTGCAGGTCTTGGGCTTTGACTGATGTAGGCATATTCCGTTAAACCTTCAAGTTAACCTGCTTTGTTTAGGTCTCATCTGAGAAAAATGGAACAGAGCTGTCCTTAAGATGAGATGGATTAAGGATTTGGCAGTGAAGTTGGTAATATGTAGTCTAGTGTCTTGTTGTGTGTGACTGGTTGTGCTGGCACAACGTGTGATGCTGGGATATATTATTGTTCTCTTGCCAGTCCATTACATGGTTCCATTACCAGTCTGTTACGTTTTGCATGAAATCAGATTCAAGAGCGTTACGCAACAGATAGTCTTTTATAGACTTGTTTCCTTTGTTTTGTCTTGCTTTGTTTTTCATTGTCGTCATTCTTGTCTCTCTGTAGGAACAGTAACTGTGCATGCAACAAGTGCAGGTAGTTCAGTGCCACAGACTAGCATGGGGTGTGCGTGCATGTTGAGTCATCCCGGCACATTCAGCAGCACTGCAAAGACCAGCAGCGCAGGAATTGTTGCCTAAATTTGTCTTTCTGAAAATGACTGGTGGTTTTGTACCATCCTTCCATCTGGTTTCCATGCAGGATGCAGCCCTGTGTTATCAGGATCTCTTCTGTGCCTGACCCTCCCTTGTTTCAGCCTTGGCCGTTAGAAGATCACCCATCCTGCTCCAGGTGGCTGCACTCCATCTCTCTCCCTGAGTTTTCTCAGATAAGGTCATTGCACACTGGCTGTGTGAGAACAGGGTTGAGCGGCTGCGTTCCCATCGCCCAGCTCTGATGGTCTTGCCCCAGGGATGGTGCTGTGTTTGCTTTGGAGAAGTGAGGGCCTAATTCAGGATTTGCTGTGACCTGAGACTTCAGGGTCAGGCGTTTATTGCTAATTTATACCACAACTTCACCACAAGCGTGGCACAGTTCTGCTCTTCCCCAGAATATGAAAGGCCACAAACGGTGGCTTATGTGAGGTTTTGCTGCTTTTTGGCTAGGCTGCTAGTGGTGGCTTTTCATTCTCTGCATTATAGGCTTCATCAGTAAACTACAGCTCACAGCTGGGACTGAGGCTTGAAAGTTTCCAAAAAAAAAAAAAAGAAAATGAAATCAGAGCCTTTGAAGCCGTCACCATACCGGGGCTGAATTTCATTTCTGTTGATTCCCGTGATGTGTTTGATGGAATGTCAGAGACTTGTGATGGCACAATTCCCCAAGAAGGAAGAAAGGCAGGCTTAGACTGTTGCCTTGGAAATCTTGCTTACTTAGCAGTTCGCATGTCAGTTGTGTTGGTGATAAGAAAAGCCCATCCCATGGTGCAAGGAAAGGGAAAAAGGGAAATGGGGGAGGGGAGGTCAGTGCTTGTGGCTCCAAACCTTCTCTGAACTCCTTTCCTCGTGTTTCTGGTCTTAGGCTGCAGGCCAGACTCCATGGTGGTTTGTAATTAAACCCTAATTGTGGAGGTTCTGTGGAGTTCTCGTTGCCTACCAGGTCAAACTGAGTCTGGTTTCTATCACGAGATATTTCAGTTCAGTTGCCCCTTGAGGAGGTATGGGAACAGACAGTCCATTCATATTGAACAGATGACCAAGGCTTAAAAAACTGTTTTTGTCTATTAAGCTACAGCTAAGATATTATGAAAACTACTTAATAATGTTCCTTAACATTTATACCACACTACTTTCTTACTTTAATTTTCCAGGCAATTAAAAATAATTGAAAGTTACTGCCAAACCCCCTGAAGATATACTTTTTGTTTCAAATAAGCTTATTTTCATACTTGTGAGGTCACCAGATATTTATTTGACCGTCTTTATAGGGGTCAGACACACTACACAGCGCACACAAGGATGTGGAATAGAACTCACATTGTAACACAGAAGTGAGAAGTAAGGGGGGAAAAACAGCGCTGGTTGTGCCCGGTGGGTGTTCGTATTCATTATCTGGGCACGACAAACAGAACTCACTGTATGTGTACCAGACGAGTCCTGAATTCTGCAGTGCACTGAAGCACTTAAAATTGTGCCTGTCAAGTTTAAGTAGATGTAAAGGAGAGGTTGGGTGCTTTGGCAGATCTGGAGGATGACCTGGGGCAGCAGATGCCCTGGGCAGCCCGGGCTGGTGGGTGCCTTGGGATGCAGACCCCATTCTGGCATCCCAGCCAGCCTCTGTGGCACTGAGGGAGCAGAGACAAAGCAGGAATTGCATTGGTAGATAGAGGCCGTACGTAGTCAGACCTCTCTAATCTCCCATCCTATTAATAGAGCCGTAGCAGACACAACCCATGTGGCTGCGCAGTCACGCTGCACTGCAATATTGCTTAGCCAGTTCTCCCCCTAAAGGCTTAAAATCTGTCACGTTACACAAGAGCTGAAAGCCTTCTTGTGGTGCCCCAGATTTTCACCTCCTGTGCATCCCGATCCCCTCCCATTTTCCCCTTCAGATTATCTTTTACTGCCTCCCTTGGTTATACAAAATTAAGTTGTTGAAATATGTTGCGACTCTGCCTATAAACATCTGCACACATGCTAGGGGCATCTCCCTCTAGATCTCTTATCTGCAGTCAAAAGGTGAGTTTTCTCAGAATTATAAAAAACTGGGTGGGCTTTTTTGCCTACATGTTGTGTATTGAATGAGGCAATTTGCTGAAGGCTCTGCCGTGTTGGTGAGCGTGGTGGCCGTCCCGCTAAAGGACACAAGTCCTTTTCTATCTATACTGTGTGGAAAATGCTCCAACTAAAATTAGGTCTGTATAGACTGCTCACCCAGTGGAACAGAAAGGGTTCTCCCAGGCAAAGCCGTTCTGGCAGGAGGATGTGCAGCGGGGCTTGCTGGGCAGGGCGAGCTGAAGGGCCCTCTGCTCTCTGCCCTCTCCCCTCACCCCCCGACTCCACATCTGGTGCCCGCAGCGCGTGACGCTTATTTCTGAAGGCAGAGAAAGAAGCTTTGGAAGTCTAAGACGGTAATTGGTTGTCTGCCTTTATCCTCAGAGCTCTGGGGAGGTTTCAGAAGTAATAACTGTTACTTAAAGTAGATGAGCTTCTTGTGAATTTCTTTGAATTGTAGAGCACGTTAGTTGTCGGGGACTTAAGGAAGCATCTGCCTGTCTGTAGCTTTCAAAACATTTTGTAAGCAAAGAATTAATTTTTTCCTATTTTCTGTATATACGGGTAGTGAGAAGATAGTCCTCAGAAATGGTGCTTTTATAGAAATGGCCTGTCTTGATGGAAAAGGCACCAAGAAAAAGGCCTCCTTCTTGATGCTATTGAATGTGTTCAGGATCTAACTCACCTAGACCCATCTGCACCTGAGTTGTCCTTAACTGTATGGTCGCTGCTCAACTCCCTCAGTCAGAAAATGCAGTTGTCTTCATCAGATGCTGCAGGGAGCAGTTCCTGCAGGGATCAAGGAGATAAATGGGGCCTTGCACCGTTTTTTCACCAGGACTAGGGGTTTCCATTGCACTTTGTCTTATCCTTAATAGGATTTGGAACTATTAATCCATGATCAATGAATCGACAGTCCGCTTTCACCCATATGCTTAAGGCAGGCTGGGGCATCAGAACGGGCTGGTTGGGCTCCAGGGGGATGTCACTGCCACTGCCCAGGAGTGTTAGAGCCGACTGGAGGTGTTCTTGTGCTCCGTCTGTGATGAGACACAGACTGCCTCTTACACAACAGTCTGAAGCTTTCCTGAAGCAACCTCCAGCAGAACGAAAGGCGAAAAATAAACTACTGCAGCCCTTGGGCAGCGCTGCCGTTGTGCAGCCAGAGGAACCCAGGTGTCTCCAAGTTCTTATTCAAGTGTATTGCTGGTTCCTGCAACGACACCAGAACCAAACTGGGTCTGCTGGCAGAATGCCTTTTTGGGACGTGAGAGAAGGGCGGGGACACAGAGCAGGTTGTCAGCAAAGGCCCTATAAATAACCACAGGGAAGCACAGACCGCGGTGCAGACGAGCAGGGCTGCGTCTGCTGCGCTTCGCTGGCTCTGCAGCCTTGGAAGTAATTTGTCACGACGTGTCAGACGGCCGGCCCTGGCGCGGGCTGGCAGCAGGCCCTGTCCCCCCGGTGCCACATGCGTGTGCACACGTGCCAGGCGTCTGCTGCAGGGCGGCAGAGCAACCCGGCGGGCTGCAGATCCGGGGTTAGTGGGGACGGGGCTGGTGGCCTGGTTTTCCGACTGAGTTGTCAGAATATGTTGTACAACAAGCGCTGCCCAGTGCTTGGGGCTGTCTGGGAGAAGCCGGTTATTTTGTCATAGCTGTGCTGCAAGGACGCTCGATTCTGGCAGGATGGGTCTTTGTACCCAGCGTGTAATATAACACATCCTACTGACGGCCATAAAACCTATGGCACCGGGGAACCGAATCGAGCACCCGGAGTTGGCTGCTGCCCAGGTGCTGCCAGGAGCTTGGTGCTTTCTGTCAGCCCTCTGTGGGGTTTGGCACCGTCTGGTCGCCAAAGTCCATTGTGCATCAGCTGGTGTTTGAGGGAGAGCAGTGCCTGGTGGGGCCGGTATTAGTGAAAACCTCAAGGGGAATGCTTGCCCTTTTATGTAACATTTGAAATTAAAATGAGATTCTTGGCGGGCAGGGTGGACATGTCTCTGCAGCGCAGGAACCGAGGCCTTGGAGAGAGCTCGAGGCTGGAACTTCAGTGTAGTTACAGCAAGAGATGCTGGTTTCATTTCAAAGAAAACACCAAGAGAAAATTTCATCCACAAAGGGCTTTTTAATTTCCAGAACCATGACCCCACAAACAATGTAGCAAGCGCTGGGCAAAGCAAACCTGTTTGTAGAGGAAATTTTGATTTTCCTTGCTGAATCTGATGGCATAGCTCCCCTCGGCCTCAGTTACAAGAGGGGCCGGATGCGGGGCTCCTTACAGCTGCCAGCGCTGCCTTGTTTCCCTGTGTGTGCAGGCACAGCCCTGCTGCGTGCTGCCCTCCGCCAGCCCCTTTCCTCCGCTCCCGGGGCGCGCTGCCAGCAGCGGGCAGGGACTGGGGCCCTTTTCCTCTTCAGTCCCGACCTCCTTGCGCCGCTCCCCGTTGCTGGCTCAGCTCAGCTGGGGAAGTGGGAGCTGAAGTTTTTGTTTTGTTTTAAACCACAGGGCAGGGAATTCTTTTCAAGCCATAACTTCTAGTTTCCACTGGAAGGGCAAAACAAGCTCTTAGCCAGTGGAAAAGAGGCTTCCAGTCGCTCCAACCAAGAGCCAAAACCCAAGTACATTGCTTAGCAAATAATCAGCTATCTTTTCAGATGTCTCTTCAAAACAAATAAAAGGAAAAAAGGAAGAGAGAAAATCAGAGCACTGTTTTTTTTTCAGTGGACTTAGCTGCTGCTGTCGGGATGCTGACACCGTGCTCATACCTGGCCTGGGCCTCGTCCTCGCTCCCTGTGCCTCCATGGCACCTTGCTTCCCAGAGCAAGCACTTGGGGATCAGGATCACTTTGAGTGGGAAATTTTGTTGAGCAGCTGCTGAAGAGACTCAAAGAGTGGCTGTGAAAAACTCAGTGATTGTAGATTTGGAAACTTGTAGGGCTGAAGAGACTGGGTGGTTTCGCAGCTTTTGAAGAGAAGGAGTGCTCTCTGAAGACAGTTCTGCGGTACAGAGGATGTCATTTTGGTTTTCCTTCCTTCCCCTGCCACTCTGAAAATGTTTCCACCTTTCTACCAGTCAGTTCCATATTGAATTGTCTCTTCTTCCATTTGACTGTCAGGCCTGAGATCTGCATTTATTTCTCATCAAGCAGCAAGAAGTGGTGAGAAGGGGAGATGGCTGGTTTTGCTGGGAACTTCTCCTTGGGCTCCCAAGTAACAGCCCAGGGATACTCAGCTTAATTTTCTGATGACAAAAACGGGTTATGCTGAATTGCCTAGGGCACAGTGGATCCTACTGCGTGAGTGGGGCACGCTGTGTGCAGACAGCACAGCAGTGTTGTGCTGGGGCTGAGGCCTGCAGCGGTGCCGCGAGGCCCTGCACAGTGCTGCCAGGCCTGCCGTGGGGGGTGGGCTGTGTGCTCAGATGGCAGCCGGGGTCTGAAACCAGCGCTGAGTGGTTTGCCGATGCTCCCTTTAATGAGGTATCTGTGTGGTTTTTCTTTGGAGATATGCAGATAAATCCCAAAATGTTACCTCCTGTGTAGAATGAGTAAGTTATCTTTTATCTGAATTCAGTGTAGTACAGAGAACAATATGCTGAAGTTAGTCTGATGTGAGAAAAACCCACTTTCCAACTGTTTAAGGTGAACATCCTGTTTCTCCACACATTACTGACTCCCTGTGTCTGTAGCACCCTGTCTGACAGCCAGGCAGCTGTGTTCACCTTGCTGCCAGAGGTGCCCTGTGCACAAGGAGATCTCCCTTTGGGATGGGCAGCACGAGGTCAGGGGAAGCTCGGCTCCAGGCAGGCTCATGCTGTGCTGTGCCTGACAGGCACGCTCTGAGGGGAGGATTAAAGGTGACTGCTGCCTGTGATTGCACGTCCCCAAATGGAAGGGCAAAGTGGGAGCATGTGCTTCACCAGAGCGATGAAAAATGGGGAGGTGGGAAGCCCTCTGGTCTTTTGACTGGAATATTTTTAGTGTCTGGGGTTTTGTTCTTGACACATCTTTTGAAGTGGAACAGAATTAGAGTTAGATTCCTAGGGGGGGCTCGATTGGTAGCAAAACTTGGGGTCCCAAGCCCTTCTTTGTGCGTGCTCTGCCCGCGTCCTCTACAAACCACCTGTCTTGCCCATCTTACCCAAAGAGTAAAGAAACATTAGATTGGTAACAGGTAGTTTGGCCCTTCATAATTGCAATGGCCTCTGGTGCAGGTGTGTTCATTGCGGTAGGGCCTGCACCTGCTCTGTAGGATAGTTGCTGTTTCAGGACTTTGTCTCAATTTCATGTTCCCTTGAGGTAAAATGTGAGCTGAGGTCGTCCAGAGCTGGACAGGAGATGCATACCGAAGAGTAACCAGATAACTGTTCATCAGAGACCCAAGGGGTCAGTACGAGACCCTGGGCCCTCAGGCACAGACCTGGTGAGCTCAGGCTGTGCCACAAGCGGGGCTGCGGCACCCAAGTGCCAGCGGGGCATTCTGTGTGCTCACCACCAGCCCTGCTCTTTCATTTTTAATGTATTCTTATCTTCGGATGTCTGACACGTTTTGAACCCAAGCAGTCTATCTCTGGGGTTTCTCCACGTTGTATCAGACCGGCGTCTGGTCTTGTGGTTTGTGCCCCTAATGAGAAAGCTGCTTGATTTTCACAGCCAGGCGAGCATCAGAGGAGGCAGGAAGCCCCACCCCTCCTCCTGGTGTAACCGAACTCAGCTGTTTGCATGAACCCGTAGCAGAAGCGATAGCTTGAAGAAATGACAGCATCTATCTATAGATTGAGAGCCCAGTTTTTATTTTGCCTATTCTGGGTTTGCAGGCTTTTTTAGCTGCAGGGTTTTCAGTTGAGATGCTTCTGATTTCCACGAGAAGTATGAAATTGAGTTCTTCAGCTTCTTGATATTTCCCAAATTCTTTTTTAAGAGACTGAAATACAGAGTTCTGTGTATTGGGAGAGCTTTTGAGGACATTAAATCAACAGTGAAGACAGACAAACCTTTATAAGGATGCTACGTAGGGTGACTTCTGGTGTGACTTCTGGTGTGGGAACATCATTTCCAGCCAGTGAGCACAGGAGTCAGCCAGGCTGGGTGGCAGCGAGCCCGTGGTGTTCTGTGAGTGGTTCCACTGACTTCGCCATTCTGCAGGATTTGGCTGGCACTCAGATCCTTCCCGAAGGGAGCACTGTCCTGTTCTCAGTGGTCTTAGCTTATCCCCTAGTGGATGGCTGCTCACAGCACAGAGAGGCCCGAAGATGCGGCAGTCGCTGGGTGCAGCAGAGCCAGGAGAGAAGGGCACGGCGAACACGAGCCAGGCACCCAGCCCAGCCCCTGCAGAGCTGGAAATAAGGTAGGGGAAGGCAGCAGATTGCTTCAGGAGTGTATTTTGGTAAATCCACAGGCACCACATCACATCCATGAACAGCCCCAATTCACCAAATTGAAGCATTTTTTTCTGGGCCCACCTTGCCTTCTGCCACCCGCTGAGCTGGCTGTGCCACCTGGTCGGCCGCTTCCACCCTGATACTGTGTGCCAGGGAAGGCTGTCGGAGAGCTATGGGGTCAGAAATGCTTTCTGCTGGTTTCGTGCTTCGTTACTGTATTACTGAATTGAACCAGAAAATGTGATCTGACATGTCCAACATGGCCCTGGTTGGCTACAGGCCAAATTAGGCTGCTTATTATCAGTTTGTCTCAAAAGGGATAAGGTTGCCCAAGTTTCCCTTTGGAATTTACTTCAAAAAAAATGTTAAGGGATATTATAAATCTTTCCATATGTTTTTTCCCTCAAAATGTCATTTGCTGTAGAAAACAACAGTCTGAAAGCTTAAGGAAATGCTTCACATAATATTTCTGGGCCCGCTTTGTATCAGTAAGTTTCTTTTGTCTGTGGATTTCAGAAAATGCAGTAACAAACCACTGTGCCAAATAAAAGCCTGGTTAGTAACAAGTCACTCAGTTGCCTGCAATGGAAGAAAAACTGAGGGAGGAGAAATAAGGAAATACTTATTCTGGTTTTGCATGGTTTGGGTTGAAGTTTTTGACAAGTCATTTAAGGAAGATGGCAGAAAGTTGAGCGCCTCCGTGGGATGGTGGGTCCAGGCGGGCAGCGCAGCGCTGGGGCAGTAACCCCCTGCTGTGACGGGGGCTGTCCGTGTCGTGGCTTCTGGAGACCCACCTCCATGTTTTGATGAACAGCAACACGGATTGCCTGATCGTTTCATAGTGTGTGAGAACGAGAATTTTGGCACTGTTGAAATGGAACCCAAACATTGTTCTAAGCATGTAGTGCAAGGTGTGAGATCTGTGCAGACAGAACGGGACAGAATGGAATGAAGTGTCCGAGGTCATCACAGCAGCTCAGGTGTGACGCTGAGCCCTGCTGGTGGGCTGTGCCACTCAGCACCAGTTTGTTAGCAGTGCTTCTGAGCCCTGTGATGGGAGATGAAGGTGTTAGAGCTGTCTCTGTGCCCTGTTGAGCACCTATTTTTTCTCCACGTTTTTTCACCTTGTTTTCATCTCTTTGTGGGGAGGGTAAAACGCTTCCCCCCGTGCACTCACTCACTGCTTTACTCCTTGCAGCATCTCACGCTGTCAGATCGGTGCCGGCTCCTGGCAACAAAAGGTTAAGCATCCTTCCCACGTCTGCTGCTTTTTTTGTGCTCAGAGCCCTCCTGAACCTCGGATGTCAGCCTCGATTTAAGAGAAAAGAAGGGTGACAGCGGAGAAAGCTGGAGAGGAGGCATGATTTCTTTAAAAATGCAAATGAGATCATTCTAGTTAAATCTCTCCCCTCCAGCCCCTTCCGAACCCGCCTCTCTCCCTGAGCCGCTGCTTGACGCTCGGTGCGGGGACAGGTCCCGCTCCAGCTGGGCGGTGCCGAGGGGCACGAAGGCAGCGGGTGCGGGGGGAGGAGGCTCTCTGAGCCCCACCACCTGTTGCCGTTCCCATTCCAAGCCCCCTTCCTCCTCCCCGCCCTCCAGCGCTGCTCCCCTCCCCACGCCGCTCACCATCCCCAGTGGATAGGGCTGGGATCGGCAGTCACTTGCCAAATACCTTTCTAATGCTGTCACTAATTCTGCACAGACAGCATCTCTGAAAGCAAGAAACAGATCTGTTCCAGTGCATTGTCCTGTGATTTCTACAAAAAGCATTTAGAAATGCCTTCTCTGGTTGGGTTGGATGGGAGGTGCCGTGCCACAGCCAGTGCCGGAGTCAACCTTAAGTAAGCCTGAGGCTGTGCTGCAAGAATTCTTTGCAAATCCATCGAAGCTGGCATTTAGCACTGGTACGGCTAATTTTGTACTTGCGGTTACACATATACACACCCATGTCATTCTACTTCATCTGCTACATATGGAAGGCTGCCCCGAGCTCCAGAGTGCCAGGGAATGTTTTACTAAAACCTCCAGACTTGGTTTGATTATGTTACTATGCACACTGGGCTATAGAAGCCCTAAGAGTGTGCGTGCTGCCAGATGAACTGGCATAAGCTGGATATTCACACTGCTGCCCTGCATCCATGCAAGGAGCAGGCTGTTCTCGTATGTGTCAGAATTTCCTCCTAATTAAGGTGTGCAAAAGGGATGGAATTGCTCTGGTTTTGTGGCTGATGGGTTTGCCTGCAAGTCAGCTGGGAGTCCGGATCAGTGCAGTTTAGCAACACTGCTTCAGTTCCTCGTGTGTTCTCTGGGTAGAGTCACCATTTTCAGGTGTGAGTAATGAACTGGAGAAGTCGTCTCTGAATTCCCAGCTTAAGATGCCTTGAAAGGACCAGTTTTCAGAAAACAAGATGCTGACCAGTAAGGTCACCGTCAGACAGACCTCTTTGAAGCATTTTGGGCTCTCAGAACTTTCCATACAGGTGTGTCTGTAAAACGAGCATAAATGCTTGTGTACAAAAATTAATGTTGGGCTGGGAAAACGCAATGCAGAGATGAGCTACTGGTGGCTCTTCAGCATGGCACCTCGCTTAGAGCCAGACGGATGGAAACACAGTGAGCTCAGGGCTGCAAAAAGAAAGACGGGAAGATGGAAGAGAAACAAGGCAGCGTGTTGCTCTTGTTATCTGTAGCCATGGTGCAGAGCAGGGCCCAGAACCTTCTCCCTCCTTGCCGGCAGACGAGTTTGTACTGGCAGGGCTTCAAGCTGGTGTCCCCAGCGCACCAGTTAAACCAGTAGTTACCAATTTTTTTGTAAGCCACTCTGGGACTATAGGAATTTTATTCCTTCACAGTGTTGAAGGAAAGGGGTTTTGCTTGCCAAAGGGCTTTCTTATGCTTGGGGATGATTTATGGGCCAAGCTGAGCCACTTGTGGAAAAGGCAAAGCAGCTCTTGGCAGCACCCCCAGAATCCACTGCAGCTGTGGGGTAGTGAAGTCATCGGCATAACAACCACTGCAAACAGAATAACAAAGTCTGTTCTGTTCTCGTTTAAAATAATCTTTCCAGTTCAGCAACCACATTAAAACTTACCTTTCTGCATACAAAAATAATAAAAGGCAGATACTTCTTTGCAACATGGTGTGAATGTCTCACATTTCTGCCTGTCACTCCTGCACCACCTACGCTTTACCTGGGTGTTTTAAATGGAGGAATGAAACCACGTTACGTTGTCATTTGTGCCTGTCCCATGTTATCACTCCTTTGTTGTTCCTAAGAGTTAAAAATGCAGGAAAAAAGTGACATTTCTTACATTCAAATACAAAATTTGCTTTTGCTTTGTATCTTGTTTCTAAGCTGACTGCAAAATTAATAATCGTCTTTGTTTTTTTCTGTCTTCATTTCAGGTCCCTTCAGATCCGCCTGCTTCCAAGAAAACCAAAATAGACGACTCTGCTTCCCAAGCTCCAGCTTCTACTGAGAAGGAAAAGCAGTCCAGTTGGTTACGGTCCTTATCCAGTTCATCTAATAAGGTGATTGCTGAGTATTTTGTAATCAAAAGAGAGATCAAATTACCATGTAACGTCCCTCTACTAAAAGCAGAAGAGTTAATGTGAGAAAGACCTTGCCCAGGCTTTCTAAATTAATCACATTTCTATCCTTTTCCTAGCAAGCATTGAGCTATGCGGTCCTCCCAATTTCCTTGCCATCTTCCAGTGTTCACTGACCTTGATTGTGATGATGGAGTAAGCAATTCCTTCATGCCTTTGAGGTACAAGAATCCTGAAACTCAGGAGCCTCATGTGGTCTGTGCAAACCACGGATAACTCGTTGGCAAAGAAAACAAACGTGAGGTTTCACATTGGTAGAGTTACCTCTTCCAGTGGAACCTGCTAAGCCAGTAGGCCTTAGCCAGTGGGGGAGCAGTTTTAGAGATAGGAGAACACGTACTTAACAGAAGTATCAGTGCTCTGTTGGGATTAATGCTTTTTAAAGATTGTACTTATTTTTCGTTCTCCTCCTTCCCAGAGTATTGGCTGTGTCCATCCCCGCCAGCGTCTCTCAGCTTTCCGGCCCTGGTCCCCTGCTGTATCAGCAAATGAGAAAGAGCTCTCAACCCATCTTCCTGCATTGATCCGAGACAGGTAAGGAGGCGACTGCTGAGGGAGGAATGGGGCTGGCAACTGTGGAGAGCAATTGGCGAGCAAGTTGCCTTATGTTTGCTGCCTTGCACTGTTTGTTAGTTGATCAGTTCACTAGTATTGGAATAAAAAGTATTTGCAGCTGCAGTGTTTTAGTTAGCAGAGAGGAAACAAAAATTATTATTGGCATTGTGTGCATTCATTAAATGTGTTTGTTAAGTAGGCTTTCTTAGGTGAAATGTGCCGTAAAAGTCTGAAACGACGGCTGCTTCCATGGACCTCAGATAATTTTGGGAACAGTTATCAGAAGTTCTCGGGCTGTTTAAAGTTGGTCAGGGAGCAGCCAGCCATTTCCAGGTGACTGCTGAAGCACTGCCTGGTCAGCAGGCGGCCAGCCCAGCTGTGCTCCTCCTGTGCTGGCAGAGGAGGATGGAGGCGTGAGGACAGCAGCCTGCCCACCGATGGCACGCGGGCTTGGGGAGCTCATGGCAGCACACTGGGCAGGAGAGCCTGGGGGAAACTCCGGGTGTGAGCCCTGTCAGAAAGCAAGCTGATGTTGTTAGCTGCTCTTGAGTAGCAGCATGATTGAACTGCTGCAAGTGAGTCACCATCTATAACAGGAGGGGCTGCTGGTGGCACAGAAAGCATCAGGGCAGTCACATGTTCCCTTGCCAGCCTTCAGCTGTTCATTCTGAAGACCCTTCGTGCCAGATTTCTGCCTCAGGATAGTGATTTCTTTGGAAAGTTTGATGGAAGTTGCCAGGAGTTGCAGTGATGTTGGGGAGAACACGTTTTGCTGCTGTGATGAAGCTTCTCAGATGGTGTGGGGGGTTATTTAAAAAAAAAATAGGGCATAAAAGGTCTACCATCATATGATTGCTTTTAAACAGGTTTTTAAAGTAGCTGGGAGAGAAAGGCTGAGCAGGTTAAGAGTAGGCCTTTGGGCACCTGAAGTCTGGGGAAAATATACCTAAACCTTTAGCAAGTTCCCAAGTTTTAATAGATAACTGAAGATACTTTGTATTATACACACTGAGTTGAAGTTGCAAGGCAATCTTTGGTATCTTTTCTGCTACATTCTTTTTATTTGACATTACAGTATTACTGTTCTTTAACGTAGTTATTTTTTACTGTGGTTTTATCTACAAGTACTCAGATGCATTCTGTGTCAAGAAAGTAAGGCTGCACAAGAATACACTTTTTGTACTCCTGTGGCCTTTGCAGGGAAGCTGTTTCCAAGCTTACAAAACATTTGTGGATAGACAGAACTAAAGAAGTCCAGTTAGGAAAATCAATAATGCACAAAGATCGTGGGGAAACAGCATCATTTTTAGACTCTGGGAGAGCTTGGTACTCTCATAATGCATGGTACGTCAAATATGATCCCTCCTGACCTGGATGGAAATTAGCAGTATAAATCACCTCCACATTGAAATGAGTACTTAACAAATACATAGCCAGATTCTTAGCTGGTGTGAATCAGTGGAACTTCACATCACTCCATTAAGAGCCTTGCAGTTTCAGTATAATGCACGGATTGGGAAGCGTTTTAAGGTCAAGAATATGACTGTTTTCTCCTTCCTTTTGCCTCCCCCTCTCAAGCAGTTTTTACTCCTACAAAAGCTTTGAGAATGCTGTGGCCCCCAACGTGGCACTCGCACCTCCTGCCCAGCAGAAAGTTGTGAGCAACCCACCCTGTGCCACAGTGGTGTCCCGGAGCAGCGAGCCGCCGAGCAGCGCTGCGCAGCCACGGAAAAGAAAACATGCTGCAGAGACCCCGGCTGTCCCAGAGCCAGTGGCCACTGTTACTGCCCCTGAAGAGGATAAGGAATCAGAAGCAGAAATTGAAGTAGAAACCAGGGAGGAATGTAAGTGTATATCTGCCTTTATTTTGTTTTATTTGTGCTCTGCTTTCCTCTGGCTAACCTCCAGGAGTTAGCTACTGAACTCTGTTGTGTTCAAACATGATTCTGGAGGCCTGATACCTCAATGGCACATTAAGATACAGTCTTTGGTAATAATGAGAAGTTTGTAATAGTGAAAAATGAGAATGGAATGTAAGTTGAGGGGGTGTTCTCCTGGGGAAGGAACAGAGGTGCATCAACAAGAAGTACCTGAGCCATAGGGGTCCACAAACATAGAGATTTTCATTAAACCAGACAGCCTTTAGTTAAAGCAGGTAAGTGTTGTGCAGAGGTGAACATAATGCATGTGTAGTTCATAACACAACACCGAAGCCTTTGTGGGGTATGAACGTGTAGCCCACATGTTCAGCCACAGATGTAGTTGTAGTTTCAGAGCTACATCCATGTAGCTGAATGCGTAAGGCAGGGCTCAGGAGATGGAATGCTCTTAGACAGTACTGACATCTTGGGCCCCTCAGTGAAGGATGAAGATACTGTTGTTGCCTTACCAATATATCCTTTAGAGAATCCTGCTGCTGATCTCAGTATGTTCAGCCCATACCTGCTGCGTACAGTTTTGGCAAAGGAGGAGGTTCTACCCACTGAAAATGTCAGGATCACGTAGATTCGTGATGTAGACAGAGTCACAATTCAAGCCAATAAGTTACTCAGGTTTGCATTTTCATCACACTTCAAGCATCAAAGTATAAAACGAGTATTTTCTTTCTTCCATTTTTTCATTGATTATTGACTGTCTCCTCTTTAGAAACGGGGCTCAACATATTTTGAGTTACATTTGTTTTCTACATTTTTTTTATTAATTTTAGATGTTTCTATTTTTCAGTCACCTCCTCCTTATCCTCGCTCTCCTCCCCATCCTTTACTTCATCCAGCTCTGCAAAGGACATGAGCTCACCTGGGATGCAAGCCCCAGTCCCAGTCAACAGTTCATATGAGGTTGCAGCACATTCTGACTCTCACAGCAGTGGGTTGGAAGCTGAGCTGGAGCACCTAAGGCAGGCCCTGGACAGTGGCCTAGATACAAAAGAAGCCAAAGAAAAATTCCTCCATGAAGTTGTTAAAATGAGAGTGAAGCAGGAAGAGAAGCTAAATGCTGCCTTGCAAGCCAAACGCAGCCTACATCAGGTAATGTTGAAGAATAGCTTTCTCTTATCACTGTCTGCAGATGCTCTTCCAGATAGAAACCATTAAGTTGTCTCATGTTAGAAAGAATTGCCTCATTTTTCCCAAATAGCAACAGCCTTTACTGGGGAACGTTTTGTAAATTCAGCTGGGAAACCAAAGTATACAGGAACCATTCTTACTGTTTTTTTAAGCTTTCCACCTGTTTTTGCTTTAGAGTATAAATCCATGGTTACCAAAATCAACATTCTTCTTTTACTGAGAAAAATCTTCTATCCCAGCACAGTTTATTTTATTGTAATTTCACTGAACTAGAAACATCTCTGTCAGGTTGGAGGTTTTACTTTTAGTTTAAAAGACTTTTAAATGTCCTGCAATTGCCCAGCTGCTGGAGGGAGGGATGCTTGGGAGGCGCTTGCCAAGGCGCTCATGAAGAACTGAACTGCAGCTCTCCTCCTTCCTGCAGTGGAGAAACTCCTTATTTCTGTAAAGCTCAGGTACATCAGGTCAAAGGAAAGTAGTTGGACAAAAAAAGTTGGAGATAATGGCCACAAATCATAGTGGCTGCACAGAATGGTGGGTGAACTTCTATTTTATTTGATAGGGCAGAATTAGGACATGGGAATGCAAGAGAGCACCAGATTAGAAGCACTGCATGTCCTCTTTGAAAACTGTGTGTGGAGCTGGAACCAAGCTAGAAGTGTAATCCGTTAGATACCTGTGGGGTGTCAGCTGTAAAACAAGGCCCTGGGGACCGAGCACTGGTATCTGTACCACTGGTCAAGAGCAGGATATGCAGTTTGGCTTTTCTTTGAGGAATGAAACAAAGCACAGCAGCTCAGAGATACAGTTGGTGTGCAACATCACTGCTGTGTTAAAAACTGGAAAAACAAAACAACTCAGAGTCAGATTTTTCTACTAGCAAGTAAGAGGAGGTGAAAAAGAGTGTGAAGTGCATAGGTAAGATCACAATTAGAATTGTAATGAAGGTTTACCAACTCAAATTCTTGCAGAGCTTCATTACAGCAGACCTCCCTGTGCTGAATACTTCTGCTGTGCAGGTGGCTTGTTCTGTGCAAGCTGCAGATCAGGTCCTGGACAGGGGAGGCTGAGCACTGTCTTTTCCACAGAGCTGCTTCTTTTTTTCCATCACTTTGTGCAAATCAATCACTTCATTCCTTTGCATTTCAGTAAATCTGTTCCATTTTATGTATTTAAAAGTGAAACTAAAAGTATTTTGTAAGTAGCACATATACTTAAAGCTAACTGCTAAACTTGTTAACTACATCCACACTGTATAGTTAAAGTAAACTAGGAATTATATCAGGTAAGTAAGTGATGAAGCAGCAGAACTGAGCATTGAGGCATTAAATTGAGCACACGGTAGAAGAAGTTATCCTAACCATCCTTTTCCATTTGGGCAGCTGTGCGTTTCCAGTTCCACATACAGAGCAAGTACATTTCTGCATGCTTCCAGAGGCAGTGCTGAGCTAACAATGGCCTGGACAGGAAGTGAGATTGTCAGAAGAGTGAATTTCCCATGACCTGACTGCAGCGTTACTTAACAGAAACACGCTGCTGTGAGGGTTGTGTCTGACAGGGAGGAAATGCTGCTTCTGAAAAAAAAGTTCCTAATTTAACCATTCGGGAGACAGGCCTTTGGTCAGCCATGTTTCTCAAAGCATGCTGAGGGACTCGTCTTCTAACAACTTCTTAACAACTTCTGAGAGAGGTGGCAGCTCCCAGAGCAAAGCGTGGTTTCCATTTAGTTGAAGGTTTTAGCCTGGGGTTTCCCAAATGCTGTGACAGAGCAGCCTGCTGGCTGGGGGCCAGGAGACATAGGGCTGCACACCACTTACCTACAGCAGAACAGGATTCCTTTGAGTTAGAAAGAATACACACAATTTGTTTTTTCTCAGGCTTGCCTTAAGTGTTCTTGTGAGGGTTGACAAAATGGATCTGCTTATGGATTTCTTCAGCAAGCAGTAAGTTTCCTTGTTGAGCTTTGCTGTACACAAAGAACATTCACAAATAGCACATATCACAACACTGTGCCTCTTCGCTGTCTTCGATTAAGTAAGACATTTGTGCTAATTCAGCCCCTGCACCTCAGTTCTCACACGTTTACTGCTTGCGTGTTGCAGGAGCTGGAGTTCCTAAGAGTGGCGAAGAAGGAGAAACTGAGAGAAGCAACGGAGGCAAAGCGCAACTTAAGGAAAGAGATTGAGCGTCTGAGAGCTGAGAATGAGAAGAAAATGAAGGAAGCCAACGAGTCTCGGATACGGCTAAAGAGGGAACTGGAGCAAGCCAGGCAGATCCGGGTTTGCGACAAGGGTTGTGAAGCTGGCAGGCTTCGGGCCAAGTACTCTGCCCAGGTGAGACCTCAACACTGACAGCTAACAGCAAGCAAACCCACTGACTGTGCACTTGTTAGCTGTAGATTGTGTCTGTATTTTCTCACATGCCAGCTGGCCTCATTTTGTCTAATCTGATGAAGTCCAGCTCTTATCTATATAATGTCTGTGTCCCCATCGTGTCAATTTACAACCCTGGTCCTGATTCGAGGTCTTACTAACATGCCTGCAGGTGAGTTCTGCCCTGAACTTTGCACATTTGTCTATTAAAAATGACTGTTTACAGGCAACTAAGACAACAAGACTAAGACATTACTTCAGTCCACTAATAGTCTGTTGGCCATGCCAATGCATAGAGATCCATTTCAGTACAGTACACAATAGGCAGTCACTTCAGGATAGTTCCTGGAATGCAGGAACATGCCATTACATGTAAGGTGTATGCTTAAAGCTTTGAATTAAAAATCCTTCCCTGCCCTTTCTGCACCAGATTCTTATGTAAGAAATTATTGTGAGTTTATTTAAACCAACCAAAGCCCAGCAGTGACCCAGGAGCTCAGGCTGAGCATCCTTAAATCACCTTGTTGTGTCTTGCTGTTGCAGGGCATGTGGGATGCAAGGCACTTCGCTGTTCAACCTCTGAAATAACCCAGTGCAGCAGACTAAGCTGAGTGTAGAATGGCAGCCTCCTGGATTTCTTTGAGAAACAGCACTGAAAAGCAATCCAGCGCATGCTCTGCCTTCCCCTTCCTCCAAAAAAAAGGAATCCCAGTTGCCCAGTAATACATTTCCTATAGAAGATGGTCCCACACCTCACATACAGAGAGCCTCTGGCCTTGATAGAGATTTCGGATGACAGCCTTAAGGCCAGCTCCTTGCCACATCGTAAATAAGAAGCGTGAGTCAGGAGTGAGCCACAGAAAGTTTCTGAAAAATGGGGCACATTTGCCTAAATTTAAACTGCTACACACAAGAGAGATGCACCACTTGCAGCTGCCACAGCATCATCATACATTTGCTTAACTTGCCTACTGTATACACCTGTTTTAATGGTACAGGGAATTCTTCTGGATCACATTTACTGCAGCGGTGTTCCTGCTGTGCGTGCCGTTAGATGCACACACTTTAGGAAGGTGTTGCTATGCCCAAAGCACAAGCTGCAAATACTTGATGTGGTTACTTTAAGGAAAAAGGAAAAGAAAAAGCAATAGAAATCAGAAATTTGTCTAACCCAGGCTCTCAATAACGGGAAGGGGAGTGGTTCACTTGTTACCACTGTGAGACACGTCTAACAGGAGACCAGAAGCAGGAAATGATGTGGGCTTCCTCTCTAGCATCACAGGATGTCTCACTGATAAGAGGTGTCCAGACTAAACATAACCAGATTGAGAACTGCTGCTCTGGGCGTTGCTGCAGCTCACTTCCACTTCAGCAGAAAAGAAAAAGAAAAACCGAGGCAGCAAGTGCAGATAAACAGAATTCATCACAGACTGAACAGAGCTTTGAAAATCTGCACTAGCCTCCTTGCATTCCACACATTTAATGGGAGAGGTATATGGGTTCCTGTATGTGAGGGTACTGCAGCTGGACATTACAAAGCTGATACAAAGGATACACCAGAAGTATTTAAAGATTTCTAAGCTAAACAAACAGTTTGTGTAATGCACTTGGATAATTGTAGAGTAGCTTATGGAAAAAAAGTAGGGAAAAAGAGAATTCCTTACCTCAACTTTGGTAGTTTCATGTCTGGTTTTTCTTTTCTCTAGATTGAGGACCTACAGGTTAAGCTTCAGCACGCAGAGGCTGACAGGGAGCAGCTCCGAGCTGACCTGATGCATGAGAGGGAGGCTCGAGAACACTTGGAAAAAGTCGTCAAGGAACTTCAGGAACAGCTGTGGCCTAAATCAAGCAGTCAATCCAGCAGTGAAAACACAACGAGCAACATGGAGAATTAAAACACCACATTGTCTAATACAGACAGAATGACATATATGCACAGTAAGGGAGGATGGGTGGGGTACGTGTGTAAGTGCATGTGTGAGTAGTTGTGTCTTAACACACAGATCTATGAATATGGATTCTTATTAGTTGGAAGGCAAATGTTACTCTTTATAACAGAAGCACTGAATTACACCTCTTTTTTTTCCAATCCATATAGCACAACATCGTACTGTGCCTATAAAACACAAAGTGTTTATAAACAAAATACTTTTAAGTCCACAGCAAATTTTCTACTGGCAAACTCCAAGCAAGCAGCATCGTCCAACTAGAATCAGAGTAAGAGGCAAGCATGGCAGTGTTTTTATGTTGCCCTTCTGCCTGTCGGAACATTTTGGAATTTAAAAACAAACTTTTCTTATAAGCTATTTAAAGTAATTCATTACACAGACTTGGTATTAAAAAAATTAACAAGATTTTTTATAATGAACCTTTAGAAGAAAAACAAAAACCTTCGATGCACAATTTTTATGACTTGTTAAAGGCTTTGGGATTCTTAATGCAGAAGCCCTTTGGTGATGATGCCATTTCATTAGCAGTTTTCCAGCCGTCTAGGAAGCCATCACAGTTTTAATCCTGTCCTGTGGTTGTATGAGAATTTCAGAGTGCTTTCCAAAGTTGATTTTTTCCTTACAAACAATCACCTTCATTTCCTGTCCTGAACACAAGAAGAAAGGAAGATGCAGGATTGTAAGGGCGTGGGGGAGGGCAGGAGGAGAAGATGGACGCTTCAGAATTATAAACCCAGCCTTACAGACTTCAGTGTTTCAGATCGCGCCGTATCTGCTAAAGACATCTTCATTAATCGATGTGTTCAAAAGACTCGCTTCATCCAAGAGCACTTCAGCTTTAGGAAAAGAAGGAAGGAAGTAAAGGAAGGAAATGGATGACCTGTTAAGTCGGTTGAGAAATAAAGCAGAAGATGTGTTTTGAAGTCATTCTGAAATCTTCGCGTCAGCTTTCAGTTCTCTGGAAAACTCATCTTTGTTGCACCATCTTACCATAGAATTCAGTATTTGCCTACTCGTATTCTGAACTGTTTGTCAGGATTTCTGTGCCCGAGGAGTGCAACATCGCATTATTGGATACTACAGAAAAGAAAACCAACACTTTTGCTGCTGTGAATAAGCCTACATCTTTTTTAAAAGAAAAACTTGTTTTTTAAAAGTAGAAATTACTTTAATTTTGGGATCCAAGCCGCAGCCCCGAATAAAGATGCAGCAAACCATCCCTTTGTCGTACTGTTATTGTCGTCGTCGTCCATTTTTTTTAAACTGCACTTTGTCAGAACCTTACTCTGCATTTTATTCCATGTTCTGGAAGTTTACAAGTTATGCATTCTCGATTCTACTCTGCAGATGTTAAAACCATCACCACCGTTTTCCACCATGCGACACCTCGCGCCGTCACTTCCACGTATGCAGAACGAGAACTCAGTGGGTACAGAACGCTACCAAACACAGCCAGCAGAGCAGCAAAGCCAGCAGAGCAGCGTGCTGCTGGTTGGGTTTCACAGCTGTGCTGCACGGCTGTGTCTGTCGAGGCTGGGAAGTGCTCACATACAGTTGGTGCTTTACTGAATGAGAGAAGGTGTTTTCACCCACACTCACTCACCTCTGATACACTCAAGCTCAGTGAGAAGTTGATCTGGGGCTGCAGTTGTGCCTTCCAGCTCATTTTTCCTCTCAGCATCTTCTATAGGCAATGCTGACACTTTTTTTAAACCTTAAAGAATAAAAAGAAAAAAACTCCTATGCATCATCATACCCCGAAGTTATTCTAAACAAAGAAATGTATTTCCAGTAATCTTTATTTGCTTTTGGACATTAATGCAAACTATGTAAGCTTGAAAATTATTTCCCTGTAGACAGAAAGCGGCTTCCAATCCTAAAATTACAGTATTTACTTACAGTACATTAGAGGGTTTTTTTTGTTTGTTTTTTTTTAAACAAGAGCTGTTTGCTTGAAACCATTATAATAACCATTATAGTAACTGTGAGCATTAACAGAGAAGTTCATATATACGTTTTAGGTACAAAAAGAAGAACTATGAAAGGAGTAGAATTACTGGGACAATGTAGAACTGTTGGGAGCAAGAAACAGTGACAGCAGATCCATGACACGAACCTGTCTGGTTGTGCAGGGCTCGGCCCTGCGCGTGGGATGCTGGAGCCCGAGGCTGGATGCAGAACTCCTCCTCTGAAGTGCAATGCAAAAGGATTTTGATTATGCTTAGGCAATGTTGTTGGGGTTTTTTATGTGGGTTTTTTTTTTTTTTTGCTTCTTTGTATGTTTTTTTTTCTGCGATTATTAAATCATATGCATGGAATTAAAATCTCTGCCATATGTATATTCATTAATGGGCATTATTACTGTCTTATGTAAAGGGTTTATTTTGTTATGCAGTATGCATAAAAATGTTCTCAGCCTTATGATTTCCAGATCTGTATTATTCACTGATTTCTTCAAGGGAAACTGAACAATTTTAGCTTCAGTTGATCATTGTGCATTTCAGAAGTCTCCCATTTGCTGCCATGTTAAGAAATTACACATAGAACACATCTGTTCTCACCCCAATATCAGATTCCTGAAATCTGCTCTCTCAGATATTGTCGTTCTCCTCCCACTGTGTCTCAACCACACATGGGCAGCACAGCCCTCACTCTGCTTTTCCTTCCAGGAGCAGCACCCACTGACCTGTAGCACATGGCACTATTTATTTCGTGTGTCTCAGGAAGGACAGTGATTCACTGCCACAACTGCTGTGCATATGATGCTTTCACCCTCCAACATCAATGAATTCTGCCCTTTTTTTTCCCAAAGAAAAAAAATTAATAAGAAACATTTTTCTTTGCTGTCAAACCACCACCATCATCATCGTTTCTCACGTAGATCGGATGTAATTTGCAAGAGATCTTTGTAAAATGAATTACATTATGAATTATGCACTGTTGTTAGAAAAGCATGGTTTCTTCTTTTGCCATGTATTATAATAAAGTGTAATACATGACTGAATCACAGCATTTGAAGTTAAGACTTCTTAGTGTTTGATTCTAGGGAGTGGAAGCATCCTAGTAAAAAATGTCTGTAAAATCAGGTTTACAAATCAGCGTGATTGAATGAGGTGCACAAAGGCTGACAGCAACCCCTTTCCACCAGCAGTTAATTGACAGGGGAGTTTTTACAGGATAGGAATTGTAAATCATTGTGTGTCTTTCCTAAGTACACTTTTACAATGAAATCTTGGTACATTCTGCAGAAATAATTATTTTCTAATTCAGAATTCCTGTGTATGTAATTTATTTTTACAGTAATTCTGTCAGTATAAAGCCATACAGACACTCTCTTGAAGAGGTGGGAGCCTGCAGGGGAAGCAGTGGTGGAGGTGTTGAGGTGAGGGGTTCTGTGTGTAATTTCTGTGTCTGCTGCCCGCAGTGGGGCAGCTCTCACTCACTGCTCAGTCCGCGCTGCGCTCCGTTTGCACTCCAGCCCGCGGGTGTAGGAATTGTAAAGGCCATCTTCTCACTTCATCTGCTCTTTAGTTTCCTTTTCGAAGTTAAAAGGGAGAAGAGGTGTTTCATACAGGCTGTTGACTCTCCCTGTAATTAAAAATATATTACTTGTATATTCAGTTTAATTACTCATTGTTTCTATTACTGAAAGAAGACTTAACGAAGGGAAAAAAAAAACCAACAGCAATAACATTCATATCTTTGGAGCAGCTAATAGTATAACATAATATTCTGCTTTTCAAACAGAACTAGCCAATGTAAAAAAAAACTTAACAGTAAATTCAACATGTAAATACTTTTTTTCATTTTACACTGTTGTATTATAAGTGTATATGGTGTTTACTTTTTCAAGACTCTTTCTTACCTGGTAGCTGTCTTGTTTTATGAGTTGTGTTTTTAACTAAGAAGAACCTTTGCTGTCTGTTAGGAAAAACAAAACAAATCTTTTTGCAGGTTTCAATGTGGGTTAACCTCCCATCATCCGCATTTTATTTGTCCGTATTTTCACTGTAAAGTATTTTATTACCAAAAGGTTGATTTCTCTTTCCGTTCTGCCCTCTCAGAATCAGCCCAGATGTTTTAAGAGTTTTTGTTGCTTTGGTTTTTTTGTTTGTTTTTCTTTTTATTTTTTTTTTTTAAATGAAAGAAATCACAGAAATGACATTTTTTCAATTGAAGAAAAATAAATCTATACATTTATAATAGCCAATAGCATTTCAGCACATTTTTGTTATCCTGGTCTCTCCTATGCTGCTGCTAATGACAATATTATGACTTACTCTACTATTCTAGAACTATTTTTATGTAAGTAATGTATGCTTTCTTGTTTATAAATGCCTGATTTAAAAAAAATAAGAAAAAAGCTTGGCATATTTATCTATTTCGCTGTGTACCTTGATAGTCCTTTTCCACCCCCTTTTCCACATCCCCTCCCCTCGAAGCAGATAATATTGTAAAATAAAGGACTTTATGAGATTATGTATGAAAATAGCTATGCTTATATACCACAGTGACTGAATGTACAGTGTATAGACGCATTACCTAAAATAAAATTGTTTGTCCAGAAAAAAATAAATAGATATGCAATGGTTTTGAGTTCTCTCTGCTTGCAGCTGGGCCCTCATTGTTCAGGACAGGCAGATGTCAGAGACCTGAGAGGTGTCTGGAAAGGCGTGAGGGATCTCTTGTTTGAGAAGTCAGGACTCATCAAAGCAGTTTAATTTAAACACTACAACAGATAGCACACACATAGCTTCTTTAGATTGTCATTTCCCTTGTGTTAATCTCCCAGATGACACATATATTTACCTAGAGCAGCAGCAGAGGTAACAGCACCAACACCAAACGCTGCCTGGCCTGGGCAGGCACCAGTGCCAGCTGTGCTTCCTTTCCTTGAGCCTCTGAGACCCAGCAGATTAAACAGACATTCCTGGGCAGCAGCAGTGCTAACAGAACACAAGACCCACCGGGAGACCTGCAGGCTGGAGATGTGCTCTGCCTTGTGGTTATGGAACGGAGGTGTGGAGAGGTGAGGGCTGAGCATGAGCTCCACTTCCTCAGCAGGTTCCCTCCGCGGCTGTTGGATCAGTCTGTTGTAGCTGTGGAGAAACAAACACAAAGCTCATGACTAACATGGGCCACATGTCTTCACATGGCATGAGCCACCTCACAAGTCTGATGAGGGAACAATTTATTATTATGTGCTAATAATGCTACACGTATATTTACTGCATGCATATAGATCTAGACAAGTCATATTCTGTAAAATAGCAAACTTTTTTAGCCTGCGAGCCAATTTCTTATGTTCCAGTTTTGAGATCATGCAATGTAGCCATGTATTCATCTGCTACACACCCACACACCCTAATAAAAAAACAAAACCCCTTCTGCCTATGGGTGGAAGTGGCATTAAGTTGTCAGAGATGCTGGAGGGAAGCTCGGATTTCCTGCCATGGTTTATCTTTTTTAGCATACAAAAAAAAAGGCTGACTGCTTTAAACGCTCTCAGGCCCACAAACAACCCGAGGCTGCGTGCTAACCGCAGCACCAGCCAGCCCTGCCATGAGGCTCTGAGGCACCACTCAAACAATCATTCTCAGGTCTGCACATGACAGCACTGATAGAAGAAAGGAATTTAATTGGAAATGATGCGTGCCTTTTCACGGGAAAATCCTAACAACGGATTAAGTACATTTCCTTTGAAGAGGGAGACGTGTAAGCACATAGAAGTTTGTACCAGGTCAAAGAAAAAGAAATACAAGAGGGGAAAAATGCAAAAAGCAGGAGATGGAAACATATGTTAAAGTAATTCTCTCATGGTTTTCTGAGAAATGGCTGCAGAATTTCCACAGCTCTGGTACATTTCTTAATGCGCCCTTGTAAAATAGTGGAAAAGCCAGAGAATGATCAAAGGAAGCTTAAAAAAATTGTACTTCTTATTTCTGACTCATCCGGCCTTGTTTTCTAAGGTGCTGGTTTATTTCCTGTTCTACCACCTGGACATTAACAGTGGGCACAACCAGCAGTCACTCCCAGCTCAATTTCTCAACAGGACACAGCAGAATTCCTTCCTTTAGGAACAGGGTGACAGTTCTCAACCTCATTTACCACTGTATTGCAAATCAGTAGATTAACTCAGACACAGATTGAAAGGATCCTACTGCACTGATAAAGAACAGTGTAGTAATAATTCAAAATCATTATGCAAGAAGAGAAGGACAAGACAGAGTACCTTCCAGATCAGGAAGCTTCAAGCTCACCCACCACGCAGTGCTGAAGCAGAACTGTTGCGGTACAGTCCTGGGTTAGTGCCAGGTTGCCAGCTCAGATAAGGACACTGAACTTAAGATAGTTTTCAAATAAATTTGGGAGTAAATCGTGTTTGTTTCAGTTTCTGAAGTTAGCTGAGGCGAACTTGGAAGTCAGGCTTGGCCGCACATACGGTAGTCTCACATGTCTGAATCCAGCTACCCAACACTATTGGACATCGGCCTTATTCTTGGACTATCCCTACGCAGCCATCCCAAATTTATCTGGCTGCTCCGCACTCCAGGAGCTTTCACTGTACTGACCTACATTACACTGCAAACACGAGGAGCAGACCCCGTGTGCTTCATTCGCCTCCTCTGCCGTTCTGCGCTCACGTCCTTTGGAGGGAGGGTGGATATACAGGTGCTGTAATAGAAGACCACAGAGACACGGGTCAATCTTGGCACAACCCAAAACAATCCACATGATTACCATCTTATTCTTTTTTAAATACTAACTTGCTTACGTACAGAAACAAAAGTGATTAAGAAAAATCCAGAGCTGCTGATTTGCCGGCTGTAACAAGGATGCCAGTTTAACATCACATCGTAAGTGAGGTGCTCAGAAGTGCTTTGTGAGTTGAGACAGACAGCTGGGGCCGCACAGAGAAGAAGTGCACTGTCCAACACCATTAAGTTAGGTGCCTGTCAGAGAGTTTCTTAGCAGGCAGCAAGAAATGGAGGTGTCCAGGATACTCACTCGCCCATGCAAAGCTTTGCTTTCTCTCCATTTCCTCACCTTTCCTGGACTTCTGCAGTCTTTCCTTTGGCAACGTGCCTCTGCCCACACAGCTGCAGTTCAAGAGGTAGTGAGGACCTCTGCATAGTTTCACCAGAGTATCACTCGAAATATCCACTTGCACACAGTAACCAGAGCAAGGAGCCTGCTCTCTAAAAGTCGCACGTTCCTAAAGCCACCAATTCCAAACACGGTACACATATTCAACTACAGCACTTGTATGGAGGACAAATGGTAAAAATGGCTATGAAATATCAGAACCAGAATTAAACAAGAGCTCAGCACCATGTCTCACTCCTTTCCATCTTACTGTTAGCAGCACCCCTTATTTACACCTAACAGACAGAGCAAAGGGAGAACTCAGCGCACATACAGCAGGGCAGAGGTTTGATAGGGGTTTGGGGCAGAAATGAAGGCAGCCCTTGTTGCTGCCCGTGGTGTCCAAACCATACTTTTTATGTGCTCCCATGTTCATCTGCTGAAAAGATATTAAAGAAATACATCTTGGCACATCTGCAAGGAAGGGATAAAACTTGCAGAAGATGATAGGAACCAGGGAGGCAGTAAAAACCCAGGAGTGTCACAGTTAATGATGATATGTGAGTAATCCAGTTATAAAGGCACTGTCAGTGGGAAGAGAGCACAAATATAATAAAACCCAGCTGTGTGACGTACACTCCAGTGGAATTTTTATTAGATGGCTTATGTGCACTTTAAGTATACCTGACTGCAATGCAAATTCTCACAGACTTGTGTTGGGGAGGAAGAAAAGCTTCCACAGCTCTCTGTGCTGAGCTGATTTAGTTGAATTGTTCTGTACAGTATCCGTGGGTTTTCTGGCTCATCTTTTTGGATTTACTTTTGTATTTGTTGTCTGCTGAGTCAGCTCCTTAATCTGGAAGCTTGAGAATTTCATGCTCCTAAATACTTCCCCAGAGCTTATTCTGGCCCAGCCAGCCCAGTCCTCTGGCCTTTCTATCACTTATCACTAGTGACTACTTTTGTCTCTCCCGTTTGTATGAGCTACAACAACAACAAAACCCACACAGGCAGGACAAGAAGAAACCACAGAAAAAGTACTGAACCTACAAAGACCAAAGGAAAATCAGGGTTACTGCTGCAAAGGTAACATTTGTTAAAAAAGTAAAAATAAAAGCTGGACACTTCTGTAAACATCTGCTGTGGACTGACCTGGCAGGTGGCTGAGCTCCACACAGTTGTTTGCTCACTTCCCCCTTCGCAGTGGGATGGGGGAAAGACTAATAAATAAATAAAAGTACAACTCATGGGTCGAGATAAAATATTTACTAAGATGGAGAAAGGAAAAGGATAATAGTTACGACTACATAGAGAGATGGATGTGAGTGCGTGTAACAAGTGATGCACAAGCACTTGCTCACCACCCCACAGCTGATGCCCGCTACCCCTGAGCAGCAGAAGAGATGAAGTCCCACTCCCTCCAAAGCTCCTTCCGCATGTCAGACACTATGGAACATCCCTGGGGCCACTTTCAGTCAGCCATCCGAATCCTGCTCCCTCCCAGCTCCTTGGGCTAAAAACACAAACAGAAAACCCCTCCATCTGTAGAGTGTGCCCCTGCCCACAAACTGCAGACCTGATGACTTTCCATAGCTCTCAGGCCTGGATTACATTCTCCATACCACAAGTGCACTGCCAAAAGGTTCAATAAACAGATCATTTTTAAGCAATAGTTTTCCTAGTTCTGCTTCTAAGCATGCAGTTATTGTATCTCTGCTTGCACCATCATAGCTGCTTTCTCTACACTCCATTAGAATAGAGCTGGGAATGGTGTGTTAAGACCTCCAGAAGACACGAGGCTCACATCTGGAAGCGGTGCCATTAGGTTAAACGTTCTGTATGTTCAGATCTGGGCTCCTTCTGCACACACAATGCTGCTGATGTCAGCAGGAGGCATGGATGGAAGTGCAGGTCAGTAGAAGCATCCATCCCTCACCTGCCTTGCCCACCATCGAGCTCGCTATAAACAGATTCTCTAAGTTCTGACTCTCACAGTGTATAAAGCTGGGATCCCACGCTGCTTAATTCAATTTGGCAGATAACATTGGTGAAAGGCATTGATTTCTTCCCTCACTGCCTCTTTCTCTTCCATCAATTTTCCCAGATAAGAGGCCTGTGGCTCAGACCCTGCTGGTGACGGATGCCTTGTAATTGCTTTGAATGGATTATCACCAGACATATAGCAGGCATTTACAGTGCTACAGCTGTAATCAGAAACAGTCTCACCCAGTAGAAGGGCTCTGAGGAACAGACAGCTGTTCCTATTGCCTCTGCTTTGTCTCTCTGCTCTTACATCAAGCCTAACTTCCTTTATTTACATTTTTATTACAGTAATATCTAGGATGCCCAACTGAAACCAGCGTCCAGATAGGCTAAGTGCTATTTAAGTCCAAAGAATCTTTCTCTGCATCTGACAGTGTACAGGATGGCCTCAACTACAAGACAACTGTCCTTCCATTTTTCTGGACCAACAAAGTTTTCTGCCTTGCACAATTTAGTATGAAAAATATAAGGAGGAAGTCTCATAATGTGTATCTGTTTGTTCCAAAATGGAACCTCACATGCTCATAAGTACGCATTCATCCTGCACCATGAATATGCCAATGACGTGCATGTGGCCCTCCTCAGAGGTGAGGGCCGTATGAAAGGGTCCCATCCCTTCCCCTTTCCTTTAGCAGACTGATCACACTTAGCGGGACAAAACCGATGTCATTCCAGCTCACCTTCTGTTTTCTATTGCTGTTTGGGAGCTTATCATTCACTAGGGTTCCTTCCTCCAACACCAGTTCTACATAAGGGTTCCTACGCTACGGAACAGAAGCTGTGTTTTCCTCCTCAAACTAACAGGACTCAGATGTTCTCATCCCCTTCCTCGATGTGCTTTTTATCAGTGCTTACACCACACTGTCAGCCCTGGTTTTAATTCAGTCGTTCATGCAGGATCACAGTTTAGTCAGTCTATAGAGGACATTTACATGGAAATGGAATCTTGATGGGAAAGATTTTCACGTTAAGTACAAACAGTACAAGCTTCACGCTTCCAGTCCTTAATTCTAACCAAAAATCAATGCTACTTTGAAACAAGAGTCATCTAACACGATGTTCCAGCTGAAAGCTCCCTCTTCTATCTTTGAGAACAACATGAAACCTTTCTTGGAGCAAATTAAGAGTTACTGTCAGTCTGGTACTTGCATCACCAGTGAGAATCCTTCCCTGCATACTGCACACCTACGTGCCTCACAAAGCGCTGATGGGCCCCGTTTTAAGGGATATGATTTCCCAGAACTCCACTGAATGCCTCCTCATAGTGTTTCACACTGGCTTGTTACATGTACAAAGTTGACTTTATATATATGTATGTATGTATCTGTGTGTGTGTGTGTGTGTGTGTGTGTGTGTAAAAAGAGCTTTTTAAAAAAGCATCGTGAGACACAACAAGAAATCTGAATATCCTTCACAATTTTTTACACCTTAAAAGCAGAGCGAAGGCAGGGGAAGAGGGACAGTGGATTTGCTAGCACACATGTACACACGGGCTGCAGGGCTTGTGCAGCTGGGAGATAACGTGCTTTGCAGGTCACTGGCTCCTAAACACTGTGTTATCTCTGCGTAACATACACCTTGTTGTGTCTTACCGCTTAATTACAGCTGATATGCAGGCAGTAATATTGCTTATCATTAGCTGGAGGATGACAATTACCTTTTAAGATTAAACTATTTTCTTTTTTTCTTCAGCCAAGTCTCTGTATGACACTTCCTTAGCCCAAGAAAAGATTTGCACAAGCAGAACAAATCCATGTACTAATTGGCTATGTGCTCCTCATAATGATGTATAATTTAGGAAGCATGCATTAAGAACATCACAAACAGTACTCAACACTGCACAGAGCCTGCATGTGAACCAGAGGGTCAGCTAGTGAGCTACAATTGCCCCAAAAACCTCAGACAGCAATAAAGACAATGAAGTGCTGTGATCTTCTACACAAAAAAAGCTCCAGCCTGCTGACTGCCAACGGCTGTGGCTCAGCCTGCACAAAGCTGTCCTTCCCATTACCATCACCTTGCAACACACCTTCCATGCCAGCAGCTTTACTCTCTCTTCTTCATTCAACCCTGCCTCCTAAGAAGGCTTGGAGATGTTTTAGATGAAACCCATCTTATAGGCAGAGCAGCAGCTGCATGCATCCATCCTCTTCCTCCTGCATTACAATGCACTGTACAAATCTGGGACTTAAAGAACACTGAGGCATACTTAGTTTGAAAACAGCTTCCCATACATCCTAATGGTTATTTTTTTGCTTTACCAGGACTTTAGTTTCAGAAATGGACACAGTTCACAGAGATCCTACAGTGGGGAAGTAGCTTGAGAGAGTGGGCTGTAAAAGGATCAGCTAGAAGTGGTGAGTCTGCTCCAGCTGTCATTAAGCAGCTACACCTTCTTCAAGGAGCAGAGATGTGTTACTGCACACCAACCACACTCACAAATTGCTCATAAATACTCTGCACTAAAATCCACAAGGGCCTGAAAGGAGATTTAACTACTGATTGCCACAATAAAACTTAAAGACTGAATAAGAACTGTTTCTATACCTCTACTAATCATTTATGAGAATCCCTTAGAGCAAAGCCTTTGGCTCCCAAGCATAAGTGCCATAACATACAGTTGTGATGACTCAGTGTCAGAGGTCAATGGTTTAAATCTCCTGTCCTGTAGTTTGTCAACTCCTGTTTATCCTATCCAGCACAGCACGAGGCTACAACATATAAATCTTCCAAAAACGTGTTTTGATCTTTCACCTACAGTAGATTAAAAATAGCCCAGAGCGAGAGCTTTCAGCATTTTGTCATAGCAATTTCTGTGTCAAAAAATGATGGATGGCTACGTGGAAAAAGAATGAACCAACCCAGAGATGGTGTAATGAAGGAGTCTGAATTACATCTCCAAGAAGGAAGAGTTTTACTCACGGTGGAAATCCCAACTCAGCTCACCCCACTGGGCCTATGTGCTGCATGGGACGTGCCATCGTACCCATCCTGGGCACTCCTTTCTCCCTGCATGTGTCTCTTTTAAACCTCACAGCAGTTCTGGGAGCTCAGGCAGGAGCCCTGAGTTATGTTTTGGACTTCATAATCTGCTAGTGTGGCTGCAGCAGAAAGCCCTCCACATGTTATTAAACAAAACACAAATTTAAAGGCAGGTGCTAATTTCCCCATATTTCCATTAAATCAAGTATTGGTTTAATAAAAGATACTGTTATCACTGTGCATCACGCCCTGCTTGTACCTGTAGATCACCACAGCCACAGTTACCAAAGTGAAAAAGATCTCCCAAGTATTTGCAGATGCCTCTGTATTCATTCAGAATGATACATGCGTTCCTAACAGCTTATAAAGAACGTAACATCTGTTTACCAGACACCTTTATGACATCCTACCTCTGTGAGCAGCGTGCTAAGATTTAAGGATTTAAGTGTTAAATCTCACACAGGTGCTAAATTAATGGCACCAAGAAACACAGAATTGCTGACAACCCCTTCTTTCCTCCTGGTCCCCACCCTCTGAGGGCTCCACAGCAAAACAATCCAGATACTTAACAAATGTAAACCCATCAGTGAAAAAAATAATACTTCTGGCAGCTCTCTAGCTCTCATAGATGCTGTGATGCCCTCGATGCAGCACAAAACATCCATGCTGACTCTCAGAAGTCACTCAGACTGAAAGAGGCGTCTTTCAAACAAAACTAACAAACAAAAACACAACAAAACACACAAAAACAAGAATAAACCAAACTAAACCCAACTAAGTTTTGTACCAAGGGTCTCTAGAAATGCTTGAGAAGCTGTGGGACTGCATATTCTCACCAACAATTCGAGTTCCAACTCTTGAGTGCTCCAGAAAGCCTGTCCTTTTACTTCAGATTCAACTCAGATCGCCTTGTGTTAGAATCTGAAGAGACACAATGCATGATTGGATATATGGAAGGAAAAGAGCCCATGACCAGCTAACACAAATGCCAGGATGCTGGGGGGCTTAACAGAGCACTGCAGTATCCTTCCGCCCCTCAGGGCTCTGCTGTTGGATGGATGGAGCATAGACCCTTCCAGTCCCAGACAACAGTGGCACGGATTCCCATCTGGTTGTAAGGTTAACAGGTTGTACAGATAAGTTAGGCTGGTAAGAATAGTTAAATATACAGAAAAGGTGCTCACCAGTGTTGTAGGCTTGCAAAGGAACTCCGCAAGGAGCAATCTCCAGAAAGAGATCCTCAGTGGCAGTCAGCCCTTCAATGGGGCCTAGGAGAGGTGCAGCCTGACTCCACCCCTTCCGGGCACACAGATGAATTGCATTCACCTGTGCTCCCAGGGCTGACTCAGCGCTTGCCTCAGGTGGTCAATCAGAGGCTCAGGCCGTGATCCAACAGTTCCCATACACTGGTATTGAAGAGTTTTCTGGCTGATGTAACCACGTAAGAAACTGTCTGTCATCCAGCAAGCTGCAGTTTCACATACACAGCAGTGAGAGAGAACACATGAATAAAAGGTACAGCTGCTAAACTTCACACCAGAAGCCAATCCAAATGGAGGAAACGTGGGAGCTCCAAGCCAGACACAAAAGCATCATTAAATGCAAGATGAAAGAGAAGAATAAAGTAAAACGTGCTTATCACAATTATGCTGCAGATATTTGTATTTTCTGTTATTCATATTTGGTATATTGTTGAGTTGAGTAGAATTTGGAGGATCAAACAGAGTATGAGGTTCAGACCCAGACTCAAATGATGTATAATCTAGACAGTTATGTCAAACAAAGTGGTTGGACAATGAAAGGCACTGAGATAGCAAGGAACTGATCCTTCCAATGCACACAAATCAGCAATGGAAATGCGACCACGCAGTGCCTCCCAGCACTGAGCAGGCAGCTCCAGCCGGCACCCACATAACAGCGACTCACCTGTACTCCCCAGATAAATCCCACAGCATCAGAGACCAAAGGGCTCTGGCAAGTTCTAGATAACGTACACCAAACAGCCCAAGTGCAAAGGGAGACAATTTCCTGCCTCTGGTCACAGAGCCAGACAGTGCCCTCAGCTCCATGCTACGTCATGAGAACGGGGAGGATCTCAGTCAGAGCCCATCTCTGCTCTGCCCATCTGCACTCAGTCAAACAGAGCATCCATTTATAAGTTTATATGGAGGCAATAAACTATTTGCAGATGTTATAAACATTTTACAGGTCGGGGTACTAAACATGCTAGGGTTAATAATTATTTACTAAAGCCACTATTAATCATTTACAAAACGTCTATGAATTGAAATGCTGTATAATTCACTACTACGTGTAATGGCTGTTATCTGGGTGACCACACTGGAGATCGGTCCAAGGATCCCTGCAGCTCAAAGATTAACCACATTTCTAAGGCAGAAACAGCCATAAGCCCCCAAAGGACCTGTGACAGCTCACACCCTCCAAGAGCTGGATTCACAGAACTGCAGCCAGTCCTGTGAAGTCAGCCACAACTCCTTACTGAATGAACCGAAGCATTACTTCTTTTTGATTCACTGTCACCTGTAACTATAGCCGACGTTCCAGCACTTCTTCTTTCCCTTCTCCTTGTCTTCCCCAAAACCTCACTTGCAAATTGGAAAAATCTGCAGTGAAATCTTCCCCTCCTGGGGCTGAATGTCTGTCACCTCGGCAGGCACACACACAAGGATTCCACCGTTGTTGGATAGCTGTCAACCTCAGTTACATCAGTGATTAGAGAAATACTGAGCAGCTCAGGTTGGAGGGCAAGAGAATAGGCGACCCACTTGTTCCTTCCACTGAATACATGCCTCAATAGCTAACTGCAGCCATACTACCACTAAATGGGGTGCTTCACATGCCTAAGTATGTGCTTAAACCCTTTCCTGAATGGAGACTGTGTTAACCTGTGGGACAGACTAAACTACAACATAACCCTGGAGATACAAGAATAGAGTCCAGGGTGCGTCTGCGCAGTCTGATAAGTGCTAATCTGATAAAGTCCCAGCCACGCAGACTGCATGCGTCAGTGAAGGCAGTGGATATTACATGGATGCTGCTGATTTGCCCGACAACAAATGCAAACTCATTCAAAGAACTTTGTGCTTTCGAGATGAAAGTTGAGGAGGCCTTGCAGGGCAGACACAGAAGATGAAGTTATCAGAATGACAAGCAGACTTAACACCACCACCACCTCTTTATCTTTTAATTGCCAATATAATAAAGTCATAGACCTTCAAAAGATATACAGACGTCTCATTCTGATTTAAATCATTGGGCAGTAAAGCATCTCTGAAAATCTGGATCCTTGTGGCACTGATTTTAAAGTGCAATCAAATTTACTATAAAGTACCAGCGTTTGAGATGACACTTTTCCAGCCAGCATTACACACACATATCCACTTTCTGGATGCCGATAACCTGTGTCAGGGCACAGCCACAAGACTTCCTCCCAAAGCCTTAAGAGATCTGCCACCTGAGGTCTTGCCCAGCACTGACTACTCATGGTTATACTGTTGCAACAGTCAGCTCTTTTTTTGTCCTCAGGAAGCAACTCTCTATTTACACCAGCTCATAATTACAAACAGAAGGCAAACACCTCACAACTGCTAGGAAAACCAATCAACTACGATGTCTTCTAGCCCAAGTGCAAACTTGGCTCATCAGATGGCTCACCAACAATAAGGTGAACCACAGGTCTGTGGTGATGCTGATCTCAATCTGCTCCTGCACTGGTGGGTTGCTACTGCAGTGTGGTGGAAAACAACAGGGCAACCATCTTCCAGCTGCTCTTTGCTACATCCACTGGTTATGCATTTTTACCTCATGGTAAATGCAGGACTGACTTGTGAGATATAAGCGCGCCAGTTTTGAGAGCTGAAGAAAAGGTGGTTTTGACCACATCTCCACGTCCTGTTCAGCCAGCAAGTGCCCAGGATACACCTCTGACAGATACCAGGTTCAAGAATGGAAGCAGCTCAGAGTGGGCCCAAAACAAAGCAGTCTTTGCTCGCTCACCGTGTGCTGAACACCCATGGCTCTCCAGCTGACTCAGTGGCAGCTCAGGGACCCAACGCTTTCAAAATTAATACTCCAGGTCTCTCTAAATTAAGTCAATGATGATTAGTTCTGAAATTTCAAACAAGAATATTTCCCTTCTCAGATGTCTCAGGGCAAGAGGAAATTTAAAATAACTGTTTCTTCTTCCTGTCCCTTGAACACTTGTCTGTAATGAAGTCCAAACCCTACAGCAAGGCTGAGTTCTCACCTAGCGAAATAGAGCATGGGCCAGTTTCATTTCCCCCAACACCAAAATGCTTAAATTCCCTGCTTAACAGAAGAATTGTGACTCTGAGCTAGGCTTGGTGGTTTCAGTTCGCAGGGGGTTTGTTTCCCACAGCTGCTCTTCAGCCAAGCTGTGAACGAAGCTGAAAATTCATTTGAAAAACCTTCTATGGTTTCTCATGCTTTCACAATTACATTATAGCTCTTTCCTCAACATTTACCACCCCCTGCAGGGAATTCCCCAACACATGGGTAAAATTTACCAGGAAGGCTTATAGACCTTGACAAGTATTTCATCTCAAACAATGCAAAAATTTGGTTTCAAAAAAATCTGGGAAATTCTCTTTTATGAGCCCCGTGATTCTGTTGTGGAAGCGTGGACGCTTGATGTCCCGTTCTGTGGGCTGACCTGGAGCCCACCGAAGGAACTGGAAGGAGCTGCATGGATATTCACGGACTCTGAACTCTGTCACTGCTAATGCCTCTCCCTTTGCTGTGACTCAGCAGGAAAATCCTCTGAGAGCTCAGGTGAGGACAACACCCTCTGCATGACCAGAAGCTGTTAGCGGCTGGGGACTTTGTACAAAACAACTGAGCCATGCCAAGGGCAAGAGTTGTTGTCCATCAGATAACAACAGGCTTCGCAGGTCTCAGTGCAGGGTCAGACCCAACTCTACCAATTTCATCTGTACCAGTCCTCAACTGACTGCTGAGGCCACAATACTGCACATCAGAGTACAGTCCCCATGGAAACCAGCAAACTGGCACCTGCTTGATGTCTTGTTTTAAAGGAGCTGCAAAGCTGCTTGCAGTCAGGGAGGAAAACCTTCTGCAAGCGTGCAGCTCCCATCACTAGAGCATTTCTATCTTCCATGTCTCAGTTACACATTTCACACTGCAGCTTTGCCCTATTACTGAGACACTGTACACTCTAAATGCTCAGATGCTCACCGGCATCACTTGGGCCCATTTACAACCCCTTCTTTGTTGGCTGTTAGAGATGTCAGAAAATAACACAGAGCCAACACCTGAATTCCCATCCTGGAACCCAGAGATGGAAGCACTCATTTCTGAGCCCTATTGACAAATCAACTGAATTTTGAATTATTTGGTGCCCGTGGTCTATGTCAGAAGTGCCTGAATTTTACATTAGCTACTATTCCTGGACCCTCAAATAGATAAGAATGAACCTACAGTGTTTCTTTAGTTGGATTGCCTCTTTAAACCACACTATTCTGGGGTGGGAACTTCCTACTACATACAAAAGCTGTTCTAAAGTACATCTTTGATCCTTCTTTACAGCCAATACAACATAATGAAAACTGTTCAGAAGTTTACTACATACTCACACACACTGCATGAAGTTCATGCCCATAAACACCATTTTTAATCGATATATTCTGTCTGATCAAAGGAAATCGCTGAACATGGAATCAACTACAGTGACACACACTGGAGAGCAATTTCAAATAAACATCATGTAAACAACTTCCTGGAATGTGCTCAGTGGTACCAGCACGTTCTTTAGAAGGAACAGAAAGGGGTGGGGGTGAGGGGACAGCCAGATTTTAACTCGGTGTAACAGATAATTACACTAATAAATTAAATGTGTGTGGGAATGCTCCCAAACATTAAGGGCAGCAGACAGAGAATGGCTCCTGTCTGTAGCAGAAGGCTCTCTAACACAGGGTGCCTGCAGATAAGCTGCTTGTTGGGAATGGTTCCCACTCCAACCCATACCTGGGAACACTTCAGAAAAACATTAGCTGGCGTGGGCCAAAGCTCTGCCAAGCAGCATTCCATTGCTTCAGTAGTGCAGTATCGTATTCCACGTTTGAAGAACGTTCCTGGGAACATTCCCAGGCATCCTGGATTTTACTACCATGGACACAGTCTAAGATTTCCAGATGCTTACTAGAATAACATTTTGCTACTTGGACATTATCTCTGAACAAAGAACCCAATGCAAAATAAAAAAGAAAGGCTTAATTACGGCAGAAATGAACATTACAGTAACAGTATTGCCAAAAAGGGCTTTTTGGTCCAGTTTGGAACACGCACGTTTCTCACTTGCCAGAAAGCTGTATGTTCATCAGACAGCTATGTGACACCCTCATTCGATGTACTATTATTCTGGAATGAACAATGACAACCACAGTACTTAAGAAAGACAGCTTGTAGATGAAATGCAAACACCACTGGCAGAAGATTCTCACTCTGGAATTTAAAAGAGATCTTAAAGCACGAATTAATACGAACTCTGATGAAGAACATCAAGTGTCTCCGCCAGTGAAAGCACAACCACAGCAATGCTTCCTGCCCACAGGTCTGAGGCTTCTCTTTTCCTCCTTTTCACCTCTTTCACCCTCTTTGTCTCTTTCGATCAGTACAACAAAGGTGTAATTATAACACACAGAGACAAACCAATTCTAGCTGCCAAGCAGATACATCTTAGGTTTGTAACAAAAAAAGTTCCATTAAATCATCGTAATAAAAACCATCAGCGATGTTCAGAAAAGCAAACAGCATGCAAGGAATCACTAGTGAAGGAAAACAAAGCAGCACCCTGCGCTTGGGCTGTTCTCATCCTCTCTTCCTGGAGACACCATGCTGGCAGCTCCCTGAGGCAGGATATTAGGCGAGACAAACCTTTTGCCTGACCCAGTACAGCAGCTCTTATCTTGATTTAATTTAGTCATCATAGAGAGCAACATGTGTTAAATGACCTAAAACTAATACCACCATCAGAACAGGTGAACCAGGGCCTGGCACGACGACAACAATAGCCTTAGAGGGATTTTAAACTACTGACTGAACAGAACATGGAGCAGAGAAAAAGCTGTGCAAGACATCAGGATAAATCCACAGCCATCCCTGCCACAGCCGAGTTTGTGCAGCCCCAGCCCGGCACTCTCTCAACTCATTCATGTGGGAAAGCACTGCCAACTTCAACTTATTCAGTATCTTTACTCAGACTGTGAAACGCTTCTGATGCAGAAAAATAATTTTGTAAATAGCTGAAAGATCTTCAGAGTTATTTGAAACAAGAAAATGAATTTTTCATTTGCTTCCTCTGACTTCCAGTTCCTGGTGTGCTTTTGTTTTCAAGGACTTTCTTCTCTAACCTCAGAAGCCAGAGGAACTCAGTGTTTGGAGAGGGAAAGCCAAAGGACCAGTGTCACGACTGCAGGGATGGGCAGGAAGAAAAATCCCAAGTGTCACAATGCTAAAAATCAGAGTTGGCAAAATACCTCCGATCTGAAGAGGTGAAGAAATACGAATGGCACGAGACGGACTCGAACAGCTGTACAGACTTCAGCCCAAGATTTCAGATTTTCTGTCAAAATATTATACTGAAGAACTAACATTCTCCATGGAAAGCAGATATTTTTGGTGAAAATGCTATTTTATCAAAACTCCACTTTCCATTAAACACAGTTTTGACAGAAAATTTTCAGCTATCCTTATTCAGTGTTATGCTCTGTAGTTGAAAACGTTAGCAGCTTTTTTAGGCTGTCTCTACAACTGCAAAGATTTATAGGGTCTTGGCAAAGACGGCTAACGGGAAAAAAGGCTGATCTAACCACCAGTACCTTCACTTTACACGTGTTCCTGAACATTATCTTTACTTGGGTTTAGTATAGGATAGTGACAAAGCACAGCAATGCTACTTCAACCAAGTAGTTAGTATTTCCTTCTTGTTTTTTTGAACTATCACTCCTAAGTAGTACTAGCAGGATATCCCTCTTCTCCTAGTAAAGCACTTGGCTCAGCACGCTAGGGGATACTTTCTCACCTGGTCAGACGTGGCACTGCTCGGTGAGCTGATCAGCGAGCTCTGCAGGTGGAGTTTGCTCCCTCCTCAAATCCTAAAGGAGAGCATTCAGGACAGCACTATGCAGGATGGTTCTGGAAAGTACCTGGAACCTGGAAAGTACTTAGGAGCAAGGCAGACCTCATCAGCAACAAGGCAAAATAGAAGCTGCAGTGACGACCTTCACACAGGCCTCATAACACAGAAATGATTAACAGGCAGAGGCCTGGAGGACAGACCTTCCATCCTCAGCACTCCAGGTGGGCCACTTCTGCTGCACAGAAATGAAGTGCTGGGATGTCAGCTCGTGTAAATCAGAGCATCTCCAGTGCAGTCAGTGGGCCGCACTCGTAACTGCTGTGAACTAGCAGAACATCATCAGGGTCAGCGGAGTCACAGTGTTATAACCACCTGAAAAGCTGACCTGAATTTTGCTGCCAATATTAGAGTATGTATTACTCATGTCCCTCCTTCACCTTCATCCTCTCCTCAAAGAAACTCACTGGGTCACGATTATTAGCAATGGTAATGAAACTTACATCCAGACACTGTGTGACAAGAGACAGTCTATAAGAACTTTTTAACCCGACAATCACTAATGCAACACATTTGCAAGATAAGCATATGCTAGCAAAAGCAAGGCATAAGCCACATACACAACACTTCAGACCTAAGAAAAACCACTACACGTACTCCAGTCAGACTGAATGTAGATCTGAGAAGAGGAATGCCTCCATATAATGTCACTCTCCAACTAGATTAACTCGAAAATGATGCAGAGAAACAACTGCTTCCAAATCAGATGTGTAGACACGTACACACAGAGACATACATACACTTTTTGCTAATTGTCTCCATGGAACCTCTAAATATCCACTGACATTATTATAAATCCTTCCTTCCTGCAAGCCAGCATTCCCCAGCCCGTTCCATCTCTCACTTCCCCCACAAAAATGACAGACTGACTCTAATCTCCCACCTGCATAAATCTCCTACAGACAACCACAAATATTTTAGCTATGCTGATTTATGGAAGCAAGAGCAAGACTAAACCAGGAGATATATCCTCCATGCACAATGACTGATGGCTTGCTGCAAATCTTTCCATTTAAAGCACTGTCACTTTTGCAGTTCCGTAGAGAGAGAGAAAAGAGGAATAAAATAACACTCAATAATGCAACTTATGGCAGCTCCTGGGGAAAAAAAAAAGCATTTGTGCAATCTGATTTCTTCCAAGTTTTCCTGCATAAAATCCTTGCTTCTAACTGGAGAAATTCTGCTTGAGAGAAGATGTGAAAACAGCTGCAAGACCCCCAAGCTTTCTGCCTCTCCCCCCTCCTCCAGCCATCCCATTTTCTGACTTTAACTGACTGTGGCAGTCCTGATTTACAGCACATGAGAAGATGACCTCTTAGCCATTGCTATGCTTACTGATGTTGCCCACTTCAGTATCCACGGACTGAAAGCACGGATGATTTCAAAATTCCAGAGAAGTTAATGGCAAGAACCTTCCTGAATTCAGCAGACCGAGCTCTGAGGGCTCACTACGTACAGGCAGCTCTCCTTGACCTCAGCCAATACTGAGCTAAGGAAATACAAAGCTGGCTTTAGTCTGACAAGACCAGGTCCACTGAACTTCCTCGTGTCACACAAGCAGAAAAGACGCAAGCTACCCAAGAGACCTGTAAGCATTTGGCTCAGCATCCTCGTGCTGTGTAAGGGCCCCAAGGAGGCAAGAGGGTTCAGAAGAGATTGAATTCACTTAGCTGCTCTGAGCCAATCCGTTTTAAGATGTTTCCCTTTAGTGTTTCACACCAGAAAATCAACATGGACAAGTCATGCTGTTGTGGCAACACATAATTAGCCCTCTGCTGAGTGCTGGTAGTTGCACTTTCAAAGAAGTGGGCTGAGACCTGAAGCTAGAGAGCAAATAATGGGGGTTCTGTGTTCCTGGCTGACACCATTTTCCTAGCACCATTTCCTCTTCAGCACCTTCGTTGTAGCAGGCTAAGCTCTCCAAGCATGCGTGCCAGAAGCCCTGGTTTCACCTGCTATCACAAGCACTCAGTGGAAATGTCCGAGCAAACAGCTGTGTGCTTCCTGCTCCACCATGACTAACTGACTGCTAAGGAAGACCTTACAGCCTGACCACCGACCACACTACTTTTGGTGAAGTATTTAAGTGATTCACCAACGTTTTGCTGGGAACAAACCATCTATGTTATCACTTACTGACTTCAAGATACTAGCTGAAAAAAAAAGCATTAAGGGCAAAAAGAAAAGAGGGACAGTACAGTTGGTTAAAGAGAAAAGCAATGGATATTTTCTTCCTTTGGAATGGAAAGCAACACATGCATATCTGAAATGTGATGGTTATTTTAGGGCCTGTTACATGGTCTACACGGTCTATTATATAGAAATTGGGACTAAATATCCTCTCCGTCTCTGTGAATAATCACTTCCGTTCTTTAGGTCTTAACTTCCTCAGTCAGTAAAATGGAGAAGATTTTATATCCCCTCCTCAAAAATGCATGCAATGACAAACCTTTATGTAACAGCTAATTGTGCTATATCGTTAGTAAAGGAGGAGACCAGCTGCTGGGTATCTCGGGACACGTTCCCATCCGTATCAGTGACAAAGCTGTACACGCTTCCTTAGGGTTCTCATCCAGCACTCCGTACTGAAACTTGGCAATACCTGTTTTCCCAGGAAAATCAGTTTTCTCTCGCCATGAGGAAAGATGAAACAAAACAGCAGTAGCACTTCGTTGTTACCAGCTTAAAAATCCAACTCAAAGACACAAAAGCCAAGTCCTTACTTAAAAGGGAACAAAAAAAATGGCAGTGAAAGATGCTCCACGAAGGCCCCAGGATGTACCTGCACAGGGATTTTGCTTCTGTAGATTTCCTTTGGGTTGTTTGCTTAAAGTGGACAAACAATGCTACGAAGCAGGGTCTGAATTAAAAAAAAAAAACAGTGCAAAAAAGTGTAAAAAAGGTAAATTAAGAATGGGAAAGGTTTGGCAGTGGGCTGGAACAACCATCAATACGAGGGCAGCACTCTGCCATTCCAACTATCTTATAGGCATGCAAAACTTTTCGGTTGGCACGTCAGTCTGACAGCAACTGACTTGGAGAATTCATTTCAGTTTGTACAATTTCAAGTACAAAACAGTAATTCCTCAGATCTGTTCAGTAAGGCAGATGTTGGTGAACTGCACTAGTGCAAGTTGTGTGCCTGTATAAGGACATATCAGCACAGTGAGGCTGACAATGATGCTCCCAAGGTGATACTTTGTTCTCTGCATCTTAACATGCATGCTGTCTCTGTGGCTGTACTGCGGCTGCATAGTTGGGTTAGGAAAAAAGATTGATTCTGCTAACACAAAAATTGAAGGCACAGACTTCGACAAGCACAAATTGTAATTAATGTACTTGCTGTGAAGTAGCTGCTGCCAGGAAAAAATGAATAGGAATCTGGCTTAAATAGCCTAGGAATCAAAGAACAGCTCCAAAGAGGTCTACGTAAAAAGCTGTGTGGTAGCAACTCAAAGGGAAAAATAGAAAGGTCTAAGCCAAACCATGAGACATCAAGGAAAGGGGAAAGAGAAAAAAAAGTTTTCTATTGCTTTTGTATTTCTATTTGTCCCCCTTTGGACACCTGGACAATGATTTCATATGAGTGTACTTAGCACTACCAAAGCCTTTGGTGATGTGCGAACCCAAACCCATACATGCCAGAACAATACAAAATAGATGTACAATAACATTACCACTATGTCAGTAACATACACTCGATGTACAAACAGATGTTGTGGTCAAGGTTCAGGAGCCTGCCAGACACGAGACACAGCATATCATCTCTAAAGCAGTCCTAGTTTAAATTCTGTACATTATTTAGACTGAATCTGAGTAACTTTTGCCGAAAATTATTGTATTTCCCCCAAAAGTATGCCTGAGACCAAAACCTGTGCACACACATGCATGCACACACAAGATAAAATAAAGGATCCAACATTTACTGACTTAAAAAAAAATCACTTCCACTGACAGCTGAAGCATGACGCTCTGAGTCAGACCCAACATGCAGTATCTGTGGTTTCTGCATGGAAGCCACTACAGCTCAGACAGAATGAAGCAGGTGATCTCTGTACTCCACATTATGGGGGCTAGAGTGATATAATACATGAGAGGCCCGCAGAGCCTTAGCAGTTCATAGGCTTGACCTACTTCAAAGAAAACCAGGCAGGGCAGTGGCAAGTTCATGCTGTGAAGAAATTGTTGCTGCTCCAACCCACCATGCCAGATTGTAGGATGCTGCTGTGAGGTCACCCACACAGATCCACTATAGAATTCAAAGACACAAAGTGACCTATTTTATGTCTGGTTAGGAAATAAGATGCTAGGAATAGCATCCAGAGAAGCACCTGGTCACTGACTGCAGGGAAAGCTCAGCACAGACCTCCCCAGCACTACCTGCATGGGTTTGTGTTGGAAACGTGCTGAGCATACAACAGTGCTCACTTTAACACATCTGTTTTCATGAGAGATCTACAGAGCACACAGAACCAGAGACAAACCACACAAATCTCAGCTCAGAATACTGAAGACAAAAGTAACCCTTAAAGAAATACGCTTGAACCAGAAATTAAACCAGGGGTATGCTTATAAAATTAAATAGTGAACAGCTGCCTGAAAGGTCTCTGGAATTTCAGGAGGAGGTCGAGTTCTGAATTAAGAGCCAGGAACTTCAAACTGGAAGCGTCAGCTTGTGACAGTTCGATTCTTTCTGACCAGTAACCCCTTCACAAATAAGGCAGTGTACGTTCATGGTTCACCACCAAACATTATCAACAATGTTTTCAAATCAACTCCAAATGATGATGTCATTCTGGGGCAAAAGCAGCGTAGGCCTGCTTGCCTGACAAATGAACCACACCCTCAAAACGCAGTACACGTGCCCCAGAACTTCTCTCTACTTTGTCATTCTGCCATAAACACAAACTCTACTGCTCTATTCTGACCATCAAGCTCTTGGAACAGAAAATACGGAGCCAAGATACTACAGCAATCCCCATCTCAGTTCTCCTTGCTTCCTCCTGAAGGCCTCGTGATCTCACTGCTAAATCGCTCATCTTGGTTCTGCACACAGATGGGCACCCAGCTAACCCAGTCACATATTTTTCTTATACTGCTGGGTGCACTTCTCTTGGTGTCCAAACACTTTCAGTTTTGCCTTTAAAAACAGCTTGTGAAATGGAGAAGCTGGGAATATTTTCTGTGCAGAGAAAAAGGAAAACGTATTTCAAAACAAGTAACAAAGCTGCCATTCCAAACACTAAGAGGAAAGGCTCATGAAAGAAAACAGCATACCATCCTTTGCACTTGTAAGTAAAATTCTGATAAACTGAGGGAACCTGTAACACTGCAGCCTGGGTTATTAGCCCTGAACAGGCACCGCCAGTCGACTGTAGGTGTGGACTCTGCATGCCAAGAGCGACAGACTTCATAGTATCAGCTGAGATGTGTGTGCCTGCTCCTTCTGCTCCGGGCTGCAGAATTGGCAGATAATAGGCAGACTTCAAACCTGAACTTTCCTCAAAACAAAAGGGCCGGATGGTTCAGATGAAAAGAAAATAAATCAGAAAAGCAAACAAAGCCACATTTCACCATGAAAAGCAGCATCAATACATACCTTAAGTAAGCCATGGCCAACCTACACAGCATGTTAACAAGTGGAAAGGGTGAACTACTCTGGATACTCCACCAAGTTAAATGATATAACAACACTAGCGAATACAGCACACTTATAAAATCTTTCATAAGCTTTCATATTTTACTCACTTGAGAACTCCTGACGGTGTTAATACACCTTCCAGCCATCCAATTAGGGTAGAGGAATGGTACAATGCTCGTAATTAATTCCAGAATCTTAGAGAAAACGATGATAATTTTTCTTTCCCCTTTTTAAAGAAAACAAGTACTATAGCTGACATCTACATCATTTCTCTAGCAGCAGTACTGGGAAAACACTTGCATGTCAAACAGGCTGAAATCTGTGTAAGACTAAATCCAAAACAGCTCACAGGACTGATGGATGCATTTCTTAGATAGTCACAGACAACTGGGAAGGTCTGTTGCAGGTTTTATTTTTGGCTTGGTTAAACGTGATATATAAGATTATCAGCTGTACTACAGAGAGATATAGCAGTATAGTACAGAGACAAGATCTGGGCTATTTAATGAAACACCTTCTGTTAAATCTGAGCTACATAAAGAGACCAGACCCTGCAAGCATCCACAGGCCCAAGCTGAGGGCCTGATCAGCACACTGTTGTCTGTATCTATCAAAGACAGCCAAGCACAAAATTCTCCTCATCTTTAGAAAAAAATAATAATCCACAAACCAATAAGCAGATGGACATAACTACACCAAGACTTAGGAAATAACTACACCAAGACTTAGAAAATAACTACATCAAGACTTAGGAAGACAGGGATCCCCTGCCTGTATTGTCACCAGTATCAGTTTAGGACTCATCTCAAAAAGGACTGACCTCCAGACCTGCTCAGCGCAGCTATCTGTCCTGCAGCGGGCACACAGTTTAGATGTAAAACCTACTGAAAATGGATTGTGGTCGTGTGGGAAAGACGGGACGAGCACGGAGCCTTGTAGGCATCTGGAAGCATCTCAGCCATACCGCAGGACAAGACAAGATCTCATGCTGTGTCATCTGCATTTCTATGGCTTCTGCATTTCTAGCAATCTACTGAAAGGTAACATGGACAAGCAGCTCACACAAACTCACCCAGATAACTCCTGAGCTCAACTAGTGCCTGTGAGACCACCTATTTCTTGCCAATTTTGCCTGTCCCCTTATCCTGAGCTCTGCATATAAAACAGATTTAATAATAGCTTCATATGCACTGAGGGAGCAAGATGGGCACGCAGAGGTGAAATCAGGTTTGTAAAGCATTTCAAAATCCTTCAGTTGCAGACACTGAAGAAAAGTAAATATTCAACATGATAGACTCCTGTGACTTTAAATGGACTCCAGATGGTCCAAAAAGCTTTCAGCTGCTTTGGAGGTTTTCTTCCATTATAACTGGGAAGTTCACACATTCAACTGTCCTTTTTCTTGAACCAAGTTAATTTCTCTCACTACTGCAATCACAAAGAGTGATGTATTGCTTCAATCCAATTTCTTGGCCTGTGTATTGCGGTCACCACAAAAAATGCAGTCTAATTCTCTGCAAGGTAGGCCAACTCCGTATAACCTTGTAAATGCCAAGAATGGTGAACGAACAGGGCCTGAGAAAAGCAGAATATATTATTTCACTGTGCAGATAAATAGCTAACACTGAATGGTTGCAGCAGGGAAGGAAATCGTATCAGACATCTCTCCGTGATCTTGGCTCTTCCTTCACAGATCCTCACCCTCCATACTAACTCCCATGGAACAGGAATATTGAAACAACTGCTGCGCTTGTCCAGCGAGACAAGGAACAAAGGGCTTGAGCAAAATGACCACGAGTGCAAGGTGCTGATACTACATGGTAACCTTTACCATCTTCTCTGTTTAGCCAAGATAATCAACCACACTCACAATGTAAGGCAAAAAGAGGCTTTCTGAAGAAAGAATTAAGAGATCTGAAGTGAAGATTCATGTTGTAAAAACGTTGGGCCAAGTGACATCTGCCTGTCCGGTAATTCCTTCTGTCTTTTATCTTCTGAACTGTGTAACAGTGTGTGACTAATATCAGTCCTCCTACTTCTTCAGCCTAGTCATTTTAGCTGGTATTTTAAAGCGTACCACACTATGTGCTGACTTGCCTCCACCCTCTGCTAGCTTTCCTGTTCTAGAGAGAGACAGAGAGAGAATGACTCATGCATCTCTCCTACTATTCAAGCATTTTAAGCAAATTTAAAGGAAAGTTTTAAAGGTGCTCTCTTGATTTGGGAATGCCTAGGTGGGGTTTTCTTTTTCTGCGTGCTTGTTTATGCAACATCATATGTAGTTTTCCAACCTTTATGAACTTGGACATGAAAATTTTATGTAATTTGAGCCACTTTGGAAGTGTAGGCTACCATCAAGTGCTGGTTTTTTTTGCTAGACGTTTTCCTTCCAGGTCAACTCTTGACCTCACATGCTCTGGGGAAAAGCACAATCCCTGGATAAGGGCACCTACTGTTGTCCCCGTGACGGCTACCTTAAGAAATTGAGATGTTGTGTTCCTTCCCAGCAGGGATTTGGAGGTGCTTGTTTTTCTGGAACTCAACCATCTAGGAATGGCCTATGAGGATGAGGGGAGCAGGGACAAAGGAAATTATGCTGGAAGGTTTGCTTGAGGGTCTAAGCTTTCTTATGTCACACTTTAGGATTCCTACCTCACTTCAGGTACGCTGGCAACCTCAGCTTTAGGGGAAGACACAAGTGGCTGCAGAACTACCCCTTCTTCTCAACACAAAACCACACAGCCTGCCTCTAAAGCAACCTGAACGTGGATGCCAACAGTGTGCTCCATCAACCTCCCCTGCTGGTTCACTTCCCAGCCTTGCTTTGAGGCCAGCAAAGGACCGGGTCAGCGCTGCCCTGCCCTGTGCTGCCCAGCAGCCACTCTGAGCCCCTCGTGGGTGCGCCATGGGTGTTCCCTCCTCACCCTGGCACCGCACAGACTTTTCAGAGAAGGAAGTTCCTGCTTTGCAGTTGGCTCTTCTGCTCTCAGAACCGAATGCAAGTACAACCGAGATTTCCTTCTAAGGGCTTTTTTTTTTTTTTTTTAAACGGCTCAGCTACTTTCTTTTCATACAGCTTTCCATGCACGATCAGCTTCCAAACACAGCTGCAGCCTTTCTTCCATCCTCACGCCCCTCAGAAGCAGCAAGAAGTCATCCTCGTTAGACAAGAAAGCGATGCTGCTTCCGGCGGGAGCCAAGCAGCTCTGGGCAGGAGCCCGCCCGCCCGTCCTGCTCCCGGTCCGCTCCCTCAGCGAGATGGCGGCCGCCGCGCGAGCCTCCTCAATCGCGAGGCGTTCACCCGTGCGCTGCCCGGCGGGGCCCGCCAAGGCGAGGCACGAAGGCGGAGCAGCGGCGGGCGCGGAGCTGCCCCTACGCGGGGCCCCGGGCTGCCGCCCGCTCCCCGCCGGCAGGGAGGTGGCGCGGCCCCGTGCCCGCCTCGGCTGCACCCCCTGGCGGGCGGTGCCGGCAGTGCCAGAGCCCCGCGCGGCCACGGCCGCCCCTCGCTGAGGAACCCACGGAGCCGTAGCGCTGCCACGCGCACCCCACCGCCATTTTAAGCACCTGGGTGTTTCAAAACCAAGCGAATGCAGAATAAAAATAAAAAGGCCGGGTCCTGGAAAGCTCGGGTCAGCACTTCCATTGCAGGATGGTGCCCCGAGCGGTGCTCTCAAGCACGCCCCATCTCTGGGCACGGAGGCCGTCCACCTCCTCGCAGCTTCCCAGCCTTCTTCGCAGCTCCCGCGCACTCAGCGCGCCCAGCAAGCTGCGAGAACCTTCTCATGCGGTCCCTGCCCCGAACCTCGGCTAGGGCTGTGCCTGCCGGGCTGAGCCTCGCGGCGCTCCCTCAGCACAGCTCAGCCCGCACGTGTCCATGACTCACCCCGCCTGCCGGGTCAGCAGACTATGAATACCTCGTTATTGATTTATTAAAGCTTCGAAAGAATAAAGAAGGGACACTGAGAAGCAGACAGCATCAATGCTGTCAGCCTGTCTCCCCCTCCTCACAGGCCAAACTATTTGTCTGACCCAGGATGTGGTGTTTTATCACTTAGAGATCGCAGGTTGGATTGTGAAGTCTTGGCTGGCTGGATAATTTGTCTCTCAGCTCACAGAGAAATGATGGAAGTCAATTTGACAGCTGTGAGGCTCCCCAAGGATTCCAGACCCGAAGTGCACAGAGCAGTGACAGACGTGGCAGCGCTCTGCATATCAATGAGGCTGTGCCTGGGAATAATGCTGAGGCAATACAAATTGCATGTGCTCAGCTGGAAGGTTATCACTATCATTATAGTTATTAATTATTGTTATTATTACTTCTATTATTCAGACAAAAAAAAAAAGCCAAAAGCTCTTCTTGGTCTCATAGAAAATAGATGAGTTCCCAGTTCACACCTACACACTGCCCTCAATTTCGTACAACGACAGCAGTGTAAATGGAACTAGAGGGTTAAGAAGATCTGGCGCCATAAAAAGCTACAAAGCTTTCTGCTACTTAGAAAAGGAACAGTTGGACTGAGATCAGTGAAGAAATTGCCTGAATTTGGACCCAACTTTCCCGTGTCTTGTACTGAGTGCTGCAAGTGAAAACTCAATTGATTTCTCCTCACACAGTGATGGTCGCTGCCCCGTATATCTGTAAATGATTAGTCAGAACACAAGGCAAGGGAGATGGGAACCAGAAATGCAAGAATGAAGTATAGGTAGCTCTCCTGCTGTGCATTCAGACCAACACCACAAATCTGTTGAGTTGGTAATTCCAAACTTCAGGCAGAACTTGGCCCTAAATATCTGCAATCTAGTAGCTTAAAATAATAACATGCAAATCTATTACCTGGGTCCTTGGATGGGTGGCAAGAACACTGAGTACCCTTTTCTGCCACTTGCAAATACAGATGATCTCATCTGAAAGCCAGTTTAGATTCTTCCCTTATTCCACCTCTCTAGGCATTCCTGGGAAGTCTTGGGCAGTTAGCCCAAATATCATTAAAGTCAAATGCAGCATAAATAAAAAAAGAAGAAAACCTCTAAGCTTTAGTTTCATATTCAAAACTATTCCTTTTCTTTTTTCATACAAGGGAATAGAGGTCATTCAAAGCAATATACTAGAACCTGCTTACATAGCAAATTTATCTCTAAAGAAGTAGATTTACAAGGGAAACTAAAAGCTCAGTGGCAACACCATCAAATGAGTCAAAAGCAGCACAACTGTGTGACTAAAACTATGGTAACTGTATAGATATAACATGCAGTCCTGCTTTATTAAATGAAACCTCTAGTGAATCTGTTATCACCATAGTAACGCTGTAGTTATGACATGGAAACATGCTGAACTAGTTTGATATTAACATCTGGTTAGCATCTGCACAGTTTCTTACTCACATTACTAAAATTATAATCCAAGCAGAGCAAAACTTAAGTAAGACTGCAGCTTTAAGGCCAAATTCTGGTCTCGGGTGCATTATATTCAGCACGCAGGTCCATGATACGTACCCTATTTCTGGATTTACAATTAGGGTCTTGGTGAGGTACGTAGAGGCTAGTTTGAGTATCAATATACATTGAGGATGTAAATGCACACACACTGTGTTGTTGGTAATAATATCCAGGCAAAAAAAAAAATTGCAAAACCATATGATGATTGCAACTGACCTTCTCACAAGTGTTCTCCACAGCAACCCTGGTTTGCAGAGACTGCTTTGAACATTTCAAAGCTACAAGCAGTTTCAAACACAGCTTGTTTTATTCTTATTTATTTTAAGCCACCTGCCACAACATTTTTTCTGTCTTCTTCCTCCCACATAAAGTGTGGCACTTTATTCACAAAACGGCACTGGCCTGAATACAAAGTTAGGAATTCTGCAGTCTGAGGAAAGTGATAGGTTTAAGGCTCAGAATCTACACACATTCAAGATGAGAAGTAGCTGAGTTATATCACTAGAAAGAGATATTCCTGGATTTAAAAAAAAAAACAGAAAAAGGGGGAAAATATTTTTCTTTTGAGCTAATTATAAATTGTGATACACAGGGTACCTCAAATCACAATATTCATATATTAAAGCCTCCTCCCTCCCCCCACCTCCTTTTTAAGAATAGTTATGTTTCCTTTGCCACTGAGGCCTATGCATTTGAATTCCAGTAATCAAACCCTACATTTATAGATAGAAGAGGGAAACTAGTAAATATTCTCCCAGTTATTAAAGCCATTCCTTTTTTTTGCAGGATTTAGCACATATGTATGGGATGAAGTGTTACACACAGTTCTATTCAAAACATGCCTATCCTTGCCTGAGCAAAGCCTGTGCTTGGCATAACACAATAGCAAAGATGGAGGAACACCACATTTAAGAGAAGCCTGCAAATTGAAACACTCTCCTCAATCTGTCTTTAACCAACTGAATCCGGTACCAAAAGTCAGTAGAAATAATCATAAGTGAAGCCTGTAATATCAAATGAATCTCATAAATAACATGGAAAAGAGTTGTATAATTTTCACCCCAAGAGTTAGATTGCATAGCTGCGTTCTCCATATGTCTTCCTTCTCGTTCTCATAACTGAGTATTATACCATATGAGAAGGCAGCACAACACAGAAACAAGAGTGACAGAACAGAATACAATTTCTAGTAGCAATTTGCTGCCTTAAAAACCACCATATAAACGAGGTATCTATTTCACTTGCGTGACATAACAAACATATCCTCTACTTAGCAGATTCATGTTTATCTTCTATCATTACTAACAACCTATCTGCTACTCCTGCTTGATCTCAGTTATCTAATGCGAGCTGTTTAAACATATTTCTGCTTGGCAAACAAGTCTTCTAATGCTTTGATGATTACAGCTGTCTGAAGTTTCATCAGATACTTGTTGAAGCTAAGAACCCTACCAACATTCAATTGCAATAGAAGACACACATGCAGCAGCAGCATAGTCTGGATAATATCATGACAATCAGGAAAACTAAATGCTATTTCTGCTTTTCATCTTGCTGTGACCTCCTTTTTTATGGCCATGTTTGTTTTTCCATTTGTTAAGTAGGGATTAACGTTACCTTATTTGAAGCATTTAATTGAAGGCAGAACTCTGCAAGTATACATATAGCAGCTTTACTCTTACAGCTGTAAGACACAGTCCCAAATGCTATATAATGAAGTTATCCTAACTTCATCTATGGCATGAAGTTGCTAAACAGCCAACAGAAGAACGCCTTCAAAGGCAAGATGCCCAGGGAGGTTTAGCTAATCTTCCGGCGACTATCTAATACACAATCTGTGTTAAAGAAGTACAGCCCCAAAATTTCCAAACACTTCAGAATTTATTCAGGTTTTTATTTTTATTTTTTTTAATTTTTAATAATCACAAGATGGAAAATTGCATTATTCAATCAAATACTAGCAACAGGTCTACAAAGTGACTAAGGTGAGGCCTCATCCAAGACTACATCAGAGTTCTTGAGCACACTGAGATTTTTTTCTTCCCTAAGGTAAGCCTGGGTCTGAGTGTATTTGAGATTAATGGTGCTCAGCTGCCAGAGCTTGCCCTGCCTTAAACCCTTGGGAAATACATTCAGTTTTCCTTTATGCCTGTGTATGGTTTGGTGGAGCTTGTGGGTGGCAAAAGGAGAGAATACTTAAAATCCTGGAAATACACAGCCATGAAGCTTTCTGTTCCTTCCAGAGGCACCTACTTATCTAACATAACATGCAGAAGGCTCATATAGCCTAAACCAAGTGCTATGCTTACAGCAGCTACTGCGAGCATGCTGGATTCACAGATAACAAGTCTAGAGAGCACCTTCAGGGTCACTTCATCTGATTTCCTGCATAGCTGGGGTTAAACAACCCCACTCTGCAGTGACTGCCACTCAGGGTTATTCTTCCCAGCTGTGTCAGTACAAACAAGTAAGCCTCAGTGCCACCTGTGCGGGGAGCAGGTGAGGCAATTCTGGCTCTAGTTTAGGAAGAGATGAACGTCACTTGTGTTTTACTTACACTTATTTTCCACAGCCTATAATAAAAAGCATTATTTTGGCTCATACAATTTCCACAGAGTGAAATCTAGTGCAACAGGCCCTGCAATAACATGATGCAAGCCAAGAGAGCAACAGCCATCACACCCTGCAAGTCCAGAACTGGGCATTTTTGTTAGTAAAGAATGCTGATATATAATTAAAAAGACAGCACGACTGACACCAGCACTAAAGGCAGACAAACAGAAATAAAGACAGTTGGGAAATGCATTAAAACCTGCAGCTTCTCTTCTCAGAGATATAGCTTTTGTATGCTTTTTCTCCTTATAATATCTTAAGTATGTTTCTGCAACTCCCTCCTGCCTCCCATGTAAAGCAATAGGCTAAAGCGAGTTAGACATGATCTCTCCTTCATTCAGTGAGGAGAGACAGCTTCAAGAGCACAGCAGTTACACCGTTAGAAAGCCAACATCAGAAAAGGGTCAGGCTCAGCACCAAGGAGTTCTCAGGCAACTCAAAAGTTCATCCCAACTCGATTCACTGAGTGCACACCACTGCTGAAGGAGGACACGGCTTCAGGGTTACCATGAAGTGAACCAGGCGAGGCCAGCAATCTGCTGGGACTGATCCTCTCTGGCTTACTTCGTGGTAAAACTCAAGTGCCACACACTCACTGAGCTTCTCTTCAGCAGAGCTCACAAACATTGATTGCTCCAAGATCACCCCTATACTCTTTTATGTTTTAAACAGGTAGCAAAGCCCACACTGAGCAATCACATCTCTAAAAACAAAAAAGGATTCCTCAAACGTTCCTTGCTCAAGCAAAAAGCAAAGCCACCACAGGACTGATCTCATGCTATTTCTCTTCTCTGAACTTTGGCGTTGCCTTCTCCACCTTTCAGGAGAAATTGCTGCTTCCAAATGGCAACTTCTGAAGCACCTGTGAGAGAACTTAATTGGAACTAATTAGCTGTTAGTTGTCTGGGACCTGAGGAGTCACAGCAATTACTTCAGTCAAGAAACAACCTGGGGGAGGGCATTGCTTCTCTGCAGAAAAATGAACTAAGCTGATCCCCAAAGGAAAGTTTTTAAAGAGATGGAACTTTTCAAAGCACTGAATGGAGCCAACAGTGATCTAAACTAAAGATGAGTTTTAGAGCATGTAATGGAAAATATTTTCATCATCACTTCTATCTTAGTAAGCTATTCTGATGTTTGAAATTATTTTGAAAGGTAGTTTTTGCAGCTTATTTCTGTATTTTTTTAAACATTCTACTTTTACCTGCATAGCTTTCTTTCTCTTTCAACCCTATAGGACATTTCCTTTGTGATGGAGATAAACCCCTAAAGAACAGTGAGTGTACTATGTCAGGTGTACCATGTTTGGTGTTATAAATGTTTTCCATTATTTTTAAAGGTCTTAGCCCTTTAAATGGTCGTCTTGTCACCCAATTAAGCCCTTTATTATGAGTACTACAGAGGTCTGGAGTGTTCTGGTCGATGAGAGGGCAAGGAAATTAAAAGCAGAACACAAGCAGCAGGGTGACAGATTTTCCAGGTCCAAGACCGATTCTCAAGGTTTCTCACTACCACATAACAATATCCTGTTTTCTGCCATGGTCCTAAAGACTGTGACTGAGGACACTGGTTCCATGCATGAGCCGACTCTGATGTTATCCTGGATACTGGTAATGTGTGTATTGCAATGCCTAAGGTAAACAGCTGAGGAAGCATGAGCTGATCCTCTAAGAAGCTGGGTTAATCAGGTCTGAGAGTCCAGAGGGGCTCACCTAGCTGGGGGGCGTTCAAGACTTTGACTTAGTAGGTAGCTCTGAGAATCTTGCTGGATAAGACCCTAAATGCTTGAAATAAATAAGCGTGGCCATGTTTCATGGGAGACTGCAACAGGAAAATCGTTTGAAGCTTTATCATGACTTCCATCTGCTGGATAAGCTCCATTACACTTGACAAAAACTTCTGAAAAAATCCACATTGAGAGCAAAGAACTGTGATGAGGAGGAGAAAAAGGCCATTTTAACAGCTTATATATGACTTTCCATAAAATTCCTGGTTTTCCTTTCTGTGTAATTTGATGATAAATTAGGGAAAAGACAATCTAAGATTATTGCATAAAGTAGAAATATGCAGAATATGTTGTATTCTACTCCAAGGAAATTCACAGATCTGTTTCTATGATCTTGGGAAGGAAGCCAAAGAAGATTAGAAATACACAGAAAGCTTTAAACAATTGATCTTACTGGGAGGTTACACTGGTACCTTTTATCCTCCTTGTATCCAGATGTTTCAGAAAATGCCCAGAAGTGAAACACTTGTAGGCTTTAGGAGACAGTGGAGAATCATCCTCTCCTCTCCCTTCCAGACTGCTGTCAAGCCATCTACCTTGCCCTCCAGTATGTGCCTGGAAGTTCTCTGTAGTACTACAGACAGCCTGCCTCAGGCTTGGATATCAGATCTTACAAAACTCACACAAGAGTCAATGGAGTTAGCAGCTGGAAAGGAGCATCCTGAGGAAGAAGCTGCATGTTGCAGGTCGTGGGTGGCACTTCTGAAACAGAACCTGTTAAGGACTGTGGTGCTGCTGGACAATGCTGTGTTTTGGATCACAGTTTGAAAATCCAGACTTTTAATGCTTTGAGTTCAGAGATGTCAGGAGTAGCTGCAGTTCAGTGATGGCTGATGGGCTGATGGCATGCCTTGCAGATGAAGACTCAGGGCTTCAGTTCTGTGCTCAGCAGTAGGCTCAACACTGCTGCTCCAGCAGCTAACAGTAGTCATCCAGATGCTAGATGCAGACCCTAACCTGTAAGGCATTGCAAAACACTCCAAGATACTGTATTATCTACAACTGCTAAGAGGCTTGCATTACTCAACCCTATTAACTACAAATCTGAAGTGCTTTCCTGAGGCAGCTTTCGATGAAGAAAAATCCTCTGGCAATCCCCACCCCCTTCCAGCAGCCCTAAACATAAAATCTGGAGCATGCCACTTTAAAACTAGCCTATTTAGGCCACAGATGCTAAATGAATTCAGCAGACAGACGGAGTAATGGAATGTCAGTGTTCCAGTCTGCTGCCTTGAAGCAATAGGTTTCTTTTTATTATTAATTTCTCCTCTCATTTTCCAATGCTGCCTCTGGGCTCCATGCTTTAGATGCAGTATTCTTGTCAGTCTCGCTAACCCAATTTGGAAATAATTAAATTTTAAAATATTAAAGGGATTATAAATACTTCCCACCCCACATCCCCCGCCCCATTCCCTCTTATACTGTCCCTATAAAACTGCTGATTTTTGCTTCGGGACTTAAAATGTGTTACTGCAGAATCTGATTTGTTACTGCAGTTTCCTTTGCAAAGGCTGGAGAATATCTGAAGGGAAAAAAACCTAACAGTTAATTCCAGTAAAAGGTGCCCAGAAGCCTTATGAGATAAAGAGCTCTCTGCCACTCTGACACCTTGGAACCTGCTCTTACTGCCAATGAAATTAACGTTAGGACTCGAGCTCTTCCTTCCTGTGAGATGTGTTGCTGGCTCCTGGTCAGCTCAGTGCCCGTCTGAACCCCAAGGTTCTTTCTGCAGAGCTGCTCTGCAGCCAGTCAGGTGCCTGAGGTTATTCTTCCCCAGGTGTGGGAACAATTTGTACTTCCCTCTGCTGAGCTTTGTGAGGTCCTCGGCCCAGTTCTATAGCATGCCTCGCTGCCTCTGCCTGGCAGCCGCTGCTGCTGGTTATCCCCTGCAGATGGCTGGGGGTGAGCTCTGCCCACCAGCCAAGTTACTGATGCTAAACTCTGCTGGCCCGGGTACACCACTTCTGACACATGCACACTGTGCATTTCACTGCTATGAAGATTGAGGCAGGAAAGGGATGTAACTTGCTAGAGATCAGACTGCAAAAAGAGAGGCAGAACTGCGAAGGGATCTTAAGAGCCCAGGCACACTGGAAAACCCAGTCACTGATGTACCACTGCTTCAAGCCACCTCACACTGCCTCATACTGCAGGCACACTGCTTGATAACTGCCTCATGCTGGTCCAACAATCCTGAAAGTAATGGATGTTCTGCTTGTTGACTTTATGGTTTAAATAGCTAACTTTTAATCTAAGAAGGTATAGCAAACTTTGGCATCTACTGGGAATTTCTTCAAAAGCCTCAAAAAAAAAAAAAAAACCCCAAAAAACAAAACACAAAACAAAACAATGATTTCTCCTTGTTTAGAACATGAGATAACTAAAGCCAAAATTTTCAACCAAGTTTAGCATCCACACCAAAGGTCAGAATCCAAACCGCTCCATTTTCATTCTAACTTCTATGAAAAGTATCTGGATTTTCAAACATTCAAGACCACGTATCTCTCATTGAGATCTATAGCTTACATCCCCTTTCTACACCCTGATTGATTACAGTGCAATTTCTCTTTTCATGTTATGCTAATTGATAAAAACTGAAGCTTCTGGATGCTGATTATCTGGACACTGCAGGCTCATGGATTTTTAAGGCTGGGAAGAACAGTATCTCCTGCATAGCACATCCCAGTTGCATCAAGTAATAGCTTTTAGAGGTATGTATTTATGAGTCCTGAAATGGAAGCTGAATCACTCTGATAATGTGCCTTCAGCTCTAACAATTGGAATCTCTTAAAATATAGTTCTCCAGGTTTAGAAGGGCAGAGTTACATTGTGGGTCTCACAACAGATGAAGGTTTCCTCACTCTCAGGCATGTCCTCTTGTGCATCCAACACGCTGCTATTGTTTTAAAGCTACATCTGGAGTAAAGCCTACCAAAGGAAAGATGAGACCATTACCAGCTCATCTCTGCCGTCTTTGTTGCACATTTCCATCTTGAAAGCATTCTGTTTAGCTTCAGATCTTTCTGGGTCACCAGTGATTAGTTTCAACAACTGTACTGCAGACCTCACTGAGATTCAACCAATCTTTTTTGTTTATGGCTTCTATTTCCTGTATATTCTTCTCATTGATTGCATTTCCCAGATCTTGCCACATTTAGATGGACAACAAAAAGAGGAAGAAACAAGAGGAATCCAGTGCATTATACATTTTGCGTGTAACACATAAGTTGAGGTTAACCAGAGCATGAGAATGGCTCTCTAGGAACTTAGACTTCTCTTTGCCTGGAGACAATTGGGCAGAACCCAAATTACCCCACGTTTGCCTCATGATTTGTATGGAAAAGAAATCTGACACAGCTGAGAAAATCACAACCAAGGTCACTGTATCCAGGAGCAAAAAGCATTTAACTTTTTTCTTGGTTATAAGACTGAGGGAAGTAGTTTGGTTTGGGCACCAGAACTCAGAAGAGTAAAGCTCTGTTCCTCATTCTGTGCGAAATCACTGTGCACTCTTAGGCAAGGAACATTATACTGCACTTCTAGAAAAGCCAGACCCTGGTATTCCTCCTGTAAGAAATGGAAATGTTGGCTACCCATCGTTTTGAAGATCATGCCTCTGTAAGTCCATTTACCTTCCTTAAAGAAACTTTTGTTTTGGTAGCATGCAAAAATATATTCTTGAGATGATCTGAACTTCTCAGTTCTCACAGAATTGGTCAGTCTATATTGCTGTTTTTCTAGAATCAGTGTAGTTGGATGTTAAGATTTTTTTAAATTAATGTAAATCCTGTGTTCTCCAGAATCAGAACATGAGTTAGAAGACAAATAAGCCTCAGTAGAAGTGAAGAGAGCAGCAGCAGCACATCAAAAGGACAGTGCGACTACACTGACATTACTGTAGGCTCAGGCAGTTGTAAAAGTATGAGCTAGTCTGTATCAAAATGAAGGATTTCCTAGGTAGGAGTCCCTGGTTAGGCATATGACAGATATCCATTTTTTTTCTGCATCAGGCAAAGAAGGGATCCATTATACAGTGAGCTATACTTGGGCTGAAGAAAAGAGCTTTTAAAAGATAGCAAGTGATGCCATACGTTTTCATTATGGAGCATGCTATGCAAAGATCTGGGTAGTCAGCTCCCACCAACCATCTGGAGAGAGAAGTCACTCAGATTTCAGTGCTGAACCTGCTGTGGTAGACAATCAGTGCCAGTGAACCACTCACTCCTCTCCCCCTGTCTGTTTTCCTGCCTTTTGCTGCAATAGAGCCTTAAAATAAAATAATCTGGCTACCACTTTCCAAACACCCGCTTCCAAACAGCTCAGCTTCCATCTGCAGAGTGCACTTCATTCATTGGACATCGCAGGCCACTTCCAGGGAAAGAGCTACGCTGAAGGTCTGGCAAAACAGAAATGGTAAAGAGAGGAAATGCACACACAGGGAAAAAAAAAAGCCTCATCTTTACTAAGCTCCTCATGGCCCTGTGTTAAACCCTAATTTCTGTTTTATGTCACCCTGATTCCTCCCCAGTGCTTAATGCCTTTTTTGACTCCAGTTAAAAGCTTCCTGGGGCTGAGACCTGGGGAACCCAGCAAGCTCACTGGGTTTGCCTTATGAAAAGTGATTTTATGTGCCAGGAAAGGTTTAGCAGCTTTGAAATAAAAGAAACTTTCAAGCATGTTGCCATAAATTGCTTTGTTGCCTGTAGTCAGCAGGAATCAGTCTGAAGACTTCTGGAGCCTGAGGGTATCAATTGCTTTGTTTTTTCCCTCTATCAAATCTATCCTCCAGTGACTCGTGTTACACTGCAGGCTGCTCTGGGATGCTCAGCAGATGCTAAATGGGGCACAAGAGACATATCAAGCCCCTTGGCATGTATATATTTTTAAATCAAATAGGCAGAGATGGGCAGAAGAATCTGTGATGGTGAATCAAATGTTCCTAGCCTGTTCTGCTGCATGCAGTCATCCTGCCTCCCTGTAGGACTGGAATGTAACTGAAATGACTAAAGTCTAAATAGCTTGGGATCAATTGCTATAAGGCTTACTCATGTAAGTACCAGTTCCAGTGGGCTCCCTGGGATGGCTCGTATTATAGCAGGTCATTTCATGGATGAAGACCTATGAAGAATATTTGTAGGTGGGGAATAATCTAATGAGAGCAGAATAGAGATTATGTCAATTACAGAAACAATTTGGTGCACATCAGCTGTGAAGAAAAAACAAGTAGGATGTGGAGTGCTGCTTCCACAGTGTTCCAGCTCCTAAGAAGAGGAGGGCTGCTAAACAATGTAATAACATTGGGATGCTCCTCGTTTTTTTCCAGTAATCAACAAGATAAAAACCTTACCTAATAACGGGGGCTATACCTACCTAGAGGTTTATCTCCCATATAAAAGAAACCTACTTGTGAAGAAGAAATGGACCTAACTGAAACATAAATAATTAGCAACATGCATGGATAGCATTTTTGTTGTAAATGATTATCTGTAGAGAATACGGTACGAGCAATCTGAAGCATTCAAAAAACATAAAATATACCAAAAAAATTATAAAAAATTCTCTTCTGGCATCTCTGTTGCTAAGTGTGAGAGCTGCCTTGCAAAGCCCAGTGAAAGCTGGTGCAATGATTACAACACTAATGCAGCAGCTGGGAAAACTGTGTTCACTCTCCTTTGTCAACACAGATTTTCCATATGAGCTCTGCCAACTGATTTAGCTTTCCTGGGTGTCAGATTCCTATCTAAAATGCTGAAAGAACAATGCTCTCCTACTTGACGAGAATAAGGATTAGGGAAATACATTGCAGATTGTGAGACAGCCAGGGACTATAGTGAGAAACACAAAAGCCCGTGAAACGGACAGGGAGCATGGCTTGCTTGAGAGCATGCACTGAAGCAATGGCAGAAGAAGGCCATCAGAGTCCGGCACTATGGGCTCTAATGCCATTAAAGAGAACATGCTTGCTGTAAGCAGTATGAGACGCCCAATTACACATACTGCAAGCTCTTTGCAATTGGTTAATATATTTGGTTCTGGAGCTTCAAAATCACAAGAGATCCTATGTATTTCACTGGCAGAAATAATTACTTACTCAACTAGAACTATGCAAATGAACTGAGGGACTAATCATCTCCCTAGAACTCCACTGAAGTCAGTGCAGATTTAGGAAGCAGCAACCCTAAGACCCTTAGATAAACAGACTGCTGCTTGGAACAGCTTCATCACGGTTTCTCTTCCATTGCATCAGCTCACCTTGCACACTGGTGGCTCTTTACAGAAAAACCAATTACAGAGAGGCATTCCAAGAGTGATTACGAGATTGTGAGCATCTATCAGAATTTGGATTTTATGTTCATAACTGCTTATTAATATTTTCTCAGTTATAGAAATTAGGGCTCAATGAGCCAAGTGATCCTGGAGAACCATGCACCTGAGAACTAACAAATAATCAAATCAATGGCCACAGTGTCAACCTTGCACGTTGCACGTTTGTTTGCCTCCATGAGCTGCAAACTCAGGGATTCAATCACAGCAGCCTGCAGAGCCTTGGGGTCCACAAATGGCAACTAAAAGGGGCTCTGAGAGCAAGGACCGCACAGTGCAGCCCGTCTTGTGGTCCCATTTCCCCTCCTTAGTTGACAGAAGCATCAAGCGCACTTGTGCTCTGAGGTCTGTCCTATATAAATATCCCCAGGAAATAAATAAATGCCGGTGCACTTGTGCATTTCCCTCAGATATTCTTCTCCCAGCTGCTGTGCTGACAGCACTTACCAGGAATCAGACATTTCATTCTGGCTTACTGTTCTGCTGGAGGGAGATGGCAACAAGATGCTTCTGAGGCAGGGAAGGGAGGGGTAACAATTTAGTTACCAGAATATTAATCTATTTATTTCAGATGTGCATGCACACACACAGAGGAAACTAATTCATTCTCACCCAGAAACTGAAGGGGATAGCAGAAGCCTGGGATCTTGTTCAGGGGAAGAGGTGGAGGTGAGAGCTTAGGTTTTAATTATCACCCAGACGGGTGCTGAGACTCGTAACCCCTCATGAGAAGTAAAATAGAAGGGCGTTATCTTAGTGATTCAGTTTTGCAGCAATTCTGGCCACGGGCCATCTGGCTATGACTGGTTTGCGTCCCCACAGGAGTCTGTGGAGGACAAATGAAGTGTCCCCAGGACAGGTGGCAGTGCACTGTGGCATCAATGGGAACGGAGGTATTCAGAGACTGAACAACTGTGACTAAGTACCAAGCTTGCAGACCACTGCTCTCTCAAAAGCCAACCAGGATTATTGCTGTGTCCACTCCCAACCACCCTGAACCAACCTCACTGTGCTAGAGAATAGAGACCAACAAAAAGGAGAATCTCTAAGGGAAGCTGAGAAGCCATGTGGTCACTGCTTGAGACCCAGGGAAGTCTGGTTCCATTCCCTGGGGGCAGGGCTTTGAACACTGTCTTACACTGCACTCTAAGTTGGACTGCACGTTTGTTGAAGCTGGGGCTGCAGCTTTAAGCTGCAGTTCAGCACTGAGAAGCACAACAATTCTGACTTTTTTTGAATCCTCAGTACTATTCCAATACTATTAACTAAATGAAACCTATAAAATGGATTTTTTTAATTATTCTATATCACTTTAAGGATCTTTGTCAGTCCCCATCCTACCTTGCAATAGCATACAACTTATTGTCCTGAACTGTCCAGAACAAAGCACACAACATCTGCTTAACTGTGTTTACCTGCCTTGTCATCAAGATCTTGGGCTCTGACCCACAGCTCTTCAAATACTATTAAAATCACAATGAATCAAACACGTGTTTCTGAACAGTGATGGAAAGTCAGTGTTCTCTTCCATACTCTGTCTCTTACGTCCTAGGAGAACTGTCACCTTGCATGCCTTGGTGATCTATGCAAGAGGAACTGCGTTCCTGTGCCAGAGCAGCCACTGCTGATCAATTCAGCACAGTCTTTTAACCACTGACAGTGGCTGTGGGCAGATGAGCATAGCTCAAGCTGACTGCCCTGGTTTTTGCTTGGCTTTGTGTCTGCAGATGGGTCTGAGCCAGGGAAAAGCCCAGCAGCAAGATTTCTGGTGTTACATCCTTACAGTGGGTCACAAACAACCTTGCCATGCATATTGCTTCCTGGCACACATGCACTCCCGCTCTCTCCCTGGAGACCATCTCTGGCAGACATGGAGTCACATCTCACCAGGTTCTCGTATGCAGCAGACCTGTGCTCAGAATGGCTAGGTTTCAGGACTGGGTCTCCAATGGGAGACAGACCTTCTCATTTTAGCTCCCAGTTAATTACTGCCAGGTCGTCTGGTTAAATCTCTAATAACAACGGACACACACATTTAATTTCTATTGCAATCTGGATTCTGCTGTCGACATCAAGTTTGCTTGCCAGTGTTTATCACTCCCCGTGGCCCTCAGACTAGGCTGCATTTTAACTGGAGTATATTCAGACAATCAGAATCTGTGGAGACTTCCCCATAAAACAGGCACCCATTCTCATTCACAGCTGGGGTCAGCAGCACTTTGTCATCTGCCACCATCCTTCCTTCCTGCAAAACTTTAAACAAGCCAGTATCAGTTTCACTGCAGTTAAGCATGGTAAATCATGGCTGGGTTTGGTAAGTATTTTTCTGTTCTGCCCATGAAATACACCCAGTATTGTAATGAAATGGTGCAGCACCTATGTCCAAGTGTAGGAGTTCAGGCCTATTTCAGGTCAAAATTTATGAGCATTGTGAAATTCTGTGTGAGAGTTTAGGACAGGTATAAAACTGGAAAGAAAAGGACAGAACAGACCAGAGTTGAAGTATTTCAGAACAGTTGTGTGGTACCTCACGCTGGAGACAAGATATGAGAATCAGAGCTAGGACAGTTTGTTGTGAAGGACCCAAAGGATCACTGAGTCCAAACACACTACATGATTAGGATTTGAAGGAACCAGCCCGTGTGTCCTGCCCATACCTCATGCTGTCCTTGTACCATGATCAGTCCTCAAACATTCAAACACAGAACTAGGGCTCCTTTTGGTTTCTTTCTGTGCGTTGTCTTCCATGAACTACAAATATAGGTAGAAAGAACTATTTATACACTAATATGGCTTAATGGACCCGATATTACGATTTTTGCCAGAAGACCACACTACAGTGCCTCCACTGCAGCATAAGACTCTTTTTCTTTCTTTCTTTTTATTTCTTTGATCCTCTCGCTCCTCCTACCTGAATCACGTCCTTCTCATCTGAGAACTGACCCCAGCTCAGACTGAATATATGATATAACCCCTTGGTTGTGGCCCACTCCCCCCTCCCTGAGCAGAAACCGTGCTGTGTTTACACAGGGATCCACGTGTTTTGCCTAGTGCCAATGAGCTGGCCTGCGTTATCTCTAATGTCATTTTAAAATTAAATTAACCCCAGACTGTGGGTGTGTGTTTGCATGGCGATAGGAGCACGCAGGGAAGGAGGTGCTTTGGGTGCACGCAGGGAACCTGCAGAGCTGCTCCACCAGCCTTGGCTGCTGCGCTGGCTGGCACCACCCCGGGGGGGAGTACGCCCGTGCATCACAAATTTGCTTTTTGGTTCCCCTTCCACCCACCTCTGAGCTGAGCTCTCTGCCAACTCAGCTTCTGTATAAATCAAAGGGAAATATTCTCCCCATCCTGTTTTTTTTTTTTTTTTTTCTTTTCCTGAACAGATTGGATGTCATTATGTGCAGCTGAGCTCGCTGCGCTCGGGCGGGGGGTGGGGGGACACGACAGGAGGAGAGATGGGAGGAAGAGACGGGTTTAGAAAAACTGCTTACAGTCCATCAGAGGGGGAAAGCAGCCTCCAGCTACGAGGAACCAGCACTTCACACACTGATTTACGAGGGAAACCCAGAGAGCCTTAATATTTAAAAATAAAATAGAGTGTCAGGAAAAGGGAACTAGAGGAAAAGGATGTAAACCCTGCTGATGGAGCAATGAGTGGGCATCGCAGGGTGCTAATGGAGGAGCTGGGTGGCAGAACACCTTCTCAAGCTGTCTGACATCCTGGGCGTGCTCAGGGGGGATTTCTAGAGCATGTGCAATCTTACAGACATTAGTGCGCAGACTGCAGTGAATACTCCTGATCGTTATGCAGAAAGGCTTCCAGCTCATCTTTTGCAGAGTGAAAAGCAGCCCTCTGCTCCTCCAGCCAAGTTCACCACGCAGTGCAATTTCCCATCATTACTGAGGGGACCTCTAGGTGAGAAAAAGGGAAAAAGAAAAGGGAGAGGGGAGGGAGAGTAAAAGGGCAAAGACGGAAGGAGAGAGAAAGGAGGAGATGTGGGAAGGGGGAAGAGAGGAGGAAAGGAAAGGAGAGAGTGGGAGAGAGAGGGGAGAGAAGGGAGGGAAAGGGGGGAGAGAGAGAGAGAAAGAGAGAGAGGGAGGAGGGGTGCGAGCCAAATGCATGGCATTCAAAAGAAGCAGCTTTCAAAGGCTTTGGCTGGGATGCAGATTTACAGAATCTCTGGACCCATAATTCCCTGGCATACAAAGCATGCTGGAGGCATCAATGTGCCCAAAAGGGGCTCACAGAATAAACAGCAGATAAAAAAAAAAACAACGCAACACAACAATCCTATGAATTAAAAATGAAGGCAAGGGAAACAGCTGTACTTCCAAGCTGCAGGTGACCTCATTGTGAAAGCTGTGCCATAGCAAGGCATGATCATGTCCAGTAGCTCTGAAATAATAGGTATTGACAATAATAACCAGGAGGAAGAATACATCTCCTATCTATATTAAAGAGTAGGTAATTGCCCATCTCTCCTGCCAGCTGTATTTTAATCCAGAACTAAATTACTCTGAACATTGTTATAAACTTTTATGATATGGCATCTCCTAAAACCTCAATTGACATTGCTACCTACTGTGCCTAGTAGCAAAAGACAGACTGTTCCCACTCAAGCTAAACCAGCCAGAAGGAATGTTATCCACTAAGATTTGCCCAGGATCCCAGAGTCTGTGACAGAATCCTTATCCAAAGGAGTCAAGTCTGCATGTGAGAAACAAGAGAGACCCCTACCTTGTCATTCAGTTCATAGATTTGGCTTTCTAGTTAATAATTATCCCCAGCTAGTATCCTCAATAGAATACCACACTGCTGAAGTACAAAGTAGTGGAAACTTCCTATCCTATTACATCAGATAATTAAAAATAATGTAACAGTATTGAATAAATTATACTGACTCCACTTTGCAAATGGGGAACCCAAGTCAGATAGCAGCAACATCTCCTTCAGTGTTCCACAGGAACTCAAAGGGAGAAGATGGAAACGAGTTTTACACAAGCGTTGAATGTTACCAGAGCAGAATTCGTCTTTCACCAGTATCACTGGTATTATTAAGCAGCTAATAACTGAGGATGAAAAATAATGGACAAGAATCATGCTAAGCTGAGACATCTTTGACTCTGGAGAAAGAATGTAAAAGAATTTGCTGTCTAATAAGACCATATCATTTTCTAAAAGTTGGCCATTGAACTCCAGTATTCAAGTCAGTATAATGTTAAACCCAGCAAAAAATAGATACATTTTAATGGCCCTCCAGCAGAGCTGCAACCTCTCTTTTTGTTTTTCTTTTAGAATATTGTTTATTAAACTTGCTTGAATTTAACGGGCTTGTCTCCTTTCAGCGTGACTGGGTTATATAGTATTCCTCTGCCTGAAGAGGAATCTTCTACCAACAAGAAGGGTAAGGCAGGAATACCTGCCACAAAGATGACAGAGAAATCTCAAGGGGACAGAAATGTTGGCCACAATGTGCTGTAGGTGAACCTACAAGGCTTAAAGGCCCAGACTTCTCCCTGACGCTTACAATAAATATCATGCAGTTGAACTGGAGGATCCAAACCAAAACATTTGATCTCTTCACTCAAAGTACTCTGCAATATTTTACAAACTGATAACCATACCCAGGCCTGGGAGACAGAACGGACGCTGATACGAGCACTACCAGTAGCAATGGGTTTCAGTATTTCAAGCTTCCAACTTCTATCATTTATTATGAAAGGAAACAATCCCACAATAAACCAACACAGATCAAGCATAGCTGCCTACACCCTTGTTATTTGGCTGCACTTCACTGAGCTGTCTGGATACTCATGGCAATGGGTGATGCAAGGGATGCAGACCTACAACGGTGGCTTCCCAACTGGTTTTGCCTGCTGGAGATAGGAATGCCTCAAAATGCACAGTATTCAGTAATCACCATCTTCCCAAACACATGCTATGCCATGACCTACTCTGGGATGAAATAAAGCAGGTTTTTTGAAAGCACACAGCCTTATTGTTCAATTTTAGAGCAGAACATGACAAGGAATTATAAACCCACATGGGAATATGGAACAAAAGCAGTCATTAAAAACTGTTGGTGAATTGGTAGGTTTTTATTAGAGATAATTCCAGCGCTATTTGAGAAAATCAATTACTACTGCAGTTCTTGTTTGCAGTGCAGAGAATGGAAATGGTTTTGCTATAAAAGGGGCCCTGATTCCTTCAGAAAATGACTGTTCGTGTACGCTGGAGAGAACGCTGCAGCTCTGTCACACGGGCATTAAAAATAGTCAGAGATCACGTACCACCAAGCAACAGTAATTTGCTGCTACCAAAATAGTTTACAGTATTTAAAAAAAGCTTAATCTAGAGATAGTTCTCTTGGCAGCACAAATCTTTCCAGTGCCAAAAGAAAAATAATTTGCATTGGTGTCAATGGTAATACTACCATGTTGCCTTAACGCTCCAGGAGATGCAGCCAGCTCAGCACTGCTTTCAGAGAGAAAAGCTCTGAAAATAACATGGAGAAGAAAAGAAATTCACATTGCAGTTGCATCAATAACGAATCTGACATCAGCAGGTGATGAATCATTCTTTAGATGAAGCATTTATCTAACGAAACATAACTCTGTTTTGTTGGTGGTGGGCTTTTGTTGTTGCTGATTGTTTTAGAATTTCAGTCTCCTGTTAACAGCCCTCAAAGAGTTAAGTTTCCAAGAGTATGGTTGCCTTGATACTATGCTCTCAGCTGTGATCAGCAATATGTAACAAAAAACAGTACTTAAGTGGATTTTTTTTTAAGTATTCCCCACTGTAAATGTGTAATTAATTAGCCTTCCCCTCCCCCTCTGCTCACACAATCAGACCCTCAGGGATGCTCCCTCCTCTTCCTATCAAAGTCAGACGGTGACTGGGAACTGAATTATTCATCCAGCTGTAGGTGTAGCATCCATTTAAGTGATTTAAAGTTTAAGCACTCTTGCTGCTGTTCAGCAAAAAGTTTAAAGAGAAAAATAGAGCCCAAAAGGAATTTTGGAAGTTCTTTTTTTCCTAAACCACTTGTTTGACTGCACCATCAGTGCACGTTTTTGTGAATTGAACCTACTCGAATGAAAAAGGAGGGCTGCAAGAGCAGCACATAAACAAGAGCACCTGTCACTCATTAAGAAAATACTATGATTACAAGCATTAGTTAAAGCTTTTGTTCCAGTATTTCTAGTTGAATATTCTTTGCTCTGATAGCTAAATTTATGCACACTTTACTGGAAACACATGGCAAGTGAATTTCATATTGACAATCACAGAAAATCACATTAAGATACCTATTTAGTTCTCATTATCATTGTTATCAGAGAAACTCATGCTAAAAATTATGTTCATCTAGTCAACGAACAAATTAACCATAATTAACAACACTTTGTAGCACTTCTGATTAGATCTCCAAGTACTTCAAAATCTTGAATTTTCTGAACATTTCTGTGCTCTCAGGCAGTGCTGTTATTCCTGTTGGAAAGATGGGGCTGCAAAGTACAGGATGTAATTCTATACAGTTCTCTGCACTGTGGGGAAGGTTCTCTGTGCTCCTAGCAAGCACTGCAGTGGGAGATTTGGCATTCTGGCCACAACCCTGACCTAACTGAAGAATCAAGATGTGTTCTGGCCTGCAGTCCCAGGCTGGCCTACAGCCGAGGCAGAATGGTGACTGTCCTGAAGGTAACACAGAGAGCCTGGGACAGAAAGAGAAAAGCTGGGTGTGCAAAACTGGAGCATGACACTGGGGTGAGTGTCACAGTCACTAGATGACCACTAGATCACAAACCAGAGTCTGTGTTAGAGGTAATTCCATACAATGTGATGTGTCAGCTCAAAGCAGTTCAAGTAGTGAACACAAATTCTGAAGACTGTGATTGCATGAAGTACCGTGTTGCCAGTACTTAAAATTTTATTAGCAATACCATAATATGTGCTATTTTGCTTGAAGATGCAGCTGCTTGAATGTCATCTGAATACCTCAGCCTTTATTAAAAAGTGTTCTATTTTTAAAGTCATGATTATGCCACTCATGATTTTGAAGTACAGGCTTGTGCCTTTATTAGGATAAGACTGGCAATACTGATTTTTCCCAATGAAATCCCAAAATACCTGAAGGTATTTTAAGAAAAGGAAGTAGGATTCCTCCTTAAGTCTTGTATTACAGAGTCCTTTGTACACAAGTTGAGGAATGCAGCCACAGACTGTTGCTGGAGGACATACTGAGGAAGCACCAAGCAGAGGCAGAAGCCTTCAGCAGCTCTGTGTGATGCTGATTACTCTGGCTGCTCTAGGTTCAGCAATATTCAAGGCTACCTCAGTAAGACCTCTGGGCTCTAGAATGCAGAATTGATCATGCTGGTAGAAGAAAATGGTTGCTGAAAGCTGCTGTCTTCCCTCTGTTGTTAGGAGAACTGGAGATGGCGCAGTGCTGAAACGTCAGCCAGGAGCCAGTAAGGACGTAGCAGTGATTGCACACGCAGCACAGCTCAGTACCTCTTTGCACCATCGCAGCTCAGAAGCCTGCTCCTGCCTTTCAGATTCTACTCTGCAACTGGTTCTACCCACACAAATCTCATTGTAGAGACTTTTATTGCTGTGACTCTTTTTTGATCTGGATTTGAGTGGCATCATCTTCTTGAGTAGAAGCACCACTTGCTTAGAGCGGAGTTTTCCTGATAGTTTTCTTTCTATGAATTGCTCCATCAAAGGACTGTCATAACAGACTGTTTGCCAATTTAAAATCCAACAGTTTGTCTGGTGTAAGTGTTAAAAATGTTGTCTTGACAGGTTGGTTTTTTTGTTGTTGTTGTGTTTTTTTTCTTGCATTAAGTGATTTGATTTTTTTTTTTTCTCTTTGCTTCTACAGAATGCTAAGGAAACGGAATCAGTTCAGTAATTGAACCTGCCTTTCTTTTTTTCACCCTTATGTATATAAGCTGCGTGTGGAACCATGGTACCTCTCAGCACAGATTAAAGGCTTTATCCCCCTTTTGCATTAACAGTTTCAACAGCATAAATCAAGAGTAGCTTCACTGAAGCCATACCGGTGTAAAAGCCTGGAGACTGAAGTAAGAATCAGGCCTCCACAATATGCAAAATAGATACAAAGGATCACAAGAGAGGATTCTGTCCGCCTACAGCATGGGTACACGTTCGTGTGTGCACATGTGAGTGAACCCCTTTAAACTCAGCATGCGCGATGGGTGCACTGAGCTGTAGATGTTCTATTTTCAGGTTCTGAGGATGGCTCACGAAGCAGGCGCTGTCTCAGCCCCATGCTGCACGTGCCTTCCCTCTCCCCACCCTGAGCCGTGGTGGCTGCCCTCTGCCCTCCTGGCAGGGCTCTGAATGGTGATGCCGTCACGCTTTTTGCAGTGGGCTCTGTGTGTGCTATTTCTTTTTAAATGATTCATGACTCCCACTTCTCACTTCATCTGCCTTTGTTTTCCTCTGCAGTGCAATGTGTCTGATAGATGGCAAAACGTGCTGTGCTAACGCCAGCACTGTGAATGGTTGTACATTAATGTCAAGGTAACAACGTCTGCAGATACAGCACAGTGATGTAAATGGACTTGAGAGGGCTTGGATTCTTCTTCTTTGGCCTTGTAAAATTATACAAAACAGGAATACAAGCAGCCTCCACACTGAATCATTTTTCCTTCGGAGAGTTTTTTGCTTTTACTAACGTCCTTCTGAACTCATCTTTAGTAATAGCTCTTCCCAGTCCTTTGCCAAATTCCTACCTCTTGTGACAGTAAAATCCATATGTCAACCAGTATTTTTCTTCACCATCTTTCACGCATCTTTACAGAGAATCAGCAACCCTCTTTATGGATGGAAGAACCAAGGCACAGAGCCAAAAAACACCTTGGCTAAAACCATTCAGCAAGCTAGTGGAGAAGCTAGGAATAAAATAACAATTTCTCGGTGTTTAGTCTGATGCTCTGTGAATTGGATTGCCTCACACTGAGAAGGTGCTCAATGATCAGCTTTATTTATATATTTACTGTTCAGATATGGCATGTTCTCACATCTTTTATTTTCCTGTTAATCATGTTGTGGATCTTCTCCACCTTCCCCCCCCCATTTCCTTTGGTACATTTGTTCTATAGCTATTTGTGTGGAAAACAAGCAATTTATGCTCCACCTGCTCATAAATACAATGAGAGAGAGAACACTGTGTTACAGCATAGCCACTGCCTTAGCAACAGATTACAGCATCACTGAGAAAGGAATAGAGGAGTGCCCTTTATCTCTCTGAAAAGCTGCAGCAGGGAAGTTCTGCCATGAATTATATTTCCTGCAACCTCCCCTTTAGCTTCAAGCAATCAGTAGTTGTAAAGAAAGAATGTAAAAACTGAGTACCAAGTTTGCCCCTAGCACTCAGATAAGACTAAGTGAGGATAGTAAAAGACGGCGAGCAAACAGACTGGTTTCCAAATAGAATATGCAGACCCATATTTGAGCACTCAGTTATGGAGTATGTAAATAATTCACTCTGGCCACTTAACACGTTGGTCTCAAAATGTCTGGTAGGACAGCTCTCAGGTCAAAGCATAAGAAGGGATTAAACCACAGACCTCTGCTGTCGTATTACTAGAAGCTCATACATCTGGAATCAAAGTCATGAGCCCTCCTCTCCCTTGTGAAAAGATGCATTTCAGTTAAGTGGAACATGTGAGTAACACTTTTGGTTATGCGAGTCAAAACACATTCCCATCATGTGAATCCATCATTGAAGTGACAGGGTAGACTGCACAGGTAATACAATCAGCCCCACAACTGACACCTGTTAGATTACATCATAGGGACAGGCTATATCATCTTCAGGAGAGAGGAGAAGGAGAAGTGGAACACAGCCTATAGAGACTGATCTGGCAGTCAGTAAGTTTAAAATGAAAGTATGATCCCCTACGTTTGCACTCATTTGTTGTAAGGATGGTAGCTGGGCCACTTGACTCAAAAGTGAGCAAAAAGAGAGAACCATACCTTCCACTCTGGATTTCAGAACCGTGAACTAACAAACCAGAACAGTAATGTAACAGTGAGTTACAGAAAAGGTCAGTAGTGACGAAGAACAAAAAAATAAACAGATGATTCTTTTGCAAATTGTGTGGATTAGATGTTTCGTTAAGCTGTCTACCCATATTAGAGAATTAATCCTATTATCTGTCTAAGGATTTTGATGCCAAAAAGAAAAAGTCTGAGCTCACAGCTTGCCTAGTCATAATGTGAAACAAACTATGGGAGAGGTAAGAGGAGATATTTTTCTATGCTCCAGTTTTAATGTGAGAATGTGAGCTGCATAGTACAAAAAACAAAGGCCTTAGGATATCTGGCCACAAAACTTCTTTACAGATGATAATAATAAACTGAAGATCAGACACTTTACTAAAGTCGTACAGCAGTGAGAAATGAAAGACTAAGTTGCTATCTAACTTTCAGACCTTTACCCAGTCCATTCCGTCATATTGATTCCTATGTGATGCACACATGCAGCATGAAAACATCACTTGTAAATCTACCACATAAAATCTGTTTTTTTATAAAGTACCTAGAATAAATTTCTATTCATGGGCTGAGAATGGCATTTTGCCTGCTCACAAGGACATTAGGGCTGTCTCACAAGGAGAGAGATGTCACATGGGTAAGGATTTGCATGGGCAGCCTACATAACTCAGCAAGTGCCATCTTTCTGGAGGAAGTCCCTCTTCTGACGCATTGACACCACCTGTCTCTTTACACTTGATGGCATCTGTTGGCATTTTTTATGTGCCAAAGCATTAATATCAAAACAGTAGAGGAAAGGAAGATACCAAGTTCTTGGTTACTTACATATCTTAGACATGACAAACACCTAGGCCATGCTGCATCGAGGAAGTAGGCCATCCACGAGCATCACCTGTGGAAGAAAAACACAGGGGACAAACAGTCATGCATCTGTCTCCACCACCTACTGTGCAACTTAAAGAAATCTGAGCAGTAGCGGATTTAAATTGTTTGTCATAGGGAAGATGGGGGAGGAACACAAATGAACTTAAAAATAAAAAAAGAATGTAATGCCAGGACCAGGTGCCAGATGGGTAGTACAGAAATCCTTGACTTGTCCCCAGAAATGGCAAAGCAGACAAGCTTTCCTGACATTGCTCAGTCAACCACGAGCAACCACCAAGAAGAGGCAGATGGTCATTGCATCTCTAAAACTATTTGGTCCTTGGCCTCTGCTGGGAATGTATGTTGAGGTGCCAATTATTAGCACTTTGATAGTGGCTTTTGTGACCCAGACAGCCATTCATTTAATACTGCACCAAGATCCATAAAATTTGTTTCACAAAGAATGCAAGATACCAAAAGTTTTGATAAATTTCCAAAATAAATAACTATAAAATCATGCAAATACCTTTAAAATAAAACAACAGAAAAGGGCAAGCAGAACAAAGTGACACCATATAGTTAATAAGTAGTTCTAATGAAGAGTCTATGTATTGTTACCCGATTCTCCTTCGTTATTTAACAGTAAGTGGAAACAGTTCAAAAACCCCTCATGCACCTCTAAGCAATGAATATGATTTTAATGGAATATCAGAGATTTAGACAAGTGTTGTCAGCTGGCCATTTTGAAGCTGTCTCTGCATTTTCTGGTAATCCATATTAAGGCTTGATTTCAAACCCCTTTAAGTCCACAGGAGTTTTTGGACTGATGCAGTTGACCTTAATGGACATTAATGGCTGTAACAGCCTGAGAAATCTTCTGTGATTTCTGCAATCAGTGAAGGCTGATTGCCATTCATGTTCTAACTCAATTTTATAACTGCAATGTTATGTAACTGCCATGATATCAGCGTCCTTTAGCCAAAACTGAAGTCTCCAACTGTACTACACACAGGTAAGATTGCTCTCCCCTTTCCCATTTATATTTTACAGATACATAGAAGAGTGCAGCCTCCAGTGTTGTCAATATGGTTCCTTTCAAAAGCCACTAAAGTTTGCAAAAAAATTAATGAAAGAATCTGAAACAGACCTCACATTCTGGTGCCACCTGTCAAGCCTGTCCTTGTGTGAAACTGCTGAATAAGTCAACACTCCCCAGTTCTTACTTTGACAGCAAGGCATATTGCAGTGTGCTGTACTTGGGGCTGCACCTTAAATCTCTCTGTGAAATGAAGATGCTATAGAAAGTGGCAGTCCGTTTATTAACTGGTTCCCCACACACTGAGATCTATGTTGACAATCTATTGATTTATTCATGGGGTTTGACAATTTGCTTTTGACCAATAGCATGCAGAAATCTCGACATCCATTTGCTCAAGAGATCCTGCCTCTTCCTGTGCTGCTGCTACAGATACGGATGCCCTGAGGGTGACTATTCTGTGGAGCGATCCATCCTCTTCCAAGCACCAAAGTAACAGCTGTTAGCTGACCTACTAGGCACACTGCAGCGCTGAGTGGCATAAGATTTTCCTTTCCTCGTTCCAGGCATCAACATAGTAATATTGGCATGACTGGAGAATCTACTACCATGAGGTTAGGAACCCCATCATGTTAAAATTCAGAGTGGAACAGAAGTTCAGTAATATAGAGGATGTGCTGACAGAACAAACATTTGCAAGGAGATTTGAGAAGAAAACCTACCTCATCTGTTCTGAGCTATCAAACCCAGAGAGGTCATTAGCAGTGCAACAGGAAAATCAAGCTACTTCATAAAATAGCATAAATTCATTCCGAACAGGACACCGTAACTTCTGCAAAGAAACAAGGAATGTATTAATTAATAGCTTTAGTCATAGTACTTCTGTTGCTAGAAGATGTTGAGACAAATGAGTAAACAGAAGAGCCTTGGGAATGTCACAGTAATTTAAAGTACATAAACCTTCAAAGCGCTGCCTGTGATAGAGTGATACATTGTCTTATAATTGGGCAATTGCTTTCATTCCATGATATAATTAGCACACAATTATGGTTATGTGAAAAATAGTTCCATCTCCCTCCTTTCCAATTTGTGCCTACTTAATCTAAGTAGAGAATGCATCTTTTTTTGCTGCACTACAGTAGGTGTACTTTATCTGTTCCATTCAGCTGCAGTAACAATGTCTTTTACCTGACCAATGCAATGTTAAAATATTCAAGACAGGAATTGAAATCGTGCCATTCGTATAAAATATTTGGTCTCATTATTTTTTCCCACAGCCTAAAAATATACATACTGCTGTGACAACAGAAAGTTAGGTGACTCACAGCACAAGCAGTAGTAATCAATGCAGCCAGAACTGCAGCAGAACTGATACGCTGCAAGCACACTGCATGTGCTCTGGTTAAGGCTGTGCCAAAAAGGCCAGTTTTGGCTACAGCACCTTCTCCTGAGGGCTGGTGTTCAACCAGCAGGGAACAGTGAGGAAATGTGGGGCTCCAAATGGCGGAAATCTCACTAGTGATAGATGGAGACAATATGAACAGATCTTCCACTAAATTGTATCCCAGCTGTTTGGCTACCAATGACAGTCCTCGTGTTGTCCAATCTCCCCCAGCTGTTAGCATTCATGAAGTGATCATTAGCCACAAAGAAAGGGCAACTAGCTGGGCAAAAACGACCCTTTATCCATACGTAGACCCTGGTCCAAGCTACCCTATTTTTCACATTGTGAGAAGGCTGGGATATGCCTTTGCTAACAGAGAAAGTTTAAATTCTCTGAGAAATATGAGTTCATCATCGTATCTATGGACTTCGATAAAAAATATTTTGAATCTTCTAAGAAATTTTGTTTGGTGAGATTTCCATTTTGAACGCTTAAATGGGTAAAGTGATTCGTGTCAGAATCCAAATGTACACGTGCTGTGCCAAGCTGAACAAGGATCCTGGGAGAAGGGTCCCCGTCCCACAGTGGTGAACAGAGACCTCTGACTTACTGAAGTACATCCCCACTACTATTTGAAATTCCACAACGGTATAAAAAAAGAAGCATCACAGCAAGGCACAAACCAGATTGACTGAAACCTGTATGATAGTATGGGCTTAAATATGAACTGGCATAAGAATCGCATCGATGTAAATCAGAACTGAAGGGTACATGCACACTTTTACACAACTGCATTTCTGCACACATAGACAATTCTTTCTGCACAATACATTATCCACAGATATTCCCCAAACTATCCCTTCTCTCTGCAAATACATACGTGTGTATCAATAGATGCTCCTTTTTTCCCCTTAACAGTTACTTCCCACATATATTCCTAGAAAGGGGGAAGGCACATACACAAATTTAAGGGCAAAAAATGCACTGCAGATGGAAAAGAACAACAACAACAGAAACCTCTTGCATTTTCTCCAGTCACTCCTGTGGGAGATATTTATCTATGGGAAAAGCTTTACAAACTTTAAGTAAATGAAAAAATATATATTTTCATAACATTTGGGAGGAAATGCATCTTAATGGCTATGGAAGATTGCTACAGAAAAATAATAGCAGCTAGCGAGTTGAAGGAACTATATTCTCAGTGACAAGCAACAACAATAGAAGCTAATGCGAGTCATTTGCAGAAGGAAAAGTGAATAGCTGTGGCATATTTGCAAAGAATATATGGCAGTTTACCAAAGGCAAAGCTCCAAGGAATACCAGCTGGGACATGAGAAGGGAGCTATCAAAAGAGGAGGGAGGTATAACAGCATCATGGAATGGTTGGCACCACTTCTTTAAAGCATTTCATTAAATGAGACATAGCTGTTCAGAGACAGTAAATCAAGGTGTTGGTGTCACTAGCTGTGGCTCGTGGCAGGTGGCCAAGGAGGGTACAAAATAGAAGCACATGCATGCATGTGTTTTTAGCATGTTTCCAATTGGCAAATTTACCATCTATTAAATCAAAGCAGTGAATTTAGATGTCATTAGTAACCAGTCCCCTGTTGGATCAGAAACCACTTACTTCTAACACTACTAAAAAGATTCAAGTCTAAGTCGAACGCATTCCATTTGTGGAAGATTACATCCTACTGGCTTCGTACTTTGACCTTATTATCTAAGACAAGGATGGCCTGTTTTGTGCATCAGCCTTGCATCTTAGCAACACACAAGGCTAAAAAGCTTAGTAAATAAGAAGGCATCCAAAATGCCATAGTAACATGCCATTTATCCTGATGCCTGCAAAAAGTTGATTTCCATGTTTGGAAGCTGCCTCTGCAATAAGGAAAGTACATTCTAAATTTTGAGGAAAGATGGATATAGTTATTTCTAGCTGAATACAGATTTTAACCAATGAAAAATAAGGAATTAATCCGCCTGTGTACGTGCTTCATTATCGCAAATAGCACGGAATTGCAATTCCTCAGTATGTTGTTTTCTCATCGAGGTGCTGATTGTAGTTATTAACAATTTAGAATTTGGAAAGGTAGCTGCTTGGCCCAGAGACAGCAGCTCCCAAACCTGCCACAGACCTAGCACTCACAGCCACTGTCACAATAGCAAGGCTCTGGGTTTGATACTCCAGGAGAATTTCCGTCACTTCTTAAGGAACATTAGTGACAATTCTGCCATTCTTCTTTTCCTTTTTTTTAAGTTTCATTAAGGGGCTCAAAAATTGCAACAACTAACTTGGAAAAGATAAAAAAGAATCCTGTTGCTCTACTTATTGTAATTACAGTGCAGTTCAGTATAATGTGATAATTAGTCTCCTGGAAATCATTCCTCAAGTTCATACTGTGATATAGCATGAAATAAATCTGAGCCAACCATACAGTTCTAATTCCAGTATGCTACAGTCAACTGGTATGTTAATTCAATTAAAATGAGCTTGTTGGTGAGAACAGAAGTTACAATGGCAGGGGGAAAAAAGGAGGAGGCAAATTCCATAAGTATTAGTAGAATCCACTTCATATTCACATCTAAAAGTCTCTGAATTACAGATACAAGATCTTTGTTCAAATTACTGACAAGGTTACCAGCTGGAACTTCACAATTCAATTATTTTATATTGTACCTTCAGGCTCCATTCCAAAGTGACTCTTAAAGAATAATCAGACTTCTTCAACAGGCAATCAAAACGAAATTACTTTTTCTAAGTACAACAAGGTTACAGACTTGGTGCAGTCTATAAGTTACATGCTGCTAATTCTCAGTGCTTTAACATTCTCCTCTGAATGTCTATGATGTACAGGCGACAGCAACCAGGCCAGAATTTCCTCTTTGGTTCCTACCATATCTTGCATAAATAGGCAGAGGCAAACAAAGGGAAAGCAGAACAGCTGGAAGTGATGTCTTGTATTGTAAATATATGCAAAAGCAGTCCTTGATGGAGTGCTCTCCTTATGATTATACAGATGTAACCCATACCTGTAATTCACCAAAAAGTCTTGTAGAAATTGTTCTTTAGCTTTAACTTCCAGATAGTGCAATCACTTCAATAAATACTTGCAATTAAATGAATGTTATAAAAAACTTAAGGCCCAATTCTTCAGAGTTTGATTTTGAGCCTTTTTGACTGATGTCTATGGTAAAACTCCCACACAGATGGCTTAAGGGAGCTTCCAGGAGCACACAAATTGCTCTATCTGATTTATAAAAGAATTCTAATATGATTTTACATATTAAAACCATTCTCTCTGTTTCTGAGACTGTGGAAAATGGCAAGCCTGCAGGCGTACATCCAATTTGTGAGATTTAGAGGAAATCAATAAAATGGGAAGAAAAAGAAAGTAAAAAACTCAAGTGCTTCAAGATTGAAAGGCGATACACTAATACCAAGGCTTGAGTCTGAGCTGGATTAATAATAATCACTTTCAAAATGTCTCTAATTTTGTTTGACACTAAACGAACACTATATTTCTAACAAAACTAGAAGGATAATGAGAAATTACTAATTCTATATTATTTTGATATGAAATCATTATTCTGTGGCCATAAATAGGCTGAACAGTTTTCAAAGACATTGCCTGTCCTCCTACGCAGTGCTTTCCTTCACGCTACCAGCTGACAAAAAGAAACTCATCCTCCTAATACTCTGAATCTTTGGAAATCCATGTTCAGTAATGGAACTCATTCTTCCTGATGGTCCACTAGAAATCACGCTTACTGACAATGAAAAATCCACTTCTTCATCCAGCTGGTCTCTTGCAAAGGGAGGGATGGGGCTGGTCAAGGAAAGGGAGAGTGTGGACGTCAGCTGCAGGAAGAAGAACATTTGGGTGGGGGCTGCTGGACAGGGTGCTACAGATGTGGAGTGGCTGGGAGAAGACCCAGTGCCACATGGTTTCACTGGGGGAAGAAGAAAGCAGTTGTGCAATCAGTAAAGCTTTCTCTTATGGTTCCATAGCGCACCAAATCACTTGTCTGCTTCTTCTGATCGTAATACATCACTGGTCCAGAAAAGACATCAGTTCTCCTTAAAGACTTCTCTGTTTTAACAGCTATCTCAGGCTTCTATCTTTCGCCATTTAGCTACCTCCACAAAAGCAAAAGTTAATGGCAACAACTTTTGAAACTGTGGATTTTATGCATGCAAGCTGATTTAGCAGGAGAATAGCAACAAATGAGAAACGGCAATTTGCACTGCCAGAGTAAAGCCTGTTATTTCTTATGTTCTTCAACCCTTCTCTCACAAAATGCTTTCAGAAAGAAGGCAGCTGATTCTAGCAACCAAGGCTACACATTTCATAATTCCACTCCATCACTTTTCTGAAAACAAAAATACGTGGGAAGAACATTTCAGTGTAACTAATTAGCAGCTTCTGTGTCCTCATCCTTGTTAATTCAAGGGACCTCTCTAAAAGATTCCTCTGGGAGAGTTCTTGCTGTTATAATTTACCCCCTTGTTCAAGCCCAGACATCTACTTTGAAGCTCCGCAAGGAGTAATTCCCATGAACACAAAGGCTGAATATCCAGGTGTTATTTAAGAAATTGCCCTCGTCTTCATTGTGAAATTTAGTGTATACTCTAAATAATAGGTCAGGGTATGGAGAGCTGCAAAGAACTGGAAAGAAATGTTCCCATGGATCCATCAGAGTAGCAATTTCATTGCTGCTGTGGCTCCTGTAACCCCATCCTGGTGTAGTGGTCACACAAACAGTGCTGCTCAGCACCACTGTTCTCAATCCTCTCAGCTTGTCCCTGAGTTCATCACACAGCGTCTCCGTGATGAGTAAATATGCAAGAATCATGCACAATTCACTTGTTTATGCACCTCCCAATACGTAAACTTCACCGTTAAACCGGTTACAAAAAGAGTACTCATTTTCCAAAGAAGGTTCTTCACTCAGAACCACTCCGTTTTCCCTGACTTTTTGGTACGTGCATTAACCTGAAAATTCCACTTCAGGTAATAAAATGGTAATGTTTGAAAGATTTAATAGCTATTTTTTATTCACTAAGATCAGATCCAAACTGATTCTTGGAAATGAGAGCATGGTCCCACAGAACACAGTTCTCCAAACCAGTTTCTCTCCATGCAGTGACAGAAACGATTTCTTTCCCTTTGTATGCTTGAGAAACTTGCATCCCTTCTGCTCTGGCAGGGCTGGGGCTGCCTTTGCTGTTCCACTCCTCAGTGGCTGCTGCTACGGATCCACCAGGAACAGAGAGTTTTGGTAAGATCCAAATAAACTGCCCTGCTGTGGGAGCTCCTCCAAATCAATTATTTGCAAACTTCAAACCTTTTGCAACTTGTCCATCACTAACCCTGGAGATCACACATCACGGAGCCACGGCTGCCTCACGCAGGTCACAAATGGGAGAAACATCTGTGACTGTGCACCTAAGTAGGCTTTGTTCACTGCTGCTTTGAACAGTGCTGTGAACATGTTATGTAGGAAAGAAGAGCTTAGCCAAAGAAAATTTAGATCTTTGGTAATGCGGAGAACTTGTACATGCTCCAAGTCACTGGGGATCTCTGGGGCCACTGCTGCCTACTTCCAAACAAGCCAAACACTCATTTTTCCTGCAGTTTATCCATGCTATCACAGTCAGCCCAGCCACCAGATGCTCAGAAATACTCATTCCTCTCCAAATTAGTTCACCTCATTTCAGAGCCAAATCGTTCACTTGTCTATTTCCCCTTTGGCCTTTGCAGATAATGGGATCTGCTATTAGTCAGTCTGGGGGGAATTCTTGCTCCCAGTATGAAAAAAATCTGTCTGAATTCAAATGCAATTCATTTACCTAAATAGAACAGAATTCATCCACCTGAATATACTCCTACCACAGGTTGCCACACTTTGGTTTTAGACTAATAGATCAGGGAGTGCTTTCAGTTGGTTACAGATGAAAGGTGACTTAACATTTAAAATGCAAAATGCTCAGGTTTTCACTCAAGTACATCCTGAAGAGAAACAGACGGGACATTTGCTGTGAGCAGGAGCCTTGGGTGCCTTCCACAGAAGCACTGTGCTGAGAAACACTGCTGGCCAAAGGCGCCCCATTTTAAACTTTATATATATACTTTCTCATACAGATCTGCCCTATGTTTCATGCCCGGCCTTGTGCCATGTGCCTCATTTGGTTTATATAACCCTCTAAGGCTGGCTTTAATCTGCACTCCCAGCATCCCCAGGTTAGAAAATGCATACACCAAGGAGAGAGAGGGGACGGAAAAAGAGAAAAGAATTCAAAGCACAACATGAGTTCATTTCTGTGAATCTTATTCAACACCAATATGAGGGCTTATTGAGCTCTGCAGTCCTCACCCCTTCACCTCAGGTGCTGGGATTAATGGGGAACTGTTTTTCCCCTTCTGATTGCGTAAATGAGGAAGCTGTTGACTCGCGTGGTACTGGAAAGACATATGTGCTTCATTATCTGGATTCCTTGTATTGTTTCAGCTTGTCGTTGCTGGCTGGGAACACGCAGCCTTGAGCTGTTCCCATTTTTAAAATGCACTTTTTTCTGCCCCGGATTATTGCCAAGTGGAGATTTAAGTACACTATTACTTTTATGGAGGACTATTAAGAGTTATTAGATCCCATTAGAGCAGACTATGCTCTTAAAAAAAAAATCCTTTATTTTTGAACAACCATTTATATTCATTTAAATCTGACAGAATGTTTGTGTCAATGCAAACACAGTTAATTATATCTTAGATCAGTGAGAACGTTTCTTGTTTATTCTTTAAAAATCATATATTAGTCTCCCCTAAAGACTACGTTTTCCTTACATAGCTTAAAGCAAGGCTGAACCATCAGGGATGCTCGGCATACTGGGGGTTCTGGCATGGCTGGCCTAAGCAGAGCTGGAGAAAAGGGACTGAAAACTTCATCCTAGAAGAATCTGTACCTGTTTTTAATTAGGTTCCAATGAAGTCCTCAGCTCATGAACACTAACATATCAAGGGAAATCTTTGTATCAGTAGAAGCTGGATCACACCCTACATTACAGTAGGAGTATGACCGACCATTATTGGCACATAGCACCTGTTCCTGGTGGTTGGGATTATTTAAACATCGGATGGATGCTTGCATTAATCCACGCTCTGTTCTAAGCTTACTTCATGCCTTCACTGTTCTTTACAGTTCGGATCCATTTCACCGAATTTCTGCCCATCACTAGTTTATCTCAAGTCAATTTCACACAAAAATGAAGGAAACTTCTCAAAAGAATAAAGAATTATATGTCCCAGTGCTGTGTTTTCTAAAAACCTCTGACTGAACAGCTCTGTCTTTATCCCTTCCTTACAGCAGCACTTGTTGTAAGCATCATTCACAGTAGCCCAGACCTAAGGGTTTGATCTGCTAAATCATAGTTTGTACAACCCACTTTGGGAAGAATGTTGTGTCTTCCTGGAAAACATTCCTTCCTTCTCTTGTACTTCCCTTCCCTAAGACGCGCTGTGAGATGACTAAATGCTGCCACAGGAGGGAGAAAAACAAACAGGAAAGAATTAAAAGGGCTGGGATAGGGCTGCAAAGCAAAAGGCATAAATCACTCAGCTCTTCCCTCCCTGAGCTCTCTTGCAGCCAGCACATGCACAACACCTCCCTTCTGGATGAGGCTTTGGCATGAGCGGCAGATCCCATTAATGCTCCATCGCGTTACCACAGCAGAGCAGCGCTTGGCAAGCTGATGCAGGATACTCCCTCCAGAAAACTTTGAAGGAACAGTGCTGCACGGCTGAACTAGGTAGTGGTGGGGAGGGAGGGAGAAGCTGGGAGGGGGGAGAAGAAATATCCTGGCCCAAAGAGCTGGTTATGTGGGGAATCATGCTTGAAATGGCTACTCAGAGCATAAAACAAGTCTGGGATTAGAAGCAATTGTTTTAAAAACATGCGTGCCCCTGGAAAACTACCTGTAGGGAGTTTGTGGAGGAAAGAATGCAGTTCCTATTCTTCCTTTCCTTTGAAAAATTGCCTTAATTAACAATCAGCCACATAAAAAGGCAAGGAGCAGAATTCTCCTTGCCTTTTTCTCTGTTTGACTTTTTTCATTACTGTTCTTAAGGCATGCTCTGAGGAAGGCAGCTGGAAGAAGAGTAGCTGTGCCTGAATCATAGCCATCCGAGCTTGGTCCTGCCTTCATTTGGTCCCTTTGTGCTTGATTCTTTTTATTTTTTTAAGTCCTTATGTTTTCTCTGGACTAGGAAAAAGGTGCATTATTCAAGAACTGTAGTTCATTTGAACTTGTTTAACTAAACAAAAGCCAACACTTCAGTGATGTTAGGATTGTGGATTAGCAGCTTAAACTCACGTTAAGAGGTGGAGTAGAGCTAGATTAGGTAAACTGTACTGACTCCTTCAACTTTTTTTCCTAATTAAAAGCCCTTAAAAGTTTATCCCAAGTGACAGACCGAGAACTTAAGCAAGCTTCTGAACACAGACTGGGCTGAGCTGAAGCAGGCTCCTTCCACCCAGCTCCCCTCCAGCAGAACAGGAGAGGAAGAGGAGCTCAGCCTTCATAGACCACTCATCCTTAGTCTGCCCAACTATCTGTCTAGATATTTTACTTTTATTAGGCAGTATTTGGAGACTGTCATACTGAAAAGCCACAGAGGAACTGTAATATTCTTTCAGGCAATTACAAATATACCAGACACAGGGCTGAGACCCACCTCACTTCTGTTCTGCTGGAGTTCCAGAAGAGTGAATCACTCCAACCTTCCCTCAAGGAGGGACAACACAATAGAATCAGCCTCTTCTGCATTGCTCTGAAATCACCTTCCAGAAAATGGACAGAGTAGATAATAAATTATTCTTCTTATGCCAGGTATTTTCCATTTTGTGTTTTAACCATTGTTGGTTCTTGGCACTGTTAAACTGTTAATGGTAAATTCAAAAGGAATTGAGAACCTGGCTTCCTGGATTGTAGTTTTTGGCTTTCCTGCAGAATAGGATGAAGCTTGCAAGTCCCTTTTGTTATGTGCAGGTAGCTAACTCTACTTCGTTACCAATTATCTTTCCTCAGCCTTTCCATCTCTATATTACATAATGGTTCAGGTAAGACTCCTAAGATATCTGACTGCTTTAGCATGTTTGGTTTTATGTCTTTGTTACTTTATATCTTTCTTTGGCAGTTGCATCTACCTACATAATTGCTCTTATTAAAAGGCTTAGTCATGGTCTGAAGTAAGTGTAACCCACTGTTATCTGTGCACTTAAGTGAATTTCAGCACAGAAAATTGGGGTATCATCTAAATATCAGACTACAGGAAGATAAAACAACCTATACTGAAAATCCAGAATAAAAAAAAATAACAGTTCTGAAGCAGGCCTACCACCAATTTCAGCTATCCCTAAAACTGCACCAGGAAGATCTTAAGTGGGTTTAAACCTCAGATTTTTCACCTTTAAGATTCCAGCCCTGTGACTGGTACGTGTGAGCTAAAAGGAACACCGTCTGGACCGGTCAGTGCTGCAGGAGTGGCAGTTCTCTGAAACTGGAACAAACCTTGGAATTACAGCAGTTCTTCTTTTTCCAGGGAAAGGAAAGGAGTGGAAATGGAAAAACAGCAGTGAGAAAAACCAAACAGGGCCCAAAATTCAGAGCTGAGGAAGTCTGCAATGGAGAATCTAGTTGAGACAGCTGTGCTGAGGCTGACCTAACCTGGGGCTGACCAACTTCCATGATGTCATATTTTGCTATGACGGGCCATTAAATTAAGTCGCTGGTCCAGACCTTCCTCCTGGCACCTATTAAATCTACAGCTTTGGAGCTGGAGTTGTCAAGGTAGCACTGCATCAGACACCAGGGGAATCCACGCACGCTGTTGCAGAAGATTGCTGTTTGCATAAAATCTCTCTGCTCTTTTCTTGGTTATATATTCAGGATATATTTTGTAGGCATAGTCTATGATTAGATTACAAGCAAAGGAATTATTTATTACCTGTCACACTGCATCTACTGCTTAACACCAGATGAAACTAAAAAAATTGGCTTCTGAGCTTGGGCCAATAGTTTTCCTCTATAGTCTTGCAGGAAATATCCCTCAATTCAAAAAGTATAGAGAAAAAATAGTTAATTCTACAGTGCTTATGTTATAAAAAGGAGGATTCATTCATATTTATAGCAGCCATAAGAACTTGCAAATATTTTTTTTCAACCTAAAGGATTTCACAGTCACCTGTTCTACATTTCCACAGTAGACAATAGACCTTACATAGCACTGTGATCCGATCTGCTTTTTTTTGCAGCAGGTAATTGTAGGATGTTTTTAGGGATACCCATAACCTCACAACACCAGGCACAACACTGTCCTGCAACTTCAAAGAAACTGTCATCAAAAAATATTACCAATCAAGAGGGTCAGTGATGCACTTACCTTTTTAAACAAATCCAAAATAGTGGATCAAGTGCACACTATTTTTCATTATCCTCAGTCAAGTTTTCTTTGGGGGATTCTCTGAGTATCTCCTTCCCCTCATTCAAGTTATCAAACTCTCATTTCTAGACCTCAAGAGAACACCTACACGCTCCCTTCTGCTTCCTTCTTCCCACCACCCCAAGCTAAATGTGGAGCATTTCCTCTGCCACCACTCTTAAAGTCTCTGTGGCACATCCAAGAATGCCACTCTGTGGCTGGACAGGTAGAGAGATGTTCTTGCAATACTCATTCCTCTTGACGAAGGTCAATTATTGCGACCAGGTCTTTTAATGAAATAATACTGACTAGCACCTAAGAGACTGGCTAGTGGCTGCTTCTCACTTCCACCAGGAGCCCTGAAGTGCAGGACAGAATCCAGGAAAGATTTTCTGGAAAATGAAGAAAGACCCAATAACGTCTCTAAGCCCAGGCAAGTCAATAAACTGTCACAGTTGCCCGGAAGGAATTGGCTTGTCTTAGATAAACTCACAAAGGCCCTGAAAAAACAGAACTTTTTTTTTTAATGGCAGAGATTAATTTTCTGACTTCAAAGTAGTATTAATGCAGAACTTGGCTAGGGTTTCCTGTGCAAGCAGTTTCCCCCCGAGCAATGATTTCGGAATCCGCCTTGTTTTAAGGCTGGCATTTGCTGCAGCTGCAGACCTGGAGTATTTTCGATCCCATCTGAGTGCTGGAACACCATCCAACAATTAAACCGCAACCCAAAAACAATCAAACATCTGTTTGGAGGCAGGCTGCTCAGTGACTGACATTCTCATGCCAGCATAAACACTAAAGCTGCTGAGTGATTCCTGTCTTTTGTGTATATATGTATACGTACGCACTGCTTGTCTATTTTTTGTTCCTGCATGCAGAATATGTAAATATGCTTAAGAGCATTTTTATTGCAATATATGGGTGTGCTTGTATAGCTTATTTGTGGAAGTATTTTCATTGGCGTGAACATGCAGATTCGAATGTCAGCTTGAGATGTGGTTATTTGTGTGATGGAAGTGGTTTTGCAGGAGGCAAAAGTGAACGTGGACTGTGAGTCTGGAACCAGGTATGTGTTTATGCAGTGCTGCATGTGTTGGTGTACGTTCATTTACAGATATCAGCTTGATTTCATATGGGCAAAAATAGTACTACGGCTGCATGTAGTTTTGTGGAGAGGCAAGGATTTTGAAGTGTTTGCATGTGTGTGCACGTGGAACTGACCACAGCAAGGTGTTTGTGCCTTCTGATGGACAGCTGTCCTAAACCTGACCTCCACGCTCTGCCTTTGAACTGACCAGATACTTGGGCTATAGCAGTCGACGTCCCTTATTTTAAGCCCCAAGAAGGGACAGACTGCTGGAAGCAGTTCAGAATTGTGTTCAAAAGAGCAGTGAGGTCTGGTCCTGATGAAATCTCGGCCTCCTAAAAATACTGATTTCAAGAACTCTCATGGGAACACAACAGGGTATTGGAGGATGACTTGTCTCAAGGGCTTTGGAAACAGGAATGAATACTGACATTAGTTCTGTCTGTCTAGAGACAAAATTACTCTCCTTCCTAAAAGCACTTTCAGACTCCATGCAGGTAGCTCCTTTTGTCCTATTTTATTAATAGTTTTCAAATAATGATGGTCTGGGTAAAGTAGTATGCAAATGACATTCATTCCCAACAGGAACTCCCTCTGTATAAAACCAAGACCAGCTTTCAGAAAATACAATTGTTCCCAATCCAAGCCAAATGACAGCTTGTGCTGCTCCCACCGGTTCTCCCTGAACCCCCAAGGTCCACAGACCGCTGCTTACCATTTGTGGTGCCTTTATGTACCTAGCAATATGTGAGTCACCACAGCAGGTGCTAGCCATAGCCTGCTCGCCTGAAAACATCAGTATCAAAAGTGACAGAATCTGGGCCACCCACTGGCTGTATTTCTGGAGCATCCCTCTGTCTAGGAGGGAGCAGCTGGAGATTTTTGCTTTGGAGCATTTATCAAATATCCTGTTGCTGGAGTATAAGAACACAGGAAAGAAAGATCTGATGATCTTCCCACTGTGAGCCCCACAGCTTAACTTATTGTTGTAGTCTCCTCATCTTTTGCACCAGCCTTATTTTTCTTTTCAGCAGTTTAAGCTGAAAAAGTTTACTAGATAATAGATTTGCCTCAGAAATCATAGGAGGTTCTATTCCTTAGCAGTTCAGGCAGAGTAAAGCATAGAGCGCAGTAGAAAAGCACAGGGAAATGGTATCCTCCTGCCATGCCTGCTGCCCAGGTGCACTTCCATTTGAACTCTTGCGAACACCAGATGACAGCATTGGTTAGGATGCTTTAGCAGATCTGGCACTGATGACACCAGACGCAGGCAGGCTGAGCCCTTCCCCCTGCCCTCATGCTGGTTGTTTCAGTGCTATTCTAGGATGAGCTGCTGGAACTCAGCAGTGCAAAGATTACATAGCACAGTGTCCAGAGACTAAGACTTTCACCCATTTCTGATTCTCCTCACAATACTCATTTCTTACTTCATCACAAATTTTTGCCCTCTTTTTGCATGCAGAAGCCTTACAGTCTGACTACAAGAATCAGCACAAAGAAAATGCGATGGATGATGCTCTTGTGTGTTTATACTACACAGCTATTCTTCAGCACGGCTTCTCAGAAGTCAAGTCAGTGGCCTGCATGGTCTGTGTGCTGCTGAGTGAACGGATAATGACTCTTAACCCTATGTAACATCTATGGAACATATTTTTAATAGTGGCTTAATAATGATTGGCTGGGTTAGAAGGTGGTCCACTGGAAATGGCAGGCAGTGAGAAATTTTTCTCACAGGTTAAGAAGCCATAGGATCCACTTAACACATATCAGTTACATCCCTGACTTCCTAAAGCACAGCCTAGGAATAGCTGAGCTCCTCTTTTAATGCTATATGTGTGGCAGAACTGGTTCTACAGAAAGTATAGGATAAAGAATGAACTACTGCTGAGTTTATTCAGGGCCTATTCAATTTACGCACGTTGGCATGCTGTCTTGTATTTGTTGTTGTGGTTTATGCATTTTTCATTAGAGTAAAGGAGGATCTTAGGTGCCAAAATGTTAACCAGCACTGCTGCTAATATTATTTAGATTTGCCCTGGGTTCATATTAGAAAACATGCAGAAAATTTGCAAGTACAGAAAGTCTTCTCATTCATGGACTTCTTCCAGCTCTGCTCATCCCTTTTGCGATTTCCAATCCTGTACTAATTTATAAGCACTGATGAAAATCAAATCCTTCCCTGGTTCCTGCTCCTTCAGTGCCACTAACTATGGCCCTGCTAAACTGTCCTCTAATGCTTGTAGCATATGAATATCTCAGAATCACTGCTGCTTTGCAGGCTTCTATGCTAAATTTAAAACACAGCAAATATGATGTGTGCTCTCTCCAATTCCATACAAAGACCCTACAGTAATTCAGGAACAGCAACCACCTGACTCCAGTACTTCAGCTGCTATGTCATCTTTAACCTGAACCCATTTTTATCCACAAAATCAATTGAAGCCAGCTACTCATCATGATTTATGAGAGTCTTTGGGACAGAAGCTGATGACACGTAAGCAAGTCTTCACAGTAATCTCTAAGAAACACTCCAAGTTTCTACTCTGACAATCTTTTAATTCTCTTCATAGGAGTTGGAAAATTTCACTTAGTAGAATTGGGAGGAGGTGTTACATTCTTAAGCCACATGTTACACGAGATATGTCAGTTTGCTTGGAGACAACAGGACTGCTCTATATTGTGCAATGCAACGTCCACTCCTGACTTTTCCCAACACAGGACCCCTCAATAGGGCATAACACAATGATTATAACAAAGGCACTTAATCAACATCAGCAGCTGCTCAATTTCCAACTCTTGTTTTCCCACAAACTCCATCTCCAGGAAAATACAGAGTGCAACTCAAGGAAGCTCTCAGCTGTCCTCCACTTTGTGAATTTCCAAAGCAGATGTAAAATAACTTCTGGTCTCTGTTACGTTCCTATCTTGTTGGTCTGTAATTTCTGACTGTAAGACCTTGGAACTTTGAACTGTTCCTTTCAAATGTATTCTTTATTCATTGTAGGAGTTTTAGGTAATATCTGAAGCTCTTTTACTTTGTGGATTAGCACATTTACCTACACCATAATTAGTCCAACTCTGAGAAAGCCCAAGACTAACTTTTGGTTCATTACTCTGTCAACCAATAAGCATCACAAGTGCTACCAGCCATCTGTTTATAGGAACTCCCCAGTTTGTGCCTACATTCCCAGCCACCCCTGATTCGTCTGTCCACATCATATAATTGTTTTCTTTTTTACTCAGTAAACTGGATCAAAGCGCTGTTATTTTTGAGAAAAATCCTGTATTAAAGAGCACGTGAGACTCTGAGAAGGTGGAGATTATTTAGACCTGGAAACGTATTTGCCAAACCAGGGCTCATCTCGGCTGACAACAGCAGCTTCCTGTGCTCTGTCCTGGGGGGATAAGGGGCTGTTAAATCCTCACATCTGCCACCCCAGTGCACAGCTGTGAGTGGCTCAGGGAGAACCATCCCTGCTTGCCCAGCTGCCCTGCTACTCACTGTCACTCAGCAAGTAACTATTTCACAGGCCTCGCAGAAAACAATGGGAGCTTTCAGGAATGAAATAAAATCTTTACTCTGATAGGAAGGCAGCTGTGAGACACATGAAAGCTTCTGCTTGCTGTCTCTTACTTGTCTCACAAGCTTCAGATCGAAGCAAACCATCCACAGCCCCTCCACAAAGGTCAGTGCTGGAAAGAGTCTGAACATGTGGTACCCTGCAGAAAGATGTGTAGACAGACAGATAAACAGCTCACTGACGAGGTAGATGGATGCAGAATGAGGAGGAGCATACATGGAAACAGAATATAAAAAGAAAAAAAATGATCAAGAAAGAAAATTGATTTTCACTGTTTGCTTTGAGATCCCCAAAGAGGACCCCATGCTTTACAAACCTGAGGAATCATTGCTCCCACTGCTGACATTCAGCCACCTCTGGGGCAGAAGGCTGCAGCCTTTAACAGCACTCACTTATTCCATAAACCAGTTTATCACAAACTCCCCTCATATTTTTTAGGGTGCTTTATAACCCTGGGGGAAAAGTATCACCTGTTAAAGAGCAATTACCTCTGCATTTCCCTTTAGGTCTATTTTCTCATCTATGAACTGATGAGGTCCAACACTACTTTTGCTTGCTAATTATTCTAACTTCAGGACGTTAGTGCTGCTGATGAGGAAATGCACTGCACCCAGAAAATAGATGAATTTATTTCCTACGGGTATGCAGTGCTGCACACTTGCAGTGTACTACTACAGCACTGAGAAGTTGGGAAAATTAACCCATGTGGTAATGTCCCAGATGCCTTCCAATAGCTAGTAGGTCATATTTAAAGGTTTATCCCATCTGATGACAAATCTGAATTCACATCTTTATATTGTTCTCCTGTCTCCTACCACCTCAATTTCCAGCTCCTGTACTCTCCCTGAGGCACTTCTCTATCTTTTCCCCTCCTTCCTCTGTTGCTCACACTGGACTATAAATAAGTCTGCTTAACACAAACATGCTTGCTCTGAGTAGTTACTTATATGAAAAATAATATACGTTTGTAAGCTTCTTTGTCTTTCCCTTCTACATTTCAGTTTTGATTTGCTCTTATGTTTTGAACAGATTCCTATTTTCTATGCTTGAATAACACTCCTGAAAGTGCTTCTTGTTGGTGTCAATTTGACCTGTGCTAGTACAGTGTGAATCCCTGCATTTCCCCTGGTGTTACGTTGCAGGTGGGGAATAAGGTTTTACTGCTGATAATAGAGAGGAGTTCTTTATTTTACAAGGATCCAGACTTTCAGCTCAGAAGCTCAAGAGCTCAATCCCATTGATGACCCAGGGGAGGAGCTGTGATACAGGATCCCATCACTGATTTCCACACTGCCATCTCATCATCAAGTAGTTGAACCCTTAACCCATGTGAGTACTTCACCATGCTAGAGAACTCACGGCTCCTCACAGAACAGAAAACAATGACCACTTGTTCAGCATTTGTTTGAAAGAGGAAGAAAAAAAGTATTACAATGAGTGATTTCAATCTTTGTGCTGTCAGCTGAAGGTTCCACGCTGCCAGAAACACTCAACAAATGTATTCCTGCTTACAAATGATACCAATCACTTTCTACCTCGAAGACTTTTGTATCTTATGTTGTGGATTTTTTGGTGAGTGAAAAGGAATAAATTTAGTATTAAAAAAGTAGTGGCATTTGAGTATTTTATTTGATTATGTTTGTTTTGAGAAAATAAAGGTGATAATACACAACTGCTTTAAAACCGACAACTTTGCTGCGATAAAAACAAAACAGCTTGGAGGAAATAAAATGTGAATAATATTTGCAAACTATGTAACAGCACTTAGTGGGAAAAACGCAATTTCACTAACAGTAAAGAATGATAGGTTAGTTAAAAATAGATAAAAGCTTGTAAAACAAAAGGGAACAAAATTCATATATATCTATTAATTACTAGGTAGCCAGCCTGACTGTGCTGCTGCTAGCAAAAGTGCAGCTGCATCATTACTGGAAAATGGGACAGGCTATGTACACAAATAGGGCTGGAGTTCAAGCATGCCTGCCCAAATCCTCTCTGCTACTCCATTTAGTGCGTTCTTTCTTATCATTCAAAGGGCTGTATTAAAATCTGCTGAGCTTCACTGTGTTCTGGATCAGGGTTAATGCACGTCTGAATCCTCTGAGCTGGAGAGCTACTACTTAAAGCCAGTTTTGAGCATTAGCAGATTATTTAAAATGCCTTTGGATGAAGATGTAACAGCTCAGATGGTGTGTGATAAAAAATATATATCTAAGAAAGCTGCTGAGAGCTCAATGGTTGAACTCAGAACGTTTCTTTCACTTGGACTCCATCGGCAAGCAAACTCCTATCAGTTCAGCTCTTGCCTACATTTACAAACGCAGAGCATTTAGATCTCGCTCTCGCGGTGGGGTCTCTGTTAGCACATCTCCCCAAGTTATGCTTAAATCTGGTTCTCATTTGTTCTTCTCCTGAAACCCTTCAGGCTATTGTCGCTACATGATTTGTCTTCATGACTTGCAAAGGATGAGTGCTGAGATGGGATTTGGAAAGATGGATCATACTGAGAGGTGAAACCAGGAAGACCTACACATTTCTCAAAGGGCCACAGTCAGACTTCTTTATTTCCAGAAACTTGCTTTACATTATTTCTTAGCAGGAGATAAAGCAAATTCTCTTAGAAGACCAAAACTCTTTTTTCTGCAAAACTGCAACCTTCCCAAAGTGCAACAACTCCAAAATTCTTTAGCCTAATTCACAGAGAAAACTCAGCCTTCCCCAGACCACGACTTTTTGCCTTGCTTGCACTTTGCTCCTTTGGGCTTGATTGCTATGCTAATTAAACAAGACACTGGTCAGGTTTTAACATAGGATCTTATGATTTTTTTTTATTTTGCTTTCAGCTTCTTGAAAGGTTTCCAAGAATACCAGGCAAGGAAATGAAATCTGCATCCCAAGGAAACAATCCCTTTCCAAAGTTGTTAATCTTTCCTTATGACATGTTTTGGAATACAAATGTATCCAGAGGGGGTTTATTCAGCAATATGCTGTGCTCATGTAAGTGATCAAATTGGGGGTTTATTACAGTGGTACATATGTTAACAATAACTCAAACTTTTACTCACCCTGCTTCACCACCACAGCTGCTCTTGGTTTTTCTTACAGCCCCACCCTGTGACACTTGGAACACAAGCAGAAACACGTATGTATTACAGGAAGTGATGTTCTACATTGTTATTAGAGAACAGGCTTCCTTCAGCATGCAACATGATCATAACAAACCCATGACTACACACTTTAACTGTCACTCCATTGCCTTCCATATATGCTGGAATCAGCAGAATTAGAAACCAGGTCTGGTTGCTACATATCACTTCTGATGAATTTCTGCATTACAGCAACTGAAGGCGATCGCAGAGCTTTGGCTGTGCCAGATTCAATCCATTCATAGGCCTGTTCCCCCAGCACGTTCAGTGAAGCTATTTAAGGGTCATATGTAAATGAATGTATGAAGAAGCGAAGAAAAAAAGACTTAAAAGTCACTTTCTGAGTTTAATATTAGATTTTTTTGCAAAAAGAAGAGGTAGAAGATAAGAAATGCAGAGGGGGATACCATGCATCATAGTGAACGCACTGAGAAATGCTGAATTTACCAAAAGCTACCAGCAGTTTTGGTTATTCAGGTGAAGACAACTTACGTCAAAAATCTCAGGCATCTTAATGTCTCTTGAGACAAAGATGAAGTAAGCATTCATCATCAGAAGTCAGATCTTAAAACACACAATTGGTTCTTATTTTGAGAAAAGTAGTAACAAGACATTTTTATTTTTTATTTCTTTTTAACCAAAACATTGCTTAAAGCCACAAGTCTCAGACCAAGAACCAAATGTGGAATGTTAAACGTTCACTAAGAGCTGGCTTGGGCAGCATGAATACTACAGTAATTTCTCTTTTATTCTCTCAGCCCAAAAGCAAAACACATTTTACAGCAGAATCTCAACTGTCTGCTGATGACTGAGCCCCAGGCAGCTCAATAGAAACTTCTAAAACTTCCAACTTCCAAGAAAGCCAATGATGTAAGTGAAGTACGAGGAAAGAAAACATGCCATGAAAGACAAAAAGCCTTCTTCAAACACAACCCTTAAATAGCAGGCTCCTGGATGTGCATGAAACCTGAATTTCCTAATGCAATAATTCCAAATTCTTTTGCAAGAAAGAGCAGTATTTTGCTGAACAGTATTTGTGACCTTAACAATAAACATTAATCTGTGCCACTTCAAAACCTTAGGAACAATGGCTGGTAAGTGAACATCTTGCCAACAAAAAACAGAGGATGCATCATCCTAATCATGTATGGGGATAACCTGAGGATGTTTTTAACATGAGAGAGGCTGTCTCCTTGAGAACAAAAGGTTAGAGACAACAGAGAGGCAACAGTGACATCCCAACCACACTCCTTACTCACAGCACAGCGTGCGCTTCTGTCAAACTACATGCGGGTTTCTAAAAAAATACTCTTTCACAAATCAAGTAATTTAAGTTCAAATGAAGTTAAAAATAATAAACTAAAAATGTGCCAATGCTCTTCATTCAAAAAAACACACCCTAGAGGTTTCACAAAACGGAATATCCCCCAGCCAGTGCAATTATTCTAATGAATATGCCCATAGAATAAATGGCTGCTCAGTAGGAGCAACTAGTGAAGTATATTATCGTGAAAAAGGTGCTTTGCAAGTATGGCTGTAACTTCATGATGCCAGCTAGAAAAGACTCTGCAGGTGTACAGAAGGGCTGTAACAGTGCACTGCCAAGTTGCTGTCCAGGCAAATTACACATGCACTGCGTGCTGGTTGCTGGAGATGGTCAGCTCCACAGGAGGCAGGATGCATTGGCAGGCAGAAACTGAGCAAATTCCCATTGGCACAAACCCACATACAATGGGAGAGAGATTAACTGACAGCAACAGGGCTTTTCACAAGACTTCCACATATAAATCAGTACTACTGCAAAATGGTAAGTGACAGATGACAAGGTTTTTAATGAAATCCAATGGAAGAATCTACCTGCCTTGCCCAGATTCCTACACATCAAATACCCTCCTTAGTTGAATCTGTACCTTGGTACAATCTCTGGCTGGTGCTTTGCAGAAAGCAAACACTTGGGATCATCTGATCTACGGGTACATGTGAGTTTCACTGCCACATGTACTACAGCAAAAGGCAAAGCAGCAATCAGTATACAGTGGGCAGACAACGTTGGCAGCGTCAGCTATGGGTGCTGTGACAGAGTACAGCAAAAGTAGGAACCACCCCTTCCAGTGAAGGAATTCTGAATATCAGCCTGAAGTTATAAACAGATTTTGCTGACTAAGATATGAAACAAGCCCATTTTAAGTAGTTCCAGAGTGATCTGTGTAAAGCATGCAGGCTGTCTAATAACATCCGATGAGCTGCAAAAGCAGCCAATGGCTGCAAGGGCCCAGAGAGTCCCACTGCTGGATGAAATCTTTGCAAGCGAGGAGAGCAGTGCTTATGGTAGAGAATTCACTAGGAGTACAAGGGCAGCTCGTATTGCTAGCAGCAAGTAACAGTAAAATCGGAGTTCTGTTTGTTTGCTAGCAAAAAATACATTGCAAATTGAGAAATAGCTTGCAGTGATGAACTCTGGTAAATGCAACCTTCTTACAGGGGAATACCAAAGCAGATTTTAAACATTTGGCAGTTTCTCAGAAGCCAGGGGAAGATTAACTATGTGAGTGAAAAATCAGGCCAAGAAACTGAAAACAGCTTTTCAAAATTAAGGAAAGCCAAGGAGGAACCGAGTCTAAAAGGCATTTGGAAAGAAATGTTAAGATCACTTCACTTATAAGAGATTGATCACAGAATCACAAGGGTTCTGAATTTCTTGTGGAAATGGGTAGGAGTCAAAGTTTAGAGGGGGAGCAGCAGAGCACCAACCTCACCAAGACTGCCAAGCAAGGACACACAGCAACCATAGCAAGCAGCAGTACTCGCAGGGGTGCCGTGGCTAATGCTGTCTGCAGAAATGGCTCATAGGAATGTCACCAAAACAAACACCTGGCTGACATCCCCAGCCTCCCCAAGTCTGGTAAATCTGTGCTCCAGTTCCCAGTGCTTGAAACAACCTCTGAACAGCAGCTCTGCAGGCCTGGACGCAGCATACTGCATCTCTGCTGCTGCATTCGTGTCTATGAATACTACAGAATATTCCTTTTTATGCACTCAAATAACTTCTAATATCAATAGCACCCTGCTGATAAGAAATACAACTTAATGGCTGGGTATTATTTGCTTTGGAGTAGAATATTATGTTGGGCAGTTTCCCACTGGAATATAACTCACTGTTTTCAATGTGGCTGCGCAGATGTTGCTTTTTGTAGGCTGTTACAATTGTAAACGTATTTTAAAAGCACATGTCCATACACATGAAGGAGGAAATGAGACCAATAGATTTTCAAGGTACGAGCAATAGGATTAGTTATACCATGTACTGACTTCAAAAAATCTCACATAGGAAAACCCCACACAAAACCAGTCCGCATCTCAAAACTTCACTGCTACCTCAAAGGGGAAGAAAAGGCACTGCAGGACGAAGTGAGAGGCAGCAGCTATCCTCGAAGGCAAAGGACCTCAGGGGACTCAAACTGCAATGCCAGCATCACCTCTTGCAACACAGCAGAAGGGAAAAACTCTCCTCACACTTGATTTGTATCACTGTGTATACATTTTCAATTGATTTTTATCAAGACTACTATTTTCTACTTCTAGAATATGGCAAGTAACAGTGCAGATATCCAACTCAAACTACAGAACCTTACAAACAGCACAGCTGCACTGAAAATTACTAAGATGAAAATTTGGGTGAGAAAAAAGAAAAACTTAAAAATACAGTTTTGAGGGAGAGAAGCAGTTGCTGAGGTCTTCTCTACTTGAGATGATTCCAATAAAGCTATTCCTTCCTTATCAGTGAAACACAATTATTTACCTTTCAGATCCTTCTCTCCTTCTTACATGCCAAGCACAAAAATAGCAAAATTGCAACAGAATTGTGTCTAAGGCAGCAAAAATTCTCTGTATGGAAAGAACACAGAACGGAGGATAAATAAAGGTTGCTGGTAAAACCTGGAACTTGCTGTGTTCAGCTAATCCTTCTAAGGAATTCTAAGTTTTTCTGTGGAGTCAGAGCAGTGATTGCACCAATTAAAGGCACACTTCTTCATGAAGTAAAAAAAAAAAAAAAAGAGGGAGAGGGGAAGCAAAGCCAAAGCCTCTGACTTTTTTCTGGCTGATCTCAAACTGCAGGAATTCCCCAATCAAAAGAATGCTCTGCTCTAGCTAAGGAAATTATGTTGATTAGAAAAAAAAGTTCCAGATGTTAACCCAAAGCAGTTTGAAGAAGGGAAGGGGAGAAGGAGAAGGCATGCGAGGTGACCCCACCCAGGGCAGGAAGCACAGCCAGAGCCTCATACCCAATGCCCTGGGACACAGCCAGGGCTCAGCAGCTCTCACACTCACGGCTATCCTCCTTCTCCCCGGGGCAGATATAGGAGCTTTTCCAGTTTAACCCCAACACTTCTTTGCATCCTCTGATGTGCATTATTTAGAAAACATATATAGATCAGAATAAAAGTTACAGTGAGAACAGTTTTGTTTGGTTTTGATTTTTAAATCCAGAAGAAGCAGAACAACTTATTTCTCCTTGCGATTTCCATGCACTTTGTTCCTCACATCCCCTTTTAGGCTGGGTCTCGGCCGTGGACACTGAGCTATCTCAGAAAGCACAAAGAGGGTTAAAAGGAAAAGTTCCTGCAGAGCAGACGCTGCAGTTACAGTGAAGACAAATGTTTTCATCTTTTTGTAAAGTTAAAGCAGTTTAACTCTTTGAGGGCTTTGAAAAACAGCCAAAGTAAACCAGCTGCTCGTTGCTCAGGGGTCAGCTACCAGCAGCCAATTAGGGAAAGCTCTTCTATTAGTCAAATTTGTACTTTCATACCAATCAGAATAATGCTACTTACATTAAATGTTTAGGAAAATTAAAGGGAAAAAAAGCACTGCCACTCTGTTATCACAAAAAAGTAGTCGTCATCTGAGTAAGGCTGCAAGATCAGTGCCTAGAAAGTGGTTTTTCCTCAATCAAGTTTTTTTTTTCCTGAAGAATGACTCAGCTAGAAATATGGGAACACCACTGCCTGGCTCCACTATCCTGCAAGCTTGAGCATGGCTAAACTATGATAATATCTGATATGAATGACAGAACGTGGCCAGTCCTGACTACTGGCCAGAGCGAGAAACACATGCCCTAAACCCAGCCTTCCTCCTGGACAACATATCCTACCTCACAGCATACTGCTTACATTACAAGAAATGCAATTGCTGCTGAGCAACAGCATAGGTCTGGGTTTATCAAAGATTTTCTCCCTCCCTTTCTGTGTATGTGCAGATTAATAGACAAAGTGCTGGTCATGGTCTCACACCACTGACTGCACCACAGAGATCAGGCTCCTGCACATCCCCAGTTAATCACATTCCTGAGGGCTTCTTTGGAAAACGAAGCATCTCCAGTTTGCGTCCATTGCTTCTCAAAAGCATAAGCTATGCTTTCTTCCTATCTGAAAAACTCCGACAGATGAGCCCTATATTCACATAAGTGATGCACAAAGATCCCGAGGAAGGAAATTAGCATACCCTATGGAGAAGGCATTTCTGCCCTACTCACAGAATATGTGAAAATTAACATATGGCTGCAGACTGAAACAAGAGAACTCATAGGCCCGTTTTCTCCCAAACCCAGCTCCTCCATGCCTTGCAGAAATCTGCTGCATTGGAGTCTTTTCACACAGTCTGCTTGGTACTAACCGACCTCTGCACAGCCAGCGCGCGTTGCTTCGCACAAAGGCAGGGAGGTGTTTCAGTATTCAACATTTGAATAAGGGGCAACTATCAGCTGTTAGTCCGTACTCCCACAACCAGTCCTAAAATCTTTTACCTTGCATTTAAGCAGCAGAGGGGAATGCGGAGATTAAATTTTCAAGTTCCGTTAAGTTACTAAATGATGGCGATCGGTGTGCTTGTTTCCTGTACCTTCACAATGCCTTACTGAGCAAGGAGACTTCACTGCCCTTTCATCCTCTGACAGTACTTCCACACTGCAAGCTGAGGCACAATGAGATAAAGCTACTTATTTAACCTACTAGGACATAAAGATTCACATGTTTGGTGCTTAACCAATCCAGCTGCCATTTCAGCTCTCGTCCCCTCAACAATGTTTGTGAAAGAACCATAGACCAAGAACTATTCCTAAAATCATTTGGTAAAGTGTCACTAAATACACAGGAATCATGAGATGAGGACGCAAGGACCGGTGAAATTTACTGCATAAATTCTTAGCTGCCATTTAACAAAACCAAGATGTAGGCTTGGTCTCAAAACCCAAATAATTTACTGAACAAAAATGCCAATTGTTGTTATTGTTATTAGTTGAATTACAGGAATCATAGACACAATCTGGCCCTGACAAATAAGACTCAGAAAACAGACAAGTGAAACGGACTTGCTGAGAATCATAGGAAAGACTGCAGTCCTTTCAAGAGAACTGTCCAGAACGAAGTTAACAACTCATTGGAGAACATGCAGGGAGCTGCTCTGAACTGGCAGAAGAGATGGACAGGATGACCTAATAGAGGTTTTTTTTTCCCTCCATCTGATTTCTGTGACTCTGTAATTCCATCTCGAAATGCGACCAGAAGAGCTGACCGTCACACCTGCAGTCTCTGATGAAGTTACTGACTCCACTCACTGAAGAGATAAACTTAGGGGGAAACATCAGATATGTATTAGAAACTGAGTGTGTGTGTAAAGTTTGGGATAAGGATACTTCTTAAAAGCAATAAGAGGGAATGAAGACACAACGAAAGCAAAGATGGCTCTTGGTTTAAAAGCACGGTGAAGATGTGACCAGATACTATGCAGAAAGATGGCTTATTAAATACAATTTATCACTGCTATAAAGCCATAAATAGAGGTTTTGAAAATCTGTATTGTTTTTTTTTTTAGCATATAAAAGAAAATGTTTCTTTCCAAAGCAGAACTAGTTTCCAGAGTTTCAGCACTTTGCTGCTCCTGCAGGTGTCCTTGTGTAATGTATTTTCTGAAGTGTTTTTTAAATTAAAAATAATAAAAACTCTAATGGTGGTTTCTTGGCTATGGAAATCAGAACAGTTATGAAAGAGCAATAAAGCAGCCTCTCTCTTGTAGTTGCCAGCAACTCCAGGAACATGTTTGCTGGAACTCTGACCCCTTACATAGAAAACATTAAAACAACTGCAACTTGATACTATTAACTGGTATTAGATTCATAGTTTGTGAGGCCAACTGGCTTTTATGATATATTTCTTGGTACTTGCATACTAATGGACACGCTCCAAACTTTGCAAAGATATATTCCAGATAGGTTCACTGTTAGCTCATTTTTTAAAGCAGTGTCTCTAGCAACTGCTTGTCCAAACTGCCTGTAAAGAATGAAAAACAAAGAGACAGCATTTCTATGGCTGCACACCCAAGACACTTTGCTGGTATATGGCCCTCTCAGAATACATTAACAATGGCAATATTTGAAGTGTTATGGATAAAGCTTTCACTGCACTTCTCAGAAATCCTCATACCACAGCTGTAACATTTTCCAATCCTTCACTTCCCAGCTTAATATTAAAAAAACGTACACATCTCATTCTAGAGCAGAGAGCCTTCAGGTATAGCCAGTTCCACATAATATTCTCTTTTTTTTTTTAACCTTTCTAAGTGTGATGGAAAAGGGAGGGGGGGACATGGGTCATAACAACAGCTGGGGCGTAAGGATGATGGTTAGATATTATGAAACTCCTAACAGTGCAATCCTCATGCAATACTTCCACTGACGTTAGAGAGAGGATGGCTAATGGTAGATCCCTCTATCCAAAGGGCTAAAGAATTGCATAATGAACGTTTGCTACTAATTAACCAAAGAGATTTAGCAACAAAGGAAATTGATTGGCCTTTAGTAGCTATTCAGTGGACTACTTGCACTGGTTGGGAAACTCAGCCCAGCTCTTAATTAAGAGGTGTTTAAGCCATACCGGCACTGGCAAGCAGTCTGGTTAGCAACATCAACAGCAAAACTAAAGTGAACTTTCCAAGGTGGAAACGACACATTTGCTCTGCTTCTGCTCTTAAAACAACATCCAGAGCTGTCACTCAGCATTATGTAAGAAAACACACATCACCCAACGCTGAGCACTCCTGAAATCACAAATTCATATCCAATTCAGACAGCTCCTGTGAAAAGATTTATACTGCAATTGCTTCCTGTGCTTTCAGCTTTATCAGACTAAGTCCAAAGAGTTGAAAAATGTTGATTTGTCTTCCGTATTTCTATAAACATCTGAAGTTTCATTTGAGCTTTGTTTATTTTGAAAGCAATTGAAGGGAAGCCAAGGAATTTAGTAAAACAATGATCTGAACATAATGTGTGAAACAATACCAAGTTCTTTGACAAATAAGAAAGAGTCCTTTATCTGAGATACACATCATGTTCTTGCAGCAGCAGAAAGAGAAACGGACAAGGCTCCTGCTTGGAGATTGTTACTGCAGGTACCTCCTTGCCATGGCACATGATGGCAAAGCTCCTAACAAGGTCAGATCTAAGCATTTATTTCCATATGGAATTCATCTGTCCACGCATCTTATTTTCTTGCACTAAACCCTCCATTATTGTCATGAAGTGTAAGAACTCCTCTCACTAAGGGCACATTTTCTACGTGGCACATCAGAAGAAGAAACATCTTTGAAAATTTCACTCAGCTACAAAACGAGGGCTGATAAACGCTTCAGAACTTTCTAAATCTGTGCTGCTCTGGCCTCAGCACCATTTTTTCAGATTTAGCTCTTAATTATCTCACCCATTTCCTTCAACAGGGTAGGAGTCACACACAGCTCCATTTGCCATTCTGCCTAACTCTATGTATGTATTTGTAACAGAAAGATAGCCAAGATGCTATGCAGATACTGCTCCTATAGGAATGCAGAAATCTCTTCAGCCTTCACATATCGCCCAGGCTCTGCTTGGAGCAGTCAGCAACTGAAAGCCTGGGAGGAAGGCTTTTATTTTTTAAGTAATTATTATGCTGAAATACAAGGAGTTGTTTCAGACGCAACTTTCCTTCACAGTAATGGAAGAAGGTTCCTTACAACTTTGAGTCATGCTTGCTAACAACAAGTCAGTCCAGACAAGACTTATTTACAACCCCTGATAACAGACTTACTTTGGAATTAAAAGTGATGCAACTGAGAGAAGAGCATATAGAAAAATGCTACCAGGGTTTCAATGCTATCCCACAAATCAACACAAAGGGTTAAATTTTCACCAGCGTTCACCAGGACTCAGAGAGGACAGAATCCTTCCATGTGTGCTATCCAGCAAACACATCTTGTGACAAATTCATGCGCTAAGAACAGGACCTCTCTCCTGGTGTGGCTGTCTGTAATGCAATACCATGCATTATGTGGCAGACTGTTTTCTGTGCTTTTTAAACACGTTATGGGGGTGATTAACCAAATGTTTCCATAACAAACATTTATAGAATTTCCTACACAGGTTGTAGCACTGACATAACTGACAGAAAATCCACATCTGCCATGCTTACAAACGACACAGGAAAATTCAGACAGTAAGAGATCTGACTGGGCAGTATTTTTTTTCCAGGTCAGATATTCTAAATTTCAGTTCTGGTCTGTGTGCGTCTGCACAGCAGTCCTTGAGGTCTCCTAAGGTTAGGGACAGTCTGCGAGCCAGAAGGTTGAAAAGACTGACCAAACTCATTCATAGTCACTAGAATGTAGGAATTCAGAAGTAGTTAGGGTTTATCAGAAAATCATTATATCTATGGCAAAAACTTCCATCACAGAGAAACCCAAAGATGGATTACTTTATGCCCATTTGATTTATCACGTAAATCAGCAGATCAGCCTCTTTAGCCATGATCAGGACTCAAAATAAAACCACCCAGAACAGGATCCCCACTGGCACTGTGGCCGATGATGGGACTATTTATAGAGCTTGTAACAAAACCCACACCTTGCCATGGCAACCACAGCACCCCATGCCTTATAGAAAAGCACTAACTGGTGGCAAACCGTGCCTATGGAACAATTTGTCTCCCAGTTTCCAAGCAAATACTGGTCATTATGGTACATTATTTATTGCTCTTCTCTGTTGCACATTTGTCTCTTATTTTTATTTTATTCATAAAGTCTGAAACTGAGCAGAAAACAAAGGATGATGGCTTCCACTTGGCAAGCCAAGAATCCCAATCATAACTTGTATTTGAAAATGACATTTAAGAAAGTTCTGTGCTAGAAGCCTACTGAATGAGAGGCTGGTATTTTCCAACCTTGGTGCTATAGCCTCATCTCTACTGATGGCAGCTGCACCATGCCAATACAATCAGCTGCAGTGCTTATCTTTAGTTACTTTCCTATTCATTTCCATTGCTTGTTGTTTCAAAATGCTCTTTAGAGCATGGTAATACGCGAGGTATCTATGTAACTTATGTGTCTGTATGAACAATGTTTTAGTTCTTTCTCCTGTTTTATACGGAGACTTAAAAGTATTCTTTGTCAGAATGATCCATTCTGCACAGCTACCAAGCTATGGAGAAACTCAAATTACTTGATCTCTATGAAGATGGTACTCAGCAGAAGAGTAAAAAAAATCAAATTGAATCTTGAAATATCACTAACAGAAAGCAATTGCTTCACACCATGACTCTGGGGTATTAGTCTTGAGCAAAGTCCTTATGCCTTACATGGAAACAAAATCCAAACCATCACTAAAATTGTACGTCTGCGATTTTCAAAACAGGGGTTTTGCAGAGTGCCACACAACAGATCTGTACATGGAGGCCAAGCACTGAATATCCTTTTCTTGCAGAACTCTGTCAGCCCCCAGTGCTCTCAGACTTAGTGTTCCAACAACACACAGCAGCATGCAGTTTCCACTGAAAAAAAAAAGCACAACAAAAAGAACCAACCCACAGAAACACTAAAGAATACCAGGACAGCTCATTTATCCTTACACTGCAACAGTCTGAAATCTTGGACACTACGTGCAGCCTCCATAATCCTCACAGATGATCCAACAAATATCACTGGGGAAAGAATTATCAGGAATTTCTGATCATTTTACTGAGCTGCTGTGTGCACTGCAGCAGGAAAAGGGCTAACGACCTCGCTGGGTTTGGTGACACATTCAAAAATGAGACTTCTGCACCGACATTAGAAGAAAGAGATTCCCACTTTTATAAAAGACAGTTTGTGTAGCTCATTTTCCCGAGAGACATGATGTTAGAGCATGTGGCTGTTCAAAATTAGCTAACCTAGAAAAGGATTACTGTTAAAACTTGATTTAGCAAATTGAAAGTGCAAGATTGATTCTTTGTACTGAGAGCTGCCATGACATCAATAGCAAACCTAGCTCATTATTCTGGAATTTAAAACAAATTCACAAATGGCCATTTAACGAGGTCTGCTGGCACAGAGACTGCATACTCCAGGCTTTCTGTTCATTAAGAAGTGTATTTCAGAGGAAAAATGAGAAAATCTGGAAAGTCCAGAGCAGGATAAAGCCTTTCTGATTACTGCGTTTGATTTATCTTCTGGTCAATACACAGCAGTTGATCATGTATTTGATAATGGACACAATACATCCTAGTTCTGACTAATAAAGAAATTGGCAAGTGTGTATTTACTTACAGAGAAAGCAGCAAGATACCTGTGATACGATGGAGCCCACAGCTCTACAACAGTTGTAGATAAATCATTTTTTCCACAGCAAGGGGTTTTCCATTAAGGTTAAATAATGGCATGCAGTAATACTTAGAATCAGGAAGATCTCATGAAAGCGAGATGCAAAGGAACAGAACTACCATTCAGTCACATTGCAAGGACCCAATAAAGTCAAAGTTCTTGGATGCTACTGCCAAGGCAGCATCCTTTGCATTACTTTACTCTGCAATCCCTTGCTTTACTTTAATCACATTTCTGTTTCCCCATCCACAGAGGTACAAAACTGTCCTTACAGGGAGGAAATTCACAGGTTAACAACCACACAGAGGAGTTACCACAGGGTATCAAGAACTTTCAAAGATTCTGTTTTAATGTTCTCCGTTTTGTTTTGTTTTTTTTCCTGGAAAAATTCAGGAGTTTGAAGGCAGGTGAGAGCATCTGGCCCAAGAACGGACACATCACGGACCAAAAGCACATAGCGGCATGAAGGAAATAAGGGAAAGTTGGCAATGAGGCATTTTTAATGGGGAAAGAGTAAAGCAAAACCTCCTCCAGACATTTCAGTACATAAACAGGGAGAAGTGAAAGGAAAAAAGTCATAACAAAAAGCAAAACAAAGTATGGAAAGTACCGTACAATTCCAGTGCCAAAATCTGTTACATCTGCTAATAGAAAACTGCAATCGAGTAGACAGCGTGACAACCTGTGCTACCACTTAGGAGCATCATTCATTAGCATGTAAAGCAATCTCTCAAGACAATATACAGATAAAATAGCAGAGATACCTCAGTGGTAATTTAAACAATGGTTTACGGTAATATAACATTTTAATAATAGCTAGCATATCTCTAGGATCCTCTCTCTCAAAAGATCTCGGGTAATAATAAAAATAATAGGCCAAGTCCCATATGCATGCATACACACGCTCCCTTTAATGCACACGAGTAGCATTAATAGTCCCTATGTGCCTGTTGATAGATGTAAAATTGGATGAGCACCAATGTATACACAACCCCCATGAAAAGCTGCCCTGACTGAGACTGACAAACAGGCAACCAACCCTCTGCAAGCTCCATAACAGCAACAGGGAAAGTTCAGCTAAGGACTCATTAAAATAGTCCCAGAATTTGTAACATCCACACCCGTGAGTTTAAAATCTGGAAAATAATAACAGCCTTCAAAACACTGACAAACAGGTGAGAACACAGCCACTGTTCTTGCTTTAGCAGACAGAGGCCAAACTCAGACAACAGAAATGCACACATACACTGCACACAGCCATAGGTGGAGCCCCTGAAATTTGAGGTAGATTCTACACAGTGGAAATAATGTTAAAGGAGCACCCAGCCTGACCTTTGTGCCTCTTCATGTATGAATCTTCAGTAAGACATGGACTTCAGGCTGCTGCTATTGATACAAGTTCTGAATCATCATCAGATAAGCAGCATTAACCCTTTAATGTGAACATCTGAAATGTTTCTAATCACAGGTTTTGTATTTATTTTTGCTTTTTTAAGTGAATGTAAAGGCTGCCATAATGGTAAGCAGACATAAAAAGAAATTAGGATCCCACAGACTAAGATAGATACGTTTTAAAAGCTTAAAGAGAAACTGAATAGAATTCATGAATGAATTACTACAGCTCTTTGAGAAACCAATTCCAATCACTATTAATAATATCACTTTCCCTTCAAAGAATTACTTTCACCTTATAAAGTCAAATCTTGTAACCCCTTTAATCTTTAATAGAGCCTGCAACAATTACTAGAAGGCACTAGAAGGATCTACAAATTAGAAGCCCTGTGTGATTATCTTTTTTTCCAACAGACTCTTTTGACTATCATAAATAACAGTAAAATTACCATAAAAATTAATAATACTGCACTTAAAGAAAATCATTATGTAAAGGTTTATGAATTTTGCAGCCATTAATAGACATAAGTTAACGAGCCATAGGCTTTCCAGAATGTGATATCAGATATTTTTCCACCAATGAAGCTTTCAGAGTTCCAAATCCTTCAGAGGTCACTGACTTCAAAAATAGAATAGAAAGTTACTGTGTAATACTAACGAGGGTACAAATGAAACAGAAAAGCATCACACACCGCCATTCGAATAATCCTATAAAATAAGGAGATCCACCTCGTCAACAACTTGAGATGAATAAATACAAAATTAGAGTTTAAGATGAACGAGATGCATTTTGAACACTGCATATTTAAATTTACGTGTATGCAGATTCACAGCTTTAAGCTAGGAAGGAATGGTTTTTCACATGGGGTAGCAGAGCTAAATGCAAACTTCAAAAATCAGGGCTACAGACATCAAATAGGGGAGAAATTAACAATACCCCTTAAAGTATGCCTCCTATTTTATGTTTGTTTGTTGTTTTGTAAAGAATCTGCTTGTTGACAACAGAACGGTAGTTAATACTGCTGATATCTGTTCCCATTATCCACTGCCAACCCTTAAATGAGGGCTGGAAGGGGTGGATCCTGGCTCCAGTCCTTCTCGTCACTCCAGTACATTGCATGCACCTGAGCTCCCCTGGGCTGGCCCTGCCTTCCCACCAGGTGCTCCATCACTGGTGCAAGCCGTGACTTAGCATTTCTGCTACACTGGGGCATGGAAACATGCCTTTATTCACACTTTACATTATTTATATTTATTTTAATAACAAACTTCAATGAACGCTTCCTTCCATATATGACTTGGTTTCTTGGTGCTAAGAGTAGGAAATGTAGGCTTCCACAATTGTGTTTATAACCACATGCAAGATAACGTAGTTTTAGAGAATGCCAGAAACAACTGAATTCTAATTAAAATTTACACCTAAAATTGCAGAAACATGACACATCAGACAGTTACTCAAGATACGTGTTTCAAAATAAACAGGAAGATTGGACTGCCTTTTAATAATCTTCAAAGTGATTTAAAAATTGATATAATATTCATGATCAATACATCCATGCCTGAAATTACACTATAAACCAGTTTTTACAGCATTTCAGTTGATGAATGTGATAATATGGAAAGCAAAAAAGAAACCCTTTACCTTGTAATGCCTTAGAATTCTTTATGAGGTGCTGATCCTTTTATAGCTTGTATTCTTTGGATGTCATCTAAGATCTAAGGAGTAGAATAAGATTATTGCTACTCATAATAATGCTTATATATATGTTGATATTAGCTTGTTATTATTAGCTCAGAAGACAGTTCAGGACTTTTCCTCCTCCTGAAATGTTTGCTGTGTTAGCTTTAATGTGATACTTTTGGCCGCTGTCAAAACAATATCATAGTAAAGTTCAGATCCTTTATGCTGTTCTTAAAGGTATTCAGCTGTGTTGCCTTGTTTGTCTAAATAGGTCAAATATCACCCACGTGTACAATACTAAAAGACATAAACATCTGTGATAAGAAATTGTACATTAAAAATCATAAAAATAATTACAAAAAAGCACTTCCTGAATCAGCCACAACCATATATTATACTGTGTTACAAAGCCACTTAAGAATGGCACACAATTAAATATGAAATAGTTTATTTGACCTAGTTACATCATTCCATTTGAGATGGTCACCTCATCTTAAATGTATTTACACATTCAAACTTCACACGTATAATTTTAATGATAAAAAAGTTTAAAAGATAAAAATTGCTTCACTTTAAATGGGGGAAAAATGGCGTCAGATGCGTCCCAAGAGTCAAGTTAAAGATTCAAAAGTCAGGGCTAGGAGGGAAAAGGAAGATAAATAATTTAGCACTAAGAATAACTAAAGCCTGTCAGTCTGCCAGCTTTAAGAGAAATAAAAGGGTTTACAAGGATCCTAGGAGTTCTTACAGAACCTCTGGGGTTTTGAAAAAATAAATCCGGAACAAGAAAAGAGTTCAAAAGTATTGCACATAAGTAGATTTTAAAGGCACTGATTATACCGAGAGAATATGGTGTGTGAAGACTCCTTAGCTCAGAATTAGGCTCTTCTCTGGCATCACATTTACCCTCCTGTATCTTCACGTACTGCGCCAGCAGTAGGGCAGCCTTTTTGTCAGAGCCCAGGGAAGATGCCCTTACAGGAGGCTAAAACACACCGTATCATTTCAGATAACCCCATGCTTGCATTAAACACACAGGCGCTGCACAAGATAGACACAATTGTTTCTTTTCAGATGAACCACACGTTGTTTTGAATACAATGACACAACAATTCTGACTGCCTTTGGGCTGAATAATTTTTGCATCTTGGGATGTCAGCATTCACAGCTTAACATACAACTAAGCAAATAAAAAGCTTAATACCCCTCGGCCACTACTTCTTCCTTCTGGAAGGGGGAGCAGTGCACATGGAAGAAGGGGGAAGCTTAGCATGGTTTTCTTCTACTTTAAATGTGTTTTTTTGCTCTTATTGCTTCCTGCCGTAACACTTCATGGTGAGGTCCTTTGAACTGCATAAAAATAGGAGTTAAACAGCAAAACCTGCACCTACGTGAAATATTTTAATTTTATAACATCACTTTTTACATCAAACGAGGATGTAACCTTGTACTTCATTGCTCATACAATGTTAACTGTAGGAGAATCACAGAAAGGAACCAAGTTCACATTTAAGTCATAAAGCAATTTTGAATTGCATTGATTACAGTGATCAGTCTATCACTTTAATGTCATCTCAGCTAGCATTTATTAAAAAGACATACATCTGACAACCCATTGATCCTTAACACTGCAGCTGAGATAAAAAGTCTACTTGCAAAGGAAAATTACTTCTTTAATTAGAAATGGAGTATCATTTTCTTTTTTCTTTGTTAGAACTTCAGCAGCCATGGATCAAATATACCATGGGAGGGGCTGCAGAATCTGCCATCAAGTTTGATTTAAAAGTCTTCACAGTTAATCATTCAAAACTGCACGAATGAGCACTGGAGCTGGGAAAGAAAAGAGGCACACTGCACCTGGATGAAGGTAACCCAGCTCACAGCTCCCTAGGAGGGGCTCCAAAAGTGAGTGCTTTACATCTTGGTGGGCTCTATTGTACTGCTATTAGGTATTTAATTGTTCTCACAATGTTTGTATAGTACTAAGCTTTGAATAATACTGGCTTCATCTGAGCAAGCTATTAATTCCCTTAAAACAACAGACGCAAATTTGCATGCCTGTTCTAACTTTCCCCAGGGTGCAATTTAAAACTTCCAGGTGACAGATCCTTACTGTTTTGTTGTAAACTCTTTGTGACACTGTAAAGCATCACAAGTGATGATGATGGCTGCTAAAACCCTTTAGTATGTATTTCCAGCCTGTATGCAGGGAACAGGAGTCTCGCTATCCAGAACTACTGCTCTAAATACGGGATGCAGTAGCTGTACAGAAAGAATGACTTATATGAAAAAGTTAATGGATGGAATTCATAACTGCTCCAATTCCAGAATACAGCGTAGGATGATGCTAATATCATCTAATAATATCAGGATCAAAGATGAGTGGAATAAAAATTCCAATTTTAGATGCTCTTTATCTGCAGGTGTGAATGTATAATGAATTCTCACTGGTTCCCTATTATAAACCCAATGATTTGGTACTCTATGATTTTCTTTAGGCACAGCCTTCTTGGAATATATGAAAAAACAGCAGGGTTCCAAAAAGTTCTTCTAAATGGTCTACTCTGCAAGACAGCTTCTAAGTGAGACCCAAATAAACCTTATCACCACTCTTCAAATACAAAACATGTAAGAAAGAACCCTCAAACAACTTACTTCAGTCGGCATTTCTTTGTTTCTTTTATACTACTTGACACTGATGCTGAACAATTTATTCCAAGACAAAGCACATTTAAAACCCAGGTTAAATGAAAGACACTTTATTATATAGGATAGGATTGTACCAAGCCTGCTTCTCAGTGTTGCTTTCTTAGAGTTAATGCATCTTTTGATGTCATCTCAGTTATCACGTTAGCTTTAATCAACTGAATTGCTCTACTTGCACATTTCTTGGGCAGAACTCTCTAAATTAGATGGCAGAGTTTTTTCAGTGGACAAACCCATCCTCTGGCAGATCACAAGGGTCAAGATTTAACAAGATTCAAGATAGGGAATAAGGTCAGACTGTTCTATATATTAACTCAACATTAGATCATTTTACTGGTACAGAGGGGAATTGATTACAATTTATATGGATGATTCAGTGTTTAATTGGGAAGTATTCACATGAAAAAGCCACGTCAAAAAACGTGGAGGTGATCACTGTCTTCAACGAACAGCTCTGCCTTAAGGTAGGCTCCAGTTGCAACACAGTTTTTTGTCATAGCACAACATGCCTTGCTGCAAACACTGAAGATTAGTAGCATGCATAATGGAAGCTTGCTGAGGTGTACATAAAAGTGAAGGAAAAGTCAGCATAAAGAGAGTTAATGGCGGTTTGTTCCCTCCTCAGTCTAGGAACTCTTCCATATGCTGTGTTCTATTTATTATTCCTGCATTGCCTCAGTAGGGAAATATTCACACTGAGCCACAGGGATTAAAGACTGAAGCTCTAGAGAAGTCAGATCACATCCGTCACATCCAGCTGTTTTCAATTCCAACACCTCACACCTGCTTTTATTTATTATTCCTTGGCTAGACAAGACAGGGCTCATTTTTCAATCCTTAAAAGCTTTCTTAAGAAACAAAAGACACAAATCAATCTACTCCTTCCCCTTTCATACCTGCAGTAGCACACTAAATTGACAAGGGAACCAAGGAGGGGCACGAGGAGGACCTAACAGAGCCCTGAGGCACAGAGCCTGGACAGCCCATTGCAGCCCCACAGACAGGACAAGTGCTGCAGCTACAGAAACTTGCTGCGAGCAGACTCTTAACCCCATTTACCACTGCAAATTTTAATTACTTTGTTTTTAATTTACACTGGAGTTGGATTGAATGGATCACGTGGCAGGGATCTCCACTTTTACTTGTTTCAAGCCTTCATTCCACGGAGCTTTGCATACAAATCACCTTTCTGTTCCCCATTAAGAGGTCATACTGCTCAGCACTCCGTTGTCCTTTCTTACCATGTAATTTTTTCAGAGAGGGACTCATAAGTCACTCTTTCTGCAATCTTCTCTAGAGTCACTGGCTAATCTTACATCAGGATCTTATTAATTAAGCACTCAGTAGTAATTATTCAGCCCCATTTAAGGTATGAACAAGATGTACCAGACAACCGTGTGCTTCCTGCACAAATACTCTCACTCTTCCATTTGCAGTTCTCCTCACAGTGGTTATTGCATAAGACCACAGAGTATGTCTCCCTCCCTGGACATACTCAACAGCCACCTGGATAAGTCCTTGGCAAGTGGCTCCAGGTGAGGGACATGGTAGGCTCCGGGGGTCCACTCCAACTAAAACCATTGTGAGATTTCAAGTTCTTGCACAAAAGCTAGCACTGAAATGCATTTTGTTATTACAGATGATAATACTTCATTAGGAGACGCTGAATACATTTAGCTTTAAAAGGCATCTCTGCCCTACTGCTCTTTAAAAAAACCAAAAACGCTTCGTAACAAGAACAACCATCAGTCTAAATTCAGAACTGAACTAATTCATTGAAATCTGGATAGCATGTAATAAAACACACCTATAGAAGTCATCATTGATGTGCTGTAAATGCTATCCAGTTTTTTGCAAGAATAATGTACACTTACTAGACAGACATCAAGGCAATTGCCCATGATACAATGTTAAAAAAATAGATTGTATGGTTTGCAGCAGCATCAAATCTCTATTCAAGTGTAAAAAAATTAATTGACTCCATCTGTATTGGCCTAATGACTGATTAAATGACTAATCACGGAAGTCTTAATTAAAATCATTTTTCTGTACAGCAGAAGATGGAGGGAGGAAGGCATTCATTAATGTGTTATAATGTATGTCAGATTCCATTTGTGCCATTTACTAACAGCCATCAAATGAGTAATTACGCACAAGGTCATTCTGTAAACTTTCTGCATACATCAGGCTGATTGGATTAGGGCTTGGTGCTTGGCTAGGTTCTGCATGTGGCTGCATTTTTTCATCACAAAATAGGTAATTAATATTGCTCAGAATAAGTAATAAAGGAAGTTGACATTTCCTCTTCCATCTTCTCACCAGCCAATCCAATCTAAGATTAATACATGACTTTCATATCTCGTTGGGTAAAGTCCCATACCTCACACACTAAATCAAGCCCATCCTGCTCAGCTCACTAATGTTCTTCATGAATCGACAAGAACTCCATCACACTACAAAGGTCTGTAGTGTGAGGAATTTCTCCTGCATCAATCAAGTGACTAGCTGATTTAAAGAATCCTCCACATAAAAGGAAGATACCAGTATAAAAATACAAGATTATATTAAATTTTATTTACCACCCACTTGACTACACTGATGCTTGAGAATTTTGCTATGAAAAGATACCAAACTGCTTCTACTTCAACAGAAGAGACCAATCTATTTATAACAATGTATTTAAAAAGTAATGAGTCTTGATCATCAGGTAGAACTACCTCCAACTTGCATGCAACTTGTACCCAGGATCTATACTTTTTAATGGAAAAGCACATAAAATTATGATTTATACTTTGCACGTAACAAATACCTGGCTTACTGCTACCCTGAAGTTTCTAGCAAGTCTTCAGTGCAGCTACAATAGCCTGCCCTATCATGAGTTGATAAAAATTGTACATCTCAAATGACAATATACTGTCTAGTGTATAAAGCATTTTTATAAAGCTAAAACAATACATCTTAAAGGAAAAAAGTTGGTAGAGCTATTATCAACAAATATCCAGTTCTGTAAGCATGACTTTCCTTCAAAGTCCTGAAGCGCACCACTGACAGGAGTTACAGCTGCAGACTTAGGCCCCACGTAAGTTCCTCTAAAACAACTGTAACAGCTCTTTGCACTGAATAAGTTTCTTAAACTTCTGTTGCCTGTTTCCTCCCCAACACACTATTCTGACCAATAATCCTGACAGAAATCTTTGCACTGACACTGAAAATGGACATCCTCCTGTGAACACATTGTGTTGCTTTAAAGCACACCCACCTGATTAACAATACGGACAGAGAACTTAGAGACAAAAAGACGAACCTGAAGTCATGACTTCAGAACCCGAAGATATTTTTATGAAGTAATTCAATGCCATCTGCACTGCTCTGCCAATGCAAATGCAAACTGCTGCACGACTGCCTAAATTACAGGGTGGTGTGCCATTCTTAATCTCCATAGAAATGTAGGAGTTCCTGTTTCAATCATTCCTATTGTTTGAAATATACCAGAAGATAATGAACTGACTGCCACAGTAGGCAGAGACTGACTTCGAGGTGAAGCTAATTAATGACAGTGTATGACTTAGTGTAGATTTGAACGAATTACTGGATAGTGGTGAAGACCAATGTGTGAGACGGCTGCAAGTACATGAAATGACCTGTCTGAAATCCCAGCGTTGTCTTTTTCCTGGATATATTGATTATGTAACTTATTCAAGATCTTTAATTGTATGAATATTTAAAACAAAGCAAATCATTTCAAGTACCTTGAGCAGACTCCCTCCTCGCACATACATACGGTATAAAAGTACACTCGACTGAAAGACAGCCTTCTTTCTCTCTCCCCTCAACATTTCACAAAGAAGTTTTATTTCTTCAAGTGCTCAGAAAAAATGCTGAAGTATCTTTGGCCCAAAGGCAGACAATAGAAGCTCTAGGAGAAAGGGAAATCCGTGCCTCCCAAGGACACTTAACAGCAAAATGAAACAACCTCACATTGAGAGGTTGGAACACAGCTCAAAGCAGGGGGGAAAACAACAACAAAACAGACCATGTTGAACTCCCCGGTCACAATGGGAAAATGACACAGTTGCTGCATGTGGTGAGTTTTTCAAAGTGCTGCAAACAGTTTGGTACTTCAGCCTTTGTTTATTAAGCAGTGCACAGTGTCCTGTCCATCTCTACATCAACACCATTTCTCACACTGCTTCAAGTACAACAAACCAACCAAACAACCTTGTGCACTACAGACTGCGAATCACAGCGGGACCAGCCCTGCTTAGGTGCCAAAATGACACCTGTTTGTGTGACTAACAGCCAATCCCACTATAATTACTTTACACTTCGCATTAGATTAACTGGTAAAAATATTGGGGAATTACTCATTGCGACAGAACTACTCAGTGTTTCAGAAAGCCTGCAAGCTCCTGTACAGCAAAGTAAACTGAAGCAACACCACAAAAAGTTGTCAATAAACAGGCAACAGAAAATGTCATCTTCACTAAAGCCTAAATAATGCTCAAGGTAAATAATACCTTTCTCTCGCTGACATATCTGCCATCCATTTCAGAGGCCATCTCCACGCTCTTTCTGTTGGTTAAGAAATGCAAATTTGATATCCCTATTCTCCTGTTTGTTTTGTACACTGAGCATAATTTCTGCATGAACGTCCAACTGTTTCCATCTTCTTTGTGTCACAGAAACCTCATTTACCAGTCATTCTTCTTCATATGAAAAGATCCATAATGAGGAGTCTTTCTGTCATTGCCCTACTCCTCTGAGTCAGGAATTTTCATTTCCCCCTAATACTTGCTGCAGTAGCTGCAATTTCATTTATTGTTGTCTCATACCACAGCCTTAATGCAAGAACATCTGTGGCTGGATCATGGAAAAGATTCAGTATCGCTTTCAGAGTTGCATATCAATTAAATGGTTATGAGAAAACATACTTGGGATTTGTGTTTTCAAATGATTCTTATAAAAAGGATGGTTTATTCACTGTACTTGAAGTGACAGTTTATTTTTAAGTACTTCAATATTTTCCCAGTTAGTCACCTAGCAAAAATATCTGTATGAGAACACTGAAGATAAAAAGCAGGTCTACTTCCACGTGCATCCTTCTGAGAAAATAATTGAAAGTGTTTTAGTGTTAAACATTACCAAAAGGTAAAAGTATATTTTTAACTCACATATTAGCAACACCATCAAAAAAAATTGCCTGTTTTTTGATTAAATAATGCTGTTTAGAAAAAATATTTTTACTTCTGCCTTTATTTTAACACACATATGAAACAATTTACACGTGCTGATTTGAGCCAAAATTAGCTTTGGTGCACCTCCAGCAATCAGTTGTATCAGGAGAGATCATCTTCACCTAAGAAAGCTGTAGATGTCGTGTTTGCTTTGTTAAAAGCTAGAGAATCTGTAAATTGACATTTGTAAGCTCTCTCCCACCGAAGGCAGCCTTGACTGTCCAAGGGCCTCCTGCTATGACCACCAAATGGTCTCCACGCTGAATGACAGAGACGTTGCTTTTCCAAGCCAGCTGAGGTTATAATGCAGTAAAAGAGAAACTGGCATAAAATATGAAAGGCAGCATTATGCTACAGTGGCCAGCTGAGAAAAAGGCATCACTTCTCTAAACAAAAAACACCAATTAGAAGTGGTGCGCTGTAAAGAGAAAAACTGCTTTCAGCAGACAGCATTCTCCAGCTGAGCAGGAGCAATAGTGACTCACACATACCTGCTGTCTCCCATTTTCTCCTCTGAGACTCATCTTCTCAGCTTTCTCAGCAGATATCCTGCCACTTGGCTTTCTGCCTCCTTTTTACAGAAAAAAATACCTACATATTTCTATAGTGCTTAAGGAAAGTGCCAAAAATGGTGTAATTTATGATGTGCTAGTGTTTTCCTTCGCATTCATAAGTTAACTACAAATGCAAAATCATCAGCACTTGAACGCTGGAGTTTTGATTTACATATATTAGCATTCTCTCATGATTTCCTATTATTTATTTCTGTAAACAGAATTGGATCCTGGTCACCAAACTATTGGTATTCCCTATAACAAACCCTGCCAAATCAAGAAAAATGTAGAAGTCAGAATGTACAACTCAATAGATAAAATGATCTCAAACCAGAAGTTGTTTCAAACTGTCTAATCTCACTTCTGTTCTTCTACGTGAAGAATTAAAGCCTTATTGACAGTAAATAGTTATGTTACCTACATCTAAACTTTTAGAATGACATGCCATATTTTCTCAGTTCAGACAATACTGTCCAGCTTTTGCTATATCTATTCTCTGGGCAATGAATGAGAATCCCATTCACTGCATCACTACATCTTAAATTAATTGGTAACTCTTCCTTAGAAATTGCATGGCACAAACACTTAAAAAACTTCTTTGTAATTTTAAGTGCCACAGATAGGCCTACAAAAGACTTAGTGAATCATCTAATCCCTCTCCACTACACAAACCAAGTAATTCAGTGTCCTTAACAGGAATTCTTCATGCAAATCCGTACCTGAAATAATCTCAAAATAAGCAGCCATTCCAAGAAATGTGTTTAGAATCAATGGCCTCAGGGTGCCTGACAGAACCCCACATTACTCATCCCAGAAACACCATTTTTTATGAACATCTGTAACATTCCTGTTGTTCCACGTTACTGGTAATACAGCACTAAGGCTTAGATGAAAACAGTGCATACTACACAGGCCACAACCTACCAAGGGTTATCAGTTCCAGTTTCACATGCTTTCAAAGTGAAGCTAAAGGAGCTGTACCAGAGAATTACTCATTAAATACTCCCTTCGTGTCAATTTTAATCACAATGATTTTGACTGTCAGCAAGACAAAGATCACATGCCACCTTTGAGCAGTTCGTGCCAGCAGGATGACTACTTTCACAGCAGCCACTGAAGATGGGGCAGCTTGACCTCTCTGTGAGTGAAGTATCATTTAATTACCTTATACAGTCAGTTCAATTACAGCACACTGATCACCTGTGTAGGACATCAAACTAGAAGTTGCAGGTGGGGGGAATGAGGTCAGGAAGATGAAAGTCAGTAAAGATGACAGCAGTAATCCTATACTGCAGATGTGATATTAATATAATACAAAGAGTTATTAGCAGACTAAATGCTGTAATATCTTCATTTAAGTGAACTTTTTTTAAAAGAGTTATTGGTCCTACGAGTAATGGATGTGTCTCATTTAAAGGTGACCAGATACACTGCATTAGTCTTTAGCATTAAAGTCAATTCACTGAAGAGCTTTCCTTGTTAACACAAAAGGGAGGAGCGAAGACTTATTCAGCAGAAAGCAAAATAAATTTAACTTATGTTAAATCAATTTGTAATAACTCAGGTTAGAGAGGATCATTTTAATACTATTCCAGTTAAAATTGCCCATGGCAAAAAAGATCCCCTAGTGGCTAAATCAGCTCTCACTTGAAAGGGCTTCACCACCTGGAATTGTGCATGTGGTATTACAGAAGATTGTTGAAGGTGGGAATCCATACCTTGCTTGTTGACACTACTCAACTAATTTGGTTCTTTTTCAGCATAAATCCTGCCCAGCGAGCTGGTGATGTTCCAAAACAAGTATCCTATAAATAACAGAGGGACTGAAGTAATACGTATGCACACACACATCCCCTAAAACAGTAGTTTATCTCTCAGTGCAGCCTTAAAAATACAGCCAATGTTAGAAAATGGTGTTAAAATTACCTAGAATAATAATAAACCACATACAACTGAACTGCCAGATTTTCCATAAGGAAAACACACTGCATGTTTCCAATAGCAAAACCCAAACGTTCCTAATGTAAAACACAGGCAACGCATTTAGCAAACGGTTTGCTTCCACTGCTGGTTGAAATACATGAAATCATGAAGACAAATGAAAATCAGTCGTTAACTGAAATGAAGTCTGTTCTATTTGTACCTGTAGTATTCAGCAGTAACAAGCAAGGACAGAAGGAACTTTTCTCCAATCAGCTACTCACCATTGAAGTTATCAGTCAATTAAACCTGACCATTCACTAAGGTGTGAAATATGAAGCTGTAGATAATTTAACCTCCTGTTAATTTAATCTGTTTTGCTAGAATTTACAATTATACATTTTTAAGCTTCAAAATAAGATAAATTATTTCAAGTTGAATCTAGCATTTAAAAGTGTCCGTAGGACTTCAGCAACTGGGTCCAGATGAATAGTTACAAAAGGCCTGCAGAAATACCTTAATGTGAACCTCCTGGAGGTAAGCATTGCATTACCACAACTAGAGACTCCAACAGTTACACAGCTGCATCTCCACCATGAAGCCCTACAAGTAAGAACAGAGCCCAGCCCAGCCAGCCCTTCCTGCATCCCCAAACCTGTTTTGCTGAGAAAGTCACACTCCCAGACAGGACCCTGGGGCTGAAGCTCCCGCAGCGATTTCTCACTACTACTGGTCACCCTCCTCGAATGGTTAGAACACCTTTTTAATCTGAGCATTCCCAATTAATATTGAATTAAATTGTTTTTAACTGAAAGAAACAAAAAATAATCTTATTAAAAAAAAACAGAAAGCACTTCTATGTTTGACCCTAAATTTACCTTCCTTCACTGTATGGTAACTTCAGCTCACGGAAGATTTTTCTCATGAGAACAACTCTCATCCATATTAAAGCGTTCTATGGAAACAAAGACTTCACTCAGAAGGAGGGTTCATCAAACCTACTAAAATTATAATCATTTAATAAAAGTAATGACTACTCTGTATTTAAAATATTTTCCCAGGCAGCACTTTAGCACATTGTGTATTCCAAACAAAGTGTTATTGCATAATCAACTCTGCATTATGTAGATTTTTATGAAGAACATAATGAAGATTCTAGTAAAATAAAGAATATTGTTTTCTTACGGATAGAAAAAACATAGATTTATCCATTAAGACTATAGGACAGAACTCCATTGGCTAAAATGTAGCTCAGAGGATACTTAGACAAAGCAATGCCATTATTTTATCCCATGAAAGCAAGACTGGAGGAATCATTGTCCCAAATCACCCAGACGACCTGGGCTCGCACACAGAGCTGCTTTCTTCCTCTCATTTCCACATCATGTTTGCTGGATTACAATGCTGCACCAAACCACCATAGTTTCCAAAAATTGCTAGACAAGAATGCTTATAAACATCCAGAAACAGTGGGGCTAAGAGACATCTTTATGAGCTCACAATAGCTGCTGAGCAGAATCTGACATAGCAAAGACTGCTTTAAAACTGCGAGTACGTAAAAATATCCATCAAAGAGCAAAAAAATTCTTCCTTTTATTATTATTATTAAAACAATGTAGGTTTATCTTCAAATACGGGATTTTTAAGAGTTCTTCAATCCAATTTGCAGAGAATTGAGAGACATGCATTCTGCAGCCAAACAATAACAGTTCTGCAATTATCGGCACCTGCATTACGATTCAATGGATTTAAATTACCGAGGGGCCATGGCAGATACCCTACTGACAACAATTAGCATAAAAATGTTCTACAGTTTGAAGCTGTGGGTGGGAATTACAAAAGGTTAACAGACTAAATATAAAAATCTTTTTGAATATGAAATCAATGTGCTTTGTTATCAAAATATGGGTACTGTAATTTAACCAAAATAGGGTTTAGAGTATCTGGCAATCTTCCATATGTGTAAGCTTGGCTTTTCTTCTAAGCAAAACACAGAGCAGCCAGTCTGAAAGTTTAAAACAAAACAAGCCAAAGACTCAAAGAATTTTGTATTAGTACTTGCTTTTTTAATTTACTTAAGCTGAATACCTAAATGAGCACTAATCAGGACTCAACGATCCCTTTTATGTGGTCAGATCCAAAATCTCAGATTTTATTGTGCAAATCAGAGGGAAATTTTTCAGTAGGCAAAGTAAAGAACGGCAGAAGTTCCTGAATTCAGCTGAACTCTGAATAACAAACAGCTTTCTCAAAATATCACAACAGGACACATTTTCAGAAGTGGCTTTTACTTCTGGGTGGTTACCCAGGGAAATTAAAGATCTGGGTTTTGGTTTCTTTTTTTGTGTAATGTTTGGGTTCACAGCTTTCTGCTAATATTTATTTGGACTGAAGATACAGGCAGAACAGATGAAAAAGGAATTAAACAGTTTGTTAACTGCACTAAGATCAAGATGCTGAAGTTGGTGAAGTAGAAGAGACGTTAGCAAGAAGTGACTTCATTAGGAAAACAAAGTTGGTAACAGTCAAAGTTTTATCTCTGTTGTCTTTTTCTGCTGTTCTGTTTTCATTGACAAGACAAATGGCCACACAGGAACTCTGGATCCAGATAAACTCAAAGAACGAACTGTTATGAAGTTTTCCATTCCTTTTACCATCCAATAATTTATCTTTTTCTAAATTAACAGGTCTCAGAATGACATAATTACAGGGAAACATATCATAGGCTACAGAAGCAGCAGTAAAGCAAAGCAGATAAGAGACTCGTACAGTTAGATCCTAACTTCAAATTGATGCCTCATTAAATTGAGTTAACGTAGATGTGCTTGACACATGCTGAGACCCCTTTTATCACAATTAGTGCAACATCTCCAGCACTCCTTGCAAGGCTAATGGAATCAGCATGTTTAGGACTAGCCCACAGTTTCTAATTGCAAAATCAGCAAACATTTTAATCATCGCTTTGCTGCCCCGTTGTTGTGAAATGAAATTGCAGACGTGTATTAGAAATGACAGACAGGACAGTCACACAGCTACTATTTCAACATGTTACTATAAGATACTATAGTCAGGTCCATAAGATCTGGTTATTTAAACACACATTCACACAAATTATCCAAGTCTTAAAATTATTGAATCCTATTTTTGTGAAGTTTCATGAGCTTAAACAAATAAGTATAAAGACAGTGGCTTTGCTTTATGGAACAGATTTTTTCCTGAAGGTAGCACTCAACTGAAGGTCCCACCTTCAGCTTTCCTCTCTCCTCCATTCGTTAGAGTATGCACTAACAGAGCAGGTTTCACTTGCTGGTCTTGTTCCCTTTCCTCAAAGGGAAAAAGTAATTACAGATGGGGTGATAGTTTTTGTGCCTATTCCTATTTTTTAGGATGATGATCATTTTGACACCAGGAAATAACAGTTTTTCCAGCAGAGCGAAAGGTCCATATGAAAGAAGACCAGAAAGCAAACAAAAAAGCTACAAAACACATACCTAGAAAGGACAATGTTAAGGAAAGACCCGTGGGGGGCTCCCAGAAGTTGGCTCTGGTGTCAGATTATGTACAGTTCTGCAGTAGGCCACAGTGAAGTCGCACAGTCCTATGTCTGCTCTTGTCAAATGTGCAAGGTATTACTCCAAGGTCTCCCTTCCAAGGTTATTTTTTCTTTCCAGCTTTTACATGAATTACAGCTCAAATTTGTCAAGATTGTGCTCATACAACAAATAAAGACTCCAAATAAACAGCATAACTTCTATAGGTACCTAGAAGAGTGCTTCTGATGCCAAAGGTTTTTAATGTTCACATAAAACCCTGGCAACACAACAAAGATCTGGGATAAGCATTAGTGATGCTTCATTCCAGCTGCTACAGAGGCAGCTGAGGAAACATTCAACTTCTTTTTGGAGCTCCATTAAAATCATCTTCTCATTATTGAGTAGTAGAGCTGAAGCGCACGTAGATATTTAGAAAGCAGATTCCAAATACAGCAATTATTACAGTGAGGAGTTATCAGGAAATTGGAGATAAAACAGTGAAAATGACAAACCACAGTCACTCTTCCACACTTCCACTTACATGCAGGTTTCAGTGTATGAGCTCCTGTAAAAGACAATCTCTCACCACACCACCTTATTATTATCATCCTTTTCAAACCACTGCTGAGCCTAAAGCTTCAGTTAATCAAATGGAGCACAGCCAATGATAGGACAAGCCTGGCTCACTGAGCCCCAAGTACAGAAAACACTTGTAGTAGGGAGATATATTTAAGAAGAGACTTGAATTCTGAGGTCCAAGAAGCCTTGTGAACTATGGCCATATTCAGGGATCACAAACACACATGCATAAGGTAATCTTGAGCAAACCTGACCTGCCTAGAACATTATTTCTGATGTTTGCTGTTTCTTTCCCTGACACTTAGGGCTCCCACAGTTTAAGGCACTGAAACTGCTGCTTTTGTGGTACCCCTTCACCTGACAAATTTGTTCCAACAAGTGCATAAAGGAACAGCAATACTTCTGAACATCAGTTGAAGGGTGAAAAAAATACTGATTCCAGAGCATTTCTGGTTTTAGGCCTCATTTAATTCTTGCTAAGCGAATTGAGACTGTAGGAATTACTGCTTGAACCCTCTTGACCTTACTGCACTGCAGTAGGCTCTGCATAACAAAATAACTGAAAATAAGCCCAAAGAGGGGTAGTTCTCTATTATGAAGTGGAATTAATTTCATGAAATGCGTTGGTTTCTAGTTATTATTAGAAGGCCAGCATTCTGTATTAAAACAAATCACTTAAGAACCATCCATTTTTATTACAAAGGCAGTCTCCTATACTCTCAAGTTACTTTAATGTTACACAAAGATGCCTTTTTTTTCAGCTCACTAAAAGGTAGGGAAGGTAACTAATCCGTTATCCTTACACACCACGCTGGCTGCCTGCAGCAGTCCCTCCTCCACACAGGAGGTCAGACCCAGGTTCTGGCACTGTGTTACCCTTCAGGATTGGTAAATCAACCTGTGCAAATTCAGAATGGCTAACAACAAAAGATCTCAGTTCTCAGCTTCCAGAAGCAGCAACTGTCAGAAGGCAGCTTATAACCTCAAATCCGCTGTGAAATAAAATAGCTCTGATGGTTTTGGTTATGCTGGTAGGTTTTAAAATCTCAAGTCCAAATATAATATTACATAATATTATAATATTGTGGTGAGTATGAAACTCACCACAACAGCCACTCGGTATATCAAGTTTACAGGTAGGCATATACCAGAAAACAGACATTAGCCATAATATTAAGAGCTCCCTCACCAACAACATACACCCACCATTATGCTTTGCCAGACTGGGCACTCTGATGCAACAACTGCAAGATTGAAAGCAATTGTGTTCAAGGGAAAGTCACATAAATTCAGTTCAACAACTAAACAGTTCACTCCTATGGATAAAAATCACTGAAGGTTTCAGCAGATGAATTTGTTGAGAAATTCCAACAGAAAGCTAGCAAACATAGATGAACTGCTGCCCATGGTATCTAGAATGCCTGGGAAGGTTAATGTCTTGCAAAGACAGTGCAAACAACACCATCTGTACTTGGCTCGGACAGTCGTGGCATGAAAGCTGACTAGTCTTCCCGGAAGGATGGAAAGATACACATTCATTACTTCTAATGAAGGCAGTTTCTTCTTTTTCTCCCACTCAAATTGAGAAGAAAAACAGAGACATCTTTCACTCTTCCAGATACTGCATTGTAAATATTTCCATTTTTTTTTTGTTTCTGCAAAGCCAAGCTGTCATTCTGCCTGAAATACATACCTAGACATTTATCTTAACTGCAGAACTGTGAGTAAACTTGACTTCCACAGAAATGCACTTCAGAAAGGTTAAAAAACTATTAAGTGTTAATTATAAACAGGAATATCATGCTATCTTAATACAGAATGTAAATGATTGCGTTGCTGAGAAAAGGGAAAATTAAGTCTAACTATCCAGTGAACAGGAGTGGAACAAATTTCCTCTCTTCAAATGTATCCTTATAGTAATCTGAAGAGAATGCTTCCATGATTGTGTAGAGAGTTCTTCAAGACCCATTCAATCCCTTATTGTTCTGCTTACAGTGCCAGAAAAAAGGCCCGTTAAAGTTAACATCTGCTAACTAATCATGAAACAGACCATCACAACATTTATAGGGTTTGAACATAGCTATGAATTTTGATTACTACCAACTTTGACTGGATCAGAGCAGCACTGTAGTGTGAGACTCCTCTGAGACCCACGGCAGCTCCTTCACAGGAAATGCTTCTAAAGATAAACATTTCCATTGTGTTCTGAAAACACAAGTCTAACATTACAAGTATACCTAATATTAAAGATGGTAACAATACTAATGATATTCTTCTGATTTTTTTTGCATTAAATACTTCATTTTTAGAACACTGCTATCCCACAAGATTTTGACAAGCAAATATTCTTTAGCTAGGCCACTGCACACTTCTACTCCATGCATTTTGGTGCTTGATACCAAGGAGACATGCATATATGCTTTATTTCAAGGTTTTCAGATCATGTCCTTCTATGTGACGCATTCATATCTGAGTACCTTCAGCTGCACTGGAGCTTTAACTACTCTGTTGCATATACAACCTCATCATACATAAGTCAGATGGATTGGAAAGCGTCTCTAGTACGTCACCAAGTTCATAGCTTTGCACTGTAAGATTCATTTCTGCTCTGTGCTTCACAAACTATAACCTGCTGAGCAATTCTTTACTTCCAGTAACAATTTGAACTAGGGTTCCTCTTGTACACATGCACACTGCTCACGCACACACCAAGTTGCTCCTTTTGCTATCCTTCCCACTTTTGAATTCCAAAACACCTTCACTTTAAAACGAAAAATTCACATTATTAAAAAAACTCCCTCATCACAACAATAAAAAGCCATTAGAAGAACATTTGATACCTCACTGCAGTTCTGCATTTACTCTGAATAACAGCTCTCTCCCTCCAGCAAAGGTCTCACTCCAACAGCTATCCCCCTCGCTCCATAGAACTATACATGGTAGGAGGAGCACTCAGAGGATACCAGACACTATAGTCAGATCATATGAATCAAAAGAAGGACAACCAAAGCATTATGTCAAAGTCTTGTTAATAACTGGAGAGCATAATGAATGTACTTACCAGCAGCGCAGCCATTGATCCACAGTCTATCACAGATGTCACTGGAACAATGACTTATAGTGCCCTGTCCATTGAATATGTCATTTCTCCACTGCCCCTTTAAACAGAAATACACATGGATTTTAAATTTTGACTACACCACAGCTACATTATAAAGAGGGGATTATTTCAGCAGATTTTCAATAGCCAACTGGGTGGTCCTCAAGGCCCTTTATAAATACCCTTCCAACATTTTTGTGAGAAGTTGAATGGGAGACCACACAACTCCCAAGGATTATGTGGCACTCCTCTAAAAGGAGATGGGGGGAAGAATCAAACACTTCTCGCCTAACGTTTGTTACTGTGGGATACTATTATGCGAGGTCCTGCAGTTCATATATTACATGGCACTAAATTACACGGCAAGAATGAATAACTGCTTTGTCATATGCAGAACCATGCATTATTTTGCTTGTAAAGATTGTGAAAAGTGAAAAAGTGTACCAGACAATCCCAAAAAGCTCCAGTGATTTAAACCTGCACTGCATTTGACCCAAGATACAGCCTTTACATAAGATGTAAGTGTAAAGATTCCTAAGGCTGCAAAGCCAAATACCAAAGAAAAGCTGTGGCGTGACCAAATTAAGGTTTCTAGCAACCTAAACTGGCACACGTAACCACTCAATCTTGTACAATACCAGGATGAACAGTTCATCCAGCAGATCCCTTCTGACCCAACATGGTGCAATTCCAAGATGAATTTATAGCCACACCGTCACTAATACAGCAGTTGTCCTATCAGAGGATGGACAAAGCACAGTCAAAAGTCCAGGGACAGGAAGGAGAACAGCTCAGTCACAAACATCACTTGTTCTGAGTGGTTTGTGTGAGAGCTGAGTGGGATTTAGTGCAACTCCTCCAGTGTTAATAATAATTTAAAATCTAAAGACCTCCGTCTATTAAGTTGGATTTCTGGCCTCTTCTGTGATAACAGCAGATACCCAAAATAAAGAGTTACTGTAACTCTAAAATCTGTGTGAACCCAATCAGAACTCCAGTTTGTGGCTGAAGTTTCCAACACTCAGCTTGCAGCCTTAGCAATCAGGGATTTAAGCTGGAAAATGAAAGCACAGACAGAGTAGTACTTTGGAAATGCTCTTCTGATACTATTTGCATTGGTCTGTTCCTTCTGCCACTACTTAAAGCAAGCATCTACAGCAGGTATCCCAATGACAGCAGTTGGTGACTCTGATGTGCAGAAGCTTCAAGCTCCCCTGGCATTTTAACAATCTTTTCTGCCTGGTAAAAGAGACTTCCTAAATGGAAGTCAGCTGGTTACACTCATGAGTGCACGTAACTGGGAAAAGGAGAAAGCAGCTCACTGTAACTGGAACTAAATCAGGTACTGAGGTCAGATGGGTTTTCATCCTGCATCACTGTACATAAACATACAGTAGGGCTCAGCTTTGTACTGCTTCCTCTGGGGAACGAGAAGGCAGCAGGGAATAATGCACTACCTTTCTCAGCTGCTCCTTATCTCTACCTGTAAAGGCATTCTGCTTTCAATCAACCCTTGTGATTGCCTACTATTAATGTCACCCATTCTCTTAAGTAATTAAGCTAGCTCTTACTTAGATTTGCCTTTGTCTCTCTCTGGCACATTTCCTTGTCTAATCCTTTTTTCCAGATGGCATAAGGATGAGAGATAAGTGTTGCTAAAAGTTGCTTAGCAATGCAACACATGCAAGGTTTGGAAATGCTGACGTCCACATAAGCACTATCTATACATCACACATTTCTGCAGAGAAACAAAGGCGTGAACAACCAGAGTGACATGGAGGCCTCCAGAAAAAGAGCTACCAGTTAGCACACAAACAGAGGAGAGTAGGAAACGGAGAACAAGGATTCAGGGATGGGCTGCATTATGCCGTGGGTTTTATTGTTTAAAAAACCTACAGTGGGGAATTCTACTTTAAACAAAACAAAAACCTTTGAGTTTTAGTAAGGCCCTGTATTTTCTAATTCAAAGACATACAATGTGCTGGACAAATATGCTGCAATCCACCGATTGAGACCAAAACAGGCAAAGAAGTTATTGAAAAATAATAGACAGTGTTGTCCTCATCACTCATTATCAGTTAGATACTGAACAAAGAAATCCCCCGATCCTAAGGCTCAGCAGTAAGGAATTTATCCTGTAAAACACCCCATATAATGGGCACTGGTTCTAGACCCAGAATTTACTTAAAGTAACATTTAAATGTTTTGAGTAATAAATAAGATGCAGTGCATCAGCAACGACAGCTTCACGAGGTCATCATTAATTCAGCTCTGCTCCAGCCTTCTTGAACAGATTAGCACAACACATCTCACATAGAAGACTGAGATGTTAGGAATTTGTTCATCATTGGTTTCAGCCTAGAAACAGTGAGATCTAAGAAAACAGCTTAAGAGTAACTCAACATTGGAAGTGCACGGGTAGTTTTACTTGGGATAGTCTCTCCCTAAGCAAGATCTGCAAACAGGGACTGGATTTGGTAGAGATACATCATCATTATTTTAAGAATTAAAAATAGCAGTGTTTGTTACACCCAACACTAAATAGCAGAACAGCTTGTCCAAGGAGTCTCTGTGAATAAAGAAAAAGGTGCTGTAAGTGGACACTTCACACTGTATTTCAGGAAGCAATTTCCAGGTCATTGCTGTGGCTTCCATTTCTCAGTTGGTGGCTATTACATATTTTATTGTGATTATTTTTATTTCAAACTCAACTTGCCCACCTCTAATAGTCTGTGACTTCCATATCATCTAATTTGGGCTTTTATCAATTGCTTCCATTATCAGGCTGCAGCCCTTTAGCAGACTTGCAGGGCCCTGATCAGAAATACCACATTAGATGTACTGCACAGGTTCCAATGATGACTGCACCATGCTTAGCTTTATAACAAGTTTGTGCTGATAGGGTGCAGCCTCAGCTGGCAGTAGGTCAGACTGTACATTGCAGCAAAGAATACTGATTTCCCCCCCCCCCCATCACTGCTATGAAGTGTAATTCTGACCAATTTAAATTCCAGTCACTTAAATAGTTTGCACAGTGCCTGTAACTACGACTCTTCCAAACAGATACCAAAACTCACATGGATTCTGGGGCAGAAAAAACCTGAAAGCCTGCAGGTGAAGAAGCCCATAAGGCTAGCCACCTGTTTAGCATTGTTAACAGGTGTATCAAACAGCAGGCCTTCCTCTGGGAAAGAAGACAAACTAAACACAGCCAAAACACACAAAGAAACAGCAACAGGGACAGAATGGAACACAGCATCTGCTTACCGGGATGCACGCAGCAGCCAGAAATGAGAAAGCACAGAAAGGAAACACTTTTGAGGAAAACGAGCATTTATTTATTTATTACCTCAGTAACCTCTGCAAACTTCATTTCTGTTTCATTGTTTCCCTTTATTTGCCATGCATATGCACGCATGCAAAGGCACTAAAACCAGACAGGCAACACGGGTCACTGGTGGTGCTGGTGGTTTGTTTTTAAGTCAGGTTGTTTTCACTGGCTTTAGCATGGTCCCCCAGTGACCAGCTAGAGTTCCTGCCTTGGCTCTCATAACGTTTTTCCTTGAAGTGAAATTAGTTTTATGATTAAGCAGTGCATAAGTCTGAGGTATTGTTATTATTACTGTCCACAGACAACCCAATAATTATTGCTTGTTTACTGGACAGTTCACCAACGTGAAACTCTACCATATGCTATTAATAGCATCCATTTATTAATAATTTACCTCTCACAAGAGATAAAAAATCTCACATTAATAGTTAAAACTAGAGAGGAAAAATGGACAGATTCAGCATTCATGCCATCACAAACATATTCCATACCACAGAAGAACACTAAAATATCCCAGAGCTTTAAAGATTTGTTTGCATTCTTTCTGTTCCAGAAAAATTACTTCAGTATGTCCAGAGTGCCATTTCAGTTTAGAAAAAGTGCTTTTTTTTCTTTCCCAAAATTCCTACACTTGCACAGCTCCCAAGCATGGAGTTGTTTGTACAAAGCATGGAAGCGCTAAGCAATCAGCAGCAAAGCCTGATATTCACCAATGCATCTGACTGTGCAAAACGGCTTTTGAGATCTCACCTACAGAGGTTTGTGTGCAAAGCAGGACAGGAGCTTCCTGAGTCCTTGAGTCCCTCTTGGTACCTTGCCTTCTAAAGGCGCTGAACCAAACCTCTACCATTTCTATCATGACTGTGTTTGTATCTACAATGCTATAATGTGATAGAAAGTGCAACAACAGCAGCACAGAAGCAACTTCTAGGCTGCAGCAAGCAAGGATTTGCTCAAATACAACAGCCATAGAAATAAAGGAAAGAAACAGCTTACCTTCAGAAGGTCTCAGACACACAAAGATCCAACAAGAAACCCTTACCTCCACTGCCAACACTTAAATGAGGGCTGGAAGGGGTGGATCCTGGCTCCAGCCCTTCTGATCACTCAGGTACATTGCATGCACCTGGGCTTCCCTGGGCTGGCCCTGCCTTACCACCAGGTGCTCCATCACTGATGCAAGCCATGACTCAGCATTTCCACTACTGCATCCCCACACTGCCCATACACAGCTCCTCTAATGAGTTTTCACATTTTTCCTGTTTACCTCCATATTTTGAAGACTCACATTCTGTTGGAACCATGCCTTGATTTTTGTTGGAATTCAGTTGACGATGACCTATTGCCACATCTCTCTGTCAGGAAAGTAAGTCAGTGTACGCACACCCAAGGGCTAACCTATCTTATTTCTTTTGTGTCATTTTTTCATTAGGAGATCATTAAAGCAGATTGCCTCTACTGTATCAAAATTGGCTGCTAATTGAGAAAATAACTTTGATAACTTTATATATTTTAAGATCACAATTACTATTCTCGAAGTATGTTATTGTTGGTATTCTTATGCCTTATGTTTAGACACGTGTTGCAAATGAATACTTGAATTACAAATGAGTACTTGCATCAAGTAGCTGCCTTAAGCTTGTTTTCTGTATAACTAAAAAAACCGTCAAGATGGCATTGTCAATACCACCAGTGACTTTTTTGTTTTGCAAAAGTATCATTTCGCTTTTAAGCATGCACCCTGTTTAAAATTAAGCCTAGCACCGCACAGCACCAGAGGCAGAGCAGCTTCTAAACCAGCGCCAGCCCGAGGCAGGGACTCATTCGGCTTCAAAACACGAGCTACAGCGCCGCCCAGCGGCACAAAGCGGCACTGCACGCAGATGCACGGAGCGTCCCCGGCTCACGGAGGGAGAAGCGGCCGTGCACCATTTTTGCTCAACGGTTTTAGCTCGGATTGTTTCATCAAATGCACAGCAGCACTTGTGCATATTTTTATGCCATCTGTATCTTTGCCTAAGGAGTATTTCTGATCTTATTCTCTTCATTTTAATCCCAAACTTTCCTGCATATGCGCACTAATAAAGATTTTTAAACTGAATACGATTAAGTTTAGGCGAACATATTTACCTGCCATTTTTTACCATACGTTATACAGAAATTTGAGGGTGATGATAGGTGCAAAAAATCCAACACCTCAGTAGATCTGTTTGCTTTTCAGTTCCACATATACCAATAACAAACGAAACTGCAGGACACCAGTACTTTGACTACACAAAGAGATGAGGCTGCAGGCTGAGGCGGCTCAAAGCAAGACTCGCCCTGAGGGAAGCGCGTTACCGGGCGCGCGCGCGCTCAGCTGAGGCGGGAAAAGAGAGCAAACTCCAGCAGCTCTGCTGCCGCCACGTGCCCGCGCAGCTCCCGACGCCTCCACGCCGGCAGCAGCAGCCTGGCGCTCATTGGCTGAGCGGGAGAGGGGCGGGGCGAGGCAGGCCGTCCTCTAGGACCAGCAGAGCGATCTGCGCCTGCGCAGATGCGAATGGCTACGCTACAGCGGCCGCCCCGCTTCCTCCCGCGGCCACCAATGGCAGGCCGGCACCGAGTCCTCTTCCCGCCCCTCTCACCCCGGAAGCGGAAGTGGATGTGCCCCCCGCTGTGGCCGCCATATTGGGGCTGTGGAGGCGGGGGGAGGGGGGACGGAAGGTAGGATTCGGCTCAGCCGTCTGTGAGTAGCTGCGGCCTGGCGCCAGGAGCTCGGCCCGGGTGGAGGGTGGGGGTTGCGGGTTGCGGGCCGGTGATGGCGCCGCGTAGGGGCGGAGGCACAGACAGGCTGAGCTGCCGGGGCTGCCGTGCCGCATCCCGTTCTTGGCCGCTGTCTCCCGTCGGGCCGCTCCGGGCCTGTGCTCGCTCTGCCGAGTCTTGGGGCCGCCCCCGGGATCCCCTTAGCGGGCTCCGCTTCTGCCTTGGGGGGCCCCTCCTGCTGCTCTCAGTGTCAAACAGTGCCAACTGAAGCGCGTTTGGCTTTATTTTTTTCTGACTCGGTTCCTGGCGCCGCTGCTGTGTGGAGGAGGCTGGGCTGTGGGCTCAGCGTTTCGGGTGGGCGCGAGCAGCGCGGGGGCCGCGGGGCGGGCGGGCGCCTCGGGGAGAACGGGCCCGTTTGTAACCCCGTGGGGCGTTCCCGAGGCCGTCCTTCGCTCTGTCACCAATACACGGCTATAAGACGTTGCTTTACGAAGAAATTTTCTTTAAGTGATGAGGAAAGGGACATAAACTGTAGTATGATCTTGCTAGCGATTTGCTTCCTTAGCATTTTACGCTTTTATTGTGGTCAGAGGTTTGTCTGAAAGTTCAGTAACTGTATGCGACTTTGGGACAGATGGCTTAGATGACTTTCGGCCTCAAGAACTCAAGGATGCAATTAGGTTTGTGATGGTATTAGCATAACAACGGAGGTAAAAGTGCCTTTGTTCTTCTGCTCACCTGCTTGGTGTTCTTCAGTGGCAGTTTGGTCAGTGGGCTGTGCTCTGCTAGGTGCAAACTGCCATTTGTTGTATTAATCTTTGTATGTCCTTCTGGCTTTGGAGTTATCATAACTCATTGTGAAAGAGGAATTGCTACTGTTTGGATTTAATTAGCCCCCTATACCAGTAAGATGTGGCTTAGGTTCTTAGCTGTAAACCAGCTCCAGTGCCAAAGGTGGCTTTCCTTGATGCTTGTCTCTTACAGATGTTCTTTAAGTGAATGATTTAAAATGATTAGAGATAATAACTCAAATTCTTAAACTTTGTCACATGATGCTTTAGTCTGCACTGCTTAAAGGAGCCAATGGAGTTTCCTTGAAGTCAAAGCGATAGTGATAGCTGCTTGCATTGCTTGGCCTGCCATGGAGGAACTGTATGGATGATGAACAGTCATATGTAGTGGTGCATAGAGTGACTCTTTACACTGCAAAATGTTTCTTCCATCTGAAAGCCATTGGTAGCTTTATAGATATGATTTGTGGCTTGGGCTGTGTAGGTTGATCTTTGCAAGATTGGAGTGGTAGGTCAGCTTTGTAGCATGCAGTTGTCAGGTATGTAGTTGTGATGTGAATATTGATTTGAGTTTTGATGTTTGCCATCTTTAGAAAATCGTTATTCGATCATCAATAAATTGAATATCTTTTTTTGTTGTGGTTTTATATCTCAGGATGATTCAAACCCACCCCAAATAAAGCACAAAATGATGCTCAGCTAATAGTGCTGAGTAATTTCTTTCTTCTGCAGTGCAGTGAATGGGCAGAATAATAATTACTTCCTTTTTGTCTGTGATTAAAATGCCCATATCTTTTTTTGTATGAGTTTCCATTGGGTTTTGTTTTCTTTTTACCCATAACTAGAATTAACACGGACTGAATCTTTTGAAGCCTTGTGGTCCTTTTCCTCCTTTCAGGTGTAACAGGACTCCTTTTTTTTTCCTACTTGCTATTTATTTCATAGGATCTGGTTTTCAGATGTTTATAGGAAGTACTCAGCTTCAAGCCCAGATTGTCCTCAGTCTCAGTTTTTTCACTGCAGTATCTAAATCTCTGTCTGAATTAATGATGTTTCACTTGTGTGTGCTGCCATCTGAGGCTCTGGAGATGTTAATACAGTGGTGACAGTCCTCCAGCTGTCCCAGAGGTGTGTAGTCCCACCCCCAGATGGGGACTCCAGGAAGTAATGTCAGGGATTGCTTTTGATGATGTGGCAGATGTGTTTCTGTTTAGAATCCATTTCATTTTGTTTGCTTTATATCTTCAATAGACTGATAAAGCTCAGTTGGGCTTCACTCAAGAGTAAAGATCTTGCACTGGTAGTAGGAACATGTCCTTAAAAATAATTCCCTTGTATTTTCTTATCTGGAGTCAGAATCCTTGCCCTGTTCTTTATGTTTACAGTTTTGCTGATACATAAAACCATTCTGTGGCTGCAGAGCTCTTCACGTTCTTTAGATAAACTCACTGAATCATGCTAGGAGTGTTTCGATTTGGGTGCTTACGACGAGTGTTTGTTTCTGTAGCCACTTGTGTTCAAAGTCCTGCGCTTCAGTGCTTTGCTGTCCAGTTACTCCGTATTTGAAAATCTTAAGCAGCTGGAAAACAAAAATCATTTTGGTTTTGTTGTCTTTAGGCACTGAGGTGGCAGGAGGGTGGTGCTGCAGTGCATGTCAATGCTTAGATGTTATAACTCAGCTCCTGCCTTATCAAGGTGATGTCTCACAAGGCTCATTCCTGCATTTCTGTGTGGACTTGTTTTTCCTTCCCTAAAATGGATTGGATCCTCTCTTGCCTTTGTACAAGTACCCTTTTCTTTACCTTCTTGACAATTTCTTCTAGAACTGGATTTCTTTTGGAATAAATGCCTTCTCTAAGAACACATAACTTTTTTCAAATAGGGTTATCCCAGAGAACGTAAGGACATAAGATAACTGTACTGTGAAGTTTCACAGCGCGTAGCTTTTTGTTTGAAATGTTACCTACGTGTTGTGTTTTCTTTCCACAGCAACCATGTCAGAAGGGGACAGCATTGGTGAGTCTGTTCACGGAAAGCCTTCTGTGGTCTATCGATTTTTCACAAGACTTGGGCAGGTTGGTTTTCTCTGGGATTTCTCTGACTCCGTTAGAAGCAGGACTCAATGCAAAGCTTAATGAGTTGAGGTTGGGTGAACTGCTGAGATACTGAAATCTGTACAAAAGATTTCATTTGGAATGTGTTAAAAATAGACAACAAATATTCTGATAGTTTAATGGAATATTTAATGTGTATGTACGATGCTGCACAGTGGAAATATGTTCTTATCATAAAAAATGTTGCTTTATGTTCCCTGTCATAATCATGTTAAGGAAACTAATCTTAAGGGAGATAAGCCTAGATCTTAAATCTTTAATTGTTTCTTTCCGTGCCCCAAGTATTAGGAGATGGGGTTCTTTGGCCATTGTGGAAATGTAGAGCTTGTATTTTCAAAGATCTATGCTTAAAGTTAATTGTAATGTTTCCTGTTACTCTCCAAATATATTTACAAATGCTTACTATTTCTAACACTGCCCTGAAATGTGCATTACTCACTGGGCATCATGTATTTTACAGCTGCATACTTTGTATTTCTTCCTAGATCTACCAGTCCTGGTTAGACAAATCTACTCCATACACTGCAGTGCGATGGATCGTAACTTTGGGGCTGAGTTTTATCTACATGATTAGAGTTTATTTACTGCAGGTAGGAAAACTGGGCTTACTGATCAGATAGTTTTAGATATCAGTAGTGTTCTGTTTTCTGTGTTAGGAGAATTTCAGGAGTTACTTTTTGTGTCATCAGGACACAGTAAGGGTGAATCGGGTAGTCTGAGGAGCAAGCACTTGCTGGTGTTAAACTGATGGCTTCAGACTAAAGAATTAGTGAATGCTTAAGATTATTTATTTGATGGTAACGTAAAGTGGAAATACTCCAGTAATTCTGTTGAAATTACATGAATTCTGAGAACTTTGTAGCCACTGGAGTTTTATTTTTAAAGCTGAGTAACTTGTTCAGGAGCCCACGGTTACCTTTGTCATGCAAACTGTGAGAAATTGCTTTTTTGGCACTTCTGACACCGCAGGCCAGCAGCAGGCTATTTCTGCACTGATCAGATGCCTCCATTTCATGCCAGTCTGCAGTTCAGTTTAGAGCTGGAGAATGGCGATTCCAGAAAACGGGATTGCAGACTGAATGCAAGAACTGTGCAGACAGTGCTAGTAGGGATGTTTGAGAGACTGAAGCCTACAAGGATGCTGTAAACAAAACAAGCCTTGCTTTCTTGCTTTTTGCTGCTTTTATGATATCTGCATTTTGAACATGGAAACCAGGTGTCTGAGAAAAGCTCTTATGAAATCCATTAGTGTACCACTTGTGTTAAGGCTTGTTGTAATTAATACACTAGGTTTACTGTAGTGAAACTTAAGAAATGTTTAGCTTATTAAGAATGATAGATGGAAAGTTTTTGCTGGTCTTCCAGTAAGTTTAGTCAATATTTAAGTAAATTTTCATGAAAACCCTTATGTTTTCTATCAGTATAGAAATAGTGCAAAACACGTTTGGTTTTTTTGTTGCTTTGTTTTTGAGAAGAAAATTCTCATGTGAATGCGAGGACACAGAAGCACTTATTAAGGAAGCAGAAACCAAATTGTTTGGTTGAAAATATCTGAGTGGTGTACAGGAGGTCCTGAGCCCTTTCTCCTTTGTTTGCTTCCTTTCTCCAGGGTTGGTACATTGTGACATATGCCTTGGGAATCTACCATCTAAATCTCTTCATAGCTTTCTTGTCGCCAAAGGTAGATCCCTCTTTAATGGAAGATTCAGGTATGGTGAACAATTCATTCTGCAGTAATCCTGAACTTAATCAAACTTCCAGCTCGTTTTGTCTGATACAGTAATGTAAGGATGTGCAATTTCAGTCTGACGCTGTATTCTTCAACTTGCAAAAACTCCATACAACTTGACATTAGGAAATGCTATGAAATTGGTCTCCAAAGTGATTTTTTTTCTGGTCTTGAGCAATTCCATATTGTGTTAATCTTTGTTTTGACAGAGGGTGTACATGACTTAAATTCTCCCTGCAATAACTCAATGGCCTGGCACTCATTTTTATCTACTTTTTTAATGGGAAGCCAGCCCTGTTATATTAAAACCACAACAGTAACTGGAATCCATGTAACAGTGAGAGAAGTTGATTGTTATTTCTCCTTCTTCAGATGATGGTCCTTCCTTACCTACAAGGCAAAATGAAGAGTTTCGGCCTTTCATTAGGAGGCTCCCAGAGTTCAAATTCTGGTGAGTCGGTCCATCTGCCCTCATTCTGCTTCTGAAACGTGTAAATATCTGCATTGAGTAACGGTGACTGGTGTTGAAGGATTAATTGTTAATGCTATTTTTAAGGCACTCGGCCACTAAAGGCATCCTGGTTGCTATGGCATGTACGTTCTTTGAGGCTTTCAACGTTCCTGTTTTTTGGCCAATCCTTGTGATGTACTTCATTATGCTGTTTTGTATCACTATGAAGAGGCAAATCAAGGTAACTTAGCATTTGTGATGTCAAAATGAATAGTGCTGTTTCAACCTCTATCCAGTTAACTGCATTAGAAGTATTAAATATGTTGTGTACGTTTCTTTTAGTGGAGAAACTTGAGCACCTAATAGTTAAACATTAGGTGTATATTAGCAGAAAAAAAATGCTTGGGGAAAAACCTTCATATAATACATACACAAAACTCGATGCTTAATTCCAAGAAAGTTTTTGTCTTAAAATTCAATCTGTTTCTTTAATGGCTCTTACAATTTCCGACCTACTTCCTTTCTGAGCTTAACTGTCACTGTTTTTAATGAAGGGCTCTTTTAGAGTCTGGTGGGTGACAAATCAAACTCTGACAAGTTCGTGTGAGCGAGTTGAGAGAAAAACATGCAGATCTTTCAGGCGTGCTTTTAACAAACTTCTTAATATTAGTTGATGCCTTCAAAGGAGAACCACTTTTCTTTCCAGACGCTCAGAATTTTGATGAAGTACCATTACTGAAAAATGTAAACTAAGTGGCAGGAGTTCCCTGCAGTCCCATAAGAGTGAACTTTCCTGTGATCTATGTGTTGTTTGAGCATAACCAAATTTGAAGTTTGGGCTCCTAGCATTATTTATACCAGCTAACCTTTATGATGAGCTATTGAAATACTGTAGAGCTTTCTCCCTGCAGGTCTGTGTTGGTTGTATTATGTGTTATGAAACATCTTTTGTAAACGTTATCTAAATTTCTTGCCTCTAAAAATTCATATTTTTTTCTTCACAGCATATGATAAAGTACAGATATATACCCTTCACACATGGCAAGAGGAAATACAAAGGGAAAGAAGATGTGGGAAAGACCTTTGCTAGCTAGAAGGTGCAATCAACCTTTTGACCAATTCTACTTACAACTAAAGGAACGATTTTTGAGCCATTGTAACAATGCCTTTTTTTCTTCATAAAAATGATTGAGTTGTGACAAAGCAGTTGAAGTTTCATTTTAAGAGGATCTCGCTATTTTTATCTGAAGTATCAGTTGCTTGAAGAAACTGGCATTCTAACCAACCTGCTTTGAGTTTATCTTTTGTAAGAAGTTGGAGAAACTTTGGATAATCCCCTGGATTTGGGATGACGGATTTCTTTCAGGATCCATTGCACTGGAGAGATGAATGGCTTTGAGTCTGATGCTTTTACATAGTTCTTCTCAGCATCACCCTGAAGTGCTGTGCACGCATGTAGAAGAAAGTCAGGTGGCACACATGATGCTGTTTTCTGCTTCATGGCCATGTGCAATTTTCATATAAAAATTCAGTAGACCTTTATAGATGCCCATTTGCTAAATGCATGGTATTACTGAGTCACAAATAGAATCTACAAATGTAAGGATTTTGCAGTAGGGAGAAAAACACACGCAGCTTCTAAAGTAACTCATTTCTGTTAGGTTTCAATGCCAGTTTCGCCATCACATCTCCTAGCAGATGCTAAAATTGGGTTCCTTCATGATGACTCAAAGCTTTGTTCAATTCCAGTTTCCTTTGAGGACCCGGAATTACAAATATATATATTTTAATTGTTTTTCTTTCATACCTAAGGGTTTCTCGATTAACTTAAGCCGACTTCATGCAGCCCCTTCAGAATATGCTCCGCCTGGCCATAGGAGACAAACTTTGTGGGTTTTAACAAAGATTTTCATTTTCTATAGTTAAAAAAAAAAATCAGATAAATGACCTGCATGTGAACTTTTTCATGTGATACAACTGCAGTTTTATTAAGTGACTTTTTAATTCCAAAATTTATTAAAAGAGAGTGTCCCCCTTTGCTTGCTCTTTATTATCTTTATATATAATACATGTATAGAAAGATCTAATAGTATTTATGGATTCTTTGCAGTAGTGATTACCCTAAGAATTATCTTCATGTGACCTATTTTAGATCTTCAGGGAACGTTCACTGGGACAAGGTAGATAAAGTTTAGCTCTTCAAAGATTCTAAATGGAGAACAGTGTCAACTTCAACTGATGCCTTACTGGAAAACGTATGTAGGAACCCTTTTATATGACTTTGTTGAATGAAGTCATGGTGCCATGGGATTCAGCCTTTGCTAAACCTTGAAAAGTGAAAGGTAGTTTAAGTTGATGTTGGCCTGGTTCTTGTTTGTCAGTGTGTGTTTTTCTGATCAGTATGAGAACCAGTCTGACTTCAAATTACAGAAACACTGCATCTAGAAAGGGCCTTACAGAAGTCCCCTCATTGACATTTGTAGTTCTTTGCCCGTAAGTCTGAAAGCCCTAACTTGGAGGTTTGCTGGTGTTTCTGGATATGTGGAGAAATCTTGGAGATTTGTATGATTTTTTTTTTAATGTTAGGAATTGGAGTGACTCCTGAGCAATGAGATATGAAAAACAGCCACTGCAAATTAAAGATTTTTACCTTCACCTGATTTCTAACTTAAGTGGCAGCATAAGAACAGATTTCTTCTCATTCATAGATGTATAGCTGTTCAGTATTCAGTGGGATTAGCAGTTTTCAAATACATATTGTGGATGACATCAGGACAGCTGTGCAATTCCGTAGGTGACTCTCAGCTTCCAAAGGCCAGGCAAGTTTGATAGCACTTTGTTAAACTCTGCTCTATTTCTGTCACTGAGGAGTGATGAACTACCATTACAGAATGCATGAAAAACTTGGCTCACCACCTTCACAGCGACTTCCCAGTCATTGATCGATTCCTGTTTGTTTCTATGTGCAGACATCTTTCTTTGCTGTTTTTGTTAGTGAGGAGAACACTTACAATGCTCTCATTTCCTTAGCTGGTCACATCTTTGAGTCATATGGACCATTTTTCTGCCACGGTTGTCTTTACAGTTTTAAACATGGGGATGCCTGAAATTTTTCTAGTGTAAGAAGGGGAAGATACTGCAGCTCTGAAAATCAGCTTTTGTACAGTAATGCTGAAGTGCTTGTACAGTAACTTTTTTCTTCCATTTATAGGTACAAAGAAACACTCATCTGATTTTATTTGAGGATTAATGATAATGCTTGAAAATTTAATAATTAACTAGCTAACATCTCTGCAATACAAATAACTGTTAAAAGAAGTGCTCTTACTGTAGCTTGCCCCTCCCAATCCATGTTTGGTGCTATTTGTTCCTATTGCCATAAAGAGAGTAGAAGGCTTGTGGCTGAAATCAGCTTCTTCCCTGTGTTAGACTGTAGAAAAGGCCAGGCTTTTCTACATAGGCTGTGTTATAAAACTAATTTGTTACAGTTGGGCATAGTTTACTATTAGTATCCTGTAGTGGAAATGCTAAGTCACAGCTTGCACCAGTGATGGAGCACTTGGTGGGAAGGCAGGGCCAGCCCAGGGGAGCTCAGGTGCATGCAGTGTACATGAGTGACCAGAATGGATGGAGCCAGGATTCACCCCTTCTAGCCCTCATTTAAGGGTTGGCAGTGGAGGCAAGGGGATCTTGCTGGAGATCCCTGCATGCCTGAGGTTTTCTGAAGGTAAGCAGCTTCTTTTCCTTTATTTGTGTGCCCATGGCTGTTGTATTTGAGCAAATCCTCTTGCTGTGGCCTGGGATCTTGGTGCTCTGCTGTCATTGTTGCACTTTCCATCATGTTACACATACACAGTAGGACTTTGTGGAATCACTTCTTACATTGCTATAGTCTAAATGTCTGGAATACTTGATTAAAATTTTTGTATTAATAATGGTAGAGTTTTGAGGTTAAAAGCTCAATGTTAATTTGAATAATATGCATTCTGCATTACTTTGGGCTTGCATTTGTAGCTTCTGTTGATCTAGGGAAGTTTCGTCAAATCAAAGAAAGCTGCTTTACTGTTAACGTTACTATGAGAAGTGAATGTTACGTGATATACCTTTATCACAAGAAATCCCACTGCAGGTGAAGTAAGGACTCGTGTACATCCTCTGATACTGTGTTTTTGTTTTCCCCTGAAGTCTATAGCATGGACTCTTGTGATGTTAATTACTTAAAGGGAGTCTTAAAAACAGTAAAATGTTACTAATGCCTTAAGCATGTTATGAAAGGCTGGAAGACTTGTTACTCAAATTTAGAGAAGATGACTTAAATTTTTCATTGTCTGAAGACTATCACACATGTTTAAGCAACTTTTAGAAAGACATTTTTAATATGGCCAAGAACCATAATGCAAGAAACAGGAAGAGGCAGAAATAGATTTATTTTGTAAAACAGGAATGAAGTGCCACCTTGTACAGGCAGTTACCAGTTTTACAATAAAGTCTTGTTCTTGGACTAACCTGAACTGTATGACCGCTCTGTACGAAGGGATGAGAGCAGAGGCCCTTGTAATGAAATGGGGTTTTTCCTCACAGTTAATAGTGGCGTAGGTAGATCAGTTTCTGAGGATGAAAATTCTCTCTGCACAGCGGACATTCTGTCTACAAAAAGCAAAGAGATGTTCTAAATTGCTGTATTGAAAAGGTTAATAAAGAAAAAATCCAACTATGTTAAACAACAACTAGAAAATGAGCTTCTGTAACTACACACTTTTTCAGTCCAGTCTGCACTGCATGCTTAACCAGGAGGAGCTCTGACAGGTAACCTCACTCAAAGAGCAGCTTGAGGTGATGCATTTAAAACATGACCTCCAAACCACAGGTGTACAACACACAGCATCCAACACCTTTAGCTGAAGCTACTTCATAATTTTTAAGAGAAAAGTGACCTCTCAGATGTTACCTTCAAGGAAGTCTGTCCAGTGAAATCTCTCAAATGGTCACTGAGATGTTTTTCACATGTTCTGCTACCCATGAATACTGCCAAGCAATGCTGCCGTATTTTTCAGAGGTAATTTTTTTCATTCTTTATGCTTAAATTAATTCCACTTACTTCTGCTTGCAGCTGAATTAGAACTAGCACAGTGCTAGACTCTTTATTGCCCGCTTTGCCCAAAATAATTCCAGGGTAGTTTGAGTTCATTTGAACTTCTGTTTTCTGCAGGAAGGTCTTGTGAACTTTGAGTTCCCTGTCACTGTATTGAACTTGCACATCCAGCTGAAACTTTGTAACATCTGCTGCCTCCATTATATTTCAGAAACAACAGCTGAGGTACTGAAAATTGCTAACTGCAGTGGGAAGGAAGGTAGCTTGGTTTGTATTAGGAAAGCATTAAATGAATCAGACTACCTGAGTCTGTTTTGCCAGAGCTATATATTAGTACTAGAAAATTTAAGTAGATCTAAAGCAGCTACAGTAATACTTCAGAGTTACAGTGCTGGCCTGGGCCTGTGGCAAAGATTTTATTTGTAAGTAGCCTTTTTTTTTTGACAAGCAGTTTTAACTCATGAAATAAATGGATAATGCCTTATTCCAAGATAGCTGTAAAAAACCTTAATGGATGAAAATTGTTTTATTTCATTAATGCAAAACAAAATCACCTTAAGTTAGCTCAGTTAGGTTGTAACTTACTCCTTTTTACTGGAAATTAGAACACTTATCAGTTCTGTTCTTTGCAGTCAGAATTATAGTCTGGGTCTTTATTATGATCATGCCTGACTTCTCCATTTAATTCAATTGCATTTCAGTAGCTGAATCAGAAACATGTCATTTACCTTATCGAAGTAATATACAGTCATTATATTCTAATACAGTATGTGGATCTCAGTAAACATTTTGGGGGGATTTTGGGTGTCTTAGGGAGGGAAAAGGTAATATTTCAACAATGAGCTTGACAGGTATTTTTGAGTAGAGATTTCATAATGTTTACTCCTCTTGGGCTGTTTGTCCTACTGTACTTACTCTGGTATTACACCACTCTGTGATGCACTCCCAGCAGAACAGGTGCCCACAAGGTGTGGCTGTTGCGTGTCTCCGTTCCTCCAAACACAAGGTGCAGCGGGACTGGCGCCCAGTAGTTTTTTCCTTTATCGTATTTCTAATCAACATAGGTATTAATTAGTTTTATAAGGCGTTTGCAAGAAATGCTTATTAACACAGAATCTTGTAAGGCCCACCTTCAAATATTAACCCTTCCTGTCAGAGTCCCATACATAAAAGCAAAGCATGAAATCTAAGAGATGTTTAGTATAGCGAGCGTGTCCAATGTTATGCTACATCAGGTTCTATCTTAAGTCAAAATGTAATTCCAGTGCTCTCCCAGTTTATGAAAGCCATTACATTTCCCACTATTGCTTCTACCTTTCCCATTAAGTAAAGATCAACATACTTCTGGAGAGCTAGGTTGCGGTGTAGTTTCCATTCCTGCCTTGCTCTCTGCTTTTGTTGGAAGCTGTATATCTGAACACCAATTGTCAGAAGGAGATGGAAGAGTGAAATTATTCCAAGGAACTTGTAACTTGATCGAATGCTCTGATCTTCTCCTTGTAGTCCTCCAAAGTGCAGCTGCATAATGCAAACAAATAGAGATGTTTAGTTGCTTCAGTTTTACAAAACTGTGCCTTCCCCCATAATCAATAAACCCTTTATCTCCTTCGCACCCAGTCTGCACTGCATGTATTATAGTCAGCAAAATTCTATATCCCTTTTAAGCACACCGCATCTCAAAAGAAGCCAAAATACTGCAGTGCACATGATTTTCGCACAATTAATAGATCCACTTACATATCTGATTCCTGCAATTCTTTTAGATAGGTGATAAAAAGTGCCATGTATGTAGAACACTGCCAGATGTAGTCGACGAAGCAAAGGGATGGATTGTTTAAGAATGTACGCAACTTGTAGAATTGTTTTCTTCTGTTGTTCTGTAAACTCCCTGACTTGTTTCTGAATCCAGTTTCGTATTAAGCTCCTACTGGACAAGCCAAGTGCTGGGTTGCCTTGCAAGGTTCTAGCCCCATCATCTTCTATCTGTAGCTCATGTTCTAGATGCTGCAATCCCTTTTCTAAGTAATAGGGTACTACAGTATGAAGAGAAATGAAGATGGCTCGTCGAAGAAAGGAAGGCACCCTTTTCTTGGTTGAGTCAACTTGAACAATGTTGACATATTCTTCACCCAGAGTCTGATAACCTAGATGTGAGTAACAGAAAATAAGTAGTTTTAGTGTGTGTGGTGAGGGGTTAAGAACAGCTGCTAAGTTTTGGTGTTCCAGAAATAGCTGTGTTTTTTGTTGAACGAGCTGAACAATGTATCTGCATCAGCATTCCTTATCTGCAATGGTTTTAGGCTTAAGGCAGGAATACATAGGTATATGGATTGATATATTGTATCCGTATAGTATGGATTTAGGGCTGCGTTTGATCTCTTCCTTCTGACAGTTACTCAATAACGAGACACTGTCACCAGTTCCATACCTGCCGGTGGTCACCGAAACATCGCGGGCACCAAACAAACCGGGGGCACGTTACCTGACAGGGTGGTGAGGGTGAAGTAGGCAACGTCAGAGAGCAGCTCGATCTCCCTCCTCCACTCCAGCCACTTCTTAGCCCCTAAGAGATCAGGATCGTTATTTTAAGTAAAACTCGTACTGATCTAAGCTCTCCTCCGACAGCGATTCCTCGCAGATCCCACGCCGCACTTCCAGCCCCGCCCGGCCCCGTGAGGCAGCGCGCAGCCGGGAGCCCTCTCCTCAGCAGCATTCGGAGGAATGGAGCCGTCCCGCCCCGCGTCACCTCAACACAATACCGATCCGCAGGAGGGGTGACGTTACCCGCGATCCCGTGCAGCGCGGTGCCGGCCCCGCTGCGCAGCCCGCTCCGGTACAGCTCGTCCTTCTGCCCGCAGCGCACCAGCCGAGCCGGCCCGGCGGGGCCCAGAGCCATGGCGCGGCGCAGAGTGATGATGTCACTGCGGCTGGGCGGGAAGCTGAAGGGGAGGTGTGGTTCCCGCCTCGCTCGCGCGCCGCTCGGTAGCCGTTGGCGCTGCGCTTCCCGCTGAGGAGAGCGCTCTCCTCAGGTGGGCGGTGTCCGCGGTACGTGATGGCACGCGCCAGCGAGCGCGATGCTGGCAGCCCATCAGAGCTCAGTGCCCTGGTCACAGAGATACAGCTCACCTGTTTTACTGCGCCGGACGGGCTGTGAAGCTGTGGTGAATCTCGTGCTTCAATAACGCGCTCTGTCCCGTTGTTCGAAGCGCAGCTCGATTTTTTTTATTTATTTGGTAATGCAAAGAAGGGCACGCGACCTAAACACAGCTGCTACAGATTGCTTCATCTCTAGCTATACGAGCAGTGCAATTAAGGAGAAATGTTGGAAAGTTTGTTCTGGTGAAGCAGCAGGGGGAGCTCCTGCATCAGAAAACTGCCCTGGGTCGCCTCTGCTCCCACACCGGTTTGCATCGCCTACCCCAGGGAGCTGCCCCACAGACACCAGGCCAGCCCAGCGGGACGGCCTTTCCATCGCTCCATTTAGAATTCGAGTTCACCTCATAGCCCCGTATGATTTGATTCTGCTCGAAGGTGTGTTTTCCATCCTTCTGTGCATCCAACAGCTTAATCGTTAAGAAAAGCAACAAACAGGTGAAGATATTTAAAATTACGAGTCTTGGTGGCATTCTCCCCATAAAAATGGTTGCAGCTGCAATGTTGTATATGCAGTGCAGCAAGGGCATCCCGACTGCAGTTTAATCACACTGTCAGTGCACTGTGCAGCAATCTGCAATTGAGTAGTTAACGATCACTTGAATTGATTGCACATGAGGACGTTAGAACATAGGAATTCCAGGGGGGAGCTGGGAACAAACAGTGGTGTTTTGTTGGTGCCACTGGCCCGAGCCAGGCTGATAGCTGGGAGGTTGGTCACAGTGCTTGGGAGAATTCCAACTTCGTGCTCATTATATGGTTTTTGAGTCTACAGGGTGTTCTGTCACCATTTTGCTGAAGTTGTTCCATACGTTTTTCTTGGGTTTGTAGGTGGAGAAGCCAAGGAAGATGGCAGTCTAGTCTGAAAGTTGAAACGCTGGCTAATGAGCTCTTAATTAGGAGATTGGAAACCATCTGTGAAGCTGAAGATAAGGTGAGGCTTTGGAGGCTTCCAAAGGTCAGATTTTCTTTTCTTAAGTAATTGTTATTGTGGTAAGTAATAGCAGAGCTTTAAAATAAACAGTGTAGTCAAAGTGTATCCAAGAAGAATGAGAAAATAAACCTATGGTTTGGAGGAGGTTGTGGGTGATGGAGTCTATTCCTACTTTTGGTAAGTGGCTATTTTTGCCACGGAGAAACCAAACCAACCTTAACAACACTTGTAAATCCAAACTGCCAGCAATTTTAATTGATTTATGGTAATTGCTTTGATTTTGTGTCCATTCAGTCTGTTCCTGGCTTCAAAGTTTTATGAGGTCATTTTGTTAATTATTTACTAATTTTTTTTTTTGAGTTCACATATTAACTATTCCTTATCATCACCCAGAGTCCCAGGCTGCCACGACTCTGTTCCCAGAACTGTTACAACGTGTTTAACTTCAGTGCGTGACTATTCCTGACAAACTGAATGGATTCTGTTGCATTCTAAAAGTTATGCTCTGAGTGAGAAAAGGGAAGTGTTCCATATCCGATGTAGCCGCTCTAATGTGCTTTGGGGCGGTGAATTCTTATTGCAACATCGTGAAGAAATTTACCTCTGTGTAGGATGGGTCCTGTTTGTTTGTTTAGCAAAGAGCGTCTGCAGTATTTTCCTGTATTAGGAAAAATGAGTAAGTGCTGCAATAAGTAAAGCATCATTTGAAGTTTCTTCAATCCATACGAGCGAAGGTGTATGCGTATATTTGTATATTTCATAATTTATATTTAGTCACTAATTTAAATATGGGCATTCAGCGCTTTTCTTGCCTCCTCTATTTCCCCTAAGATCTTCACATCCTTTTGTGGGATAGAAATTTCTGTGCAGACTTTGTTTCCATTGCACACTTCTCAGCTCTTCCTTATAACAGACCTGATAAGGGAGTGACTTGCTTTACTGTCATGAACACAAGGAAGTCCAAAATGTAAAACAAACGCACCGCACAGTAATGATTAACTTTCCCTCCCACATGTTGCATGTCTGTGTGTTATTAAGTATGGTTTTACCACTGCAGACCTGCTAGTATTATGGAAGAGGTTTGGAGTTCAGCTTTCAAACGCGGCAATAAGCAGATGTTTCAGTTTCCAACCTGAAGAACAGGTTCTGCAGATATAAAAGCAGCTAAGTGTCTGTTCGAGATTGTTACCGCCCTCTGACTCCTTTTGCCTCCTCCCACTTTGAACTTGTTACCCTGGAGCCGAACTGTTTGAATAAGGGCTGTAAAAGCTGCTTTGTGATCAGTTAGCTGAGAGCCCTCAACATGTAAAATGCAGGGGAGGAGCCTTCTCTCTCAGGTTGTGCAGTTCCCTCCCCTCCGCTTTTTTTTGTCACGCTCATGGAAGTTCCGATGTACCATGCAAAGAAGTTGGGACAGATTGACTGCACTGTCCAGAGAGGAGAGACAAAGGTTTGTTGTTTGTTTGTTTGTTTTGTTTCAATGTTCTGCCTTCTGTGTCAGGAACGTTCTGGTGCGCTTTTAACACTTATGCGCGCTCTTAAAATTAGCAGCAAATTTTATGACACGCTACCACAGGAATGTATATGGCTTTATGATTGCAAGAGAGTTTGTTGCTTCTTGTGCTTTCCTCTTTTTGAAGAGAGAGAGAGAGAGAGAATAGAGCACCGTGTCTAGTGCTTGCTTTATTCTGGTCATGCTTTCTCTTGTTGTGAAAACGTGTAGGATCTTGGAGTTCTCTTAGCCCTAAATGTGTAGATTTTTGGAGCTTGTAGGGATGAAGGGAACTGCATTTTAAGTTAGCAGTTCAGACTGTTCTAACTGGACTGCTGTCTTCAATGCAAGAGACTAACATGTTCATTGCAGAATGATAACCTGAGCATCGAGCTCTTGCAGGAATACGGAGACAAAATTAAAACTGACTTGAATAAGAGAAGTCGATTTCAAAATAGACTTTAGATATTTAAGTAAAATACCAGAAAGTAATGAAACCTCTGTGATTCTGTGATGGAGGAGTAGTGAATTGTGACTTGGAAAGGTGAGTGCGACCTGTAGAAAGGATGTCTGTGGTCTGGATTTCTTTTGTCGTTGGTTTGGACTGTGGACAAGGAATTTTCGGTTCTTTTTTGGCATAAAAAAGTGAGTTAGCATTGCAGAGATTGGCAAATAACGAGGATGGCTGTGCTGCGTGCTGTAAATGCCTCAGGCTACAGAGTTTAGATGCAGATCTTAAGCATACCCCAAATCCTGATGGTGATAAGTCCTAGAAACACGTTTTGTTTCATGATACAGGTGGGTTCTACTGCTAAATAATACAGTTGAAGCCGGGTGAGGCTCACTGCTGGCTGCGGTATGCTTGGGCTGCGGAATTCATGCTGTCTTTGGAATAGATTGAGTTGTTTCAGGGAAAGTGGTTGAAGTTTTGTCTATTAAATGACATTTTCTGTTCTGAGTGGGGAAAAATGTTCTCTAGATAAAACTCTAGCCCGCTAAGAAGGAACTGTTACGTATGAAAGAACAGTTTAGACCACGCGAAGGACAGAAGGTTTGTGAAGGAAGGTCGGCGACTGCTGATGAGATATACTGGTTATCCAAGTGCAGGGAAGACTGTATGCTATCCAAGTGACTGCAGCCTCACCGCACCGCCCGCAATAACCTCAATGCCAGTGTGTGAAGAACAGACAAATAACTGCCTGCTCCTCTCTGAGCTGTTCAGTAGGTGGGCTGTCTGCTTCTGGGTGCCAAAGGTTGCCTGTGCAGACTGGAGACCATGAGCAGACACAGATATTGCATTGCACTGATAGCTCAGTTTTCTATTTAATTTAGATCTAGTTGTGTCCTGTCCTGCGTCGTATTTTGGTTCTTTTTCACCCAAAGAATTGACCTTTCTGATCGTTTGCCTGAAATGTGCCTAAAGCCAGGAGGATTTCATTCTGAGATGGTTCTGGTGAGTTTGTCTCATCCTTCTGTTAGTCCTGGAGATGTAATTTAGCTGTGACTGTCCTTGTAACTCATGGAGATTCTCATCCTATGGAGCCACAAGTCCTTCAGGACTGCAAACTGCACGGACTGTTTATTAACTCGTGCCTTATCGCTGGCAAGTAAGTGCAACAAACTGATGAAATGACTTGCCTGTAAACTTGTGTAAAATCTATGAAATTTATGCCCTCGAGACCACTGCGCTGTTTGCAGTTATTCCTTGCTTTTGGTTTAGTTTTGTTCTTGCTTTGTAAACATGAGAACTTTGTAGTGTATGGCCAGACTCTTTGTACATTAATCTGAAAAGGCTTTATTTCTTCTTATGTGGCATTCAGCATTTGTGTAGATAAGGCTGAATTAAAAGCTGCTCCATACTTACCCTAAACCGTCTGAGAGAGCATCTGAATGAATGTTGCTGCAGGTAGTCCTTCCTACAGTGGAGGTCGTTGATAATGATAACAAATTGATAACAAACTGCCAAGGTAAGATTGGTAAGATTGAAATTCTTCCTGTAGAACAATTTTGGTTAGGGGTAAAGGATACACAGTGTATGCATTTTTAAGTTCTGTATTCCATTTCAGAACACTGGAAAGGTACTCTCCTTGCAGCTTAATGTAATTTTATTGTTTGCTGCAATACTTACTCTGCTTTTAAAATAAAATATATGGAACATAATACTAAATATAATTAAAAGGGGCCAACTTGTGAGCGTCACTGTAATTTGTCCCTGTTAGTTCCATTAGTTTGTCCAGAGCTGGGAAAATGACCATGTAAGTACACATGTGAGGGAAACAGGATGAGGCTGAAGAGGTTTTTCAGTAAAGAGTCTCCCAGTTAGTGAGGATCATCTGAATTTACTGCAACACGTTTGTTGTGCTCCAAGGAGGCGCATGGCTGATTAACGTGTGGGCAGGTAGCTGGATGGGAAAACTCCTTAAGCGCTCAGGGAGCCTGATGTGTACTGATGGATTTCTTCTAAGCAGGAGTAATGGAATAGCTGAACTTACTCCGTATTTGCAGCACACTTGTATTTATGTGTTACTTAAAACTTTGGTTTCTGTGTGTTTTTGCTTTCTGTACACATTATAAATTGAATACAGGCAGCAGAAGTGTGTATTGGTGAGAGTACTGACACAAAGATCATCTTGGCTGGATTGCTTTGAAAATTCTTTATTGGGCTTTCTGAATTTTTTACTCTTACGTTGGTTTATTCAGTCTGTGGCTGTACCTGAACCTAAATGGGACAGAATACTGTCACAATATATACCAGCAGTGAGCTGACTTCTAGCCATGCTGCCCGCCCCAAATACAGAAGGCCAACACAGAACAGCTCTCGATTCTGTTTCAGTGTTGGATGAAGCAGGGTTCTGGCTTTTTGCGTTATTCTGCCTAGTAGAGAAACTTTGCCCCTGTGCACTTTGTTTCCATAGGCACAGTCGAGCTCTGTTTTTCTTGTAATGATTCAGAGGGGTTTATTGCAATATTCTTATCAAGTCATATAAGAATATAAAAAATAAAATAGCCTAAATTCTAATTTTGTCCTTCCCTCCTGTTTTTAAAGGGAACGATTGAAGTCTGGAAGCTTGTTATAGTGCTTTAGAGATGAGAACAATCAGTTCTTTCTGTAGCTAAGGTAGACACGAAATCTATTTGCAGAAGTGGAGAACCCTCCCTTTAAAAGGATCTGATTCAAAGTCCACGTTGCTGCTTAGAACCCAGACTTGAAATGTGTAGGGAATTTCCAGACTTTTTTACTCATTGTGTAATCTGTCTGTTTTGTTGGGGGTGGAGCACTTGCCTTCAGCACACCTAAGTATACAGTAAAGGCTTTGGCTGGGTGCTTGTAAAACTGCAGGCTGTGACAAATCTTGACGCGTGCTTAGGCAAAGTTCTGACTTCCTTTCCTGTTACCTTCTGTACGTTCAGACTCATCTGAGTGCCTACGTTACTGACGGATTGTCGTAGTCCTCCAATCGAGCAGAGCTGATGCTTCAGTATTTTTTTAGTCTTGGTTTATGTTGTGCTGTGCGAGGCATAATGGCTCACAAAGGAGCAGTGGTAGCTGAAGCCCACGCTTAATTTTATTTCTAGTTTTCCAAATATGAATCGAACCAAAATGTTGAAGTTTTAACCTAGGAGATGAGAAAGTAAAGAGGATAGGGAGATGGATACGGTTCTGGATGGGAAGATGATGTTTCAGGCTTCCTGTCATGAACAACTTCCTCAGGTGCAAAATGGCCACAGTAACGTAGATTTTTAGTAAATTGCTTTAGGCTGTGTTAACAAGAAGAGCTGTGTCAGTTGTGTTACTAAGCCTGTAACTAACTGAAACTAGCCTATAGGCTTTTGGATGTGATTTGTAAGAACTCACGACTTGGTCCATCCAAGGTTGGATTTCAAGCAAGAAAGAGTTAAATTGTTTGAAATAACTGTTGAATTCATTTTAGAAGGGCAGCTTCCCCTCGTCCATGGACTTGAAACTGAGCTGAGTAAGGTCTTCAGCTCTCTTTGAGGCAGAAATAAAGCATGCAACTTGAGAGATTGATTTTATGTACATCTTTCTGATCTGGCCCTGCATTTTTATTCTTTGTCACAGCCTCACTTGTTTCCATTTAATTAAGGACTGGCTCCTGGAGAATCTTCTTACATCTGCGTAGCTGCCATGGAGCTCTGGACTGCCTCAGAAATTAAGAGGGAAATCAGATGGGAAGTTGAAGGAACTTTATATGGTAATATTCGTGGGAGAGATTGTAAGTGCTGCAGAAAGCATGCAGTTCCCATCTCTTCCAGTGGTGTTTGCCAAGGGCCCTTATGCAGAAACCTGCAATACTACTTTTTATATTGAATCTCATGTTAAGTGGATGTCTGCTCCTCGCAGGACTAGTCACTATAAAGGAACATAAAAGAAGCTCTCTGGTGAAGCATATGATTGAGGTGCCTAGAAGGTGAAGCCATGGAGTCTGCAGCAGAGTGAAAAGCACAGAACTCTGGAAATGTGTTATGTGCTGATATAGTGGGGTTGGTATGAGAACTGAGTAAAATATATTCTGTTTGATTTGGTGTGTCAAAGATGTGACCAGACAGAACTGCACGAGAGGAGTTGGCTGAGTGGAGCCATGCCAGAGCTTCCAAAAAAGGCATAAGATAGGTTGTCAGATGGCTGAAATGGCCAGGAAGGCTTGCATAAACTCAACTGGCTTGGAATGAGCCTTTCATAAAGACATGATTCACTGTTTTTGTAATGTCCACTTAGAGAACACATAGTGGACTTGGTGCAGGTGGCTTTAGGTAGAGATACTGTGTTCTATGACTGGTGTTGGATCATCCTCTGTTAAACCACTCGGTACTTTTGTTATCTTCTACTGTATACAGTATCCTACCCTATTTATTCCTTTTCTATGAGTTCAGAGAGGCACAGAATGGGATGAGCAGTTATGGATGTAATGTTATTTATTGACTAAGTACTAAAGTCCATGGTGAAGTGGTGAACAAGGCAGAGCTGTGCTTGGTCATCTATTGGACTGTGTGCTAAAGGCATGCTACCTTGTGGCAGTTCGTTAGTCAGTGTCTGTTCATGTTGCTGCTGCTTCTCAAAATGGAGGATTGAGAATGGATCGAGTGTTCCTAGAGCCTTTTGTGATAATGAAGAATGAAATTAATTTATTAAAGAAATGAGTTTGGATGTTTAGTGGGGAAAAAAAAAAAGGCCTTCCCTTTAAGCATCCAAGTATGAGCATGTTTTTCTTGTTTGCAGTTTACAAATACAACAGCCACTTTCACCATCTCAATTTCTATTTTATAGTAGGGTGGTGCAATGGAAGACCTGTTTGAAAAGAGACCATACTTCTGATTCTGTTCAGGCTCCTTAATGTGGTGAATCAAAATGTCGTCAACTGTGCAAACCTGATGAAACACTTTGCCGATGTCCAAAATAACCGCTTAGCTTTCATAGATGCCTGCAAGATGAGCTCCGTGGGCAGCGGCGTTAGGGAGGTGCGCAGGACGGTGTTTTATCCGCGCTGTCCTAGGAGTTATTGGAAATGAATTTTGAATTGCCAATCATGAGAATTCAGTGCTGACCCAATTTGTCATACAAGGCACTTCAATACAGATCAGTTGTTGCTGCCTCCTTTCTACCTCCTCCAGCACAAGTTAATCCTTAATATCTAAGAGATTGGTTAGTACGGCAGTAAGCTGGTGTACAGAAGTAAAGCAAGCTGATTAAAAGGTGTATATTGTTCTTTAAAGAAACTCCTTTCCCTTTAGATGAGGTTGCAAAAATAAAAAATTGTAGGGCTTCTACAGTGACCAAGACTGCTAACATAATTAGGAGCATTACTGTAATCAGCATTATAAATCTCTTGAACATAAATGGCATCAGAGCCCATAATCTGTTTCTGCTCTTTTAATATGACTCACAAATTCCCATGTGCAATAAGAGCTTATTCTTCCCAGCAGAGGCTTCCTGCCTGTCTCCTGACAGGAGATCTCCCTCTCCCTATTCCTCTCTGGTTTTGGTTTGTTGTTATTTTTGTTCTTTGTGATCTGTAGTGTGAAACGTGTAGTTTCAAAGTGCTCTGAGCCAAGCTATTGGATGAGCTATAGATCATCAATAATTTGTTCTCTTTGGTTTTCTAATAAAAAATTCCAGCTTTTCCATGCTGATAAGAGATGAGAATTGTTCCTTAGCACGCTGTGGGCCGCCTTGTGCTGTTTCCTTTGTCGTTTCAGGAAGCTTTGGGAACCGGTTAGCAGCAAGTAAAGATTGTGAAACAGTTTGTTTTGGCAGCTCTAAATAAATAGGAAAGATCACAAATAAGTCTATCCCTTACATAGCTTAGAGAAATTGTTGCAATTTTAAGTTCAGCTTTGTAAAGTAAATGCTACAATCGTATGACAAAGTCAGTATAAATCTGGAATAAATATTTTTTGGCTTTAAGAAGAGGTTTCCTTGCTTGTATAAGGAATATCCAGTTACATCATTCGGCAGAAATGCAGGGCTCTGCTGCGTGTGCTCCCGTAATTCAAGCTTCAAGGAGAGGGGGAAAAAAAGCTGACAATTGTTAAGTGTTCCTTTTAAGTGGAATGACTGCGTTTTGGGTATAAGGTGAGGTCCTCAAGATGCCGGGAAAATATTGCAGTGTCCCTTTCTCTAGATTGCCTTTTCTCTGCTCCCTCTTGTATTTTTAACTGCTTTATTTTTTGCCAGAGGGGTTTGTATCTCATGCCAGGTTGCTCTGTTCTGCGCGTTCTCTGTCCCTTGCGAAAAAGAATGCTGTCTCACACCCTAAGGTGTGGGCTTACCCCCTTGTTCCACAGTACTGAAACAGACTGCTTTCCTTTTGCAGTTGCTTTGGATGTGAAGGAACTTGCCTGGGCGTGCAAGTTATCTCAAATGAATTGCTCAGTGAATGAAGTTACATTCTTTAAAATGAACAGCGTGTCATAGTGGGACTGCAGTGGAGTTTAAAAGCAAACCCCAAGTCTCAGATTTTAGAGTTTTAGTTTTCTCCCCCCATTTGATAAGATAATGAGATCTTTTGATCTGCTTCCTGATCAAACTATTGAGTATGAAGTGATGGCTTAGTTTTTCTGTTTCCTCTTCAGTATTGGTGAATTTGTTCTGGGAAGATATCAGAGCTCTTCTGAATTCTAGTTGGTGTGGTGTGATACTTTCCTGAGCACAAAAGTATGTCTTTTGGGGTTAAACTTTAAATATTACATTGCTGGCTAAAGGATTGGTCGTGTTATATGCAGGGTGTTCTTTGTGCCCAGGTGATATCCGTCCTGCCTCTAGGGTTGAGGTCCTGTTGTTGAAGGGAATAAGGAATCTGACACAATACCTATAGCTCAGTTTGAGAACCTAGCTCTAAGTTTGTCTTCTTCAGGTATTCTCCCCAGATACAGTGTGGCTCTCTTCTGTGCATTTTGTGACTTTATGAACTGTGCTGGTCTTGGAGACCAGCGTGTTTCCTGGCATAACAGAGATGAAGCATTCCCAGTGAATGTAACCAGTGTTTTTCATCGTGTAGTTGTCACAAGAAATTTTCCAGCAAAGCCAACTGAGTCTTTCATTTACCTTCCTATGAAGTCCGTCCACTGACTCTTGTTTTGAGATGCCAGTTTGCTTCCTGTTGTATTTGTTTAAGGGTGAATTGTGTGCTTTTCTGTTGGCTGCCTAGGACCTATGGGGGCATTCAGCTTGCTACTTTGGGCCTGGGTTTGGCTATTTCTTTGGAGGAAAAAAAATCAGAACAAAACTCAAACACAAAACCAAAATCAAACCAGGTATTCTGAAGTGGTGGTGGTGGTGAATTTCTGAGGACATGGACAGGAGCTCTAAAGGGTGTAATGGAGTGAAGAAAGAGCATCTTTTGCAGAAAAAACACTTTATGATCCTCTGACTCACAGCAGTTTCACTTTCAGATCAGAAGAGAGTAAAGAATATGAATTTGACATGACTCAAGACATCAAAATATTCAGTGAGCCACATCCTCATATAATGTATTGTAGCTTGAGTGCTTTCACTGAAATGATGCCAGTATATACCAGCAGAAATATCTGTTCCTGTGAAGTCTTCCTCACTCTCACGGATCTGATTTTTGGTGTACAGTGAGTCACAGTGATTGAACTTCCTACAAAGGAAGGACCTCTGAAATAACCCCTGAAGCAAAGAGGTGAAAAAGCCTGGCATCGTAACCACCAAACAGTTCAGCTTTCTGAAGAGGAAGTGGATAGATCTTGTCTCAGTGTTAAAACAGTTTCATGTGCCCTGCGAGCTGTGGCTTCCTTGGTTAATCTCAAGGTAGGACATGCAATGCAGATGTACCAGAATGGACACTTTGTGCCTAGTGGATATAAAACAGCTGCTAGGAGGAAAATGTGCCCAAATAGCCAAAGCAGACACTTGCTGTGAGGAGGTGTCTGTCACCTGTAGAAGTACTTGCTCTGTGTATGCAGTGGAATAACTTCAGAAATGCAGGTGAGTGCTCTTAGGTTTCTTTTCAGTGGATGCCCGATGGGACCCCTGCTGACTGAACTGCTGAGTTACCTTCTAATTTCTGGTTTTGCTTTGGTCCTGAAGTTCAAAAGACTGAAGTCTTCGGACTTTTCTAACTCACTGTAAATCCAGGGGCAGGTGGAACGAAAGGAAATCTACAGAATATTTGTCTACATTTATCCATCTTACCATAGCTGCTGAACTTCCCTGTAATGAATCTACCTTTCTTGCGTGTTTTGGTAGGCTCAGGAAATTCTGAAGGTACTTATTGAGTGGGATGGGTACGTTAGGCAAGGAAAATCTGTACCTCCCAAAACAAAAGCTGAGTACAAGGAGAAACTGTAGGAGTGGACAAAGCAGGATCGTGTGTTAAGAGCTTTCCTTGCTTATGCTCTGTCTAAGCATGTTTCCTGTCTTCAGCAAAAAGGTACATAGGTGCAAAGCATAAGCAGTGTATGGGAATAGCAGCCACAAGTGTAACAACGTGAAGTTTTAGTCTTAAACAAACTTTGCTTGCTATCAGAGAACAGCTGCTGTATTGTTATAACGTTTGTGTGCTTTAATGACATCAGTACGAGATAAGATGGTGCCATTAAAGGAGCATGATAACTTGTTAGCTTCGGGATATTTGATGTTCCTACAGAAGCCATTAGCAAAAAATACTTCTGAATTTTAATCTCCATAAGGGCCTGTGGTTATAGGATCATTAACTCTTACGATGTGTCATATGCCATTTCTACTTCAAGTAACAAATTAATTTCGGATCCTGGAATAATTCAGGTCTGAGGGGCCCTCAGGGGTAGGACAAGCTTCTGCTTAAAGTAGGATCAGCACTGCATGAGCAGTGTTGTTTTGGTTTCCAGCTGTGCTTTGTAGCTAACGTTCTTTACCAAACGAATTTCACCTGCTGATATGCCCCAAATTATTTCAGAACCACGGGGTACTCTTCAAGATACTTCCCATTTAAGTGTGGAAATAAGTGATTTTAATGATAGTGGATTTTCAGTGTTAGCATTGCTAATCATTACTGTTCTGTGTATGAAGTTGTTATGCGTTTAGCTCAGTGCATGGATCTCACTTCACTGACTGCCACGTTACCTCTCAAAGAGCAGTTTCTGACAAGAGAATGGAGAAGGTGGGGCACGGTGAAAAGATGATCATAGAGAGGAAATGACTTCCCAAAGATGCTGAATGAGGGACCAAAGACAAAAAGAGAGGTGCTTCAAACTGGCAGGGACATCTTTGACCATCTTTTTCAGCAGAGCACCCCCTCTGCCAATTTCTACACACTGTAAGCTAATGATGATGCCTCACTGCCCCATCTCTTCTAAAATAACGTCAAACTGGATCCGTGCTTTCACAACAAAACATGTTTGGGCAATGTTTCAGAGCTCAACTTGTAATTACATACTGAAGAAGACACCCATAGATTCATACAGTTAACAGCATAAGGAAGGATCCCAGGTTTCTGCCTTGTGTGATTGCTGTTTTTGGAGTGAGCCCTTGACCTCCTTTCTCGGAGGAAGTTACCTGTCTGAAAGCTTTGAAAAGGTGAGTCTTCTGTAAGCAGTGAGCAAGAGAGAGGTGGGAAAAGGCAAGGAGAATGCTGGGCAACGTCTGAAGAGGTACAAGTATGTAGGCATTTGACAGCGTGTAAGAGAACAGAGCTGCAAAGGGCAAAAAACAGAACTGAATGAGTAGCCAGCAGTCAAATCCCCAGCTGCTCTTTGGGGATTTCACTGATACGTTGAATAATTCTGAAAAATGTCTTAGTATGTGTGTATAAATTGTGTGTTTCCTTATGTAAATACATACGTGTGCCTAATGAAACCCAGCGAGAGTAGTTTGATTTCTGGAGGAAGGTACTGCAACAGCATAATCTTCTATGATTATAGAAAATACCAGGGTGAGGGAAAGAGTGTCAGCACCTTCTCTTACGCAAGGAGCTACCTGGTGATAAACAGTTCTGAAGCTGGTCCATTACATGTAATCCAACTATGTTGCTGCAATAAATCTTGTATAATGAACAGTTATAGCAAATTCCATTATTAAAAAATCTCGTCTTCTCCAGGTTTGTGGCATGCTAGAGATCCTGGAAAGATTCACAGCTGAACTCGTGTGATGCTGGGAAGGACCGTCACATCCATTCTACCGAGGCTGAGCTCAGCTGTAGTTCTGTCCGCACTGATACCGTATCTTTTGCTCTTCAACATGTGGAATAAGTGTCTGCAGAATTAAACCAGGACGACCTCCTGGAAGTGGAATTCCAGAGAAGGCACGTGCTGTGATTTCCTGAATAAGCCAACAACAGCCTCTGAATTTTATTTTTCTGTGGATTTTTATCACTCAACTGAAAGAGCAAGCAGTGTTGCTGGGTTGCTAGAGATGGCTCTGCCTTCTCCAAAATCTATAGCAGGAGATGTAGCACAAAGAGAAGAACTCATGCTCCATCATGAAAGCTGTTTTCATTTCCTCTCCGCAAACGTCATCGCAGTAGGTAAGCGAAAGGTTCTTCCACCTAATAGTTTGGTATTTGAAAATATTTCCCTGGCTCCCAATTTCTTTTATGGCATTGAGATTTCACAGTGAACTTGTAAGTTTCTGTAAATTTGTTTGAGGGAATTGTGCTTGTAAATTAGGGGGCTGAATTTTGTTGTGTAGTTCATGTGATGAAGAGGACTGAACTGAAGTGTAGAAAAACAATTACCAGTAGTCTGGCCTGTGTTCGACCTGTTCCTGTAGTGTCCAGGAGCTGGTGGCATGCACAAGGCTAGAAGCACCTGCTGCACTGTGAGTTGTGTTACAGAAGCTTTCACTGCATGATAACAAACAGATTGACTGTAATGTTATCAGCATTTTCCACGGTATGCTAGGCAGGCTTGTATCTTCATATAAATGGTGACATCTGTACTGGAATACATATCAGAGTGTTTCTGAGATGTCAGTTTCCCCACCTGTTCGAGCGCTTCCATTCCAGAGTTAATGTAAAATATAAATAATGCCTTCACCTAACGTGCTGATTAGAATCTTGAGGTATTGTCTTCTGTGGCTGTAAATAATCAGAATGTAGCAATAAACTGGGATGTGGCAAAATTCACAGGTAGGTTTGAAGGAAAGTTGTCCTCTTATTTACCAGGTCTTCAAAGAATTGGGCTTGTGTCAGTAACAAAGGGGCTCTGAATCATTGTCAGATTGTGACTTAAGTGGGATAGGCATTTTATAGAAATGTGCATGTGATTCCTTTGGAACTTCAGCTGATCCCTCACGGTGGGGATTGTTTGAAATGCCGGTTTGCTGAATATATGGAGGTTAATGTTTTCAAAGATCAGTAATCATCTCTGGGGATGCGTGCCCATCTGCTTTTGAAACCACAGATGATGGGGTTTTACCAGAGTATTGTAATATGGGTGCCTTTACAGACTGTAGGTGAAAGGAACTTATGAGAGCTTGAGAATATAGCCTGTGCAGCTTTGTTAGAGCAAATATGTGTGCCTGAGTGCTGTGTTTCTTTTAAAGGGCACTAAGATATGCTGAAGCTTTTAGAGGGGCAAAACTATTTCTCTCGTCAGAGTAATTGTTCTTAAGAACGATGGCAGCGCTGTAACTGCGTTCGGAACGCAGCAGCATTCTTTTCTGTGAATGACACCAGTATAGTTGATTATCAGTGATTTTTGGCTTTCGACCAGACTCCTTTATTCAGCAGCACCAGGTACTCCTACATATTTTACTCTTTAATTTTTAACACATGAATTCCAGAGGGATCTCTGAATTCTGGGAAGACAAGGAGGAACTGTGGTAGAATTGAGCTATGAAGGCTGTAGGAAGAACAAGGAGAACCCAAGCTCTTTCTCAAAGCAAAACATTTTGGGCTAGATATTTTTAAAATGTGAATTAGCATCATAGGACTAGACTGTCAGAACTGATTGCAGCTTTTGTTCCTCGATTCAAGTGCTTCTGGAAAATCCTTCTTGAAGTTGATTTGGGGAGGAGGGATTTGTACTGCCTCGGGTTGTGGCTCTGTGCCATGAATCTGTCTGAACCAATCTAAGATGCAGAGCTCAAAGAATAACTATTGTTGGCTGTTGGTCTTTTCTGAGTGTTGACAGTTTGCTCAGAGGAAAATGAGTTCTTATCTTAGGAAGCTCTGGAGATTACAGATGTGATTCTGCACATCAGGTGTTGATTGGAGATTGAGTAGGAGGAAGGGAATTGTGTAACTGATGTCTGTGGCAGATGAATTTGTGCTGCGGGATGGATCTGAAGGAGAAGAGGGCTTGTTGCATTGAAAAGACAGTTGATTTAGCCCAAGACTCTAATTAGAAGTTAATGTATTCAACACAGGACTTATTTTCTTGAAATATTTCCTGCTACTGCCAGCAGCCATGAAGCAGGCAACTCTTAGCTGGGTGCTCACAGCAACTGTTTTCATAATTCTGGACAAATTTCCAGCAATTGCAAGATTAATTTCTGCTGGCTCACTGTTCAGACTGATATCTGTAGCTCTTGCTAGCATTAATGGAGTTGAATGCATTTGTACTGTTGTTGTATTAAAAAGAAATTTAGTGCCTCTTGAACAAGAGCTGTCCTTTATATAATCCTGTACATAAAGCTCTGTCAGAGTGTGCATATAGGACAAAGTGCACAGAGATGGCAGAAATAGCTGGAGGGAGAGAAAGTCTTTATTGTGCCTGTGCAGCCCTTCCAGCATTCCTGTGCAAGTGGGTCTGAGCCCGAACAAAAGCTGCTCTCCTGCTCAGGAATCCCGTTGCAGACTTGTTCAGAACACCCACTTGAGTTTGGTCTTATCTCTCTAATTAACTCTTTGTATGACTCAGTTTAGATGCCATGTATTGCAGCGACACCTTTTATCTTATTTCACCTTGGCACTACGATGAATTCTAAAGGAACAGTACAGAAGTGATATCACTGCTTTTCAGCTGTTAGTTGTGTTGATTGAGTAGCCTGTGCCTTCAAAAATGGCATTTCAGCTTTATCAAGCTTATGCTTTCAAATGTTGGCACCTTCAGCTTTGGGATTTGAGTGAGTGTATCCCCAAGAAAATCTGGGGAACACTGGGCTAGAGAGTTGGATCCTACTTGGTATGAATCTACGCAGTCAAGTAAAGGCTCCTGATCTGATAACTTGGTCCTACAGTATCACAGCTACCTACAGTCTGCTACTGAACAATGCTTATGAACCTTAGGTGGCCTGAAACTCTTGGCATTCATCTGCGGTTTTCTGATTTGTCTTATCAAGATACAAGAAGTTTTCAAAACTTATTACTTCTTTTAGCATCAGAATTCTCCTTCTCTGTGGAGGCTGCATATAGATGAGGATTAAGATTGCTTTGTAAAAAGTAGATCTGAGCGGAATGCGTTTAACTTGCATGTAGTTTTGCTTTATAATGGTGATTCAGGATTGTAGCAGCATTGGGAAATTCCAAAATCAAGGAGATAGATGGAAAATTCAGTAATCCTCTATTTTTAAAATATGTTCTTGCATGTCTTGACTCAATTTTTCCTTCTAAACTGATGAAAGAGTGCTGTGCACAGACATGCACAAAGCTGTTTGCTTAGCTATACGGTACATCAGATTAGCCTGGAGATGTACTTAGGATGGCCTTCAACATGTGGCTCTAACATGCTGACTGCTTGTGATCAGTGCTTCTGCCACAGAAACCTCTAGCATATCCATTTAGTTGAGCAGACAGAAGTGAGATTATATTGGCATCAGCTGCTTGAAGGTAGCTCTGATTAAAGATTTATTGCTGTGATATTGCCCATCAGTTGAGAATGAAATATGAACTGATGCTTTTGTTCTACTAGTTTTGCTTGTGTGAGTGACCACAAAAATGTTTCCTTTTCTGCTGATGCAGTTTGAGTAACATCAAATCCTCGGGCATTGGGCATTTCAGGTGCTCATATTTGACTGTAATTTAACGCTAGAGGGCAGCGGTGGTCTTCCTTTTACCCATCCATCCACTACTACAGCTGATGTAGGACAGTTGCTAATCATGCATGACAGAAGGTACCAGGAAGGCCTTTGGCTCAGCATGCAGCCTTTGCATTTCATTTTGACTAGTGAATATCGTTGCTTCATTCTTCAGCAGGTGCATTTCATATACTCCTTTCTGTTGCCTCTGAGGAATTGATATTTGTTTCCATAAGGATATTAGCTTCGATCAAATGAGCTTTGTAGGCCTTAGCATCCCAAACAGTTTTCAGTTGAATCACTGGTGAATCTATCAAGCTTCCTAGATGAATTTCTTTCCTGTTTTTGTTTGACTGGAGTTTTTGCTTGCCTGCTTTACCAGAGTATAGCAGTGTAGTTCTCAGAGTCTCTGTGCCAAGATGCAGAAAGGTGGTTAGTCTCCTGTCTTCCATTTAGGCACAGACATTCCCACTGAAATTTGTTGGCAGCAGGAGTCTAAATACTACTGAATTTGACACCTGCAATGGAGCAGAAGTCTTCAGTTTGCTGTCTCCAATTCAGACATCCTTTGACCTGGTAACAGCCTTACTTTGTGAGCTTTGTGCGGGTAAGTGAAACCAGAAGAAATAGCAACAGGAGCCATAAAGGTACATAAAGCAGAGGTCTGGTTTCTTGCTTGCTCTCCGTTGTCAGTAGAAGTATTGCAGCTTGGCCTTGCCTTTCTTTGCTGGGCACTGCTGAAGTCATTCAGCTGGAGTAAAGGGGGGAGAGCTACTTTTGCACTAGGAGAGTGACTAAATCCCTCTCTACCCTAGGCTTAGATTGTGAACCTGAACAGTTTGCTAGCAGAGCACAATGTTGTCTGATCCAAGCTACCTTAGATGTTAATAGATTTATTTATATGTCACTTGTTGAAGAAGTGGAATTGTTTGTTGAGGCAAAGCCATGAGCATGTTAAATCTTCAATGTGTTAGTGCTAAGAAAGGGCTTTATGGTTGAACGTGAGTTATAAAACTAGATCACCTGAGTGTTACCAAGTTACCTGTCCAAAATCTCCATCCTCAATGGTTTTATCACTTTCTTGCTCCCTCCTAAATATCTCTTGTTGCATGTAAATATTTTGTAAGCCTGTAGAGAAAGTGGGACAGTAAATAGTTACACACACACATCAGAGCCTACAAGGAAAGTGCAGCTGATAGGGCAGTCTGTGTGTATCATTATTGCCATCTCCTGGATGGAAGTACACCTGCTAAGCTGGCATCTTCAGCACTAAACCTGTCTAAAAGAGGGAAAAAGAGAGACTCTGGAACAAGAGGATATATATGCCAGTTCCATGGCTGCTATGCAGTTATTAACTAACAGTGCAATGGCAGGTAATGCATAAATGTGGTTCTGCTACTGAACATGAGCAGCGCTGCTGTGACAGAGCAATCAGAGAGGCATGCTGTGTGTGTGTGCCTGTATGTACACAGCTTCTAAGAACAGTTGTGTAAGGCTGTTTCCATGCTGTCGTTTCATTCTGATTGTATAGTGGTTAATGTGTGCCACCTTAGCAGGAGTTTTAATGGGTGTATCTACATCTCTTTGATTCTGAAATGATCACAGAAGGAAGAAGAAGAAATCCATTTTTCCTTTGCGTGCATGAAACTTGGTACTTTAGTAACAACAGTAGCAAAGATTGGGAACTTGTAGATTTGGTATAAGCTATCCATGATCTTCTCCTATTTCTGAAGAAGTTGATTCAGTTTTTATATTTATGTTGTAAAATTAGAAGTAATAGTTGGGAATCCTTTGTGGTTAGTAAAATGAGGTTTCCAATGGTGAAACTACTGACTGGTGAGTAGGAAGCATGCAAAAATGGCAGTCCAAACAAGAAACCAATCCTACCTTCACTTTGAGGCACTTCAGATTCCAAGAATTTATCTACTAGCAGCTAAAGAAAGAGTTGCATGGTTTACCTGAATAGAAAGTTGCTTATGCTTATTGCTCCTAGATATACACTTATCTGCTTACGGTACTGCAGGAGACTTGCAAGCTACAAAGGGCAACTCAGTGAGAGGTGAGCATCCCTGCTGGCTATGGCCTGGGGAACAGCTTGCTGGCTGCAACGCAGAATAAAAGTGAGTCTATGGTAGCAGGGTCGTTGTACTTCTTTATGGTTTGATTCTTAGAAACTCATGACATATAAACATAATACTCAGTCAGATGGCTGGAATATGTGCAGGGTGTTTAGAGGGAGTAAACTGAGTTCTGGATTGAGCAGAGCTGTGCTGGAACGATCGAAAACCAAATCTTTATAATGCTGTGAGGGAAGAATGTATTCTTTCATTCATTTGATGAAATCTTAGCTTGTGTGTTTGTTGAAGATTGGGGGAAAATGCAGTGTTCCTTAACAAAGTTCCTCCACGTTGATATTATCTGTGGGAAGTTCTTAAGATATGACCATTAAATCTGTCAAACAAGGCAGCTCACAAAAGGATGCTGTTCTTGTAAACACTGTAAGTGAAATCTCTCCCTCCTACATTTTCTTGCAAGTGAATAATTTGTATCTGCTGGTAGCTGAGGTAAATTTAATCCTTCTAAAAGTCACTGGATGCAGATATACCCAAACTAGTATGAGACCTCGTGTCTAAAAACACGGTCTATTGCCTGGCTTTGATTTGCATTTAGAGTTGGGCAATTGGCTTTTTAAAATCCAAGCCATGCCTACCTTTGTGATAATGTGAAACCTGTCTGGCCTTAGATATTGCTTACATCTTCAAACATTTAAACGTCCTACATCTGAAACCAGGAGTTTTTCTTTTATCTTTGTTCATATCAGAATCTTATCTGTAAATGGGATCTGGAGTTAAATACTTTGGTTCTTGGGAGAACAGAAAACTTTCTGGCTGATTTTCTTCTGAAGCAGCTCATGGTAGTTTTCTACAGCTAACTGTGAGGAACTGCTTTGTTTGGCTGCTGCCACATCCTGCGTGGATCCAGGGTTCTTTAAGTGCATCAGCCAGTGAACTGAATCTTACCTGCAGCTATGGGGAACCATATTGGTTCTTTGAATGCTTAAGGTTCAGTAACATCAAGCCAATACAGCAGAAGAGATCTTCTTGAGAAAGGCAGCTTTCTGAGGAACTGGTGCAGCTGCTGTTGCTGAAGAATACGAGTGTTACCTTTAATGATGAGAGAGGTTCTGCTAACAAATGTGTTCTTGTTTTTTTTCTTGCAATTCTTGGCAGTGCTCTCCTGGGTGACTGAGAAAGGGAGGGCAAAATCTTCCATTCTTACATGAGTATAACTTCATAGCAGAGGAACAGAAGTGGTTCTCATTGCTCAAAATTGGAGTTCTGTGATAAAGGCAGTAGACAAGTGCATCCGCTTTTTTCTTCCTGGAGACAGTGGATTAGTTTTAGTTGCAGATCGCTTCACTGAATTATTTTTGCTGTTGGGATTGGAGGCTTTAAAAACTTTACCTGAAGAATAACCAAACGTGAGTTTGTGGAGAATAAATCTCTCCAATGGAGCTCTCTAATTTTTGGCTTTCAGTGACTAAGAATCAGAGTAGAGTTAGAAAGTTTGTGGAATTTGTGGTCCTCAGTCACTTCAGATTAATCGAAAAGGGGCACCTAATGGCTGTGAGCAGTCGTGGCGGTGGTGGTGTCTGACTGGAGCCCCTTGATAAGCAGTGCAAGAGAAAAGCAGAGAAAATCTTAAAAAGGAGGAGCGTGAGCATTAAACAGCTGTCATAAAGGATTTCCAGTTGCCAGGGAGGAGCTGACGCTTCTGTGTCAGCTGAAGGAAGGAGATATCAGTCAATGAAGAGTTAATTGTTCCAGCAAAAAGCAGTTTAGATAAAATCTTTCTCTCTCCCACATTTCCTCGGGTGTTATCTCCAGCAAAGTAGCTTCACCATCCGAAAAGTGACAGTAATTCCTCAGTGGCTGAGCTAACAAATGGGATGAAATTTAAACTGCCTTCTCACACAGAGAGACTTGCAGAAGAGGGAGCATGAAGGAGGGAGAATGCTGAGTATTCCTGCATTCTATTAAAGGCAATTGGGAAAAAGAAGTATTATCTCTAGAAGACAATGGATTTAGGAAGCACACCACAGAAGCACAGTAGGTGGATTTATTCTTTCTACCATATACTCTGATTATTTTAGCTAGAGGATAAATACTTGTGCTTTGGGGCATGGTTATTTTTCAGCTGTACTCTTATAACATCAGATTACTCTTCCTCTTCTTCTCACTTGTCCAGAGTTATTAATTTAGCTGCCAGTGACTGTTTAGAGGATAATATTTTGTTAAAATCTTGTCATCACACTGTCATTCAAAAGCTCTTTTATCTCTAAGTAGGCATGTTTTATTAATTATGGCCATAGTATCCTGATGAATAGGAAGCCTTAAGTAAATGAAAATCCATTCCACTTACTGGAAATGAAATATGAACTGCTTCAGGGAAATAGCAGTGCTGAAGATACAGCAGTACATAACTGTGTGAGATCTGCTTACCTACAGAGCAGTTTCATTAGCTGCAGACATGGAAGTGTGCTCTGCAGACTTCAGTGACAGAAGGAGCGTTGGCTTTTAAATTAGAGGGACTCCACACCGTGCAGTGCACGATACTTCACATACCGTTTCATAGTGCCATTAATCTTTGTCTGGAATAGAAAACTTCATGCTAAAGGACACAGAGTTCTGATGTACCTGCATTCTCCCAGTGATTATACAGTAGTTTTGCTCTTGTAGATCACGCTGATCGGTTTTGATTGCGTAGTCACTCATCTTTGCCTGCATTACATATTACATTTATACCTCTAGCAGCTGTTTAAGTCATGCATTTGTTCTGCAGTGTTGTGTTTTTGTGGCTCTGTATGTGCATGTTTCAGTTGTATGTTTTGTGCCAAAGTGTATTTGCATAGAGGATGATGTTTGCTGTATCTTCTGTTTAAGGATAATTCTATCGCATCTTTAATGATGGTTATAACGTTTCAGATATTGTGTGTGATGAGCAATTTTGAGTAGATAATTAGTCAAGTAAATGACTGACAAGTAAATTACAGCTAACACATGGAATACATCTAACTATTAAAAGCACCTGCAGGCATTCAGGTGCTGCACAATGCCGAGTCCTCAGAAAATATAAAACGAGGAGATGGGAGTTTATTCTAAGCTCTGCCGAACGTGCACGTACTGTTCTGCAGGTTGTAGCACTGTGCACTCTGTGTCCACAAAAAGTCACCTTAGGGACATTTTTCCAGAGCAACTGTTCTATTCTTGTGTTTTCTTCTCTCTATGGGCTTTATATAACGTTTGCTACTCTTCTAGCATCCATTTGCCACAGTGTTATTGCAGTTCTTAAAATTAATCCTCCAGTGAGAGAGTTTTTTTGTGGACAGTCCAAATACCAGATGTTAGGTTCCACAGACAGCTTACAGACAAGTAGGATAGGGATAAAGCCTGTATTCTTTCTGCTGTGTAACATAGCCATGATGGCTCATAAATATAATTTGGTATCAGAGTGATTTTGCTGATAAAGATCTCCAGAAAGTCTATGCTGGGTTCTTTACTATCTGGTGTAAACCCTGATTGTATTTCCTACGGTGAGTCCAGGTAACTTGACTAACTGTGCTGTGTGCAGTTTGGTGTTCAGCTCTCAGTAGAACTCGTTAACTGACTTCACGTAACATCCAAGCTATGCGGATTTCCCTCTTGGGTTGGCACTAATAAGTTCAGTTATAAGTCAGAGGTTTGAGTGAGTTGTATGATGGCATGGGAGTGCTGCAAGTGGACAGAAGAAAGCTGCCCTTTCTGTGTCTGCTCTGCTACAGGACTGTTTGCAGCAGCTGGGGGTGTTTGGAATTGCGGTGTGCTGGCTGTTGTCAGAAACTTCTAAAAGGTAACAGTTCAACTTGTTTGGTGTGGATCAGGAGATTTACACAACCTGCGTCTCAAGAAAAGGACAGAATGTGAAGATAATGAGTGCAGTAAGTGGACAGACTGACTTGCTGGATCTGTAAGTGCAGTGAAGCTCTTAATGCATCAGTGGGGTGAAACTGAAAGTAGTGCTGCCAAGATTGACTTACCTACATGGAAGAAGAAAGAAAAATGGCTTATCTGTATAATGCTGGTAGGGAATTCAGCATGCTTTCCAATGATCAGATAAATACCTGATGAGGCAGCAGAGACTGCCCAAGGAATCAGTGTATTATCCCCAAGTACTTGTTTTGGTGTAATCATATAAGGCGTGTAAGAATGAAAGTACTTTCCCTTACCTTCCCTTTGTGACATAAGGACACTTTCTTCATCCTTTGATCTGTTAGGGGAATTCTGGTTCATTTCAGATTCATTCAAATTTTGGACTAACAAGCTTTAATTGGCTGTTCCAGGGATATACCTCAGGGCTGTCTTATGTAAAGATGCAGCCTAATGCAGCCTAGTGTTCACTTTCTGCACTTTCCAAATACAATGTTTTGAAATACAGATTTGCAGGTATATTTTAATGCAGATTCGTCTTGCCTGGAGCAGCAGTAAGATCTCTGCATAACAGAAACTATAAATTATTTGCACGTGTTTATAAATGCATGATGTCTCATAATGCACTACTAGGAATGACAAAGTTTAGGCTCTTACCAGGCGTAGTTGTGTGGTTGGTTTCACTAGGTGAGCGCCGTCAAGGGCTGCCGGTGTCTTTAGAATAAGCTTGGAATTGTAGGAAATCAGGGTGGACTCAGAAGCTTCCTTGAACAGCAGCATTTTTCAACTTTTGCTTAATTTTCAGGCTTTATATTTTCAAATTGCCTCAGCTATTTTAACCAGAACATCATATTTGTTCATGGGAATTGTCAGGTTTCACCAGAAATACATTAACAGTTCATTTGTGGACTTCAGCCACGGTTAAGAATGATAAAAAATAGTGAAGATCGCTTGATGGCCTTTGCTTCTACTGGTTTACTTCATTTAAGGTTTCATTCTTTCTCTCTATGTCCTCCATAAGTTTCCTGGGCAAGCTGCTGTTAAGCCTTAATGAAAGCTTAATTAAGCTGTGTTCATAAACGTTTAGTTCTAGCTCTTTTTAAAAAATAAAACCCAGCTGGGGTCAAACCTGATAGTAAAGCTTTGATGCACGCTGTGTAGCACATCATTCAAAGTTTAGTCCCCCACAGTTCTCTCCCCTAAGAGGAATCTCTTCATTTATTCATATATTATTTAGCTGGTGATTTGAGTAACAGATGTGTATAGGGGGACGTCAATAATTTATTACCAAGAGGGAACAAACCACGGTCTGTGGATAGTGAGGGCAGACTAAATTTGCTGGGTTGTTGGGAGAACAGGCTGCTCTAAAAGAGAAGGATTTTGGTCACCTGCAGGGATGCCCAGCTCCCTGGTGAACAAAACTGGGCGCTGGGGTGCGCGTGGCAGAGCAGGCATGTTGGGTGCAGAGCGTCGCTGAGAGCAGTGCTGCTGTGTGCAGGGTATGTATGTTGGAGACTTACTTGCACTGAATTCCGGTGTGACGTTAACACAGCATCTCTGTACGTTATCATCTGCAGGACAACACCGATGCTTAGGATGTGATGAGACCTGAAGTAATGCCTGTTGGACCCTCTTCTTTGCACTGCTGGGTTTTGGTTTGAGATTATGCAGATGTTTCTGTCTCCAGTGAGGATGTTCTTGAAAAGGCTGTTTTTTGTTGACATCCTCAGTGGAATCTGAAGGTAGATCCAACATGCAACAGGGCTTTGTAGTGAAAATCTAAACTAGAGATGACCAGAGCAACTTGAATGAAACCACTTACTTTGGGTCTATAAGCTTCACCAAACATGGAAAGTTACAGAAAGTTAGGTTTTCTTGTTTTTCATTTCAATTAAAATTCAAATTAAAATGACATTTCAGACCAAAAGCAGCTGCTACATTACCAGGATATTCTTTTATGTCAAGTTTGTGAATGCAAAGCAGGCTGTAGTCAGCCCACAGGGTTTATCCTCTTCAAAAGGCCAGCCTCACTCAAAGGTTGTAGAAGTGCCATGGGAAACTCCACGTATTCCCATTCATAGGGTAAAAAATATGTTTGCCTGTGGGGTGGCTGTAGGTTTGTGTGAGGTGCCAGGGAAAGCTGCGCTGCCACAAGGTGCTGTAGGAAAGCTCTTGGCAGTACTGCATGTAAAGCAGATGAGGAGTAAAACTACTCCTAGTATGTATTTCACTTGGGTTAGGTACAACACAGTGTATAAAACTAGTTGAGAGCATCTCACAGGCTTCAGAACATTAATGATGCTTTAAGGTATAAAACTGCTGTCATCTGTTTTAGACGTGGCAAATGGAGTTACTCAGCCTAATTCTCTTCATACTTCACTCTTCCACTGGAATAGCTCTGGCTCAGGAACTGGGAAGGGAGTGGGACTTCAGCTGGCATAGCTGTGCTTGTTCTATTACTTAATGTACCCCTGCGAAGTTGTTTTGTTCTGAAAAGGATCTGCAAGACAGTAAAGTTTTAATATATACTTCTGGTGTAGAGGTGGTCTGTGTGGTTAATGCAAAGTTACCAGAGCAAAAGCAGATTCCATGTTTCTTTTCAAAGTCTGGAGCTACTGCAAGAACTGTTGGAATGTTCTCCTTCCTCTGCATCCTCAGCATACTCAGCATCCTGCGTTTTCCCTGTTTCCTAAATTTTTAGAGATCTGTTTGGAAGTGATGCTCACTGTCCTCTGAGAGCCCGTTGCAGCAGTGGGTCACTGTTACTCTGCCCGCCATGTTATGTATCATGATGGGCACCATTAAGTGCAGTCAAATTTAAACCAAAATTGAGGACATTAAGCTTCTTCCTGTCAAAGCTGCTGCTCATGCATGGTCAAAGCTATAGGACAAGTTGGCTGTGCACAAAGTCTGGAGAGAAAAAAAAATGCTCTCATTCTGTCACTCAACATGATAAAATGCCACACTCCACGGCAGCGTCTGTTTGTTGTGCTGCTGCACAAAGTTATTAATATTTTCCAGTACTTTTCCCTGTCAGTGACTCTCGGGAGCAAGTTTAGAGAGAGTTCCTTTTGTCTTCTGAGATCTTCTTGGGTTTATACAAGGAAATAAATATCTCTATACAAAGAAATAAATATTTCCTTCAACATGTATGCCTCCCACAAACAGATATGAAGATAAAAGGCTCAGACAGAATCTTTTGTGACTAAGTTCTCAGCAGGTTGAGTAATTCAGAAGGCTGATAATAGAACACAAAGGTTTGGAAGGCCGAAATGCGCTGTGGGAAGTGACCTTACCAGCTCTAGTGACCGCTCGTGCCTTTCAGATCTGGGTAGCAGCAGCAACTGACCTTTGCTGGCGGCCTGAAGATGGGAGCCACGGACTGGGTCTGGCTGGGCTGCCATCACTTTCTCCATCCAGAAAGCCTCCAGGGCGTGGGCACCACGGGCAGGTGCTGACCCCCGCGGGGGGCGTCTTGAAGAACCATAGGCAAGCATGAGCTGCGTGCTGCATACTGTACAGCGTGCAGACAAGAACTGCCAGGCCCTCAGAACTGCTGCTTGGGGAAATGAGCTGAGAAGTTATTTACTGCTAACACAGTTTTAATCTGCTTGAAAGCTGTAATCTACATTTTACCATTTAATTGATGTGAATGTTGCTTGCCACTTAAAAGAGTTCCTGCAAAGAGCAATCTTCGTGTAGCTTGGTTTTATATTTAAAGATTTTATTTCTGCTTCTGGAGATAAGGAAGTAATATTTTGTGTATTAACAGAGGGTTGGGTTTTATTAATAAATAACAAACACCAAAATGTCATTTTAAATTCTGCTTTAATGGCTGTATGTGTATTTAAAATCAGCATTGCTTTATGTAATTCTTCGCAATTAGAATTAGCACTGTAATGGCCATTTCTGTCTGTGTATAATACAGCAGTTGTTAACTGCAGCAGCTCCTGTTAGGAATGTTTGCCTGGTGGAAGCTGACAAAGGACACGATGCTGTCTCTGAGCAGGGCACAGTGGACACCTGAGGACCAAGCAGCACGCAGGAGAACACGCTGTGTGCAGGGCGCTGGGCTCCTCACAGCTCCTTTGTGGAGGCACAGTGGGGGTGACCTGTAAAACAGAAAGATCTGGAACTTTGTAGGCAAGCTCCAGTGGAAGATGTTTTGGAGCTGCTTCTGGATGACGGGGCAAATGATCACAATTACTGTGTATAAGATGCACTTTGTGTTTTGTGGTAATAGTCTGAACGACAGCTAGGAGCACAGGGGAAAGAACAGTGGAATAGTTTTCTGGTGTAAAACAGAGCTTAAGACATGAACTGTGTAACTCAGCTTAAACTCCACATCCGTCTGCATCTTGCAGAGAAACCTAATTTTTTAAATCTCCACAGGCTTCTCAGAGGCAGAAGATGCTAATTTTAGAAGTGTGGCAGCTCGTCTTCCTCCCCACCCCCTTCCATTTGCTGCCAGAATGTTTAACAATCCAGTAAACAAGCTGTAGGGAAAAAAAATAACAGGGAGAAAACTCTCGAGCTTAGGTTATTGGCCCCTCCTCAATGGCATTTCTGCAGAAGGGTCTGTTCCCCACTCCTCTCAGAGGTCTCCAGTTTGAAACCTGTCTAAAAATAGAGCACTAACAATTGGGCTGACAGCAAAAAAAAGAGCATTTAAAGGTGGAGTACCCAGGATTTGCTATTTCCCTTCAGTGACCTCTTTAATTGTGTGCCATTATTCAGGGTAATTTAAATTAAAACATTGCAGAAGTAATGCTTGGAAGTAAAGAAACAAGCCCTACATTTTCAGGTAGGATTTGGATATCTTATTTTGGGTGTTCATTCATGCTCTCTCTCTAGAACTTGCGGCCTTGTCCCCATAGGATCTGTTGAACCATATATTTCTGTGATACCAGAATGTGCTGAGACTTTCTGCTCAAAGCCCCTCTCTGTCACAGGTAGTTGTAGATCTTACCTTTGCTGTAATTTTCTTGTACTTTTTTCAGTGGGGATGAAGCTTTTTATTCAAGAATTTCCAGTGCAAAGTATCCCAGGTTCCCTTGGACTCTCAGACTCCTCCCGCTCTGGGATGCCCGCTTTGCTCTCACCACTGCTGTGGGCAACTGAAGTTATAAAAGCATAAACAAAAGAAAGCTGTATATTTAAAACTAGGTATTACATGTTACTTCAGAGTGTTTCAATGACTAAGGGCTTTTTTGTTAGACCTGTGCAAGGCATATGTGCGTTTACTGTTGGGCAGGTTTTGTATTTAAGTAGGAAGTGCAGCACTGTGAAACACTCATTACGTTCAGAACACGTGGCTGATAAATCTGCTCGTATTTAACACGCATCATAATTTCAAACACCCTCAAGTGTCTGGAAAGTTTAACAAAGCATGGATGCTTTACCTTCTAAGTGCTTTTCCAAAGCACTGCGTTTCTCTTTTTCAGTTTGTTTGGAAAAACGGAGCTGAGTGCAACACAGCTACTTCTGTATGTGTAAACATGTCTTCCATTAGTAATCTGTAATCGAGACCACCTCGCATGCATTTTTTCAGCACATCGCGGCTCAACTGCCTGAAAACTGCTCAGCAATTCAGGCCATAGGTGTGATGGAATGAATTACGAATTTTGATGCTGCAGAGAAAATCAGCTCAGAATGGATTTGGCTTTCAAATACGGCTTATTGAACACACGTTTTGCATCTGCTGTGTGTCCTGTCTGCTCTCTCGTTGCGGGGCGACCCCGGGCTCTCTTGCTGGTGAGGCGGATGAGGGGCGGACTCTCTCTGGTGCAGAACAAAAGGCATTTACTGAAGGTGATCTCCACCTTTTATACCCACCTAACACAAGTTTTCCTGCGCAACCAAGACTGAATAGATGTAAGGGCTAGGCGCCTTGTGGGTGTATACGTCTGGCACAAGTTCTTGTTGAGCTTTACCACTTGTTAACAAGATAACGACCTTCTGTATCCCACACTCTCTGTTCTGAAAAATGAAAAGATTAACTTGTTCTGTTGTTGCTCCATTCCCGACTTTGGGTATCTTGTGTCTTATCCCTGGTGTATGACGAAGATGCAATTTATTATGGAGTCTTTTAGTTGGTTGTAAGGACAATTCATATGTTTCTGGCAGTCATTATCCTTTTTTGGTCATGGTTGTTTTGCTCCTTCTCCTCAGCACTGAAATAATGCTGACATTAGCTTCTTAGGATATGGAGCTTTGCAGATAGTAGGCTGCTAGGGTAAAAGTATGTCAAAGGCAGTAACGCAGGCAGGCACAGTGAAGGGAGCTGTAAACATGCTCCGTTCCATTACCACCAGAATGAAAATGAAGTAAAGAAATTGGGTTGGGCTGCATTCAAGCAAGAATCTCAATGCATTTATATTTTAAGTGGAGAAAAAGGATTATGTGGAGAAATGAAGGTATCTGAGGTCATTTACTGTTAATCTGTGAGCTATCTCCAAGCGTTGCGTGAATGCATCTGTAATAACCAGGCTCACAGTGGAGCAGCTGAGGTTTAGCTCCTCACTGGGGGAGACAGAGAGGTGTGGCCAGAAGAAAGCAGCAGCAGAGCTGCTGGGAAGGGCAGCTATCCTCACATTAGCAGCACAACCAGGAATAAAACCTAATTTCCTGTTCAGTGCTATGTATACTCAAAGGCACACTTCCAGCAGCATAGAATGTGTGGGAAATCAGTCCTTTCAGGTGTGCATACATCCCTGAGCTGTTTCTCAGACTGCAGTTTGTTTTTGGTGGTGAATACGGTCCCGTTGTGCACTAAGATCAGAGATACCTACCCCACAGGTGGTACGAAACACTGTGTATGCACCTCTTCCTCTTCAGGATTGTACTGAAACGTGTGACTGGCAGTAGATGAAGTTGCTTCCGAAGAAATGATTTTTTTGTACTGCTTACGCTGTTCCTCACCCTGTAGATCTTGGAGAGCAAGCCAGAAGCCGATGGGGAGACAGTCCCACAGTTCCAAGTTTGTGGGTATCACTGTTACAATTCTGAAGTCGCTAATACAGCTGTCACAGCAAAGTTTGACTTGGTTTTCATTAATGTATATTTGAATTTCAGTCAGTGTAGCTTTTAAAAGAGTATATAGAGTTCATTTGCCTGGTAACTGAATACTTTGCAATTCGCCTAAGGGCGGGAGCTTAAAAATCTCTGCTTTTAAGTTGGATGGATTTTTAAATTATTTGCATTCCCAGATACAGGTAGGTGTAATGCAATCTTCAGAAGTTTTAGCTTATGAAGTCCTTGTAAAGTAAATGGGAAGTAGGGTTTCTTCCTGTGTCTGAAAATTAGTGCTTATGTATGCGTGTACTGGCATGAATCTCTTGCACAACCTGGCAGAGAAACTAAGTGGCTTATATGGTGCGGAAGGTGACAGCATGAAGACTTGACTGCCCATCTTCCTCAAGCCTGTAGTTGAAGCTGGGTGATGGGTGTCTGCCTCTTGTGACTTAAAAACGTCATCGCCACCCCTCCAGGGTAGCATGACCGATTCTCATGTGAACAGTGGAAGTGTTGCTGTGTGTGCATTTCATCATGGCTGTAGCTTCAGGTAGGGACTTCTTCCTGGGTGAATAAATATTTCACTTTCCTTTTTTTCCCTCATAAAATATGGACTTCAGGAATACCACAGGTAGGGTCATACCTCAAACGCAACTCCTTCCCGCTGATCCCTAAAGGCAGGTGGAGGTTTGCCTGGGAACTGTTTATACAGGCTCAGTGCATTTTAGAAACACCTACGGCTGGAGATGAGGTGTATGCACAGTCACACCCAAGGGTTGTTTTTTGTTGTTCAGTATGGGCCAATTGCAGTTAGTCAGATATCTAATGATGCTGCAGTGAAAGTGATTGTACGTCAAGACATAACACATTTGACTTTTTAATTACAAAACTGGAAGGGATGTCTGAAGCACAAAGAGGAAGAGCAAGTCACAGGTTTCTTTTCTCTCAATGCCTTTAAAGTAAGTGGCTCACATTCCAGCGGAAAGCAGCCTGAGCTTTGTGTCTGCTTGCAGCTGGCACTCGAGCAGCTGTGGATTTTCATCTCCTGCAAAAAGTGTGAACGTTTTTGCTCAGACCAGGTGGAGCAGATGATTGTGTCTCTCACTTCCAGAGTCTTACTCATAACTCTGAAAACATGTTGGAAACTTGTTTATAGGACACCACAGGAAATGGAAATGCATCATACAGGCTTATGGCTATGTGTGTTGCTGAGGTTGTAACACTGTGGAGTGTGCTTTTCAACAAAGTGGTTGAGAATTCATCTGTTCTGGCTCATTGTGGTTGGCAACTTCAGTTCTTAAGGCTGTCTAAGACCCTGAGGGTTACTTGAACCTGCTCTTTTCCTTCTTTCTCTATTGCCTTTCTCCCTTGGTTAGACATAAGCTAACTGATACAGATTTTCTTGGACAAATACCAATTCACTGAAAACCCTGAATGGCCAAGTTGATTGGTGGGTCTCTGATGAAGAAAATTTGCCAATAAAGTAATTCAATTCTTCTCATCTTGGAATTAGAAGAGGAACTAAACAACAGGAGAAGCTGTGTGTGCCATTTATTCAGGACGTGCTGTAGTGAAGAAAGGCTGAAACAGCTCAGGCAGGGCAGCCTTCCCAGTGCTCTGCTGCTATCTTATCTACTGAGATTTTACCTCTTGAACTCTAAACATAGGAATACAGTACTTTTGAAAGGGCAGAACAGTAAGCCCACCATAGCTACTGTTGAAAGTGAGCTTTGCTGTCAGTACCAATTATGGAAAGACTGTGCATTAGGTTAGCAGTTCATTTTCGTGCCTGGAAACACCAGCTAGTCTCAAACCCACAGAAACACAGCATCAGTAATTTGTATTCCTATCTAGCTCTAGTGTTGTGCTGTTGATGGTTAAGATATAACCTTAGTATCATAATTTACACTATATTTGTTCTTTATTTAGAAAACCTCCTTGCTGATAGAATTCTAACCCTGCTAGCTGCTCACGTAGTATTTCTCCGCTCTGTCTCAGCATTTCACTTCAGCCTGTGCTTTCATCCTTTGCATTTCCTCTGCCGTATCTGTTTGCCTCTGCTGGCCCAGCCAGGGGTGCTGAGGAGCTGCAGGAGGCTGCATGGTTACTATAACACTGTCACTTAACTTCTGAGTGTGTGGATAATGCAGGGTATTACTACTGTCTGAGAGTTACTGGCTAGTAGTAAGCCACGTAGGAAGATTGTGTAGCGATTTTAACAGAGAATCTTAGAGGTTTCTGGGCTCTATGGGCAGGAGGTACAGTCTGTGTGTGCCTCTGTTATTCCACTTATACTATACAGCAGTGTATAATTCTGATCCTATAGGTTTTCAGTGGTGTTTGATTAAACTCCTGCATTTCACATTCGACTGGGATGTAGCAGAATGTTACGGAGAGCGCGCTGCAGCACAGCGCCTGGTGAGGGTCTGCAGGGCCGCGGAGCTCCAGCTCCCCAGCTGCTGCCCTGCAGTTGAGGATGGAGGGCTTCTCAGAGCGTTGTTTAATTCATCAATAATGAGAATAGCCTGAACTTGTGCAGGTTTTTTTTTTTCCATCAGTAAAAAAAAGACTGCAGGAAAATGATAGCGAGGACTGAACGTAATCAAACGCATTTTCAAGCTTTATCTAATGTTTGTAGAATTTGCCCCTCAAGAACAAGTGTAATAACACTATTTCAACATCTGCAGTTAAAAAATGTTTTTGTTTGTTTGTTTCCTGAGGCCACACCCTGTTCTTTTTAGCATGGAAGGTTAGCTTGTAGGAGTACTGCGCTATTAATGTACTGCTGAGCTATTATAATACGAGAATAACTCAAAAGTAGGAAAGAATCTGTGAACTGAGCAGAAGTGTAATCTAAAAATGAAAGCTGCAGTAATTTTATCTTTGTTTCCCAGGAGTCAGCTGTGTCAAAGCGGGGTTGGTGGCTTTGAGGATGCAGTGCATTTGTAACCAATGCATTTGTCTTAGACTGTGGATGCCTTTAGGAAACAGTGCTTTGTTCTGCCGAAAGGCACAACAAGCAGGAAAAACGTGACCTACTTCTGTGCAGCCAAAGTTGAACGTAACAGCAGAAGTTTCTGGATCGGGTATTTTGGTGGTCAGTGCCCTTTAAAACTGGTACTAAAATAGCACAGCGCAAAAGTACCGGTTTTGCAGCACTCAGGCCATGGTGATTACAGTTTGCTGTGTGCACAAGCTGTTCCAAACCTTTGATTTGGTTCTGATAGGAATGTGCAGAGCACCGCGTTGTGCCCTTAGCAGCCTGCTGCAGACATCGAGGAGGATGAGGGAAACTGCAAATCACATCTGTTCCAGGCTAAGAACAAGTAGGGAATGATTCAAAAGAAATAATACTGTTGCCTTACCAACAGTGCCGGAGGGGGAAGATGATTACCTGTGAGGAACTACTATAGGACATGAAATGAATGGGCATTTGGCACGCTGGCAGATACCGGGATCTGTTTTAGGCTTGCTGTTCTCAGAAACTGTGAAGAATGGATGGCTGGTACAGCAAAGCCAAGGACAGCGTGCTTCCAAATTAAAGAATCAAAGAAGAAAAGGGGAGGAAACGACTTCCGCACTGAACTGTGCAACACCATGGCATCATCAGCTGCCGGGCTGGAATTGCTTTGCTGTGTGTTGGTGAACTTACTGTTGGCTCAGTGATTTACCTATGGAAGGGTTCCATAGCTTGCTGGTCTGACTGTGTCAGTCTTTGTAACTGCCTGTAAACATTTGGCAGTGAGACCTTTATTTGAAACGTCCCAGCTCTTCATATGTAAAAGGAATGGTGATTTTGTTCTGTGTCTTAGCCACCTGCTGTTTCTCCTGTGGTAAAGTACATTCGTAACTATGGGAACACAAACTTAAGAACTCTGACACCCACATGTGTTGAAGTTGATTTATGGAAGGCCTCGAAGTGAAGCTATGCATTGTGCTATATGGAACTCTGGCATGGAGTTTGATGGCTTTCAATGAGAGCTGAGTATTATGCTGGCAGAAGTTAGGCAGAGGATCCTTGATCTCGTGGGTGTAACTAACTTCTCTTTGTCTTAATTGCGCCATAACGGGCTGCCTTTTCCAGTGACTTTGGCTGTGCCCAGGCGTGGTCACCCTGGGCTGGGCAGTCACATCTGCCTTCAGCTCCTGCCGTGCTATTAGCAGCGTGCTTTCCACATCCAAGTGCTCTGACCTCTCCTTGGCATGTCGGCACTTCTGGGTGTGAAAGCCGTTTTTGCCTGGCTTTTCATATGGAAATCTCTGGTTTTATTCTTCATCTTAGTTACTGTGAGATCGTCTTTAGCGGTAAAATACTTCTGTCTTTGTGACAATATAATCTGTGCTCATTTTAACTGAAAAATTCGGAGGCATTGTGAATGCATTCAGATTTTTTCTGATGTTTGCTCTGTGACTGCTTTAACTGCTTAGCAAAAGCCTCCCGGAGATGAAGCACTTTCTTAAGTAGGTATTATTCTCAAAATCAAGACTCAGTTATTGTATCGAAGTCCCACGTTTGGATAGTTAACTTTTAATTAAAAAGAAAAATTGGAAATGTGACAAATGTTGATTAGAATCGAGAGCCTTATCAGTGAATGAGGTTTTTTTAAAGTGAGATATTTTGTGACATTTGTTGGGGGGTGTTGGAAGATAATTCATGTGAGTCAGACCGGAATCTCATCACATTTGTTCTCTTATCAATGGATGTTGATTGATAGTCATCATTCATTTTCAAGCTGGCTTTCTTGTGGACTTCAGAAATAAATGTCACATTGAAATCTGCTCGCTTTGAAAGATAAGTGCTTATTTTCTTGGTGTTTTGTTTGGAGTAACGTCATTTCCATTACTGAAAAACAGCTTCCCTCATGAGCACCGGAGAATTGAATGTGATGCCCCTCAAAAATGTTTTTTACCTATGGAAAACACTGAAGGAAGGGTAGATCCTGAGAGGATTTGATGTGTGCATTCAGAATATAAACAGCTGCTGCACACAGTTTGCCTTCAAAATATTCCAATCTAATCTAGTTTTTGACTTGCTTTTCCAGAGGATTGACGTATTTTAATAGCAAATCACTTACTGGTGAATGATACCTGTGCTGCTCTATGGATGGAGACTTGCTGCTGCTTTCCCTGCAGTGGCTGGTGTGGTGCATCGTAGTCGAGCAGACTCCACAAGAAATGATCATCTTTTTTCAAAGGCTTGGAGGACTGTCTGCCAAACCTCAACCTGTGACACAGCATATGGCTTCTTTGTGTGTAAAATGCTGTCATGATGATGGCTGCAGGTTCTTTGTGCCTTCTGCCCCAGTGCATTAAGTCAGCCTGAGTTTGCACAGTGCAGCACGGCAGCAAGGGTCCTCAGTACTTGCCTTTATTAGCATGTATTAAAAACGTAGCAGATACAGTGGGAATTAAAACAAAATACTCGGTGCCCCTGCCTCATGAGGCTCTTGGAATAAGTGCTCCTGAAGTGCACCTGAACTGAGTTGCTCAGGAGATGCTATCTCAGGGGATACAGTTAGTGTTGAAAAAGAGCAAGCAAACAGGATGATGTTTTGCTGAAATTAGGCTTGGGCCAAATCCTCAAATCGTGAGATGGTAGGACAGTGGAATTCATGCCTAAATGAAAGTAGGGTTTTCATGTCGGATCTTGCACAGTATTGATCTGTCTGGAATGCTGATGGGTGCCTAGGGTGTAAAGATAAGATAACATCAAAACCTAGCAGGACAGTCTACTGTATCAGCTGGAAACGATGAACAAGCCTTGACATTTCTCGTTGGAAGGACTGAATCAGATGAGAGAAAAGTGAATGTAGGAGCAGTACACAGCAAATCAGGTTCTTCAGTAAATTGAGATTAGAGCTTGAAATTGCTATAAGGCAGCACAGCAATGTACGAGAGCAGAAATGAATTGACTTTGCTTGCTGTGGGCAGAGTGGGGAGATGGAGTCTGTGAGGTCTGTTTGGGGTGAAGGGCTGCAGGGTTCTGCGGCAGACAGAGTGCTCTCATACATTCCTTGCTCCCATCCATCAGCTTTTCTTACCTAAAGAAAACTGTTTTTTCTGTTTGTTTGCCAATCTTGTTTACTTAAATATCAGGTTCTCAGAGGCACAAATTTCCCTACCCGGTGTATTTCAGTGGCATACAGAACAGACAGGAACTGTTTGTTCGGGACTTCTGGGCAGCACTGTCATGCTAAGTTGCTGAAATTCTCTGAACTTAGGCAGACCTGAAGGCATTGCACTCTAGTGTATTGTATTTTTGGACACCACGTAAGGTAACCTGCATCGTTGGTGAGCCATTGTTCATAATTCTGCATTAATCTTTTCCTGCAAATTCAGGAGGGAAATACATTTTCTTGCTAAGAAAAGGAATTGGAAGTCCAAAAACAACAGCTTGCATATTTTTAATCAGTAACTGCAGACTTGATTTCTCAACCTAAACAAGCATGGGAAGATACCTTAGCAGCGTGCAGGATGCTGTATGGACACAGGGGCAGCACTGAAATCAAAATGAGGATTTTTTCTTTCTTAAACGAATTAGCACCCCATTAACGTTTGTTGCCTACTGAATGAAAATCATCCCTGGGGATGACAAGAGGATTATCCTCCTTAGTTCTGACATCCATCAGCATTCCTGTGAGTTCTTTCTTGAAGGAGGGGGGAACAAAACACGTGCTTACATCCTGTCTGAGAGCGGGGAAACAAAGAGTTAATAAAAGATTATCCCAGGTGGCTGAACACTTGGGTTGCAGTGAAAGGCTGGTAACATTCATTTAGCTCCTGTGCTGGTTTCTACCTGTCAGCAGCTCCTGATACACTGCTATATAGAGAATAAAAAATGAGCTTGCTCAGACCAGAAGCAGCAAGCATCCTTAGGAACTTCCTGATGTTGCATTAAAGACCCACCTGCAGTGTTATTTTTTATTATTGAAAAGAGGCTTTTGGAACATCAGTGATGTGCATATGGTCTTTGCTTCTTCCTCTGGTGTTTTGTTCACTTGATTCTCTCACTGGAATATGGATGATACAAGCACCGTTAAATGCCTCAGCCCAGATAAAGGTAAGAAGAAATGTTATTTTAACCACCTTAATATCACCTTAAACCACTTCTATAGTGAGTTACATTATAGAGAAAAATAGAGTTTAGAGAGCTTTTGTGGTGGCTTATTTTGTTATTCAAACTTAAACCCTTAAAACAAATACGTAGCAGTTTCTTAAGCAGCTGTTCCATACCTTTGTCTCCTATTATCTCCAAACCTTGAATAATGCATGCATTTCGAATGGCTGCTGCTCCCTGCACGAGTGCAAGGGAGGTACCAGGTATATTTATGTCCCTTTTCTGCTCACTTAAGTAGCAAGCTGTCACCACAAAGAAAGGCTTTCTATTTTTAACCATAGACCTTCTGCTACCCACATTAGAAGAGAAAAAAGAGGCTCAGTGCTGTTGTGAGTCAACTGTATTGTTCTATGCTTTCTTTTAATATGTGATTTGCTTCTAATTAGATACAGTTTCTTTACACCCATCAAATGAGTGCCCAGTAACTGTTTGGGTTCAATTTGTCCCTAGTGGAGTTACACCAGGGGTGAGTTCAGGCCCCCAAAGCTCTCTGTGAACTGCCTCGACCTCTTCTTACCGTGCTGCAAAAGTTACCTGCAGCTCGAAAATGGCTGGGATACCTCCGGCTCCTTCAGAGATTACGGCGGTTCAAGACCGGCTCTCAGAAACACCATTTTTATTTCTCTAAAGCTTTATCTTTTATTTAATTTATTTAGGATCGTGTCCTTAACTATGATCTATTTTAATTGAGTCAAATACCTGCTTGCTTGTCTGTGGGCATTTTGTGCTTTGTGCCTATTAGGCGCGTGGCTTACACAGTCGTTACACAACAAGAGGACGCCGTACCTGTGCTCGGCGGCTCTGTGCTGCTCTGTCAGCTCTTCATGTCAGTGGGAAAGCAGATCAGTAGCTCTGCCTCTGTGTGTTCAGCTGGCAGAACACTTTGTGACACGTTCATGAATATCTCTCTGTATCCGCTGAAGGAGGCACTGAAGTTTGCTTTTCAAAAGAAAAGCATTTGCTCAAAAATTCATATCTGTACTAAAACTTCCCTAAGTAAAACAGTTATAGTCTTTAGATCTAATTTGATGCTTGGGTGCTGGAACCATACCTGATATCCTTTAGTTCTGTTTTGACTCCTCCATTTGTTATTACTCTCATACCAGTATAAGCTAAAGTGATGCCATTTGCTCAGGAGGTGAGAAAAGGTAACGCAGGCAGGCGTGGCTCTACCTGCTGAGACACCCATCACTGCAGCAAATACTCTTCCAATAACTGAAGAAGGATGTGAAAATGAAAGCAAATTGATTTGGAAGTCTCATTACACAGCGGAATTGTAATTAAAGTAAAAAGTCTATAGAACACCTCCTAGAAAATCTTCTGTTGTAAATCATAGAATCATAGAATGGCCTGGGTTGAAAAAGACCACAATGATCATCTCGTTTCAACCCCCTTGCTGTGTGCAGGGTCGCCAACCACCAGACCAGGCTGCCCACAGCCACAAGAAGAGAAATGGACTTTGTTTGTCTGCCTGTTACGACTGCTTTAGCAATGATGCATGTTATTAATAAAAATAATATAAAAACCAAGGAAATTTTTAGTCTGTGGCAGCTTCAGTGGTTATGAGCGCCATGCAGATAATTCAGGTAAATAAGGAAAGATTCCCAGTATGCCTCAGAAGAGTGGGGAAGTCTTAACCAGTGTTACTTTGGGATGTGTAAAGAATTGCAGCAGTGACAGTGGGACGCATTTAAGTGTTGTTTAGTATTCTGTGATGGTTGTATGATTCTATGAATAGTTATTTGTATCACAGAACACTTGAAATGTATTGGAAGACTTGACACAAGGGTTAATTCACCTGCATGATTCAAGGATGTTCACCAGCTTTGTGTTTCTGCCAGATGGTGTCGTTCTAAGCCAGGCGGTGGAAGCATGCTGAAGAGAAATGGGATAACTTAAAAGTTCCATGGGCTGAAGGTACCTGCAAGGCCACTTAATGGGCTTTGCCTTTAAAGGATGGTTACCTTCCTGCTCAGTCGTGGTCTTGGAGGAAATGTGATTCTCCTCTCCCTCAAGTAGAGCACTGTGGTGATGCAGCTGATCTTGTGGGCCTGCAGTTGAGTGCGTGTATTTTTTGCCGCAGAAATGTGTTCATTGCACAAGAGCTGGTAGATTAAGAGGGAAAAAAAAAGAAGAAGAAAACAGTCCATGTGTAACTATCTTTTTCTTGGTATGGTTTATTTCATCCAATTAGTTTAGTGGAGGATATGGTGAATGTCTGGCTTCTGAGAGGAAGAACATAACGCTTTAAAGGTATGTTTAACTGCTGTGAACTCTTGTCTAATTTTAGGATTGCAGATAAGGATCGCTCTGAGAATATATCAGTCTTGATATAAATCAAAAGCATTTTTTCTCTACGGTAAGACATTGAGTGAGTTGTTGTTATGGTTTGATATATATGCAATCTCCTTTCAGTGCTTTAGAAAGTCCCTAAGCTATTGTTTTTATACTGCAATGGAAAAATGCATCCCGCATAGTTCTTTGCATTTAAAAGGGATCTGAAAACCCAGAGGATTTCAGATCCCACTTGGCCACGTAAAGCCCTTAATTTTAGCGTGTTTTCTGACACCAAGGGCTGGAAGATGCTAATAAAAACTTTCACAGAAAGTGACATTGCAAACTGTATCCAGAACTGAACGTGTTGTTAATGGTGGCCCAGGTGGCACAATGATTTAAGTAAGCATCAGGGTCTGGTATGGAGCTCAGGTGTCTTGGGAGAGAATGCTTTCACATGTGCTACTAAATGCATTTTGTGTTACGGCTGTTTCCATGAGATTGGGTGAAACATTTAGCCAACAGCCCGGGGATAATCTGTGTAGTGTGTTCTGTCAGGGTTCAGCATGCTGCCTGCTGTGTTGGGTTCTGATCTGGTGGGGAAGCTACCTCTGCTCAGCCTCTGCCTCCTCTGTGTGCGGGGCACAGGGCGGTGGCAGCACTGCTCTCTGCAGAGCTCAAGGCATTTGGTGGCAGAGAGCAGCAACATTTTGTGGCATGACGTGGCCAGAGAGAGAGAGCACATCTCCAGAGTTCAGCCTGCAAGCTGACTTCACCAGCCTTCAGATGCCTGCTGCCTGTCTTCTGGTTCCGAGCCCCAGAGGGAAGTGAATCTGGCACACTGCTTTGTTTCAAACTGGAATGGATAGTGGAGACCACAGCAAAAAATATAAATGCTTCTTCCACAAGAGCCCAGAAGCAATTACTTTGCTTCCTGTATGTTTTTGTAACTACTGAATCGAAGACTAACAAAAATATCAGGCAGCAAGCTTTATTGGCTTGCAGCCATTGATCTTGTGATGGACTTCAGCTCACCAGCCTGTGCTTACTGTGCATCCGTACATACTGGATTTAATCTTGTCCTTTGGGAATTACAGCAGGTGGCTCCTGCTTGAAGACAAAACATAATTATGATCATCTTTCAAGCTTGCAAAAAGACTTGCAGTTAGCTTTAAGGTTTACAGGTGCTAGGTTCTGTGGAGTGATGCATTTTTGAGAGGAAGATGAGAAACTGATGAATCAATATGCTTCTAAGTAGTTCTGTCACAAATGTTTGGCAAAAAAAAAAGTACTGCAACACAAAATTGGTAACAAAAAACAACTTCAACTTAATTGGAGTGGAACTTGAAGCAGAGATCTCACATAAAAGAGCATTTGCTTTATTTAGCCTGTAGAAGAACACAGCCCGTGCACCGCAGTAACAGGCGCTGCTGGAAATGTCAGTGCACTGCATCGCTTTCAAATCATCTTTCTGTCTTTGCTGCTCAGCATCGTGCTCTCTTCTGTTCAGAACACGTGCTGAACTGCATACTGCAAACCGTGGCACACCTTCAGATAACAGTGATTTCATTAGCTGTTCATTTCAGTTTCACAAACAGTCACCAATTAAAATGTTAACAAGGCATGAACGTGAGCTAGGTGTTTTCTTACAAGGCAGGAGCATAGAAAGTGCTCAGTGATGCTGAGGGGTATCTCCCCAGCCTGCCATCATCTCCCTTTCAGTGTTCATGACCGATGTCACTGAACAGATGGCAAAGCACTGAAAGATCTTTAGATCTTTAAATATAAAGAGTTTAAGATCTTATTTCTGTAATTGTAGAGGGATATTTTCTTGTAATTGCTGGAAATAAGGTTGACCTTAGATAAACATTTAGAGTCCATCTCCAGATGAAACTTAAAATCTTTGTTCCATGGTGACGTTTGTCTTTACATGTGCAGAATGTCCTTATTGCAGCTTTAAGAGTAAAAGAATCAAATAGTTCGTAAAACTTTTTACTGAAGATAACCTGGAAATTGAATTTCCTTTCCAAAAGCGCTCGCAGGATTCTGAGAGAATTTATAGGATGTTGTTAGGATGTTTGAATCACTATAGGCAGCAGCTACAGAAACAGTTCAAAAATGGTACGTGTTTTAAATGGAAGAAGGTTAATAATATTTCTCCTGTTCACTGATAAAAAGTAACATAGTTCGTTAAGAATCAGTCCTGCTTGATGACTCAAATCGCAAAGGCTAATTCTCATTTAATTAGAGTAATTGCATCAAATTTTTCTGATGAGCTCAAGGGAGCTAAGCGTCATGGAAGGAGATTGCCTCATTGCTGGGATTACATTGGTGCTGTTGCTAGCAGGCCCCAGTTCCACAAATACTGATTCATGTGAATAAAGCAATTGAAGAGATTTCAGGATCAGTTCATTTTAATAATGCATTGGAAAGCCCTAGAAGTGATCGTGTTTGGGGTTTCTTAGCTGAAGCAGCTGTCTCATGGCTCGCCCTCCGTGGCTTCCAGTGCTGAAAGCTGCACCACAGTGTGCTGTGTGACACCACTGGTGTCTCTCCCAGAGGTGTCAGTGGCCTTGCAAATTGATGCATACTGAACAGAGTTGTATTTCTGTAACACTTAATAACAAGTCGGTTCAGGGCCAGTGCAGCAATATTCAGCTTTGAAGCATGGAAGCTGGTAAACAGTGCTGCTCCCACCTGCCACGGGCACGCTGCAGGCTGTAATCTGCCTGAGGATTACTGCGCTCGGAGCTGTGGCCAGATGGCCCTCACGTCTGCAGGGGGCTGTAGCCGGGTCCGTGCCAAAGGTCAGTGGGGTTGCTGTGTTAGAATTAAGGAAAAGGCAGCTTATGTGCTGCTGGGATAATGTTGTGGGCCAGCTGGTGCTCTGGCCTCTGCACCACACACTGACCGCAGGAAGTTGGGTTATAGCTCGCTGTGGATCTCATGTTTGTCCTTCAGAAGTTAGAGGAAGCTTTCAGAAGGGATTGCGTTAGTGAATTCTTAATAGAACTAATGCAGGCTTCAGTTGCCAGACAAAAATAGGAATTATAGCAGGTATTGTCTATGATTCTGTCAGCATACGCTTGCTGTATCCCTCTTCTTGGGGAACACTCAAGTGGTTCCATGCAGGTGCAACACTAAAAGAGTACACGGTTACAGAAACCCAAAAGCAAATGGATCCAGCTGAAGGGAAACTGAAACTGAGTTTGCAGGTCTTGCTGTCTAGATCATGCTGCTTTAGACCATTAGGAAGCAGTGTTCTTGTGGGGAAAAGGAAAAGAAAAAAAAAAAGGAACATAAATTATGCATTTAGCAGTATTGAGAGAGCTTCATAACTTCAGCTCGAGGGAAGATTGCTGCGCTCCTGCTGTTCGTGTATCTTGTGTTGTGAGCCTGTACTGTTACTCAGATGTATTTCTAAGCTGCACTAAATGATGTGCATTTCAGCCAGTTGTATGCTTTTCTTATTTTGCTTTTGAAGCATCTCAGCATTTAGTGCTTCACATGACAGAGGCAGGTTTACTAATTTATATGAAGTCAGTAGGCAGTGGTATCTTCTGCAGAGATATCTAAGATACAGTGGTAGCTGTAATTTCTACAGGTTTTCTGGGCCTTTTGACTGCTGTTTACAGCTGAAAGTACAAAGGCAAGGAGAAAAGTGGGGGAGAGAGACAGCACAGGTAATGGCTGTGTGCCAGCTGACATCAAAACCTTTTGTTTCCTCCTTTTATCTTATTACTTCTACTGCAGCTTCGCAATCATTTTATTCTGCAGCCATTAGGAGCAAGATTTCCACGTGTGGGAAATAGGAAATAGTGATACCTATATTAGTGTTCATATATGTGTCAGTAATTGCTGCCCGTGTCTTTCTAAGTGCTGTGGAATCAGCCTTGTGCATGAGGTTAGTTTGTTAATCTGGCGAAGTGGGTCTGTAGTGTGATGCGTGTTCATGCAAGGATGAACAGAGCGCATAGCTGTGAAGTGACAGATCTAATCCTAGAGGATTTACAGACCTGTTATAGTAGCAGCTCTGTAACGTTCAGTATTCTGGCAGCTAATAGATTGAAAATATAGTTTGAAACCTAGTTCTCTGTGTTCACCTGAAGTGTTTTCTGTGCTGACTTCAGCTGAAGCGTAGTTGTGTCAGAGTGCTGTTATGTGACACACGAACTTCTTGCTATGCTGAGCGCCTAATTTACCTCTTGTATTACTTCTCTTCTGTTTTGTGCTTGAACCTTGATGTGTACAGGAGGCACAAGAGCGATCAGAATCTGGACTAGCTACTAACATTTCTTACACTCAAATTTTTAGTTTTTTCTCTTCTGCTGAGGGCTTTATCTGTTTCCCTTTGCGTTAAATAACATTTGTAGCACTTTTCCCTTGCTTCAGCACTAAAACATGCATTGGAAATGAATCCACCCAGCCTGATGGATTGCATTAATCATCAACCCATTTGCCTCAGGAGGATCTTCCTTTTACTCACTTCTCTCTTCCAAACCATATGTGCTGTGTTCCTGTATCTTCTGCAAGATGTTCTCTGTGTGATGCGGTCTGACTTCTCTGCCCCTTTGTGGCAGTGAACATGTTCTCTGACAAGACCTTTGACATTCCAGCATTGTTCTTCATGTCTTCTGAATCCCACTTTTAGAACAGCCACAGGGCAGCCTGCAGACTCAAATACTGTTCAGTTTTAAATCTTTTTGAGCCGTGAAAAGCCTTTGGTGCGCCTGGAGAATAATAACTTTTTTTTGAGTGCCATGGGAGGAAGTCTTTAATCTGCACGTTTTGTCAGGTGAGCAAGATTCTTCTGAGGATGTCAAGTGGGGCAAGAATAGAAACCCATTTCAATAGGCTTATATCCTAAGTACTCAGCTCAGTAGCTTAAGAGTTGGGAGAGGGATTAAGTCACGTTTAACCCTTTGTTATTTTCTGCTTCTTTCTCCTACAGTTACCTCGTATCGAGCCACAGTCAGTAAATAGAAGGACTTTTTAAAAGATGTTATTTTTCTCCATCTGTGATCATTAGGCCTGAAGGATGGAGAGATGTGTCAACTGAAAGGATCTGAATTAACCTCTTCTTGGTGGGTCTTAGAATATGAATCTGACTTCAACTTGAACACTGAGAGAATTCCTCTTTTCTGGTATTACAAAAACCAGGGATTTCTCTGTACTAAAATGAAAATAAATCCATGTGCAAAGTCTGGCTTGTGCAGGATTCTAGTTCTCAACTGTGAAATTGATGTATTGGCGTTAGGTTTGCTGCAGAAGTTACCTTAACTCTGTCTCCTTATAGTTGAGGACCTTAGAGTTCATTTGTGTCTCCTCCCTTGTGAGGTGCTTCCCCATTTTGGAAGCAAAGATCTGATAATCTGTAGCAGGGAAACCACCCAAAAGACATCATTTGCTCTTTAATTTAAGAAATGCAGGGATGTGTAGGGCAGAGCATGTAATTAAGCTTAAATTTCTGAGGTCTGGCCATGCCAGGTCTGGCTTCCTGTGAAAAGGGAATTAGGGTCGTTAGAACGGTATTTCAGGAGTTCTTGCCTGTAGCTTCACACTTCTCAGTTGTGTAGATACACACGTTTAGCGCTTTGTAGAAGAGAGCGATTGGCTTGGAGGCATCTCACTAATTTACTCTTCAAAGACATGCTAGGAGAATGGACGGCTGTTGCTGAAGTATTTGAGTAAGTAGAAGAAAGCAGCAGTGGTGTACACAGGCACGTTGCTGCCCTTTACCCATAGCCCAGACTCAGTCTGGTTTTCATCTCTGAATAAATCTGCAGCTAATCTCTGAGGCCAGTCTACTATAAGATCTCTGTAGACAGTCAGTGAAATAAACAACTTGTGCTGGAGAATCAGTCATCTCTAGAATTATCTGCTATAAAGCTTTTGCAAACTGTGAAAGGAGGAGTGGGAAGCACTTAATGAGTCCGTTTTAAATGGGCAATTTGTGCTTAGTTCATCAAGCTAGAAGCATGTTGCATTTCTTGTGCAGATCACAGATGGCAAGAGCAATTGTGTATTGTACTTAGTGTAGATTAAGAGGTTGTGATAACATAAATGACAGATTTCTGTATTTGGAGTTTATTGGATGCACTTCAAAGGGAATGAGATAGTAACTTAGTGCTTCTTAAAAATTAATACTTACCTGCTTTTATCTCTGCCACTTTTCATGCTCTCTGTTCCATGTTCTGTGAGCAGCATTTGTTCTGTACAGTGTAGCTGGCCGACTCCTTTCATAGGAAAGCATCTTCTATGGGGTTGTCTCAATTTGCAGACACTGCCACGCAGATTGTGAGATGAAAACATGCTGCTTACTAAGAAAAAAAAAGAAAAAAGTACTTTTTTTTAACCTTCTTATTTTTCTGCAGCTGTAACGTGTCACCTAAATCCCCTGACTGGATAGGGCAGAACCACGGCTTTAGGATTAGTGCGTACGGGGGATTTAGGATTTCAAGCAAACATGTTGCTGTGTTTTCAGCCTATCTAGTTTTTCCTGCCTGAAGAGAAATATTCCCAATAAAATAATGAGGAGAACCTTCTAAGAAAAGATGAAGATTTCTACAATGATATTTTGAAGAGCTGCGTGAGAAGAAAAAGGGGTCATTCCTGTTTTTTCAGAAGTGGAAGGAGACTGAAGAGCTTAAGCACCTCGCCAGATCCACAGTGAAAGGCAAGGGTGACTTGGGGGGATGGATAGTGCTACCAACACTGCACTTATTTACTGCAACGGGTATTGCTGTTTGTTGTTAAAGAGCAAGTAAAGCCATCAGCAAGAGTGCTTACAAATCTGTATGCCATCAAATGGACAGAAGAGGACCTGCTATGTAGCTGTCACTATCAGAAGGAAGCAGCATGGAGAAAGCCAGCAGCTGTGAGCTGCTGTATTGTCCTGGGTGCGCCACAGCTGGGAATGCAGCACCAGAAAAGAACGTTGTCAGAAGGTCCTTCTGTCCATAAACGGAATCACCTACATGCCCTTTTGCCTCAGATTCTGTCATGTGTCTGTTTTAAAATGCTGAACTGAAACATACCTGTCCTCCAAACCAGAGGCACAGATACGTAATACGGAATGAGAAGGATTTTGCCGCTATTTCAGTGGTCTCAATCAGCACAAGAGGAGGCCTGAATTTACTGTTAAACTGCTCTTTCTGTAACAGCCTGAAGAATACCGATGGATTTTGGAGATCACTGATTATCTTGAAGTGTTTTTTCCTGATAATATTTCTATAACTTACCTCAAAAGTTTGCAGCTACAGAATCTTAATCTCTGCTGAGGCCAGCAGTGTTTGTGTTCCGTTCGGAAGCTGCCCTCTGTCTCAGCCATGGATGCCACAGGAAGCCCCTTGCTTCAGAATAAGTTTTCGGTTGCCCGCCTGGCTGAAGAATTTTTCTGGGTTGGTGGCAGCATCGTAGCTTCTCCGCGGTGGAAAATGGGCCGTTTTGGTAAGATGTGGGCTGCATGCCGGCCGCTCCATGGCTCGAGGCAGGGTCACCTGGGCTTTTGTTTGTAAATCTTGCTTAGTGACAGCTTTGTCTAGCAGTGGTGTGGTGAGACACAGCCCTAGTCCTGCCTTACTTTGCAGTCATTTTTGGTCTTGAAGAGCCTTACAGTTATATTTTCATTATTAATCTCCTCTCATTCCCCTCGGAATGCAAATGCAATGTTGTTCACTTTGTCGTGTGTGAAGTTTTGAATGTGTTGTCCTCCATACCCACAGAATGGCAGCTTTGCTCTCTGGTCCTGGTTGCCAGAATTCTGAATTTTTTGTGCAATATTTGTCTGGTTTTCAGTCTTGGAAATAAATACCAAGAGCAGTCCTGTTGTCTTCTTCCAGAGTAGGCCGCTGGACTCCAGTAAGGCTAATTGAAATACTCAGGCATGCAGTGACAAAATTCTTAAGCCTCCATAGTTGTTTGAGAAAGATCCCTTGTACTGGATATGTAGAAATGTATGTATGCATTACATATTATTGATAAGTTGACTTAAAGAAGATTTGATGTCTCCTGTCTGAACTGGAACTGATATTCCTGACAGGAGAAGATGGAGCTTGGGTTTATCTATCAAAGAGCCAGCTGTAGCTGTAATGTCGTTTCCGGAGAGTTATTGTTAAGTGTAACAGTCATTCTCTGTCTGTGGATTTGCAGTGCAGAACCTTTGATGGGTGTGGGAGTCTTCTGTTGGCGCTTGGGAACGCTGCTTTGGTTCAGTACTATTTTAAGGGAACAGCTTGCTCTTACAGTGCACCTGTACTAAAGGGTTTCTGCAGGCTCAGAAACATTGCGTGTTTTGGGCCCTGAAGACAGGACTCTGAAATCTATTTGCCTTTCCATTCAGTATTTGGAAAAGCAGTCGTTTTGAAGCAAATGACCAGGATGCATCCTGCCCAGATCAGGTAGCAGTGCAGACCTTGGCAGTGGTGTGATGCTGCCAGTAGGATGTCTGTGAACAGATGGGCTTGAGCCAGAGCCGTCTGACGTCACCCAGAACCATTCTGGACTTCAGTCTTTGGTCTTTAGACAAAGCTCCTCCTTGTATAAAAATATTCAAATGACTCAATTCCTCCAACTTCCTTTCATCCTCACATGCTAAAATACTCCCACTCCTCCACAAACATTTACCAGCCACTAAAACTCCAAAAAGAGAAGTGCTACCGAACCATAAATAATTAACAGAGATCAGAACATCTTTGTAACGATGAGCATGGAACAGGGCTTGTTCTTCCTCATGTCACGGTAAGCTGTAGTGATTTATATTCTATGTTTTTGTTATTTATTGTTACTTCGAAACTTTTAATAGTAACTGTAAATGTTACTATAAACTATTAAAGAAAACCAACCTCTTTGAGTCTGTGCTGCGTCAGTCCGGTGTCACTTAGTAGGAATACAGGAATGGGAACTCAGCGTGATAGGATTCCATCTCCTGAAAATAACTCTCCTGAGGTCGATGAAGTTGTGCTAGTTTTTGCTGGCCAGGAATCCAGGCTTCCGGGTGGAATCTAATTCCATGTGCAGCACATATTGTGCGTATTGCAGGAGCTCAAATTAAGCATTTGGAATGAGAATAGAGCAGTGTGTACCTTGTGCCAGTTCTGAAAAATGAATGTGCCGTACCTATTAATATGAGAGTGGAAACTACGACATTTACAGATAAGATCAGATGCCAAGAGTTTTTCTGACTTTGTGGTGATATGACATGACCTCCTATATCAGACAGCACAGGAGATCATCTGTAGAATTGTTAATTGAGCAACTGTGTGTTGTTCGTATGCTTTCTTCCCGTAAAGGTGACTTTTAAAGGGAACAAAGTCTGACATAACGATATTACTTTATTTCTCTCTACAGTGGAAAGATGTATGAGCTCCATGCAAGCTGGTACCCAGATGATCAAACTGCGCGGTGGTTCCAAAGGGCTGGTCCGCTTCTATTACCTGGATGAGCACAAGTCGTGCATTCGCTGGAGACCCTCCCGAAAGAACGAGAGAGCCAAAAGTGAGTGTCAACCACAGAGCCACTTGTTCTGATTCCTCCTCGGTAGGATCTTGCCCTCTTATGAATGAACCCAAACCAGCATGAAGGTTTGATTCACTCACAGGGGATCAAGCAAAATGTTGTATGTGGATTTTAAAGGGCATTAAGTTATTTTATGATGATAAATAGTTTATGAAGATTAAATTGCTGTTGTTAACTATGCAGGTAACAGTAGTTAAGTATGTTGGAAGTCAGTTGCAGGCAAAACCTGTGTGAATCAGGGGCCTTGCAACACTGAGGTTTCATTCCTTTCTCCAGAGGATTACTCTACAGGATTATTACCTTTCACCTTTCCGTTCCTGTAGCCTGGGTAATTGCTTACTATATGGCTGCAAAGTACTTTACACTGAAATGTTTGTGTTTTGTTTTTTTAACTGTCAGAAACGTATGTATAGGCATGCTGTAGGTGAGCATCAGTCAGTTTCAACATGCTGTGTAGATGCCATGCTAGGAAAGGTTACTCCATTTTGCTCTTCTGAGCTCTTACAGTTTTGTGCAGGAGAGAACAATTCTTTTCATCATTTCTACTGTCAGACATAAAGGATGTTCCCATGGATACTTGTTGCTGTAGCTCTAGACAAAATCAGGGATGCACAGGTGATGTAAGTGCTGGTACTGAGTCAGAGCTGCCTGCAGACAGCAGTTACAGTAAGCCAGGTAAGTTACCCTACAGGCAAGGCACATATGCAGTATAAAAGGCCAGGAGAGCAAGCTGTACGTGCTGCTGAGCACAGCACAACCTCAGTGTAACTGTTACATGTAGCTCTGGCTCCTTAATGTACGATGGTCTTCTGACTAGATCACAACACTGGTTTTGGAGATGTGTACTTCAGATAAGCTCAAGTATAGGAAGAGAAACCAGGGCAAAGTACACGAAATCATAAAGAATCAGATTGAGCCTAGGCTTCAGTGTTCAAGGTGTTTGCCTCAAAGCAGACCAGGAAAGGGACTTGTTTCCTTCAGAGGAGCTTCATAGCAACTTACGATCACTCGCCTTCAGCACAGTGAAACTTTAATTATCCAGTTTATGTTTTTGTCCTTAATAACTTTTCCCTTTTAAACTTTAGCTGTTTGTCTGTGTATAATATGCTGTCCAGCTGCACGGTAGCCATACCACAGCAAACAGATGTCTGTCTGTTGTAATCTCCAGAGAACAATGCAACAAAGCAAAACTAAAATTTGTCCTTTTTTTTCCCCTTACTATTATTATTAGAATTTATCTTCCATCAGCTTGGGAACAGGAACATTACAAGGGAAATAAATTGGTCATGTAATTATAAGGTGCACAGGCTGTGAATATTTAGCATCTGCACATCTCTACGTTAAACTAAAAAGCAGAAAAATTGGAATTTATTGAAAAGATGAATCTTTGTTCTGGCCAACTGCGGACGTTTTCGTTGTTTCACCTCTCTTTCAAAGAGGTAGATATTTTGAGTTCATAAAATTACATGGAATTGACTTTTCATCTGCTTTGTCCTTTTATCTGAAGAGGAAGGAATGTGAGTAGAAGATAAACACAACCTGTCTGGCCTAGGCCATGCATGATCTTCTCTGCCCTTTGCATGAATTAGAACAGGGATGGTATTCACAGTACAACAGACTTTGAATTGTCCCAGACCACCAGTTTTTCTAGGACTACTCTCCGTGTCAGGATGAAGCCTTTGCACCAGTCTGCTGGATGCATCTATTTCATTATCTTGGTATTGCTTTTCCCTAATTCTACGCTTGTTCACAATGGGTAAGATTTGTAAAACTGTGATTCAGCTTTTCTGTTTCAGTATACAGTCCTCAAAGCAGTCGCACTCTTGGAAGAGCAGGACAGTCTCCCTTAAGAATCTTAAGGAAACATACAAGGGAGTGGAAGCTAGAAGTATTTTCCTGTTCTATTAATATGCAGATTGTTTCACGTCTCTGTGTTCTCATACTCCAGTAAATTCTGCAGATTAGGTTAATTTTGTTATAGCTGCTTTTTCTTTTTGATTGAATTGGAAGATCATTTATTATGTTCTTGGACAAGCAGTAGTGTGATTCATCAGTGTAATTAAAAGAGAGAACTTACATCAAGACAAACAAAAAGGGATTCCTTTTTAGGGCAGTCTCATTGTATGCCAGCCTGCATGAATATTTTCCTACACAGTTCCTAATGAGCTGCATGCTTTTGTTTTGCTAGTTTCCATCGACTCTATTCAGGAGGTTTGTGAGGGGAAGCAATCGGAGATCTTTCAGCGCTATGCTGATGGCAGTTTTGATCCTAACTGCTGCTTCAGCATCTACTATGGAGATCATATGGAATCCCTTGACCTGGTGTCTTCTAGTGGAGATGAAGCACGAACTTGGATCACAGGGCTGAAATATCTGATGGCAGGGATCAGTGATGAAGACAGCCTCTCAAAACGCCAAAGAACCAGAGACCAATATCCTTCCGAAAGTGATTGAAAGAGCATTTTCCTGTGGTTGAGAGCACTCAACAGCACAAGAATTCCTTTAAGTATTTGTTTTACTGAAAGCAAGCACTAGGCTCAAAGTTTCAAAGCGATTCCCATTGCATTCCCTGTTTCCAGAGACAGAGAGAGAAGTCGTTGAAGAAAATTGGTTCTGGGCAAGAGAGTGGACTGAAAAAGGTGCCTGGGCAAGAACGGACTGAAAAACATACAGGTATATTCCTTCATCTGTTACTCCCTGTGTAAAGCTGTCTCTTTCATTTGGTTGTGCAAGACAAAACGTGATGCATCGTTTCTATTTGCTGAGAATTCAGAGTGTGGGTAAATAGCCAAAGCTGAATACTGAGCATAGCAAATCTAGGAACTTCTTTATGAAATAACACAAGTAGTTATGTTGTATATTACCTTGAACTGTCCTTTATTCCTCACCCCATATGTACAGTTTTCCCTAATGTGAAAGCATTCGCATATACATGATGTTCAGTAACACCCCTTGATATCCCATGATGTTCCTTAACTCCTGTTCAATGTGGTTGAAGCAGACATTTGATGAAGCAGATAAAAATGGTGATGGCTGTCTGAGTATTAATGAAGTGCTCCAGCTAATGCACAAACTGAATGTCAACCTGCCTCGACAGAAAGTCAAGCAAATGTTTAAGGTAAGAAATGAAAATGAAATTTGTCTAAGAGAACAGTGATTCAGCAACTGGCTTGTTTTCCCTCCGTTGAGAGATACTGCATTGTGTATTTGGTAAATTGAAGAATGCTCCAGAAATAAGTAATAAACAAGTTGTTATTTACAGAAAAAAAAGATTACACCAGGTACTGCCTGGTGTTATATAACATAAAGACACATTGTGAGCATTGCTTTTTTGCTATACCCGTTGATCTGAAATTCAGTATCCTCCTCTGTTCTTGTGCAATAAGAAGGACCTTCAGAAGTTGTTTCTTGGCTCATGCAGTTAATTTCAGTGACATGTTATTCAGGGGTTTGTTTATTTAAAATTTGTTCAGGCTCTCGCAAGGCAGTTTGATATTTCATTGCCTTATTGCTGTGTAATGCAGGAGGCTGATACAGATGATAACCAGGGCACGCTGGGCTTTGATGAGTTCTGCACCTTCTACAAGATGATGTCGACGCGACGTGATTTGTACTTGCTAATGCTCACCTACAGCAACCACAAGGACTTCCTGGATGAGGATGACCTGAGACGCTTTCTGGAGAATGAACAAAAGGTGGGTCTAAACCAGGAGAAGAATTCCGTTCTCATGCCATTCTGTTTGCCACTGGGGATACGTTGCCTTTTTTAAAGGGTCAGAATGGTAGTCATGCGTGTGAAAAGTGAGCAGCTGCTTTTGTTTTAGCAGCTTCACTCTGGAGAGTGTGGATGTTAAAAATAGACAGTTAGATGCTTCTTGATTTTCATCTGGCAGGCTGGCAATTCTATTTCTTGAATCTTCTTACCCTCACAACCTTTTCTTTGAGTAGGTTCTTTCACTGTGCCCCAAACTATAGTGTCTGTGGTTTCTTTTTTTTTCCCATGTGTTCTTTGGGAGAAAGCCATCGATGTATTTTTCCCATGCTCAGAATCTGAGTGCAAAGATGCTGCCTCTGGCTCTGCTTTTGTCTTAGCGCAGAGTTCATGATGAGACACTACGCTACTTTGTCACACTTTCCCAGTTTGCAAAGTAGATTATGTTTCTAAAGAGCTACTGAGAGGATTATTCATGTCTGGGGAAGTGTTTGAGGATATGTAGTAGTGCATATTAGGTTCTCTTTTAATGCTTCAACGTTGTGCTGCTGGGAGTGGGTCTTAGACTCCTCCCATTACACTGATCTAAAGCAGTTGACGTTGGCCAGTAAACAGTGATGCTGTCTAATTTTGCTTATGAATGTAAGACATTTTACAGTTCTTCAGAAACATCAGCTTATAGCTTTATAAGCTTTTCAAGAATTGAAGTGAACCCATACTTTATGCTTATAGTTGTTTATGCAGCTCAGCAAATACCACCAAACTCTGTGCTAAGTTGCAGTGTCTTACTGTACTTAACAAAGGAACTCTGATGGAGCTTTGTCTGTACGATGAGGACATTCATCCAATGGAAGAGGTTCCCAGAGAGGTTGTACAGCCTCTATCCATGGAAGTTTAGAGGACTAGAATAAATAAAGCCCTGAGTTAACTAGTCTAAGTTTATAGTTGATCCTGCTCTGAGCAGGATTTTTTGGCTGGATGACCTCCTGAGCTCCCTGAATGATCCTGTGTTCATTTATCTGGAGACTTCTGGCAGTTTCTGAAAAGAGAAAAAATAATTGGATGGTAAGGTGCAGTCAGTGCAGGAATAAATGCATTGATTTGTCTTTGCTTCTTTTTCCTCTCCTGATCTCTTTTGAAACTGCATGCCTGTGAGTCATAAAGCTCCATCAGTTTCAAAAGCTGTCTAAGAAATGAATGAATGATAAAGCCACCTCTCTCTGGCAGTTATCATTTTAGATAATTGGGGTGTGTTTTCATTTCATTGGTCAATTGATCCTCCAGATGGTGAGAGGAAAATGAACACTAGCCAAAGGACACAAATCAGCTCAGCTAATCACTGACATGGACAACACATGCCTCTAGGGTTTCACTCCCTTGTCTAGTTCTGCCCTTTCTTACACAATGTGTGCAGGGAAAACAAGTGTTCATTCTGTGTGTTTGAAGCTGTACCAGAAAAACCTTCTGTTTCAGAGCTTTTTCTTCTTAACCCAGCAAACCTACAGTATATGGGCAAATAAAGTCTTGGTTTTTATTTATTTGTTTTCCTTCCTCTTAGTTTGATTTTATTTACTAGGTTTTAAATTACCCCCCAGAAAGGCACTGCTTTTCTTGCAAACAAGCTGGTGGTTTTATTTCCCTCTGTGAAAATATTCCATGTTGCCAAAGCCATAATCAACTTAGCCACTTCATTGGCAGCCCCTCAAGTAATAGCAAGGATAATATCGAGTGGATAAATTAACAGTAAATAGCAGGAATATTAGATGGTACTGTTTCTCTTGCTTGTCTTCCTGTCTACTGCGTAAAGAGGAACCATTTTCTTATTTTCTTTTAAAGTAAAAACACTTCTGGTAATGAAAAAAATCATACTGCAAATTAATCCTTTAATTCTACAAAAGAAGAGGTGTCCCATTGATTTGTGACAGAGCTTGTTCAGTGTGGATGCTCTGTGTACGTACCAACACCAGCCACATTTGACCTACAAACTAGAACTCTGTCTTTATTGGATGTGATCAGGCAGCTGCCAATAGGGCAGAAACTTCTCACAAAGCAGTTTAGTTCTTATCTGACCTGATGTTGACTGACAGGAGTGAGAATCTCACTGTGTAACTGGAAATCCTTAGTGCCACTCTGGATGATCTGACCAATTAAACAGCGTACAGAGAAGAAAAGCCAGGAGAAGCTGTGGGTTGTTAGTTAACACTTCGCTTTTATTACTTTTACAGATGACAAATGTGACCAGAGAACACTGCCTGGAAATTATCAACAAGTTTGAACCATGCCTGGAAAACAAGAAGGCAGGAGCTCTGGGGATTGATGGTAGGCTGGCTGGCATAGCTGTTGTGGGAGAGGGTGAACAGTGTTTAAATGCTCATGAGAAATCACATTTGTTTGCATGCTTATAAAGTCATAGAATTGTATCAGATTGTGTAGAGAATGCTTTTAAGTAGTTTGGCATTGGGTTGTTGCTTTTTGTGGGAGGGGAGGTATCTGTTACTTACTGAGGTGAAGTTGGTATTCTTTGAAAGACTTTTATGCACTGTACCACTTAATGTTCCATCAAAATCTTTTGAATTATAAACCCACAATGTCAAGTTTTGGTTAAATATAGGCATGTTTTCCAGGAAAGTCAGAGCATAGAACTGCCTTGTGCCAGGTGGGATACAGTGGAGTTATTTACTTCTTTATTTTACTTGATACGTTCATGAATATGTTGGTGCATGTAGACATGTGTTTTTAGGCTGGTTTTAGGAAGACTACAGCAAAAAGAATAAAACTGTCTTATTTATAGTATTGTTTGTTTATAGGTTTCACCAATTACATGCGGAGTCCATCAGGGGACATTTTCAACCCGGAACACTACCAAGTGAATCAGGACATGAGTTACCCTTTGAGTCACTATTTCATTACCTCTTCACATAATACCTACCTCATGGGAGATCAGCTGATGTCCCAGTCTAGGGTGGACATGTATGCCTGGGTGCTACAATCTGGCTGTCGTTGTGTAGAAGGTAAAGAACATAAGGGAATCATCAGTAAGCTCCATACTTTTGCTTCTCCTCTGTAAAGAAAGACTTAGGACTTCAGCAGAAGGTATCATAATTGCTTGGACCAAAAAGCCTTATGAAATGATGTCTTCCTGTTATTAAAAACAGTAAATTATGTTGCTATACAGTGGATAAATTTCCTTGAATATAGGAATGAGGCAGACAATGGAAGAAGTGTCATTGGTACTAAGGAAAAAATTGGTAAAAACCATTTTTAGAAAGAATGCTAACATTTGCTAGGATGCTTTGGGGATAAATAATGCTATGCTATGTCATCTCTCCTCCTTTCATAATATTCCTCAGCACTTCTTCAAACAGACCTTTTTGTGCTTGAGGCTTTCTCAAACAATGGGAACAACTGTCTGCACACAATAAAATGTTAGGGTCAGGAAGTTTCTTTAAAAGAGAAACATTCTGCCCAGTGAAAAGAAAGATAGAGATGAAGTATGGGAGTGAACCAGTGCACTGAGTTGATGGACTCGTTTCTGGCTGGATTGCTGAGGGGAATTTAGGAGTCTCAAAGTCTTCCGCAGTAGTGACCCCAAAGGTAATTTGCCTGACGGGTATCGTTGTTTCTCTTCTGCAGTTGACTGCTGGGATGGGCCGGATGGTGAACCAATTGTCCACCATGGATACACTTTGACTTCCAAAATTCTCTTCAAAGATGTGATTGAAACTATCAACAAATATGCCTTTATCAAGAATGAGTATGTGTACAATCTGCTAACGTTTGAGACATAAGGCTATAAACTGGAGGCATCCTGTTTGTGTTGGTTTTTTTATGAAAAGATCTGATGCTCAGTCAGAGTTGGGTACTGAACGATGCATTTTAGACTCGCAGGTGTTTCCTTTCCCAGGACAGGGCTGGAGGCATGCTAGTTGGTAGAGTGCAGGTTTATCTAACAGCAAGCTTTCAGGCAAAGCTGGAAATTTAACTATAGTTACTAGTTGGGAAATTTTTCTCCTGATGAGGAGCTAATCCAGGCCAGATGCCAAGATAGTTCTCTTTTTATTCATGGTTAGTTTTTAATTAATGAATCCCTTATAATTCATGCTTAAACTGCATTGTGTAAAACACATAATCTCTACACTAAGCCATCAGCAGTGTGCTTTTATTTGACAGTAATCACAGTAAAGCTGATGTTTCACAAATCTCATCTCAATGCCTTTCAAACCAGATATTATTATTTATTGGCCTTAGCCTAAAGAATCAACAATCAACAATAAAACTAAATCTAGAAGTAATAATTACTTCTTTGTGGACGAATCTCTATCTGTACATTGTATGACACTACTCTTCTGCTACTGGAAAAGTTTTTGTGAAGAACTGATGCAACAGGTTTCTGCATTGGTTGTTGGAAGTGGGAACATGAAGGCAAAGCCCCTCTGGGGATCTTTTCAGTTCTTGGAACCTTTATTTACTTTATCTGTGAGAGTAGGACAGGTCTGAAGCACAGATTAGAGATGGGGAGTTTTAAGCACTGACTGTTTAGGTTTTTCCTACGATTGCCTTCCTTGAATCTCTCTAGTAGGAAGTGAAGGTCAGGGCTGGGTAGTACAGGAAGGTGAAAGTGTGCTCTGGAAAAAAATGCAACAAATCAGATTGAAGAAGTTTAATTATTCTGTGGTGGTCTAAAATTGACTATTCAGTTTGGAGTGAGTACTGGGATATCAATCAGGATATTTACCCTGTAGATTTATTGGTGGTGATTCTCCTTATAGGAATGGCTCAGACAGACAGTAATAACCCTTATCTTTGTAGTGCCATAAAAGCTAAATTTGCAGTTGGTGATACTTCCTTCTGTCTTGCCAGGTACCCTGTTATCTTGTCAATTGAGAACCATTGCAGTGTAATTCAGCAGAAGAAGATGGCCCAATATCTCACAGAAATTCTGGGTGACAAATTGGATCTGTCTTCTGTGCACAGTGATGACTCTACCAGGCTCCCTTCACCAGCAAGTCTTAAAGGGAAGATACTGGTTAAGGTAAAAACGTGGTTGGTTTGTTCCATCTCTCCTTTTCTGTGATGATTACAAATCACATCACAATAAACAATCTTTAATAAAGATTTAATGCAGTGATAAAAGGCCATCCAGGGCTGTATGCCAGTATTATCTAGATAAGCCAACTGAAGTAACAGTTTTTGAAATCTGTGTAGCTAAAGAAGAGGTTTTCCCTTGCATGCAGTGCCCGTGCATCTAGCTGGCTGTCCAAGGAGGCAGGCTCCCGATGCACAGCTCTTAGAAAGCAGCTATTTTTGGGAGACTGAAATAGCGATGTTTTTCTGGACCCTGAGCTGAATATGCGAGAATACAGATAGGTTTTGTCTTTAGCAGATTTGGCTCGAGTTGAATGGGGAATTACTAGCTGCTCCTGTTCAGTGCGTTTAAATTACAACCACACATCGTCTTCCTCATTCCTCCTTTCTGACAGTTCTTCTACTTCTGTCCTGTTTAGAGTAATATTATCATTTCACCTATTATCCAGTCAGCTCACAGTTTTTTAGCTCATGTTAATGAAATAGTAAAGCACTGAGATGGAGAAGATCTGGCTGCTACAGTTGAATTGCATAATGAAAAGGTTAAAAAAAGAGAGTCTATCTTCTATTAGTTCACCTTGATCAGAGAAGTAGATAAGATTTGTTCTTCACTGAATAGCTTCTTTTCCTTGACCTTCAACGAACACAGACAAGTCAAGAGCATTTCAGTGTCTGCTTGGAATGTTAAGATTTTCACCTCCATAGGATTTTTCTTTTATTTCCCATCAGGAATGACTTTTTGTTTAATTTTGTTCTGTTTTAAATATGCCATAGCGAGAGCTGTATGCTAACCTGCCTGTGTAACCATTTTATCTTTTAGGGGAAGAAACTTCCAGCCAACATTAGCGATGATGCAGAGGAAGGTGAAGTTTCTGATGAGGACAGTGCTGATGAGATTGATGATGACTGTAAAATAATGAATGGAGATGTAAGTTAAGTGATCATTTAAATGTAAATATGTTTTACATTTTCCCATTCCAGACAGAGGAGACCTTGTATGAGTTCTCTCAAATGTGCACGTGGTGTAATTCTGGGGATTCAGCACAGGTTTTTAAGGTTTTGATCCTTTGTGCAGACAGTTTGGGCAGACGTGCATATTAGGCAGCACCAGTCTGAGTTGTAATCCTTCAAATTTGGAATTTTATTCCTTTTAATAATTAACTAGTAATATCTCATTATTCTTTATTGCATCATGGTGTTCTTTCCATCATAAGCAAAAGAAAAGTAAGGGAGAAAAATCTACCTTTGTGTTTTCCTGTTTTCTAGTTCTTTTGCCTGTATTCCCAGACATGTCAGAGTGTTTTCAACGCCCCAAAAAAACCAAAACGGGCGATTTTACAAAGCTAGTGAAATCAAGATCACAGTGCTGCTTCAGATCCTTATTTTGTGGGTTTCCCAGATAATTTTTAGATCGGAGTAGGTTTGATTCTTGCAAATAACATTTTATTTTCTGCTAATCCTAGCTGGAATTACTAAGTTTCTTTTGTCGGTATCTTGTTTAATGATTATGTTTTGTTTGTAGGCATCTACTAATAGGAAGAGAGTGGAGAATATAGCAAAGAAAAAACTTGACTCGCTGATAAAAGAATCCAAAATTCGTGACTGTGAAGATCCAAACAATTTCACAGTTACCACTCTGCCATCATCTGGAAAGGCTGGTCAGAAATCAGACAGTAAGAAGGTGAACATGTTCTGTACTTCACTCACCCCCTAGATTTAACTGCACTTCTGTCTGTCTCTATAGCTGCTTAGTACTGCTGTTTCATAAGACTGCTTGTTCTTTAAAAGAGTGCCTAAGGTTGGACTTTTAAATCTGTTTTGACACTCTGAATTAAGGTGGCTTAGTTTACCAGTGAGACCCGCAGCTGTCACAGGACTATTGAAACTGAAACATGCTCAGCTCTGCCCTTAGAAGAAAGCTGTGTGATTTACAAGATGAATGTGGATTTAGAGAATTTGGTTTGCTGGTTTTGGCCAAAATCATAGGTCTTGCTATACTGGTAGGAATTGAGTTGTACTTATTAGAGTTATTTAACTTTCCCATCATTGTAAAATAAGATTTTGGCCCTGCGTATTCATTTGGCAGAATAGAAAATGTTCTCCCTTCTGTAGTACTTGATATTTGTTATTATCTGCATTTTGTTAATACCTCCTATTTCTTATATAAAAGCTACAACATGAAGATGATTTTTGTTCACATTTTTGTCCATTTAGTGGAAGCCTCTTCTTATTTTGACGATAATGATATTTTAATTTTGGTTGTTTTCATTATTCACGCTTGGTGCAGAGAGATGGTCTGTTGTTGCAGATGAATAATGAAATATGGCAGTCCTTCAAAATATAAATTGAAATGCTAAACACCTCTTTGTCCAGCATCCAAAGGCTTTCTCCAATGGTTTTGGAGGAAGAGGTGTTTAGCATTTCAGTTTGTTGTGGTTTATTACCTTACTGAATAAATAATATATTATAGACTTCAGATTTCATAGCTGAATTCATTCAGTTAATGATGATGCCAGGTGAACATCACTGTCAGATCTGTGAAGCTTTTTTTCTCACTCAGCAATTGGAGCATGAAATGTACACACAAAATGACTTTTCAACAGAAAAAAATTGCTTCCCATTATATAAAAAAGTGCCTATGAAAGCTGAGCTTTTTTCCCTCTGCTCTCTCTTTTCTGTACACTTACTTTTGTATTTTAATCCTATACTAATGGTTCTTTACAAAAACGTAAATAGCCAGCACTGCAGGAACATGAGATGTTGTCAGTTTGGAATTTATAATAAGCTAAGGAATATTGTTGCATGCAAATGAAAAACGCTGGAGATCTGCCAACGTGCAGGTGAACCAACTGGGAACTAAAACTCGATGAAAGCTAAAATTCAGCTTCCCAAAACTTTGTTTCGTGAGTTTTGTTTGTACTTTTAAAATGAATGATTTATGTGATGTATCAGACAGTGCTTCTGTAAAAGCTGCTGTAAGGCCAAGACTTCAGGAATCCTTCTGAGTAAGTGCTAGCCAGAATTGTCTGTGTTATATTAGGGTGGGAGACAGTGTAACTATGAGGTCATATCAGGGGCACCAATGAATGATATACATTTTTAGGAACTGCAAGAAATTTCATTCCTTCTTATCATGGACTATGCATGCAAAACCATGTAACTTAACTTAGGCCACGTTTCATGGCAGACATAAGTCCTGTTGGGATATGCTTCTCATATATTAAGTTAGAACACAGTTTGTCAGTGAATATACACTGCTAGGGTGCACTCAGAGCTTATGTGGATGAAAATAATACTTCCTGATGCATGGGATTTGGTATTTTTGTGATCTCTGTCTGCTCCGAAAGTTCCTGTGGATAAAAGTGATGTCAGTGATTGCTAGGATGAAAGATCTTGCACTCAGCTTCTATTAAAAAAACAAGCAAACAAACAAGAAAACCCTGCTTTGGTCTGGTCATGTTTTGTTGACATTTTAGGGTGGCTTGCATCCCAAGCTATTTTTGGCTATGTTTATGTATGCTGTCTGTAGTGCTCTCCTAGCTCTGCTGCACTATTTTTTGTTCGATTATTTTAGGATAAACTTGAGGATGATGCAGAGTCTGGGGAAGACTTCAGTACCAATAAAAGGCACAGCCGAACATTGATGGGCAGCTTCTCTAAACGCAAGGTAAGCCACCCTAGAAAGTTCTACTGTAAATGTTGCATTCTTTGATAGATTCTTCCTTTGTGGGCAGCAGTAGGAGAGGAATATCATATTTGTACTGTCTGGCTTGCAGTCGCTCTGTTTGCTGAATAAATAGGACAGATAACTGGTTATAATTGTGCATAACATCTAGTTTCAGTTTACACTGAAGTCTAAAAGCACTGAACGTCTAACATGAGTTTAGTTTTCTTCTTGATTGGTCCACATACTTTGTAGAAAAAAGAGAATCTCTGTTGAATATTGATATCCATTGTATGTAACGGTTTTGTTTTGCTGCGGCACAGAAAAAAGGAAGCAAATTGAAAAAATCAACCAGTCTGGAAGAAGGTGAGGATGATGGTGATTCTCAAGGAAATGCAGCCAGAGGCTCTGTACATTACACCAGGTTTGTAACAAGTGATTTGGCAGTTTTGTTTCTAAAAAAAGATTCCTACCTGAATGCACCTGCTAAATAGCCATGCTTGAGCTCGGGAAGCTTGTTTGTTGAAGGATACCCTCAGTTGTGTGAGAGGAATTTCGTATGAGGGTACGTCCACTGTCAGCCACAACGTTATCAGAATGATCTCTTGGTGCCATTTGGACTAATTAGCAACGTACAGTGGAGCCAATGTGTCTTTTGAGCTCTTACCATCTCATCCAGCTGACACGTAGACTGTTTGACTGGCAGCCCAGCAAACCCATTAAAGTTGATTTGCAAAGTAAATCTGCTTGCCAGCTGCTTTTTGTTGTTTCTTTGTTTTTGCCCATAAAATTGCATAAAGGTTCATGAGATGTTTTTGAATTTTCTTTTGAAACTACCTTTCCAAAAATCCTGAGATCAAAGGTCCTCTGTGGAATGGCTCTGTAAGATTCAGGCTCTAAAAGTAGGAAATCAGATCAAGCAGTTCTCTAGGATACTTTGGAACTTTCTTCAGGAGATTAGTAGATATTCTGTTAGTGATAACCTGAAGCAAGTGAGGAGGATCAGAGCATTACAGTTTTGCTATTTCTTTGGGATTTAAAAGTGTTACTGCTGGTGCTTGACTTGAGAAGAAAATGTATGTGTGAACAGATATTCTACCCTTTGGTCAAAGTAATTTAGAGTCCTCTCCATCAGGTTTTTGTATGTGAATATTTATGGCTGCCACTAACGTGTAAGAACAGAACTTGTTCTGTTTGTACTTCAGTGCAGTTGCTTCCACAGCTTTTGTGCTTTGTGAGTCTCTGGATAAAAATTGAATACCTCCTTGGTGAAGAAAACCTTCTTATTTCTTTACTCTGATTTATTTTTAAATACGAAAAGGAAAGTTTATCTCTTATTTCATGGGAAATAAATATGTTTTATTATTCCAGGATAAACCGACAGAAGAAAACAATGAAGTTGTCCCGGGCACTCTCAGACCTGGTGAAATATACAAAGTCTGTTGGCATCCATGATGTTGAAACTGAAAGTAGGTAGATCTAGAAGTCTGCTGAAAGTAACTGCTGTGCAAATAAATTGAAGGATTTATGTTCTTACATCTATTCTAATTAAAAGTTGTTTATCTGTTTGTTTCTACTGTAACTTGAGAAAAAACAGAAGAGCTGCATGCTGGAAAGCTGTGCTGTTTCAAAGTGGCTGACCACTTGCTATTCAGAAGCTACAAAATGAGTCTAGAGTTGTGTGGCAGCTTCTGTAAAGGAGGTAAAGCTCCTCCAGGTAGCAGTGACACACGTAATTTTTGGTAGCTTTAATAAATGTTGCTACACACCATTTACATCACTGGATATAACAGAGGGCTTAGTTATTTTCTGGGGAAGAATGTCTGAAGAGCATTTCAAATCAAGACAGGTGTCTCCAAAGCTTAGATTTTACTTCAAACCTGGTGAACCGTCCCCATAAATTCCTAGAATATTTCAGTAATCTTTCTACATTTTCTGCATCTGATTTTCACAGGAATCAAAGTTTAGTTAAAAATGGCAGAATTGCTAGAAATTATACTTTCAGCAAATTGAAAAAATCTTAGAGAACTTTTGTAACTTCTTAATGAGGATTCAGGCCATTCATTACATTCAGTTTCCTTATCCCAGCTTTAATTCCTCCAGTAAGCAGTTATTCTGCTGTAGGATAAGAATTGTTCCCTCAAAGTTGAATGTATTCAAATTATGACGGATTGTTATAAGTAATTAATGCTATCTTTGTTTGAATGTTTTATTTAGATAATAAATAAATAAGGAGATTAGGCCTCTAATCACTTCCTCTCTTCTTTGCAGTCTCTTCCAGCTGGCAGGTTTCATCTTTCAGTGAAACAAAAGCCCACCAGATACTGCAGCAAAAGCCAGCTCAGTATCTGCGCTTCAACCAGCATCAGTTATCCCGCATCTACCCATCTTCTTACCGTGTAGACTCTAGCAACTACAATCCCCAGCCCTTCTGGAACGCTGGCTGCCAACTTGGTGAGCAGAAAGAGAGTTTATTTATTTTTGTTTTATTTTGGGAGGAATGTTTCAATGGGAGCTTCAGAATCATTTCTTAAAATACTTGAATTCTTTGCTTATTCAGCACTACCAACATTGGAGTCCTTCCTGTTATTTTCTATGCCGCTTCCTAGATAGAATACCTGAATCTCATGTCTTCCGTGAAGGCACTTGTCTGATAAACAGAGATAAAGTACTATCCTTCTCAGATGCAGGACAACTTCAGAGATTCATTTGCAGAGCTTCTCTCCCTGAAGCTGCTGTATGCTATTTCACAGAACTCTCTTTCAGAAAATACATCTGAGTTTTTGCACCCAAGAAATCAAAAGTGAAAATATACTGAAATGTTCTTCCTTTAACCTGGTTCTACGAACAAGAATGTTGATAACATAATTTGTTAATAATATCACCATTTTTGTTTGTTTGTTTTTTGGTTGTTTTTTTTTGCTTTTTTTGTAAACAGTGGCTTTAAACTACCAGTCAGAGGGGAGAATGCTGCAACTGAACCGGGCCAAATTTAGTGCCAATGGGAACTGTGGCTATGTCCTCAAACCAAACTGCATGTGTCAAGGTAAGAAAAATTAGAATAGGTGGGTGACTGACCACGTGAGAGCAGTGAGTGTAGATCCTTACTGTGGTTTGTTGAAAAATTTGTTTCTGATGCCAGAAGCAAATAAGCCATGAGGTATATATAACTGAAGTCGCATCTAAAATTGCTCTCTCGTTACGTTCTATGACTTCTCATTCATTCAGGCATCTTTAATCCAAATTCTGAAGATCCACTTCCTGGTCAGTTGAAGAAACAGCTGGTTCTAAGAATTATCAGCGGTCAGCAGCTCCCAAAACCACGGGATTCCATGTTGGGAGACAGAGGAGAGGTATTAAACTAGTAGTGATTGTTCTTATATGTTGGTGAAGGCTTATTTCCAAATTAGCTGAGCTAAGAATGAGGATTTAATTTCCTGCAGTTATCTGCTGGGAGACATAGAACATGAATAAATGAGGCAGATCATTATCATCCTAGTTCTTTAGGTGGTTTTCAAGTCTTCAAAGCATCACAGCAATAGTTGGAATTTTTTGCCTTCCGTTGTCAAAACAGTGCCACCAGGACAAGCAAAAACACGTTAATAAGCTCATGACTGTGGGATTCTACTCACAGCAGTACTATAAATGCCCTCAAATACCCTTCCAAACAGAGCTGTCACTCTCAAAAAAACCAAACCAAACAAAAAAAGCCCCACCAAACTGCTGAGCTTGCCAAGCAGGGGAGATTTACTTTGGAGTCTTCCCTCTGCTTACATAAATCTGCTCCCAGTCCTCCATTTAGCAGAGTGTTTTACGTTTTCTTTCTGTTCTTTTTGCCTTCTCTTGTGTGACTTAAGTTGTTATTTTGTTTTGTAATGCCATTTTTTGTTGTATAATGCCACAGACAACTCTACTTAAGGACATACCAGATTAAAATAAGTCAAATTTGAAACCTCTTGACATATTTTTCAAGAGTTTTTGTTGATTCCTTGTGTTTGTTGTTGTTGCAGTATCATTTACATGACTTTATTGGTCATTAACAAATGCTAGGGTGAGGCATTTTTGTCAGAATTAAAATCTCCTGTTAGCCTCTTGCCTTTTAGAGATAGAATTGAACCCCTCAAATGAGTTCTTGCATGCTTGGTTTTTATATGGATGCTGCAATCAGCTTCTAAATATTCTTTCTTCACAGAACTGTTTAGGTGACTACAGCAGACCAGGTAAACTTCCCTAAAAAGTAAACACAGTAGAATCATACTGAGGGTTTGGTGAACCTTTATATGTTTTCAATCGTCTATTTATTTCTTTATTGTTATTAATATCACATGTACAACAGTGTGGAATTTTTCCTAATCCAGAATGAACTCATATTTCAGAAGAGGAAGAAAAATCTCTTGAACTTTCATTTTAACCTGAGAACAGGGGAATTTTTTTCATGCAGAACATAATCCTGGAAGAAAACTCTCTGAGCCCTTGAATTGATTTCCCTGCAGCTGCAGTCATGTTTTAAGTGATTGCTCTGGAAGAGCCTCCAAAACATTCAGGCTTAGTCCCTCATGTCAAGAATCACAAATCCATACACTATGATTATCTGGAATTATTTAGGTGATTGGACCTAAATCTCATCAGCATAATAATCCTGTATAAAAGGCCTTATGACCATTAATAATTAAGACAATAATGTACAATGCCCATACTGTAAAGTTTAGCCATGTGCTTGAATTTTGCCTTTATCGCTTTTTCTTTTCAAGATTTGTTGTTTTATGTTTTTCAGATCATAGATCCATTTGTTGAAGTAGAAGTTATAGGCCTGCCTGTTGATTGCTTCAAAGAACAAACTAGAGTAGTTGATGATAATGGTAAGATCGTGGGACTTTTAGGCTTTCTTGTGGCTGAAACATCCTCTTTCAGGCAAGATCTTTTCATCAAGAGACAAACAGGTGAAACTTGTTGCTGATTATAGAGAAAAAACCTGAAAAATTGATACAGTTATTGATGTTAATTGGACTTGGATCTTGAATTGTTCAAGTGAGTTGGTATGATGTTGTGAAGGTCTTGGTGTGAAACCAGCCATTTGTCTGACTTCTCACTGTGCATGAGAGAAAGGTACTTGGACTTGGCAGTGCTCAAAAGAAGAGTCAAAAAAGGTTAGTTTGTCCAAACACCTACTCAAAGCAGTGCTAACTTTAAGTAAGATCAGTGTTTCTTGCAAATTCTTATACCATTGTGTCTCCTAAAGTGAGTAGGAGTGCTGGATTTTCTAAGAAAAGTGATTAAACTGTTAGGAAATCTATAATGTCATTATGTCATTGCAGTTTAGGCACTCCTTTTATAGGCAGTCTTCTTTCTTCATGTATCTTGTGAACAAAATAAAAGCTGATTCTTTATTTCCCAGGATTTAACCCAATGTGGGAAGAAACATTGGTGTTCACACTGCACATGCCAGAGATCGCATTGATCCGGTTCCTTGTGTGGGATCATGATCCGATTGGGCGGGATTTCATTGGACAAAGAACAATAGCTTTCAGTAGTATGATGCCAGGTAAGAAAGAAATGGGGAGTTACCAAATCAGTTGGCTGGGACTTTTCTGCTGTTTACAAAAGGAAAGTCTCTAGATGCTTTTCCTATCATCTATTTCTCTTCTTGTCATCTTGGCTTATCCTGTTTTTCAGGTTACCGACATGTATACCTAGAAGGTATAGAAGAGGCATCCATCTTTGTTCATGTGGCTATTAATGACATCTGTGGTAAGGTAAGTGCTGTCAGTGCAGTGTCATATGATCTGTGTACGTAAATGAACTGACAGGATTCTGTATATATTCTTCTCTTCTGTAGAGAAGCCCAGTGAGTGAGGGTCCATGCGAACCTATTTACTCTAACTTCATCTCTCTGATTGTCATAGTAGCCTAAGATCTTTCTGAGTGCACACCAAAGGACAAATCTTAGGAGGCATTAATCATAAAAAAAGATTCTTGCAGCACATTTTTGAGGGAGCCAAAGGAGGTTATTTCATTGCAGTGTACTCACGTTCTTATGAATACATGTGGTTGTGTCCAGTATAGTGAGTGCACCGTGCTAAAGAAGAGGTTACACCCTTGAACCATGAGTGCTTTCTTCCTGTAAAGTTTATTCTGCGAAGGCCTGGTCTGCCTGATGATTCTGCATTTTAAATTTAATTAAGTTTTTAGGCATTATTTGCTTAGGAGTTCTTCCATAATAGCACTTAAAGTGCAGGGGAAATATGGTCTTCATAATCATCGTTGGGCTTACTCTTCACTGTTTATTTCTTAGTAATAGCATGCTTGCTTCATGTGCAGGAGAAGTACAACTAATTCATGTAAATAACTCCCAAGCTAAAAATAAAGCTCTAACTTTTCCTGGGCCAGCTAGAAATGAGTGCACCGTGAGGAAATAAACTGGATTTAATTACTTCCACTGAATAAATTTCAATGAGGTTCAGGATTCTGAGTATCTTACAGGGCCTTGAGACTCTCAAAACCAGTTTATATTCACTCAGTGTGAATCAACAAGGTGATATATCAGTATCCTGACAGCAGGAGGCAGCATTGAACTGGATGGGAATTCTAAGGTGGTTTTTTTGTTTGTTTTTGTGAGTGTATGGTGTTCGTGCAGGAAGAATTGAAGTCATTCTTACAAAGGAAAATAGCTTTTTAAACTGCTATAATTTAGTGGAGTGAAACTAAGATAACTACTAGGAAAGCTTCATTTTCAATTTATAAAAAGAGCTGTTCCTGGAAAGTGTGGCTTTCATGAGGATAAAACGAGATATTAAATATCTCATGAAATGAGATGTTAAGCTCAGTTCCTGCTTTTTTATCTGATATCTGACACTAGAGTCTCTGGGCAGGTATTGCTTCATCCTGATAGAGATGGGAGTCCTGCCTGAAACTCCCTGTTGCCTGCAATGTCTGAATTTAGCTCTGTGGAACAAGAGAGATAGTTGGTGTTGGTCTGAGTAAGACGGAGAACAGGTTTTAATGTCTGATCGTAGTGCCTGTCACAAATAACAGGCAAACATGAAGGTCATTAAAGGCCACTTAATGCTCTTCAGGGAGGAGTAATGGTAAGCTGAGTAATTCAATGCTAAGATTTTTCCTGACTGTATTTTTGTGTTTGAGGGAACTGTATAGTATCTAAGTCATGCCTTTATGACTGTGAGTAGGGATGTGATCCTCTGAGAAGGCTTGCAGACACTTGCTGGATGCGTGCATTAGCAAAGATTCAAACAGCTTTACTTTTGATTGTGAACTTCTTTGGAGCTCCTGTGTTCAGGTCTATTGCTCGTTCTTGATCAGGTCTTTCAAACTCACCAGACTTGTGGCAAGTCTTGGATAAGCTCACCCTTGGTCACGAGGCCAGTGGGAATTGATCTTCTCTTCTTAGTGGCTGTGTCCTTCACCTATGTCCTTTAATGAAAGCAGGCATCTGTTTGCTGTATGGCTCCAGCAGAGATGATGACTGGCCTTACCAGTGCTACTCATCTTTTTTCTTCTTTTCTGTTCTATTCTTAGTCAAAATGATGGAAGATAGACAGATTCTATTCTGTCTCCCAGTGTTGTGTGCAGTTTTTATATTCCATTTGTGCCCTGCATTCAGGTGATGCCTGTGCTGCTGTCACAAGGATAGCAAATGCTTCAATATCCTTTGTTAGTAACTGAAATCAACGCTTAGTATCTGCTGTCAGATGGGTTTTTTAGGTTAAGACAGACTGAGTCTGCCTGCCCTCATGACTGATAACTTCAGCTTCCGAGTCACTGATACTGATTGTGATTCTCTGCAAAAGAGGTTGTGTTCACAGTCTTAAGAGTTTTCACCTCAACTCTTATTTGGCAATATTGTGAGGCATTATCGCTCTTTTAATCCTTACTTCATAATTATTTGCTCTTATTAGCTTCTTCATGAGTAACTGGCTGATGATAGTTATAATTTGAAGTAGGGTGACATGCCTATTTAAACTTTGGCAGCTGTTTTGAGGTCAGTAGATTTTCTTGGTAAGTTATTAAACAGCTAAACGACCCTTATGTATCACACTGTCTCTTCCCTGTCCTTATCTGCTAGCTCCCAATCTACTGCACTAATTTGTTTCTTGATTGCTTTATCCCCTTTTCATGTTCTCAATATATTACACACCCCTTGTTGCTTCTCATCATCATTGCAGCCTCTTGCGATTTTCTGGTGTTGAAGTGTTGATGCGGTGCACAGCCTAATTAAAATGCAAGCACCTGGGAGGAAAGCTTGTACAGAGGTCTTTTTGTTGTTACTTTCTAATTACTAATAAACCCATCTACACTCCTACCTGCAAAAACAATTGAAAGTATGGAAGAAATACTGCACAGCCCTTTCTGTTTTCATCTGTCTCGTTCATGTTTTGCTGTGATTTTTTGTCAACAAAGTTCTACTAAAAATAGAATTATTTCTGTTGTCCCTCTCCTAATTATGGGCAGAAAAGTCACTGTAGCTACAGGTCTGGTTTACCCATCCTTTATTAATCCAAATATTCTAATGCAAACATTAAGCTTGTTAGCATTTTTTCCAGAGGCAGATATTCCACCCTCTCAGCAGTTTGGCATCACAAAAGCAGAGTCTTAGATTTCTTTTGCTTTAACATGTGTTTAACTGAAATTTCTTTCTAGCTTGCACTGTTTCCTGGAGACGCTTTTCTTTGTCCGTCTCTTCTGTGGTCTATTTATGTATTGTGGAATTTCTCCTTTTTTTCTTAGATGAGACTCTCCCTCTCTGTTGTTGTGTGTCTTACTTGCCTTTACTCTGTCTGTTTGTGATTTCAGTGGGCTTCTCTATGTCAAACAAAGTCTACTTTTAGAAGCAGAACATTTTTAGACGCCTCGAAGGTACCCCCTCCTAACTCAGGGAGGTGTAGTGACCACCAACACACACCTGCATGCCTTTAACTTTGTTAGCATCAGTGTTTCCTTACTAGCATTTTGAAGCCCTTCAACTCATACCATGGACTGTGACATTTGACTTGGTCAGTTCTGTTGGGTCATTGCTCAGCTGGAGAGCCCTCCATTTGTGAAGTAGATCCAGGATAAAAGTCCTTCTGTAATCTCTCTTTCTTCTTTGAGTTTTTGCTTACCATCTTTTCTCTTACAAGCTGTAATTCTTTCATGTGGAAAAGAACCTTTAAATTGTGGGGAAGCCTCTTTATAAGTCTATTTTGAACAATGAAATGGCCCTATAAAAGCTGGAATGGAGGCTAAAAGCACATATTCTGGATCTGCATCAAAACGGCTCTCTTTTTTAGCCTCTTTTTAGAAGTATTTTTTTTATGTTAACCAAATTTATCTTTGCGTTCTTGAATCAGTCAGTTGATTCAAGCAATAGTGTCTGACTTTACAAAGATGCACCAAATGATCAGGAATGATACCTGGGGCCCTGCATTGCCTGTCACCCATTCCATTAGTGCTTTTCTTTCTTTTTCTAATTATATGTGTATGTGTGTTTGTCTTTTTTTTTCTAACTTTGCAAATACGTATATTGTATGATTTTTATAGCAATAAATTTGTGTACTTGCCAACTTTCACCAATTGGAGCGGAACGTTTTTCTCCTCACTGCTTGACAAATGCAGAATCTCATTTTGAAGCTTCCTAGAGGAAGCTGAGTCTACTTTGATCCAAGCAGACTGTTAAATAGCCTGGCTCTCACAGGATGCTTATTAATATTTCAATTATATTTTCTTTGCTGGGTATTGGCACTGTTTCTTCCACAAATGGGAAAGAGACAATCCCTGCCTTCTTTATCTTACCCTCTATATATTTGTAAAGTCCATTCTAGGTCTCTTTTTAGCTATCTCCTTCTCACAGTGGATTTTGGCATGTGATAAGTAAACTGCATTAATGTCAATCAAGTTTACCATGGGTTTCTTACAGTGCTTTTCAGTCATAAGTTTCTGTACTACATTTTTATTCATTCTTTATGCTTATGGAAGTGAACTACTGCTACTAAAGAGAGCCTGATCTAACTGGAAAACAAAGGCAACAAAGGAGAAGTATATTAGAAGGGTAATGCTTCTTTCTCTGCTTTATTTGTATGAGGCTCTATGCATGGATCAAGACCAATCTACTCTTTATCATACATCAGCTTTAAAAGTTGGCAAGTACACCTGGAATGTTTACAGGAATGCTGAAATTCTTTCAGTTTCACTGAAATGTAAATCACCTGTATGATGGTGGGGAGATCTTTGACAGTGCTTGTATGTATTTCATACTTAAGTAAGTACTGAAGTATATGAAGTACTCTGTTTTCAACGTGACTAACTTCATTTGTTTATGATGTGTTTCTTCAGTGATGAAAACATACATGAGTGTCTTTGGATGTATTGTATGGTAGGAAATGATCAAAATGTAATCACAGGTAGAAAGAGAAATATTTGAAGACCACGTGACAGACATTGAACATGTAGTTCAATTGCTCCTTGCAATATTGCTTAATTTAAGTGAAGAATCAGTATAGTTTATACTGAAAAACAAAGTATGCTATTCTTGTGTCCACTGTGTATTTCCTGACAGCTACAAAAGATGTAAAGATGTAAAGATTTTGGCATCAAATTTATTATCTATAATATAATAAGACAAAAATATTATTTAGCTGAAAATGTCGCTGTCGTTTAAATTCTGTAACCATCTGATGTTGCACGAGAAGTAAAGTTAAAATGATTTTAAAATACCTTTTGAAATTGCCACCATTTCTACAGCCTGTTTTGTGTGAGGTTTGTTTGCTAGTTTGGTTTTTTGCTGCTTGTTTTAGTTTCTTCCTCTCATCTTTTCAGAACGTTCTGTTTTGTTCCTGCTGGACCCTCTGTTGCATGCTGCAGATTTCTTGTCTGAAATATGAGTGGTAGTTACCATTCCCAGTTTAAGAGACAGGAAAAATGAGATTAGTCAGCATCGAATGTGCAGTTATGCACAAGTGTGATGTTCTACATAAGCTGAAGAATTCAGCGCTATGTTTCAAATTTAATTCTTCAACAATTCCAATTGGCCTCATCCTAACATATTGAACTGCATGAAATTGCAGGTGAATGTTTTTATTGAGAAACATGCTCAGGTTTTTTTTTAAGTACTCTGTTTGCCAGCGGGTCTTAACTTCAGCAAAGCCCGAAGGCTGGTAATGCCACTTGAGGATAACATCAACTTGTGGTGTTTGTAGCTTTATTTAATTACGTGATATAGAGGCCCGAGTGGTGTTTAGTATTTTCTGATAGAGCAGTTTGTTAGAACATGAGTTCACAGTGTAAGAGCTGGGATATCCTAATTCCTCTGTTGTACTAATTCCTTGGATTTACACACATTCTTTGAATTCAAATGTAAGGAGCTATACACTAGTAAGAAATTTATGACAAATACAGAGATAAGCCTGGCTGGAAAATGTTATGTAAACAAAAAAAAAAGTGAAATTCTGCAAAACAGTTGCTACTGATTTCTTACCTTTTTATTTCCTGTCCCATTTTTTATTTGGTTTTTATGCTGGTGTTAGAAATATGGCAGAATACTCTGTGTGTCAGTGCATGTGTGTGCAGTGCACGAGGATAGAATCATAGAGTCATTGTGTGACTTGATCGTTGAACTCGAGTTCCTGGGCCCAAAGGAAAGTTTTCCATTTTCTGTTAAGGACTTTTTTTTTCTTAATTTTCCAGGTCAAACAAGCTCTGGGCCTAAAAGGCCTATTTCTCAGAAATCCAAAGCAAGCCTCCCTGGACAGTCATGCTGCTGGTCAGCTCCATCGCAAGCATTCCTTTAGCAGCCACATCTTGAGACGGACAGCAAGTGCACCCACCAAAAGCCAGAAGAAGAAGAAGGGCTTTCCTGAAATTGTTTTTGACACAAAAGACAACAGCTCTGAAGGGGCCAGCGAAGACCACGAAGCAGAAGCTGCCTCACAACCTCGCTTTGAGCAAGAGCCAGAAAGTGCTTCTCTGTCACCAGCTCCCAGGGATGGTGCCAGTGGGGAGGTACATGGCAAAGGGTTGAAAGGTAAGGCCCATAGTTCTCATAAAGCCAAAAGTCAAAGTTGTGCTCAAGGGGGTGCTGCTTTCAGTGAACCCATACAGAGGTCTAACAGGGTCCGGCTCCGGGAGCACCAGAGCGAGAAGCAAAGTGTCTTTGCACGCTGCGCCATCAACAGCTCTGGTAGGATTGGAGTGGCCACCAACTGCATGAAATGCATGATTGGTTCCAAAGAAAGCCCAGATCTAGAAAGCAAGTGGAGTGACCAACCCACCAGGCCTATTGCTAAAGATTTGCTTCACCATGATCAGTATAGCAGTATAACTGGAGAAGAGAGGTTAGAGCTTAAAAACTGGGGTATTAAAGCTCAGTCCAGACCACAGTCAGATTTGCAGTCTTGCAGTAGCCCTGGAGATGCCGATGATTTAACAAGGAGCACCCAGTCTTTCGTGACCTCAGGGAAGAAAAATGTTGAATCTAAATGTCATGGAATAAAGGCTCATTCCCGGCAGCGGTGGCAGTGCCAATCAGGTGGCAAGTATGGAAGCACTATCAACTTGGTTGCAGCCAGCAATGGCTCTATATCCTCCAACTCCAGCAGTCTAGAAAGCCTTGGAAGCCCAGAATTTCCCAAGAGCTGTTCTGAAACTACTCGAAGGCAAGTGGGCACCCTACAGAGGGAAATGAATGCCTTATTCGTTCAAAAATTGGAGGAAATTCGAAGTAAATCCCCTATATTCTTTACTGGTAAGACCAGATTTTCTTCACCCTTCTCCACCTTAGATCACATCATTGTCTCAGCTTCTGCATAGCATCTTTACCTAGAAGCTCCTGTGTGCTGCTTTGCTATCAAGAGCTCTTTTTCTTTATTTTTAGCAATTACAGAAAAAAAAAGCATAAATATTTTTATTTTATTTTTTTCGTAGACGTGCCTGGTTTAGACTGGTCCTTTCCATGCCTAGTTGTCCATCTGCAGTAGTAAAACCTGTCAGTAGTCCATGAATGTGTGGATTGCTTGTTCAGGGTCTTTTGTTTCCCTTTATTTTTATTTTTTTTCAGTGAATGTGGTATGATACTAAGTAAATTTTAAGATCCAAACCAGAGCATTAAGTAGAGATTGAATATAGGAAATCTGTTTTAACAGATGTTATTTCCATCATCAACATTTGCGTTTCATTGAGCAATAACCACAACAGAACTGATATCTAAGTGCTTTTTTTAACAATCACACAAAATTCCTTCCTCAAAGAAAACTTGCAGTTTATTGTGTAAATTGCTGACATCAGTTCAGAAGTCTGAGTTATTCAAGAGATCACACTTGATCATTCTGGTCCTATGTATGCAAGTCCCCAGTAAGCAAGCATCTACAGATGTGCTTAATATTACATATATAATGTGACTGTGACCTGAGGGCCCAGTTACGTAATGCAAAGCAAGTGAGGTGTGTGATCTGATGATACTTAACATGAGCCAAGCAGTGTAGACTGTTACCATTTCTCAACTGCAAAGTAAAATTCACCCAATTAAAGGAAGATTATTTGAGCTACAGCACTTTATTGTATCGTTGTTTCAAGCCAGGTAGATGCATGTGCTCACTGGGATCGTGTCACCGTATCTTTACTCACTAGCTGTATGTTTGTGACAGTCCTCCTTTTAATGACAGATTCTGGCTGTTCTCTTACAGTGAGCTCTTCGAAAGCCTCATATAGATATTTAAAATATTTTATTTCTTTGGCCAATATGATTTAATTGGGCATCTACGGCTTCTCTTTCTCTCTCTTTTTTGATTCTTTTTATCTGCTCTGAGCTTTTAGGAAAATACCAGGGTAGTGGGAAGGAGAGAGAGAAGTTTCCCAATTCCTGTGACTTGAAGTTAATCCAAGGCAGCAGAACCCTTCCTATGCCTAAATTATTGGCACTGGGCTTTTCATAAGCTCTGAGTAGTGTGACATAAGGAACCGTTTCCCATTATCAGTGCCAGCTCCCCTGCTAGCCCCCTAAGTCACTAAAATAAATATTGTGATATGCTTGAAATTTGATTAAATCCATCTGACTTCTCAAGCGTGGAACCAGCAAACCTTTCAAATTGTGAAATAGTCACTTGGACTGAATGCTGATGATCCAGTGACAAACACTGTACAAACAGCATGCTTTCCCCATCCTCCTGCTATTTTAGTGCCTTGGTCCAAGGCACCAAGGAAACCAATAACATCAGCCTAATATGGCTGCATTTCATAATGAACATTCTGGTGCTGGGATGTGTGACAACAGTGAGGAAGGAAGGTATAGTCTCTAGTTTGTCTCCTTTATGGCAACAGCATTACAGTTTCCGGTATTTTGCTTTGGAAGTGTGCTGTAATCTGTATGGGTGACCTGGCCTGCGTGGGGAGAGGAAGAGCTCACTGGTCTGACCAGCTCTGGACTCCTCCAGATTCCGAAATTTGGCTGTACTATGAGTGGTGGATGGGCTTATGTGCACATAATCAACAATCAAGATGCTTTCTTTCTGACTAGTGGCAACAAATTCATATTATGCTTCTGTTTTTGAACAGTAGCAAACAGTTATTCTAAAGCAAAACAGTGGATTTAATATCTGTCCATTTAAGGATTCTATTAAATGCTCTGGTTGGTCAGAAATTCTTAGAATCCTACAAAAACGTTTGAAGATTTGTCTGTCTGCCTTCCCTCCCTCAGCACTAATTTACCCCGTTATCCTGCACCTGCCTTCCCTACATTAACTGGATTTTTCCTCTGTTCTGTCCTATTATTCTACATGCACACTCTCCCTCTCTAGTTAAGAACTGAAAGGACAAGCAAGTTAAAGGTAACTGTCAAGTGAGTGTCACTGATTCACGCACCTTGTTGCCTGTACTCCTGTTTGGTTTTTGTTTTGAAGCATGCTCGCATTGTGGTTTGGAGACATGGGAAGTGTTTGGCATGAGTGCTTCAGTTCTTAGGGTACAGGATGTAAACATTGCAGATGGAGTGTTGGTTTTTTCAGGTCTGGATGTAATGATTCTTCAGGATTGTATTGTCAGCCTGGTGCTCATGAAGCATGCATCTCTGTATTGTCTTATGAAGAAGAAATGGCAAACTCTTAGGAAAGCAAAGCTACTTTTTAAAGCTTTTTTTTGTTTTGTCTTTAAAAGGCACATTGACTGCATTACATTAATGTATACAGATTGTTTTACTTTGTAATCTGCTCCAGAAGTCCTATGATATTTCTCTTCTTTGAGTAACTGATTATTAAGATCAGGTCTATGGGTTACTGAAGGTGTTCTGATTATTACACATGATCTGATTATGATCCGATGTACTGTCATGTTTGAGTGCTGGAAAGAAGGAAAAGAGCAATGCAGCTGGTGCTGAGTGGTGGAGGAAGAAGTTAGATTCTAAGAGAGGATCCAAAGACACAAAGAAATGGATGGATGCAGTTGTTCTTTGATTAAGACAATCAGAAAAATGCTGTGTTCCTAGCATGCATGGGCTGGGATTTTTCAGAAGCAGCTCTTTTTTGGGCAGCTCAAACAAAGAACCACAAATGTTGCTGCCTTTGCTGGGCATTTGAAATCATCGGTTACTTAAAAAAAAATCATCATTAATATATGCAGTTACTACCTTAAAAGCAAAAGGGTACCATGTAAAGGATAAATCTGCAGTTTAAACTGGAGTTCATAGTAGCTAATTAACCCAGTATCTCTGTTTTTCTCGTTTGTTTCTTTTTCTTCTTTCATGTCTCCCAAGTAGATGTCAGCCATTTCTCGATGCAGAGGTCAGTCACTTCTTTATGCAGCCTAGAAACTATCACTGAAGAGCCTGTTATTGCAAATGAAAGCCATCATGCCAGCCTCTTCTTTCCTCTGCCCATTACTCCTTACAGTGATTCTGAAGAAGGATCTATGTCTGACTATTCCACTGAATCTCAAACAAAAGGAAGCAACCCGTCGAACCGGCCTCCAGAACCTCTGCTCACTAGAGAACAAAGACCAAATTTGGCTGCAGAAGATCAAGTGCAGATAGCCACAAAAGCAGCTGACGTTAATGTATTAGTCCAAGACAGAGAGAGGACAAGCATGGCAGGACTTCTCAAAGAAGAAAATGGTTGGACGCAGGCATGCAGCGAAGCTGAAGATCAAGTTAATTTGGCAGCGCATCCTCAAAAAGCCTGGCTGGTGGTGGCAGAAGCTAAGAGTGCTGGCCAGCCTGCTGAAAACTGCCAGAAGCAGAAAGACCAAACAGGGCAGGTATTGAAAGACTTGAAAACCACTGCTGAATTGAAAAGCCAAAAACCTGGTGCAGCAGCTGTCCTGCAGCAAAACAATGTGATTAATGGCACACATCCAACTTCGTCTCCAGATATTTTCCAGAAAGCCCAGGCTGCACAGGCTCTACCTGTTTCTCAGACGAGCTCTTACATGTTAATAAGGAAGTCAAAGAGTGAAGGGCTGAAAAAGTCAGACTCCTCAGCTTTAATAAAAAATCCAAGTAGCCTATCTCCAGCAGCAGAAGTATACTTTGATGCTACTGTTAATGACCGGATCTGGAGCAAGCTAGATTGCAGCAGTCATCGTGACAGCATGTCTTCCTCTTCCAGCATGTCCTCCAACGACACTGTGATAGACCTCTCTCTACCTAATCTAGCTCGCAAAAGCCTTCCAGATCTTGGCATCCGTCATGAGAACTTAGAGCCCCTTGCCATGAGAAGGGGTATTCGCCCACGGTCTGCTACCACGTCAGGTAATGAAATGCCAATAGTGAGCAAGAGTAAATCCAATCCTAACCTGAGGTCTGACCAGCTGCCAGCGGATGAATTATGCCCCCGTCCTCTTGCAAGGAGTCCTCAGGATGCATTCTCATCCATTCCTAGGAGGCATACCTGGAGCAGGCTGTACATAGAAAGTCTCAGGCAATCTTCTAACAAATCCAAAGCACAGGAAAAGGTTGGGAATAACCAGGCAAAATCCAAGAGTCTTGGAGACCTTACCTCTGATGACATTGTGTGCACTTTTGAAAGCAAATACCGTAGCATCAGCAGGAGTTTTGTCACTCGATCAATGCGTGAGCAGCGCCGCTCTGCAGGCCTGAGAACCTCTGCCAAACCCCAGGATGAATTGACTGAGCAGCTGAAGAAGCTAACAGCCTTTCAGCAGGAAAACGATATAACTTCCCCCATCAGTCTTGATCCAACTGAATCTGAAGAGGAAGCAGAGAGCTTAGGGCTCCTTCGCAGGTCGTCATCTCGCAGTCAGAGCAGGGTGCGGTACATTGCCAACAGAGCCAAGCAAGCTCAGGAGAGACAGCGACTGCAGAGCCTGGGCCAGCTCAGTGGGAGTCCCATTGAAGAGAGAGGAAATCCAGAGGGAGCCTGCAGCGTTGCGAAAGCAGTCTGTATGGATATAGCTTCTCCTGCTGTGTTTACATCCCAGCCTAAGAACCAAACTGATTATAATACTGACACAGAAGTCTTCTTTATGCTGAAACTGTAATTCTGGGGGGCACTGAGTAAGGTGATGTTTACATTCAAAACAAAACATAGTGACCTGAGAGGCACAAAATATCCTCGTATGGCTTAGTGCTTCCTGGCCTTCCCTTGATGGTAAAGGTACTTGAGATCCTGACTCCAAAAGAATAGATGAGTGTTCGACTTGTCATCTGTCTGTGGAATTCGATCAACCAAGAGAAATCAGAGACATATTTTTACAGTCTTAATGATCTGACCTCCTTTTTTATTACACTTTCTTCCAGCCTCAAATCTGGCCTCCTTTGTGTGTGACCACTTCTTTGCACTTGCAAATTGCTCTGTGCAAAACTGTTGCTCCGTATTACTTTCATTAATTGCTTTGTCTAGCAGTTAAACATCAGTGATAACAGCTAAACATCAGTTAGTAACAGCTAATGTTACTCTTATTAATTGTGTATCCATGAAAGGAGGCTGGATTTGAAATCACGCACCTTGTTCTGGTGTTTTCTTGAAGAGCTGGAGGCATCTGGGAAACAGTCAAAATTGCAGTGGAATTCTTTCCTTAATTAATACTGTAGTAGATGAAGTCCACCTTTTATCATGGACTCGTTTATTTCAATGAAAATCCATATTGTCGCTCTCTTTGAAGAAAGAAAATCTGTTGCCATGTTCCAAAGGAATGCTTTTTTTTAAACCAAGCTTGTTTATATATATATATATATATATACACATATAAATATATGTATGCATCCGTGTGTATGCAGGTATGTGTCTGCTTGTATGTGTACACATGCACACACCTGAACTGAACTGTGACTGTTTCTTGTCTCAAAACATCTGTGGGAATGAGATGAGAAGGGGGAATTGGTCAAAAAAGACAGGAAACATCTTCTGGCACTGATTAGAAATGACTAAAAGCACACCGATCTTCTCTTGAAAGCAGAACCATCCCTCCTTTACGGTATTTTAACGATGCTGCTGTACATAGCACTTTTTGGATGAATTTTACTACTTCTGTATTGCACTGCCATGCAAAATTTTCAATGATATGTTTTAAAATATATATATTTAATTTTTCTAGATGGACATATTTGGAGTTATATAGCAAGCTAAACAGAAAAACCATTTTTCCTCCCCATTTTTTTTTACTTTTTTTTAAGGCGTTTCCTCCATCCCATCTCCCCCCTCCAAAGTCATTTATTATAGATGTATTTTATCAGTGATGGAGAAGATTGTTTACTGAGATGCATTTTAAAGAGAAACAGAGGTTTAATTTTATTTTCAAGCTGCATAGAGTCCCTATTATTGAGAAAATATTTTGCTTTTGTTTATAATGATTCTTCTGTGTATACTGCAAAATCTAAGAATTTGTTTGTAAAGCCACCTTGTACTACTAAAATAAACATATTTAATCTTCCAGCTGACTGTTTAGCTGTAACGTAACACTTCTTTAATGCCCTCGTAACATTGAATTTTACTCTTTTTTCAGAATGATTCCCATTTCAGATCCTGCTCAGGTTTTCTCTGGCGCACCAAAACGCATGCAGGTATTGGTAGAGAGTGGCATTCTGATGTGTGATACACAGCATGCGGATAACTCTGAGCCAGTGTTGGCAGCCAGTGGTGACTGCTTGGATGGAAATTCTTGGGGGAGCCATGGAATTTGTGGCCAAACAGGCGCTATCCAAGGACCCAATCTATTCTGAGACACCCAAGGAAGTGAATGTGATATAGAACAGTACAAAGATAAACTACAGATTTTTCATGTAAGGTAGATAGACCTATTTCATCGCTGAGGTTGTTTAAAATCTGACTGAAAATACTTACCTCATTCAAAAGATCTCCTCCTGTCCCAGCAAAGCGCACAGTGAAAATGTGCAGTACTTTGTCCATGCCCTCACCTGGAAGGGTCCTCAGTTCACGTGTGGGAAGCAGAGCTAGAAAGGAGTTCTTGGCCTTTGGTCACAAACATTTCAACTCTGAGATGTCAAAAGGTGCAGCTAACTATGGCTGATGATTTCAGCACAACAGGGAGGTTGGGGCTGAGTAAAATTCTCTGATGAAATATTTTAAAATGATCTTCAGTGTGCTTTGTCTGAACACGCTCCTGCAGTTTTCCATCCTGGCTCTGATCTTCATTTCTTGTCTTCCTAATTTGGATGAGAGGCCCTTGAGGTTTGTGCAACAAAGGTTTGGAATATGCACTGAAGTACATCTACAATATCTTTGCAGTCTCTGAAGAAAAAAAAAGGTAAATCATCAGCAGAATGTGTGATCTGCCAAGATCAGCCCTGCATTGTATCTTAAAACAAAGTGAATTTCATTAACATTCTTTAGACGAGAAAGTCAGCCTGTAATACTTCAGTTATGGGCTGAAGAGCTGCAGGGAGTTGCTGCTTTTTTTATCTTTAAAGCAAGAAAGTACATGCAGATTGACAGCTTTGGAAAGTTAATGTGTGAAAGGTCTGTCTGTGTCTTTTCAAAGGCCAAGATCCCCAATCCTTGTTTATCTTGTATTGATTAAGCAATACTTGTTAAACTGATGCACCTTGCAGCAGACAGTATCATGCAACACTTCAGAGTACCTTTCTTTGTTCACATTGTTACAGAGCAGCCATTGGATTTACCTTCCAAGGGTGCATGTCAGTTTTGTCCTCCTGTTTGCAAATCAGTACCAACTGCCTTGCCAACTTGTTCTGTTGCACTGCATAAGACTATTAATGATGTGTCCGTGTATTCATATGGATGGGATTTATTCTGTGGTACCTACACTGCTGAGCAGCAGGAATTTACTTAGCAGTTTTGTTCTTCATCCTTTCTGCTTCGGTGTAGTTTTGCTCTGAAGAATAATTACTACAGTGATAATCTGACCACTCAATTTATTCTATTTCCAATTTTTAGTGTTTGATTAACAAAAGGAAAAGATTAATGCTGATTGTGGTATCACAGTTAGGCTTTTAAGTGGATATATCTTTTAGGTTTGGGAGAGGGTTTTTCTTGTTGTCTTGCTCCCTACCCCCCCCCACCCCCCCAACAACCACAAACTTGAGAGCTTTAAGCAAAACTGCTTTAGATTCTGTTTGGTTTTTTTCCCTACATGAACTGGAACAATAGTGGAGGTCTCAACATCAAGCTGGTGAAAGAGAATTTAGAGAGAAGGGCAGCATACATAGGGAGGTCCAACTACTGTGTGAGAACACTTGCTTGGCTCTATCTCAGCCACAGCTGCAGGTAAGAACTCAGTGAAGTGTGCATAGCAAGCACACAGTTCTTCTTAATGGGTTTTTAATGCCAAAGTATTTGATCCTCATAATCTTATTTTGAAGGCAACAGTAATGATCATAACTCTGTCTAGAGAAGGCCCATTTTGTATCTGTTCCTGCTGGCATGTAGAATAACAGCAGCCATCTTCCCTCATCCCGAGCTCTCCCTGTGAGGTAGCAGACTTGTCCCAAACGTTTTTCAGTGTCAGTTTAGGAGCCCAAACAGCACGTGGTTGCCCTTGGTGTTTATGGTCTGGATTCCTCCAGCTTGGCGTTGAGGATCACTGATGATGAACAATTGATTGTATCTGTAAAAACTCATTTTGACAGAGCTGAGATGTTTACAGCTGCTTGTAGCTGAGCTTATTAGTGGCTTAGCCCTCATTAGCTGCCAGCTGTGAAAAATCGCATACCATAATGTGCATCTTGCTAAAGCCTAGCAAAATATTCATGAGAAGCAGCTGGGAGCCTTAACTGGTCTGATTTTTGTTAACCTCCCTCTAAGTGCAAAGCTTTGCCCCAATCTCCGGAGTGTGGCTGCCACATAAAAAAGTGAAAAATAAATCATGAGCCAATTACCAAAGCTTGGACCTGGAACGGAGCTGTAAGCAGTTCAGAGCTTCTGAGAGAAATCCGAGCTGAATGGATCTCTTGGTATCTTCCTGGTCTTGTCCTTTAGAAAGCTGTGCTTATCACTGATAGTGCACATCAGCATCGTGCCGTGATTCATGTTGTAAGAATGATGTGCACCGTTTGGAGTCTGAAGTGCAGTAAAAGAAATCATGGAGCTCCCCTGCGCTGCAGTGCACTATGAGTCCCACCCTTCCACTTTGGCATCACCAAATGCGTTACTGTGAGCATTTTTTAAATTGAAATGTAAGCAAATTTTGGCTGTTGAAGACAAGGTGAGCCGATGTTTAATGATTGATGAACTCAGTGGCACATATAGGAAGGGCTTAAGGAGGAAGGTGCAAGCTGCCCGAGGCGTTTCCATCTTGAACAGGGCTTAACGTCAAGTAAGTGTGAAATAACTTTTTCTTACTCAAGAGCGGACACGTTCCAACTCCCCTGCAGGATGTGTTGTAATGTTTTACTCTGCTGAATTCCTGTGAAAGCATCCTTTGTAATTTCAGAGCCTTGATGCTGTATTTATAAATGACCTGGCCCAACAGAGTCAGCCGCTTGGCAGGGTTGTATTGTAGCTCACTTCTGAAGTGGAGCTTGTAAATGGAAGGACGAAGGGGTCGGGAATTTCACGTCTGTGTACACAGTTCTGTACAACCCAGAGTTTGTGGTTTACCTTGAAGCTCAGGCCTTCCTTCAGCATTCTGGGATGTGAGGAAATACTAGCTGTATGTGACTGGTCTGTGAGGGTTCTGATCTTGTACCTGAATCCCCCAACTGATCTGAGACAGTCACAGAGCGGAGAAAGCCTTCAGCTTGCAGCAGCAGCAGACAGGGGAGATCGGCACAGCTGAATAGGGCGCAGTGCTGCAGAAAGCAAGCTTTCAGAGGACCACACAGCAGGCCACGCAGAGGCATTTGTATTTTCTGAGTCTCAGTGTAGTACTGAGCCGCTGGAATGACCTGCTTCCAAACTTCTTTTTGCTGGGGTGCTCCCCTTCCTCTTTCCCAAGGCAAGGCGCCCCCGGAGCCTGCGCTGCCGGCTGGCACGTCCTTCCCGCAGCAGCCCCGCGCCTGGCTCCTCCCGCCGCCCTTATAACAGCGTGGATGCAGCGAGCGTTCCCGTTCCAGCAGTTCCATTTGCCTGCTCATCGACCTGCTGCTGGGACCCAGTCAGACAGACCAAGCTAGGAGAGGCTGAAGGAATTGCTGTAAGTGAGATGCTGCCTTCAATCACTGCTGAGCTTGTAGCTGGCAAAGATTGAAGCTTGCGTGCAACAGGCTGTCTCCTTTTTAGCTGATGGCTGTTCATCTTTTCCACTGCTCGGTTTAATACTTATGCCCCCCTTTAGCACTATGTGCAGAAGAGTGGTCGAGGAGTAACGTTGTCTTTTTTTCTTCACGTTTTGAAAGACTCAGAAGTTTCTAGAGCCAATTCTAGCAAAGTAACATCTTAAATCCTTACTTTGTTTTGCTGTAAAACTTGAGGGAATTCAGTACTTCGTTAGGTAGATGGTGAAGGGATGTTTCAGTGGTACATTTAAGCAGTAGCTGAGCAGCTCTTGCAGGCTGGAAGGCACTGAAGTCATCTGTCCTCCCATTATTCTCACTGTAGCTGGTTCTGTTTATCCTTAAATTATCTCAGCACTAACACAGAGTTAAGGAAGTGTATTTGCCTTTGCAAAAATGCTCTTTTTGCACAAATTTACACTTGTTTTTTCAGACAGACAGCAGCCAGTGTGGTAACAACTCTTTGATTTGTATTACCAGCTCAGAATAACTTTCTTTAAAGGAGAACACTTGAAATAAAGATCAGTTTATAGTACATACTCAATCAGAATGAAAAAGTAGCAATAATTTACTGGTGAAATTTACCAGAAAGCAAAACAGAACAGCTGTTCCTGCTGCTTTTTCCTCTGCAACCCAAAAAAGGGAAATTTAGCATTTTGCTTTTATGGCTCTGAAATAAGGACCTCCTGAAAAGCCTCCTGATTGTCCATGCCTGCGCACTGACCCTGGCACCTGAGGAGACATTGCCTGTCCTCTGTGGGGAGCTGGCTGGGAAAGATGTAGTGCAACAGTCAGTGGATACATCCACTTCATATGTTCATCACATCACTTTTTCTGCACTAAAGTGTTCCCTTCTCTTCTTTAATGTTTGTTCTGTTTGGTCTCAGATGTGACCCGGAGACCCTTGTTTGAACTGGGACTCTTCAGAATTGAGATACAGAAAATCCAGGATGTGCTGATTTAACTCAGCACTGAGGAATCATAAAACCAGTATTAATGACTTTCCCTTAACCTCAACAGGAAGTTTCCTCTGAACAGTTACTATTTCTGCTGCAATGGACAAAGGACTTCACTTTATGTTCTGTGTGGTTACAACTGTGCTGCTCCTGAGAGAATCGAGCCAGACAGGTGAGAATATTTGGCCAGAAATGCTAGCTGCATTCAAATCTGGTTTCGTTCTTTGCAGTTCATTAATGCTTATTTGGTGGTAGCAGGAGGTTGCTTCAGGTTACATATACGTCAGTCTTTAGCTTTAGTGACAGTGGTCAGTTTCTCTCGTACTCTTATCCCGAGTGTCCCGGTGTGCTCCAGAACTGTCATCCACTGACCTCTTGGTTCGGCCATCCCTCGTGGTCACAAGCTGCATAAAGGGAAATGTGGACAGAGGGTGCCAAGGCAGGGTTACTAACCTAGACAGAGGGGGGACAGGGTAGAAAAGTGGGGCTGAGGAGGCCGGTGCTGGTTTATCTGTGCTAAAAGCTTTTTGCTTTTGCTGTGGTTGCTGATTTTTCAACTACAGTAGTTTCCTGCAGCAGCAAACTTTGGGGGCAAGAGTGGAGGGATGAGACCCTTTGTGGTATGTTTGTGTAAACTCTCACAATGAGGACTTGGCTTCTGAGAAGTGTCACTGCCGTGAACTTGGAGTTAATGCTGCAGCTCGGTTACTTATGGCCCTTTCAGGAGTTCCTACAATGGGGCTTTGAACAGCTGCATCCAGTGCCGCTGTGGGGGAGCTGAAGCCCTCAGTACAGACTGTTTTCTTCCAAGAAACCCTAGCAGGTCTTCAAAAAAGGAGCCTCAAACAGCTTTCACTGGCTCTAATGAGTTTCTGAAGAGAGACAAGAGAACTCCTTTGTGAAGATTTCCAGCTCCCATGGAGAACTGTGGAGGAGAGGGAAAAAGCAGGTTTTGTTTTAACAGTAATGTAGAGTTCAGCACAAGACAAGAAAATGCAAATCCAAAGAATGAATAATACATAATGAATGAATACGTTGTTATATTTAATGAGAAACTCACAGATTTTGCTTGGAAGAGTAAAAGCACTCTAATTTCTTTGTTTTGTCTTGGGTTTTTTTTGGCTTTTGCACCAGGGAGCAATAATGTTGCACGTTCTAGAGAAGAAACCATCCTGGGTAGCTCATAAGCTATACATTGACTCAGTTGTGTTTTTAATTCTGCACCTCAGTTATTACAGTTCAGATCTTCTGCAGATCTGGGGAGTTGAGGTATTCTGGGTGTTATGATAAAGGAAGCTGTGGATCAAATAATTCAACGGATTTTGTTGAGAGCTGCACATCGGAGCACAGAGTAGAGCCAAAAGCTTAATTAATCTCATTAAGAATACTTTTACAAGTGGATTTTTACTGAAGAGGAAACGGACACAAGGAGGAGAGGTAATACAGAACGACAGATCAATAGCAGATCTGGTGACAGGCTCAGGTGTTCTGCAGTGAATTGTCACAGGAATGAAAAGTCAGAGCTCTTGTAATTCTGGGGGAGAAAGCACTTGGATGAGGCAGAAAGGATTTCTGCCCCAGTGGTTGCAAGATGGTCTCCTTTGTCTGCTTTGACAATGGGAGCCTATTAAGAAACCCTTTTGTCTTGGAATTCAATGCTGATGAACTTCAGGTTGTTTGCGGGGCTTTTCCTTAGGCGTACAGTCGGGCGTTGGCAGGAGCTGGGGGGGAATCTCGGTCGTGTGAAGCAGCAGGACTGCTGGCTTCTGACTGATCAGGAAGGGCGATTCTGCAGGATCTGTTTTTCAATGTGTGAGTGATAACAATAAAGCTAGAATTAGAAACTTCTGCAGCCTGAATCTGTGTGTACTTCTGCCTCTGTTTGCTTGACATTAATACTGTGCTGTGAACAAGGAAACAAACTTCAAAAAATTGCTACAGGTCAGTCTGTACTATGAACTTCTGAGCCAAGGATGCTCGTTCTGTTTATGTGAGTGAAATGAGTTTACAAAAGTTCACTTTTAAGGAACTGTAAACATAAACCCTGCAAGGAGTTGATTTTGGTGCTTTTTTTTCAGGAGCAATGAGGAATGATGATGCTATGATTAAGGTATGTTTAAGTTCATTGGTGCAGAGCTACCAATAAAGCCATATGTACAAAAGCTCTTGGATATTAATAGATGAGTTCGCAGCCTGCAATGTGTTTAATCTGTGAAGACAGCTTTAGTAGCAAAAACGTGAACTGTTCTGAAGTATTGGTGACCAGAAAGCATCTTCAGGTATATGACTGTAAGGCTGGAAGATGCATTCTTGAATTTGGTGTTCCATGTGAAAGTGAATTCATGTTTCCCCTTCATCTCAGGTTTCCTACTGTTTTGTCTCCAGGAATTGCTCTCTAATGAAGCCTTAATTGGCTGCCAGCTGTTTTGTCAGCAGCATAAATTGCTCTCTCTTTGGAAGACTGTATGCACTTTGTACCTGAAGAATTGTGACAACATTTAATGTGATTTTTATTTGTGTGTTGACAACGTGCAATAAAGTGAAATGCTTTTGATTGATTAATTACTGTCCTGGAACACACACACACGTTATAATGTAAATCCCAGGTAAGTGGGGAAATCCAATTATTTTTCCTTTATTTTTTTTGTTTGTAGGCCAATGACTTGAGGGGGCCAGGAGAGAATCTTCCAGCTTTGACTGTCACAACAATCTTGGTAAGGCAGTAACGAAGCACTGTAGCTGGGAGGTGGCTGGAGCTACACCTTGCCTTTTTTTGACGCTGATATCCGTGTTCATCACAGCATTTTTCAAGTGTTGTCACAGGGGTGTAGAGCTGAAAGCTGTTTCAGCCTTTTCGTTCTGTTATGCTTTGTCTGAGAGTTCCGTTACCTGTCAGTTGTTTTTATCCTGAAGTGGAAATATGTAAAGATCATGTGGGCAAGGATTAAAAACAGGTTATTAAAAATAAAGAATAAAGAAAATGCAGCGCCACCAGTACTGGACAAGCAGGTTCATTCAGAAGAATGTGCATCAATGCAGTGTCTGATTCTGCTGTCGGGTCCTGCACCAGTGGATGGCCCTCAGCTGATGTTTCGATGGGCCAGATGAAATGTATTTGGACTATTAGACTGAGAAGAGATTATCACTTGCTTCTGTGGTCCACACAGCTTGCAAAATCCAGCTGCCTTGCTGTAGTCTTTGACTAGTGGTGGCACGTGGCTCCTGTGATCTTCTTTCAGGTTTGGAAACGTCTTCCTGATAATGTGAGCAGAGATCTTCGGGGAGGGTTTAAAAAGAAAAAATAATTCACAGTCAGTCACAGCGCAGACTGTGGTGGCATGTGATTGTATTTCCCTGTTTATGCAGGAAGATCCCTACGTCATGGTGAGAAGTGCAGAGCTGGAGGGATACTGCATTGATTTGCTGAAAGCACTTGCTTCAATGCTTCACTTCAGCTATAAGGTGAAGGTGGTGGGAGATGGGAAGTATGGCGCCATCTCTTCCAATGGGAGCTGGACAGGGATGATTGGAGAGATTCTGAGACAGGTAATTTTCACTTTATGTTTGAGAAACCGCAGCATTAACAAGGAAAGAAGCCCAGGAGCTGTGCTGACATGGCTACTGGCCATGTATGTATCTGTCCACTCAGCCTGGGAAGCATTCTGTTTGAGTGATAGAAGTCTTCAGGTAGGTGGGATGATTGGTTGTATTTTAACTTCTTCTTACAGGAAGCAGACATTGCAGTGGCTCCCTTGACAGTCACATCAGCAAGGGAAGAGGTGGTCTCCTTCACTACGCCATTCCTGCAGACTGGGATTGGAATCTTGCTTCGAAAGGACACCACCTCTCACGAGATGTCTTTCTTCCACTTCCTGGCTCCATTCAGTAAGGAGACCTGGACTGGCCTCCTATTTGCTTATGTGCTGACGTGTGTCTGCCTCTTCCTTGTTGCCAGGTATAAATGTGTTTTACAGGTTTTGCTCAAGTCAGCTGCTTTCCCAGCTATGGAAAGAGCTTTACTTTTAAGAAAGTACCAGGGTGCATTTTGCTTTGAGGAGCTTTCTGTACAAATCTAGAACCAAAGCTAATAAAGCTTAATGGCAGATTAAGAGTAGGATCTCCCAGTGAAAATCACCGTATCTCTTGATGTGGATTATCCACTGTTGTCAAAAGGACTCCGTGTTTGTGTTTCAGCCTTTTAGTTCTCACCTTTTTCGGAGTTGTTTTTCACTCTGACCCTATTGCTGTGCGCAGCCCTTTCTCCTGGGGTGTTTTCATGCGCTCAATCCTACACTGACTTTTGTGGATGAAATTCTTTCCCATCCCTCCTTTTCCCAGGACATTCAGCTTTCTCCTCCTCTCTTCATGAGGCTGCACTAAGGCTCTCTGCATTTGCAATTTTGAACAAAAGTTCAATTGCTGCTTTTCTTCTTTTAGGCACAGTTGTTTGTAGATTAGGATTTGCTCCCAGGAGCAGCCTTCATCTGATACTAAAGAATAGAGCCATTGCTGCCCCTTAGGCAGTAATGCCCCAGGGAGACTAGATTATGCAATGGTTCAAGAAGGTGGCTGGCAAACCTACAGAGAAGCCTCCTGAGCCTTCAGTGTAGCAAAATACTTGAGGAATTGACCAGGAGCATTTTTGTCTACTAGATAAACTGGGCTCCAGGTAAAGGAGGACCTCCGATGGAAAGATAGGGCATTTCCAGGCTGTCTGCACTGCTGCACATCATGCTGCAGGACTGTTCTTTCTTGAATGTCTGGTGTCATCCTGTTATTTCCTCATAGGCTGAGCCCTTGTGAATGGAATGAGCCAAAGAAGGAAGAGAATCACTTCACCTTCTTAAACAGCCTCTGGTTTGGAGCAGGAGCACTCACATTGCAAGGTGAGCTGGGAGGAGCTGATTGCATATCCAGCTGTCTGTAAGAGTGCTGTGCTGTACTGTATGGTTAGGGTGCTGAGGGAAAAGATGTTAAAATAGGGACACTTGGCAGTGCTAAAACTCAGAGATGTGTTGATTAGGGACTTGTTGTGCAGGTGGCTGGCTTCAGCTGAGCGCTGCGTGTTTTCTGCTGTAACACTTGCTCCAGGGCTAAACAATGCACTTAGGTTTTGTAGAGTGGAGTCTTTTTTGGCCAGTAGTATTGCTTCAGCTCTGCACAGCATGCAGCATTGATGCTGTTCAAACCAGCCACAGAGGGCTTTTCAGGCCTGTGTGTTCCTAAAGTAGCTGCAGAGCAGCTTTTGCAGTTTGGCTTTTATTTAAAAAGTCTCGTGCTGGCTTAAACTCAGGCTCTCTCACCGCCCATACTTTCTGTCGCCTCCTCTGGTCTCGCAGGTGCCACCCCTCGGCCCAAGGCGTTCTCTGTGCGGGTCATCGCTGCCATCTGGTGGCTCTTCACCATAGCTTTGTTGGCTGCTTACATCGCCAACTTCACTGCGCTGCTGAGCTCCGGCAGTGAGCAGCTCCCGATCCAGACTTTTGAAGATCTTGTGAAGCAAAGAAAGCTTGAGTTTGGGACGCTGGATGGCTCCTCCACCTTCTACTTCTTCAAGGTGCAGAAAATTTAACTCTGCACATACATGCCTGCCTTAGAACTCCTAAAGTGCAGTCAAGCTGTCTGGCTCACACTGGGTCTTACACCACCTTCTCTGTAGACTCTGTCAGTTCTCTTGTTGTACTTTACCATGATTGGTATATGTTGTTTTCTTATCTCTTCTTTCACCTTTTCTCCGAGAGAAAAGCATGCAGAAGATTGTGTTTTAATTGTGTATCCTCTCTTAAGACAGTGGTGCTAGTCTTCAGGGGTTATTCTTGCGTACCTTTACCATAGGGTGCTAGAGAGATGATAATTTTAATTGCAGAGGGCTCAAAGGTAAATAGTTTAGGTACTCATATTTAGTTTTTTTCAGTCACCACATACAGGCAAATGTTTTTCTGGATAATTGTTTCACACGTCGCTTTTACCTCTTGAATTCTGGGTTGCAGAACTCCAAGAATCCCATCCATCAGATGATCTATGAATACATGGACAAGAGACGAGACCGCGTTTTAGTCAAAACCTACCAGGAAGCCGTTCAGCGCGTGATGGAATCCAATTACGCCTTCATTGGCGAATCGATCTCCCAAGACCTTGCAGCTGCCAGGCACTGCAATCTGATCAGAGCCCCTGAAGTTATTGGAGCCAGAGGATTTGGCATTGCCACTGCCCAGGGTTAGTCTGGGTGTATGACTGGGTGTAGTTACTGTGTATGACTTCTGTCCCACTTCTCCACTTGGATTTCGAGGGTTTGAAGTAGCCTGTTAGAGCAAAGAGCCTGGCACAGCTAAATCCTGAAACTCAGAGACATTTTCTATGTACTAAGACTAATAATCCACTATGAACAACTCGTTAGCCCAGCTATCCAACGTTTTCATTCAGTGGATGTTATCACTAGTGCTTGCTCTTATTTTGAGCTGCAGATTTCAAAAATTCCCACTGCCAGTGATGCCAGTTCTTTCTTTGTTTGTTCTTTTCCCCTGCCCTGTGGTACCAAGAATGCAGAACTCTTAATCAAATTTGTTCTCTTGTAAGCATGACTGATAGTATTTTTCAAAGAAAGACCCTTCGCACTGTCACTATTGTGTCAGTGGATGGGATAGGAATGGTTGTTATTGAGTTATCTAAGAAAGCACTCCGATTATTTTGCTGCGCTCTGCAAAGACCGTTTGAAAGTTGGGCAGCAGCACCCAGCTAACCCTGCTTTGTCAGGCAGTAGCAGGTTGATTAAAAATGTTAGTGTCTGTGATCTCTCTTACATGCTTTTCTCTTTCATTCCGCTGCTGCCAGCGTCGCCATGGACTAAGAAGCTATCAGTTGCTGTCCTCAAACTGCGTGAATCGGGTGATCTTGACTACCTGCGTAACAAGTGGTGGGAGTCCAGCTGCCTTCACAAAAGTAGAGAGAGATGGAGTCCTCTGCAGCCCCAAGCTCTGGGTGGGCTCTTCCTTACTCTTGCAATTGGCCTTGCATTAGGAGTGATCGCAGCTATGGTGGAGCTGTCAAATAAGAGCAGACACGCTGCTGGACATGTCAAGGTGGGTGACTGTCATCAGCTGTCTTCCTCTTGGGATCCCTCCCATTTAGTGTGGGCATCAGTGCTCCACGGGGCAGAATGCTGGCTTTCTTACCATGGCAATCTTGTTTGTCTAAGGAAAGAAATGTAATGGGGTGGGAAAACAGATGCTATGGATTTACTCTTTAAAATCTATTTTAAATGTTGTTGCTTGGGCTATGTGACAGTTATGCAGCCTGAGCAATATAAAGATTTTAAAAAGCTTAAAATATTGAATAGAAACATTTACTGTAATGCAGACAGACTGCAATCCAATACTTGTGTGTACAGAGGACAGTAAATCATCAGTAACAAGTTTATTCTCAAGTATGGCTATTCTCAAGTCATTTGACAAGCAGGAAAACACGTATAAATAAAACTGCACTAGAATTTGAATGTGTATTTTGGTGTTCTTGTTCTCCATCCACTGCAGTGAAAGTCTAGTGAACATTTAAAAGCTGGATTCTACCAGACAGAAAAACGTATCCCCTTGTTTCTTCCCCTCTTCTTTTCCAGAAATCCTGTTGCTCCATTTTCACAGAAGAAATGTGCACCCGTCTACGTATCAAAGAAAATACAAGACAAACCCAGGAGACTTCAGGGAGGGCTAATGCTTAGAAAAACTCTTAAGGAATGGGCATGTATTAGGGTTCTACCATACGTATGTCATAGGAGCTGCATCACTGTAGAAAGGTATTTTTCTGCAAGACTAGAGTGTTAGTGTCCTAATTACAAACACGCAGTACTTCTGGACTGATGCTGGAGCTGGTTATAGAAGAAAACCAAGCAGCCTGGAGCAATTTAAATTGATAGAGGGAGAGTGCAACTGCTAAAATCAAGGGAGGTTAAGATGGGGGATCACACCTATGTTTAATTTAGAAGTTTACTGTGTAAGTGCACGAATGCCTGCAGGAGTAAGTGACTTGGGATAGTTAATATGAAGCCTCTGCATACTAATTATAGAATGAGCTGCAATCTTGAAAATTAAAGCTTTCGTCTGACTCTTCTAATCAAGAATAACTGCTTCTTAAGATTTTAATTACAAATAGACTGTACTTTTGCCCTCTTCTAGGCAAATGATAGCGATCACTGTGAAGGTCATTTCTGAATCAGAAAGGACGTTACTGATGCATCCATCCCAATCATGCAGGATTTAACTGTATTCTACACAGGGGCCTAAAATCTGAGAAAGGGAAGCCTGGCAGTTAAGCAGCTAGATTTAAGAAATGCCTGCTTTCCATCAGACACGTTTCCTTGTTTAGCTACAGAGGACAGCCTGCCCTAGTTAACCTGACTGGGAAGTATTCAGGAATAAGATTCATACTTAAAATCCAAGAGCAGTAGAACATGAACACAGGCAAATGAATTAAAGAAAGTACAAATTCAGTGAGTAATGGGCATGTTTTGTTATTGTCTTGCTGTCAGAGAAGAATCTTTGAACTTCATGGGGAGCAGTTACTTCAGTTACATATTAAACAGTTTTCTAATTAAGCTGCTTTTCATTTCAGAGGTGGAATGGCTGATGCATGCACATTGTTTTGCAAATTCATGGTTACATCACTGCATTTACTGCACATCTGACAGAGCAGGGCGCAAACTCAGTTACTTAGAAGTGGTATTAACTGCACTGCATGAACAGAGATTATTACTAACTCCTGTCTGTTCCAGCATTAAATAACTGAAGGAAACAAATTAATTAACACGTCTGTGACAGGGGTAGAGCTGGTTGTTCCTGAATAAAGTGTTACAGATTCACTTTGAATGCAATGTAGACTTAAACTTCTGATTACTGCTAAGTAATTTAGAACGGGTGCAGCTTGCCCCCCCCCCAGATTGTTAATAACAGTGGAAGCAGTAGGAGTGAAGAGTTCTTTAACTGTTGGGAGTGCTGTTCAGTTATCTACTGTGTGCTCTCACATCATGACAGTTCTGTTTTAAATGCAGCTGAAACGAAGTTCGTTAGACTAGGAGGCGGATCAGTCCTTCAACCAAATTAACTGCAAAGAGCATGAGACTGTTTGGTAAGTTTAAAAGCTGACGTGGAAAAATACAATGTCAGATTCACGTAGCACTTCAAAAACTATTTGGTATGTGCCATGTCATTGCTGGCAGAGTAGGCAGAGATGTATAAAAAAAGGTTTCATTGACATTTAAATATATTTCTATATGAATGTCTCACAGAACAAAAAAATAAACTCTTTTCATCACAAATACTGCATCATTAAAATAAACACTTACCAAAATAAACAATGAGTGATATACATATATATATTTGAGTGTGTATACTATAGAGTGAATCATATTGTTGCTTTTTAAGTCACAAAAGCACAATATAAATATGGAATTTCCTGTGACCTCTTTTCCCTGTTGTAATAAAAATACATTCTTTACAGTTAAAGTAAAACTAGTGCAAGTCCATTCTGCTGCTCCTGTTCACCCAGTTGGCCAGATCTGTATCATTTACATGGCACTTCATACTTGAAAATGACACTGAATATTTTCCCTCCAAGGCGATCGGCAAGCCAGGAGTTTTTGATAACAGCAAGCTTGAGGCTCTCACACTTCAAAGCTGCGTAGTAATTGGTGTGGATGGCACGGCCCATGCCTTCAATGATAACCAGGTCTGTCTTCCGTTCTCTGACCAGCACAGCCAGACCTTTATCCAGGCGGCTGAAATGAGAGGAATGACTTAGAAACAGTCACCCTTAAACGTGCTACAGCTGAAAAGCAGATGTTCTAAAGGCTTTGTCATTCACAATGTGGCAGAGTATGGAACTACTGATGCCAATAAGCAATAGCACCTTAATCAAAATAAATGGGATGAAAATATAGCTTTAAAAGCTTCAGTAAATGTGTGCACAATTGGAATTTGAGAAAACACAGGTCGAGTTCTGTGTCCAGGAGAGAAACGTAGTTAAAAATAGTTAACAACGTGAAATGCTTCTTACAGTCAAGTGCATTACTGACAACATGTAACTGCTGAACACCAGAATGATAAGCCAGCTGTAGAGCACCTAGCAAGGCTCCATCAGTATCACAAGTCTGTAAAGCAGACTGAGCGACTCAGCCATTTTTGAAGGGTGGCCGAGGTACTTCAGAACACATCCGAAGCCTCAGCCATCCTTCATTTGACAAAGACAAATGCCACATTTGCCATTATACCTCAGATCTAAACAAGGAGAACTGGAACCCGTCTGGACCAACAGCAGCTTCTCTTCCTTCAGTGCAGATCTTTAATTAAAAACAGGAACAAACAGAAAGTTACAGTCAGGTAAATAGGGCCAGAAAGAATATCTAAGCATTCTTTGCAAAGGCTTCTCTTCCTGCTAGGAAATCACCCAGAAGCACACTTCCATGAGCAGCAGGTTACCGAGTCAGCTACCTGTCCTCTGCAGGAAACAGGCTGGAAGTGACATATATTTCCCTCTACTCTTTTTTAACAAATAAAATACAACATTTTAGTAGCTTGAGTCCTTGTCAGGGATCACACTGACAAGAAACTGATACATGCACTATTAAATATAATTAAGAACTGCTTTCTACATTTTTTGTCGTAATTGAAGTGAATCATCCTCTGTGCCTTACTTCTAGTTGCAGATTTCAGGCAGTAAATAAATAAGGAGCTACATACGTAATGAGGAACTTGCTTCTTCCCTCTGTGCTTTTTAAGATAGGTAATGAAGACTGGTTACATGCTTACTGAATGACTGCATCCATCGCTGCTATCCGTTCAGCAACAATCAGGGATTCGCTGTAGGTGACATCATTTAGGGCAGGGCCAGAGTTACAAGCCAATATAACCTGAGGCAAAGATGTCAAAATAGTTCACTGATTAACACAGTCCATATATGGTGCTAGAGCTGCTTGTTTGTTTGAAGAGTGCCTTTGTCTGGCTTATTATAAGAGAAGAATCAAGAGAAGAGAAAGCCCGGAGGCCTGGTCCTTATTTTCCCCTCAAACTAGCCAACTGCTCCAGGTGTTCTGACATTACAGATCCTTGATCAGAAAGCTTAGCTCTGACCCAACCCCCACTCTGCTTTGCAGTATACTTAGACCTCAGACTTCCAGGAATTTAGGGACAAGCTCATTGCCTCAAATTGGATCGTTCCCAATTCAGGTGCTAAGAGCTAGTCTCATAAAGTGCACTGCTAGGAGGCATTTAACAAACCTTTCACCAGTTACAAAAGCTCCATTATATATTATTAGCTGTACAATGAAAACGACTTACCTCTGTTCCTCTAGAAAGAAGCTCTCTAACAAAAGGAAAGACGCCTAAAATTATGTCTATTCCACTGTTATCTGCGAAAATTAAGGCACATTTATGAGGGGGACCCTCCTGCAAGAGAAAACCAGTGCATTTAGGATTGAGCTCACAGTTCATTTCGCTGACTAGTTTGTATTATTTAGAAACACTGATTTCAAGACCAGAGATTTTATACCCCTGTATTTATCTAGTAGCAGCACAGCTCATCAAAACTTCACCTGCCCTTATTTTAAGTGAAATCAGGGTCTCTAACTTTGCACAATTATCTAAAACTGTTTATAGCTGCTTCACTTGAGAGCACTTTTTCAAACTCCATTAATTAAACCCACAACAGCCAATTAAAGACAAGTCTGACTCAAGCAGTTCTGAACATGAGGGGTGGTTAGGCCTGTAATCCTGCTGCTGGGAGGCTAAGCTTTGAGTCACACTGTGTTACGCCATGCAGCTGGAGAATACCATTCTGTAGAAAACAAGCAGCAGCATGGATAGCTGCCTACGTGGTTTTTAGGGTAAGCCTACCTTTGTGGCTGTTATAAGCTAGCATGCTGTAGGGTAAACAGGATTGCCTTCTGCCAGGAAAGGGCAGGATGGACTGCTGGGGGCAGCGACATCCTAACATAAAAAGACATTCCATATTCTCCATTAACCTTTAATTTGTCCCAAATCTGACGTTATGAAATGCAGTTCACTCCAGGTCATACCAGCAGAACTTCTGCAGTGAATAACGTGTAATTTTTAAGAACAGTTCGTCAGGGTGCTGCTTTAAGTTCCTAAATTAGCAATCTCATAAAGGAATAACTGACACTTTTGTTTTAAGACGTAATATGTAATGATTTGCAGCAAGTTTTGTCCATCATTTCCAAACCCAATGAAATAGCCATAGACATCCCACAGAGAGAAAAACCACAACAGAACACGTTGCTAACTGATTACTTTCAGAAAGCCCCTACGTTGTCATTTTTAGCCTGGCTATTCAGACGAAGGAAGAATCCAACATTACATTCGGATTCAATTTTTCAAAGTTACAGGTCTAGTTAAATAGAAATAAGTGCCCTGACGGACAACGTGGGTACGTTGGAAGAGCTCTGAAAGCAGCTGGGCTCCACGTGCTGCAGGTCCTGACGAAAGCAAGCCGAGAAGCTCGGTAAGTGATGAAGTGTCCAATTCCTTTCTTTCTGTATGGTCTGATTGCTGGAATTATTGGTACTGCATTAACAGAATTTGTTTTGAGTCATCTGAACAGGGCTGTGTTATATCTGTTAGAAACAAGCTTAATAAGGTTGATTCATGAGTAACGTGTCCAGTTACTCCGTGCTTAGTGGTAGCTCTGGAATCGTACCTTCAGCCGCTCCAGCCACTGACTGTAGGAATCTTCCAACCAGGGCCGTTCTGCGTCACAGACAAAATCATGTTAGCATCACTATTAGGCAAAGATAAATCTGTACGTTATGCAAAGCAGGAGGTGTCTCTTCAAAGATACGAAATATCTGAGCTCAGATTTTACATGTTAAGGAGTTCCTGAGCTGTTAATTATTGGAAGTTCAACTACAGTGGTCTAGGAATGCAATTTTTCTGATAGCAATAGAGCCATATGAGCTAGCTCTCATAATGGCTTATTCTAAGATGGATGGTGCTGCTGTACCTCGGGACACTGCTGCTAGGGCAGGATTGGAGCCATTACAAGAAACAGCACAGGCTGTTCAGGATATTGAGCATTGGCACAGCTGGGACTTCCACACAAAGACAGAGGTTTTGGGGTTCCACTTCTTTTGGAACACAAAAAGCAACATTCCACTGCGACTGTAAGCTAACACTGGTGAGTGCTAATGAGTCCTTGTCACCAGCAGAACTGTCACATTAAATGCCATCACACTCTTCTTTACTCTTATTAACACAATATCCAGATCTAACCAACACTACAGATCTCCCCCCTATACCTTGCAGTTTTGACTTGGCTTCTTCAAATCCAAACTGTGGCTCACATTCCAGAACACTGCATCAGAAGAGAAATAAAGGGTACGCAGTTAAGCAACTTCAGCTCACTTAATTTGCATACTTATATAGCAGGCTGTTGGCAGTTTTATTGCAGTGATTACAATTGGGAGTATGGACAGGTCCAATGACTGAAAAATAGATCCACCCTTAAAAACAAAAGGCTTGTATGTACATTAAATCAGAGAGTTAAATTAGAGATCAGCAAGCACTGCTCTACAGGGAAAAAAAGCCACCTTTGGATCTGCAGATGACCATAAATGTAGTAATGATCTAAACTATCATGGCCATAAAACAACACTTAACAACGTTTAATCTGGAGATTGGTCTACAACATTTTAAGTTATATTTGTGTGTAGGCAGGAAAGAAAAAGAAATTAACTAGATACGGGTTTTAAAAGCTGTTCCTGTTGGCTGTGTGTATAGCAAAGTAGCCTCAAACTTAGCTGGTGATGAGGATGTACTCTATAATGTACTCTACAATGTACTCTATAACGAGGCTAGATTCTAAGCTGTCAGTTAAAATATTACTCCATGTGGGCAGTGCTTGCCCGTCAAGTCTCATAAAGGATGAAGCGCCCTGACTCTAGTACCAAGTGATGTTTAACTCTTAGCTTCTTCCTCAAAAGAGGGAGAGCTACACTTACATAAATGGCAATTAGACTAATTGCTATGACTGAGGGCAGTTCAAGTCCAAGTAGCCTCGAATCACCTTGTTTTGAATTGCCTAGCATCTTTTGTTATCTATGCAGAAAGGGAAAGGAAGTGCTGAATGCCCACCTCCCCTACTCTGTATTACCAACCCCACAGAAAGAGGTGTAAAATCCAGAAGCAAAAACAAAGGTATTTCAAAACTGACAGCATTCACATCCTTTTATGAATTCATGGCTGCTGACAGGATGTAAGGAAAGAAAGCTCTCCAAATGGCAATGGAAATGTATGCTGATGGAAAACAACTAGCATTTAGTTATTTTAGAGACCACCCAACCTAACTTACAGCCCATTGAATATATAGTTTGATATCAGGGCAACTGTGGGTTACAGAGAGAGCATATTTTCTACTATAGGAACATAATACCAGCTTAAATATAACATACTCAAAAGCAGAGCTAGTAACAGTGCTACAAACAAGCAGCCAGACTGCAGTATTAAGTGCTCTGTCATTGAACTCAAACATTCATCAGTGATACGTCTGCCAGATTTTAAGGGTGGAAACAAACTTTGCTGCACCACAGTAATGCTTGCAAATAAACGACCAACGTATGATTAGGGTGAAATACAAACTTAGTTAGATTGGTGCATTTTATTTACTTATTTCTAAGAAAACACAACAGTTGGATATTCTATAACTTAAAAGGGTGCTTTTAAAACATTTAACACCTACTCTGAGACTGCTTTTGCTCCCCAGTCAAAGACATTCCCCGCAAGAAGTCCTTTCACCAGAGCAAACTGCCTCTCCTCCCAGCCTAATGAATCCAAAGATTCGATTACGCTTTGAAAACATTTTAAGGCTATGCCATTTTCTTTCTGCTTTACCTGTAAGAAAGACATGAAACATCGCATTTACGGACAAAAAAGTCTTACCCATCACTGGCTGTCTCAGTCCCCAGACCGCGTTCAAGCATTCTCCTCTACGTTCATGGCCTCTAATGGACCAACAGGTTACTGTTATCAGCATGCTTAGTACCAGCAAGAAAAAAGTTTCCTGGGATTCTAATGAACAGCTTTATTAGTGCTAGCGTGTTCTGTAGTCTAAGTATTACTTGTCTTAATACATGAGAGGTATGGCAGATCTTGGGCAGACAGGGGAATGGCAGATGGACACAAAAAGGAGAGACTTAAGTAGCAACATGGAAACCAGGTGACCTGTGTGAGAAGGGTGACCACCACTAGCAGCTCTGCAAAAATGGGGAGTGTGGGTTTTGTTTCAATTTCTGCATCAAAAGGTTCATCATCCCACATGATCAAGGACTCCTGAGCTTTTTTCCCCCCACTTCTATCTCCAATGAGCCCAAATGTTACACAGCTAGTTGTTTTTTTATGAAAAAGGTCCTGAGTGCCACCTTTACATCAAGATCTTTGGTTGGCACCAACTTATCTGAGTTACAAAAAAGGGGAAAAAAGCAATCAATAACTGTCTGAGAACAGCACCAACCAACCAGTTAAAACTGTTATCTCTTCTAGGAAGCCATTACTTATACAAAGTATCAGAGCACAGAAGTGTCTGGAACTCACACTGCCCGCCCTGTGAAGCAGGAGCCGCTTACCTTCGAGTAAGGATCCGGGAAATTGAACTCGTTTAAACAGTGCTCCCTTGTATCCAAAAGACTTCTAACTGTTAAGGTGCCATATGCACTTCAAAAAGGAGAGGGGAAAACAGATCAACTACTTCAAACAGAAAAAAAGAGTTATTTTCTCCTGTGTCCTCCATTAATAGGATGAATTCCAGACAGTTACAGCATGTAAGACAAACGCTTCAGTTAGAAGTCTTCACATGCCACATGTGCTAAATACTGCCACTAAGTGGTAAACCTATTAAATGGATTAAATACACAGAGCGAAAATGTTTGGAGCAAAGATGCCAGAGAACCATTTTTGGTAACTTGTAGACCTTTAGCCATTTTTCTGCTGAGATAGAATTTTTCAGTTAAATTCTAATATGGAGGATCCCAACGTTTTGCTCAGAGGACCTGACACATCAACTTGTTACTGCCTTCAGCCTACCCAGCTTTCAGCTTGCTCTGCTTAAGAACAAAAGCTTCTATGTAGCTTTCAGTTAATTTATAGTTGGCTTTTAATTTGCTCTGCTCAGCAGAGGCAGCCAGCCTACAGAAGCAGGGAACCAAAGACACTTACAAAGGCTGCTGTCTGAGTGTCTGCAGTTTGTTCCAGTACTTCTGCCGGAACTTTTCGGCTCTCTCAGGTGCATCAACAGAATCTGGCTGACTGGCTGCAGCGCGCTTTGCCACCTGGAAGAGAAATGAGGCACTGGAGTTACCACTCGAATTCTTCCTTTGTGCAACTGACCTGAAGCTCAGGATGAAAAGAAGCCCCTCCATCTGCTCTACTTCTCAGCTTCTGCACACTCACATGTCCCTCCCACACAGTATACTCCAGCTTTCCATTAAGCCAACCACCAAAGAGTGATTTTAAACACCTCTTTCCTTCCTAAGCATTTAAAGTTGTTTTTTGTTATTACTGCCTTTTGGTTTTTGAACATTGTGCTTCCAGAGGCGAGGCACAAGTTCCACCTACTAAGGGAAGGGTAAAAAACAAACAAGAGCAAAAGAGAAGGATGCAGAAGATGAAGCAGTCCACATCAACGCTCTGCATTCTTTCTTTATGACAATGAGGTCAGGTCAACGTGTTCTCCTGGTATTTTTCTCAGCCCCCAACTCAACACATACTTGTGAAGTTTCTGATTTATATTTTCAGCTAAGAGATAAGGGAAGAGGTACTTATTTGCAACAGGTCTGACCTACAGGTGTATTTTGTCGGTTAAACACGTTGGTCCACATGAAGATTCTCTCAGTATGTGAACCATTTGCAGGTACAACTCCTGATATTTACCCCATCCAGTGCCTCCTCAAAACAAGTAAGCCAGTATTTTCTGGCCATGGCATCATCTGTGAGGTCAACAGTGTCTGGAATATAGGTCGACGGGTCCTTCAGCAGTGGCAGGTTAACCAGCGGTCTCTCCAACCTGTCCATTTCAAACATGTCAAACTAGGTGAAAAACAAGAGAGATTTATTAGAACTTACTCAGAAATTGATTCACCAGAAATTAAACAAGCACAAGGCCTACAGAAGCCCATTCTAAGACAACTCAGACTTGCAGACAACTGCACGTTAGCATATGCAGCCATTAACAAGACATCCTATTGAATCTATCAGATTCAAAATTCTGAAGTACAGCCTTTCAACCACAGCAAAGCCAAGCTGCTTCAAAGAGAGGGCAGCAGCAGTAGGACGCCTCCCTCCTTTAGTGCTGCTGAGCAAGACAAAGCAGCAGCCACAGTCTTTTAAGAAATACCATGTCAAAGCATCACACGTGACGTCAGACACCACTTGTGCTAAGCAGCGCAGTCCCAGCGGCCAGAAGCAACTAAGTTTTAGAAGTGCCATCTAAGTTCAAATCAGTGCCAGCACTAAGCTGTAGGAAAGGCAACCACATACTGTACCACTCCGGGTCCTCTGCATGGGGTAGACATCAGGTGATGTGCTCATAAGACCTGAGCTCCCAGCATAGTTCTCTCCCCAGCTGTACTGATTTGGATCTAGAAAAGAGAAAGAGAGAGACACATAATCTGAAAATAAAACTGAAAACACTCGAATGAGTCTAGAGTCAGCACCTCCACAGAGAAGCTGCTCCACTGCAAAAGCCATTCCTCTTTGTACTTAAAAATAAAGATATTTTTCCCCTTTAAGTCCCAACAGATGTGTTTTAACTACTTGCTGAATTATCTGACTCTAAAGAGCTTCAAATTAAACCCAATGAGACACAGACAATTACAATTCAAAAGCCATTTAATCATTAGGGGCTATAGAGAGCAGGGTGTCTTCAAAGCACTATAGATGGCTAAAGCTTCTACTATTAGAGAGTTTTGGTTTTATGTCCATCGTTAACAAAATAGATTGCAAAACTCTCAGAGCACAACAGAAGTTTCACATGAGCACTACGGTTACTTCTGGATTTCTTTCTTTGGGGTTCATGGGAGTTCAGACCATGTGCCCAGCAGAAATGACATCGTTCACATCTAAGCAGCTGAGCCAAGTTCCTTGCTGTTATCTATGGAGTGGGTACAAAATGACTCCCACATCCACTGTTCTGAGATACACCTGCTATTTACTAAACCAAAGTACCATTAACAACCTGTTATCTGTTCCACTATGATGAATGCACTGAATGGCACACAGTACAAGGAAAGAGAAAACAAGGAAATACAAATGGCAGAATTCAACCAAAGCATCCTATGCTGGAAAGAAGTGTCTCATCCTTTATAGACATTTATGAGGCTTTTCACTCTCAAATGAACACAGTTTTGAGATGCTGTTCTTCTTCAGTACATTAACTGCATTCAGAAGCTGGCCTCTTTAAGAGGAAGAAAGTTCTCAAACTCCATTTCCCTGTTTGATTTGGAGGCATGACTGCTCTTTGCAGAAACGCAGAGAAGAGAAGAGCCAAATCCTGCTGGATTCTCAGAGGCAAGCAGGAAAACAGGGAGAAATTATCACATCCTTGCCAAAATATATAAAAGCAAAGCCCAGCATCTGTGTTTATTAGTGCCAAATGTGTTTATCTAGGCAACAACTTACATGCAGCCTCTTAAGAGAAACTTGGACATTACACTGACATTTCAGAACACAGCATATACAGAACATAGCAATGCTGTACTTACTGTCTTGTTCAGCTCCTTTTAAAAATGCCCCAATGGCTCCCAGGTAGCCTTCATGTCTCAGGAACAATGCCTGAACCTCTCCCTGCCACAATATGAAACATTGCAATTGGATGGTCCCTGATGGCTAACACGTACTTCTTTGTCACTAGATTTACACTTAAATTTAATAGAAACAACTAGAAGATGATAATATTCATTTGCACTACATTCTAACACATTCAGTAATTTTAATGGTGCACCAAAAAATGGTGTTTCTGAAAGACAGCCTCAGGAGGAACTGCAAAAATACATCATCCCACAGTTCTAAGACAGCTGGAAAAAAATACATGCAGAAGTGGTGTGTATTCTAAGGCTGCACAACCACAGAAGCAGAGGGAAGCCAGTGCTTCACTACAAAGACCGCTGCATTACTCCATGAGTACTCAACTCCTCTTGCTTGAACAGGCTGCAAATGTAAGATCATCTGACTTCTTGGTCATAACGTAACATGAACGTGTGTCACTGTGCATCCACCACACCCAAGCACTGTTTATTTCCTACTGAACATGCAACAACATACAGTCACCCTGTATATTATCACAGGCAAGCATTTCCCCATGAGTTTAATTAAGTTTAAATGTTAACAAGAACAGCGGGGAGAACAGGGTCATCCCCCCACCTCACAGCCTGCGTTCTCTTATGGTGACACATTGTCCCCTCTGAAGGAAAATAAGCTCTGTCTACAGCAGGTCACGTAGGAGAAGTTAACACTGGGCTTAGCTGTAGTGAGGAAATACATAACTCAAAGGGAGGCTTTGTATAGGTAAAACTGTGCTTACAAGAATCTAAAGCTGTAGTTTTCTTGAAACTCAACTGAGTTCTTACAGAAAGACTGCAAGGTTGAAACAAGGGGAAATACAAGCATTATATAGGAGTCTCTTGCCTGAAGCACTGAGGAAAAAAAAGTGTCATCAATTCAGTAATACTGCAGTATGCACTGTGATGGCAGAGGAACTGACCGACCTGCAGCGAGCAGCACGGGAGCTTTTGGAATAGACCACTTCCCCACTGAGATGTCTTTAGTGTTTGCCACAGCTTCAAAAGCTGCAGAGAATTACAGCTGGCTTCTTTAAAAACATGAAAATAGAAATCAACCAGCCCCAAACTACTGACACTAGCTGTAACTATCTCAGCAGAGCAATCCAACACTGCACAGCCTGGGGGCAAAAAGAAATAGATGAAGTCAGCAAGAGGAATTGAATAACAATGGCAGCTATCTAAGCAAACAGCAGAGCTCAATCCTTGGCAGCTACAAGACACGCTGTCCAACACCAACCAAATACATAAATAGAGAGATAGAGGCCAGACAGAACTCCCAGGAAATTCACATTTATTTTACCCCTCCCACGACAAGGCCCTGCCTTACCTACCTAACAGCAGTCCTTACTCAACGTGTGACTCCACTCAACAGGTTTCCCAATCACCTAGAAAAAGACACCTAGGCACATGAATTAGGAAAAACTCTGTTTTCATTACCTTTGAGAAGAAGTTGATGCTGAAGGTTATTGTGCGCATGGTAACAGGGTGACCCCGAATAAAGAATCCTCCAAAATATATTTTATCTAAGTTATGGAGCTTGGCATAGAGGCAGGCAAGCTGACCAATGTCATTGCTGATCATATGTAGTAAACTTTTTGCCATATCTTCTTTGGAAAACTCTTAAAGGAAGGAAACAGTGAGCCCAGTTAGTACAGCTGAAGAACGCTCAGAGGGACTGGTGTTTTATTTTGTTTCTTTTTTAAGGCAGAGACCCTACAGCTGGGGGGAAAGAACCCATCTGAAGACAGAGAGAAAACACTGAGGCTCCAGAAATAGTGCCTGCAAGAAACCTGCTTGAAAGGCCAAGAGCAAATGGCATGAACTCAATTTCACCTCTTTAGGAATCGTGGATCATCCCTCCATCTAGACATGTGATGCACTGCAAGTATTTCACTATGACACTACAAAGAAATGTACAGTTTCTGCCATACATCTTTTTCAGGACAAACAGAGCCAATTATATTTCCCACGTGCATGAATTCACATTGGGGTAACTTAAGACAGTTATTTTGTTGTTTGCCTAGAATTCCAGAATCCCAAACTGAAAAGCCAAACGCCTGCTTGCAAGGCAGCACCACTTCATTTACTTCTTCAATAAATACTGTGCAGGCAAATTATGTAGGTGAGATCACGAACAGGACTGGAGGTTGTTTTCCAGCTCTACTTGTTTGGAGAACATGACAAACATCAGACACACCCAAGGGCCAGTGGAGATGGTTGCATTTCTTCTCACTGGTTTGAAAGAACTCTAAACAAGCGGAGCAATGCAGGCAGTGGCACACTGCCCTCAGCCCACATGCACGACATCAGAAAACGGACAACATGTATTTTTGCTGATGAAACAGGCAACTATTTTTCCACCCTTTTAAACGTCCAGAGGAAGTTCGTGCAAGTAGCAAACCCAATCTGACAGGCAATGTAAGAGATCATTTGTATAGCAAATCTTCAGTAGGTTTTTCTATACCAATACCTTTATCTGCCGTAGTAGACTTCCCAAAGCTGCTAGCTATCAGGTTCCCACTCAGCCCCAGGGTCTGGCAGGCGCCTCCATACACATCCTTCACCAGCATGTCTACGTTTGTGTGCTGTCCCTTGGAAGCCAGCTGCAGCAATTCATCAAACTTCTGAGGATGAGAAGCGGAGTTACTGCAGGTACTGGGGACAGCCAGGGATCCTTGCCCACACAGCAGGGTTCTGAAGCATTCTTACTGACAGAAAAAAATACTGGCTCTGGCTTGGAACCAACCCTGCCAGTAAAAGATGCATCACTTCTAGATAGAGTCCAATCTTATCACTGATCTTAAGTGGAGAGCCTTTAATGATGAAAAGCACAACTACCCTCTTAAGTGATCTGCAGAGGGGTGGGATCAGACCAACCTGTCATTCTGTGACTGTAATCTGCAAATGTTTTGTTGCATGTTCCCAGAAAACTAAGCTAAAGGTTGAGTGCAAGATGAATCACGTTGTCTGCCCTGCAGTGTTCTGGAGAACTGAAGGCTCTCTGGCAAAATGATGTCATCCAGAACCAGTAAAGCATTAAGTAAAGCAGAATTTGCCAAGTTCTCTCCTACATGCAACCCCAGTGAATAAAGAATTAAAACTAGGTGGAAAAGCAACTTTCTCCAGCACCACCAAAAGGATTTATAATATTTCAGCAAGTAAATTACCAACAAGTTATCCCAGCCTAGCACCATTAACCTCCTCCAGATTAATGCTTATGAAACAGAACCTTCTCATATCTCTTGTCTTGGAATGAAGTCAGCAACACAGCAACAGCAAGTAGAATTAAATCTTCTTGAGGCATACAAAAATATAAGATTAAAAAATGAACAAACAAAGCCTGCCTTCACAGATGCAGAAATGCATGAATGTCCCTGAAATTAAGCTTTAAAGAAAAAACCTGCATTATCCCAATAGTTTGTATTATAAATTTGCTATAATTCCCACTTGTACAAATACATCACAAAAAGAGCAGACACTGTCATGTTCTAACAGTTCTTTTTGAAATGCATCACACAAAACATCCTGAGTATGGGTCTTCCCTTTGACATTTTCTTATCTGGTGGACATGTAACTCTAGCTTTGTCTACACTGCTGACATTTAGTGACTCCTATTTAAGTCACAGCTCTGAGACAGGAAAAAACAGCATGATTTAAGAGCTGAGTTAGGCAGAGCAGTACTAGAGCAGGCCTTACTCTGGCAGATCACCAACCTGAGATTTAAGTGCTGAGTCCCTGAAAATGAAAACAATAACAGAGGTCCAACTCCCCCTCCCTGCTCTCACACACTGCAATAATTAGGCACTCTGTTTTGCTTCTGTGGATACTACTGCAGACTCAAAGAGGATCACTATTTTGACACTGAGCATTTAATCACTTTTGTCCCCGCGTTCTACTTGTATCCTCTTGCACGTAAAGCTTCCCTTTATGCTTCAGAAGCACGGGAAGTATGAACATAAAGCAAGCACTGCAGAACTGCCCCTTCTCTGTCTGCACAAAGACAGCAGTTCTGAAATAAAAGACTGCTCTGCAAGAGATACACTTTTTTTCCCACATCTTCTTCTGTGCTGATATTGGGCTTCTAATTTCCCATGCAAATACCACACTGAATCATTACATTGAATCTCCCTCTTTGAAGAGTTTGGCATTCCACTATTTCAGCTTTCTCTCAGCATTTTGTATATTCACACTCTCCTTACAATTGAGGTTTTGGTACCTTTGTTTTAGTGAGCAGTGCTCCAAGACCCCAGAAGGTCCCACCTCCAATTGAGCTCCCTCCTATCCATTCAAATTTGTCTTCTGATTCTACCTGTCAACAAAACAGAGCACATTAATCTAGGAAGTCCCATTATAACTGTTAGTAAGCAGGAAAATGTGAGATATGTGAGCTTTATGAGAAGTGGAATTGGTGCAGGCAGAACAATTTCACTGCAGAAACACCAGGCAAAAAGTTTCCAGTGGTGCAGGTTCCACACACCAGCCCCAAAAGTAGTACTTAAAATCTCTGTATTTAATTACTGGGTGAGAATCCTGAATATGGATATTAAGTCTAATTCCATAAGCAATGCACAAAAAAATCATTCTTATCTGACAGCCTTTGTCCTGTCAGGTCATACAGCAACCTCTCTAAGTAGCAAATTAAATCTGATTTGAAAAGATGAAGTACAGTAAGGAATGGAAAAGCATCCAACTCTGTAAGAAACTGGAAAAAAATAGAATGAAAACTGCATCCATTATTAAGCTTTGTATTAGCCAAGAAGAAACAACTACCAGTGTAAAATGGTAAAGTTTCAGCTCATCTTCATCAATTCCACAACAAACAAAACCAAAACAAACCAACAAAAAGACCCGGCAGATTTTAGCAACCGCTCACCTTCACTATTGAAACTCCAGAGCCAATATTCACCAGTAAGTAAGGGAAAATGTTTGGGTGGTTGGTCTGAAAGCGGAACTCTGTGTCTGAATCCTTCTGGTATGCAAACACTTCATGGGGGATGTTCCTCAGCAGGAAGTTACATCCTTTGATCAGGCAGGTCATTACATCTTCTTTATCTACCCTGAAATAGGAAGGGAAGAGAACTTACAAATTTCAGCCTTACCGCTAAGCGAGCGCTCTTTCAGTTTTTAAGACTTTACAAGTCTTTACATGCAGCAGAAGTCCGGATCTTTGGAACCACGAAACCCAGATTTGCACGTGCTGCACCATTCAGCTTCACTGCCAGAACACACAGACTGAAGTGAGACTGTAGCAACAGTCACTGTGAGCTCACATCAATCGTCCCTCAGCAGAAGTACTCCTGCTCCTGTCTGTCTCCACTGCTGCTCCAGTGCCCGCACAGCTGCATGTGTGCCCGTGTGATAAGGCAGGCCAGGACACCCATCTGGCAATCAACACAACAAAGCTATTTTCTAACGTGGCCTAATACTCTACTGCTCTTCCCATGCTTTCTTAAGGGAGAAAGTCTACCTAATCATTTCCACTGCCATTCACGACCACAGTGGCAGCAAGCAGCCTGCTGGGATCACTGAACACACACAGACATCACAGGAACAACAGGATCTGCAGCAGTGAATCCCTGAGCAGGGAAGCTGACATCAGGTGAATGTAGTAAGCCAAAAGTTACTTCTGCAAACTTCTGTATCTAATCTGCTGTTACTGGTGTATGCTAAATTTCTTTAATGAAGCATTATAAACCTTTACTAAAAACACATAAGCAAAACAATTAAACATCTCATCTAACACAGAATGCTTTATGTTTCTCAGGGAAGAAAAGCTGCTTGGGGACCAATCAAGTATGTTTCAATATGTCAGCAGAATTCTACCCACCAGAAAAAGAAAGTTAATCAGAAAAAGCAGTATAAAAGGAGATGAAAAGAGTACCTTAGAAACTGAGAAATATGCTTGAGTGGTGCTCTGAAGTTCTACTCCAGTAGCATCAGGTAATGCTCTACACTGGTGTAAGTGAATGATACCATTATCTGCACTTACAGCAGCTTTTTTAGCACAGGGCTTCTGATAAACCTGTGTGAACGGGGAACCCTTCAGCTTCCTGCAAGGCTCTGCTTCTGCATGAAGTATAGGCAGGATCTATGCAATAAATTACTGTGCTGTTTTAATTATTTACCTTCTGGGCATGCTCAGAAAAATAGCAGAAGTTTTGTAAGTGTGACTTCAGAACCCAGGCAGCTATAGCTGTGAGGTACATACAGAACGAAACAAAGCCTGCCAGCAATATTTTGGCTTTTAATAATACAGCCTTCTTGTAGATATCATCTTTTGATTTTAAGTAATGACTCACAAATTAAATATAACTCACGGAATTGAGTTGTATTCACATTCATTGCACAGAATTGAATCAAAGATCCCCAGTTAAACATGTTTGTAACAAACTTATTTCCTGCTTGCTATAGCTCAAACACTGTGCTTTACACACAGCTGGAGGTTTTGTGTAGTTGGATGATGACTGAAAGTTCAGCAGCACGTCTGAAGTGTGCCATGATAACAAGGCTGGCACCACTGAAACGCTGCTGGTTGGGAGGTGAAGAATAAAGAAAAAGTCATTTAAGTTAAAAGGAAAAAAAGAGCTGTTGCAAACAAATCCTTCCTAGAAAAGCTAGGAATAATAATATATAATAATAACACACTTCTTCCTTGCACTGCCTTCCTCCTGAAGCCTGTATCGCTCTCTGGTGGCTCTCCTACAGACCTCTGCTGTGCCAGTTAATGATGCAGTATCCTTTTGCACCTCCTGCTCACTACTGGACTCAGCCTGACCTCACCAAACGCACAGTGTCCTCCAGCCTCCACTCACCATGCAGGTGGCTTTTAAGGGTAGAATGGCAAAGTAGAAAGTCTGCCTGCTGGAAGGCAGTGAAGTATCACTTCAACCATACTGAACTCACTTTAAACAGTTTCACTTACTTCAACCCCAACTTCTTCTCAATAAGATCTTTAAATTTATAGGCACCACCACCTGTAGCTTTGATGACTTTAGTCTCTGTATTGACAAGATGGTCTTTGATGAAATCTAGACAAGTTTCGATATAATTGTTCTCAAACTTGATGAAGTGAAGACGAGCTGTAATCTCCTCCTGAACTGATATTTCATACAAAGGTTCATTTTCTATGTCCTTTAAAAGAAAACAATTAAAAATACATAGTAAATTTTCCTCCATGCATGAAATCAAAACACATATGAAACAACAGTTTGCATGTTTTCCAGAAGTACCACTCTGACCTGTCTAGAAAATATCTATTTCAAACAGTAACTGTAGCAATCTAAGCACTGTCATGGTGAAAGCTAGAAACAAAATGGAGATTGCCCAGTTATGGGCTATACAACTTCGCAGCCTTACAACCAGCATTTCAGTGAATAGAGCACGTGTGATGTATGTATCATCACATCAACTTGTATCTTCAGCTGTATTAAATCTGCAAAGCAAAAGTAATGCCAAACCCCTGTTAAAGGCTGTTTTCCTGTGAAATATGGTAGAAGGTCATTAACAGGAACCACACTCTTCTGAGCTGCAGCACAAACACTTAGGGACAGCTTGAAGTGCCAATACATACCAGAGTGTGTATTTAAGATAAGCTCTGTGGCTGTCACAAATTCAGAACAGGCATTCCAGAAAGTCATACTTAAACTGAGTAAGCTGCAAATAATGTTTTGTATAGAAAGAAGGACTAGACAGCTTTCAAACAAGACTATGAAAAGCCCAGTATCTTACTTTAGCTCTGGTTCTACCCTCGTTATGAGTCAATCTCATGCAATTCATTAATGATGCAGTCCTTACCTTTCCAGAATGATCAAAGGATCTCACTCTTGCCACTTTGTGCTGCACAGTTGAATAATAAGCCAACTTGGTTAATGAGCCACCTGTTAAAAGAGATGACAACTTATGATTAATGCCTCACCTTAGAGCAAACAACCTAACTTATGTTTACGTATGCTTTACCTAAGAGTTCTTAGCTGACTTCTCTTCTTCTAAAGCCAAATACAATTAAGCTAAGTGCATAACGTAGTGATCAAAGAACCCTTGTCTTAAAACCTGACCTGGCATAGTTAATGGCAAATGCACTATATGGGAAGAACTCCAGGAAATCCACATACAGCAGCTGATGTTCCTTGTTTCTGTTCATCTCCAGCCATCTCCACAAGTTCTTACTCATCTATACCACCATGTATGCTTGCTCTACAAGTAGATCAGTTGAAATGCTCAGCTACCTGAGTAAATAACTGAAGGCAAAACATGTATTGGCACAGCACACACTCTGTGTATTTGAAAGCTTTCTAGAAGCCCCCAGATCTGCTGCTTACAAGGAGATTTTATATGTAAGCTTGCCATGTTTGAGCAGTGCATGAAGTCAGACTGAGTAACTTGATTTACTCATTTTTCTTTGAGCAAAACAGTACCTGCTGTCTTAATCAAGTAGATGTTTGACCATGAACGTACAGAGCTGTCAAAACGTTTGTTAAAAGGTGCTTTTTTCTTTCCTCAGAAAGAGGAGAGGTATGAGAGGAAGCCTCTTCAACCACTCATGTATTAAAGTATCAGTAAGCTTCATAAAACTCAGCTGCTGTGGTTGTTGGAGGAAAAGCATTAATTTTAACTCAGATAAAAGTAGCGTGGGCTGCAGAACAAGCACCCTTATCATATAGAAAGTCAGCTTTAACTTTGTACCCATGTCTCAAACGTGACTACAGGGCACTCAGAAGGTACATACTTCTCAGTGCTACAGTTCTATCCCGTAGCTGAGTTTACATGTGTATGCATAGCTGGCCTACGGCCAAAGACCTGGCACTCTGCCTTCTCAGTATGTGTATGCAAGACCAAGTCAACAATTATAACCAGCTTCTGAGTTAAAACCTAAGTCCTAACAGTAAGAAGTCTGTCAGTTCATAACATAACTGCTAAGTGCAGCGGCCCTACACTCTGCTGCCTTACAAACGAATGTAATCAAGGAATGCAGCTTAGGTAAGTGGAAAGCTAATCTGCTGGTGCCTGTAGCTTTGCCTACATAGCAGTACTCTCGTCTCTTCCACAGTGCTGAGATCAACACGGAATTTTTTGGCAATCCATAAGAGAAAAACGGAAGGCATTCTCCAGCAAAATTCAAGCAAGGTCAGTGCAGAGGGATCCCTGCAGACACTTATAGCAACAAAAGCAATAAAGCTTTCCTGACCTCCGATCTTATTTCAGGGCACCAGGCAATGCTTTAATGTTTCTGGTAAACAAAATCCAAAGCCGCTTATTGCTTACAGGTGAGGTTATTCTACTTTAAAAAGCAAAACAGTGACAACAAAAAACCTCAATGACTTTGTGCTATGTGGAGAAGCTTTCCTGCAAAACTTGTAGTAGAGAAATTGCTTGTGTTGAAATGCAGTATTCTGTACAATAGTAATGATAATAATCAGTGCATCTGCAATGAATTTATCACTAGCTAAATGGTAATGTAGATACCCACCCAGTGATGCTTTATATGCTCCCCCTTTCCTCACTCACTTTTCAGGCTGAAACCCACACAGAACCCTGGCAGGGACACAGAGCTGGGCTGTAACTAACCCTGCGGCCACGATTCTGCTCTGACCCATAAAAACGACCAACTCTCGCAGTTATCTTAACAAACATGAAATAAGTAGCCATCTCCTGAGCACGGAGATGTGTGCTACAACAGACCACGTCTTGTGCCGTGTATATTCCTCACAAAGAGGACTTCCAGCCCAGCAGACACAGGACGGAAGCGGGCCGTGTGAAGGGGCACTCCGGCTCTCACAGCTCTCAGAGGGGCTCCCGGCGCGGCCACCATTAGGGCTCTCCTCAGCTGTGGCGCACCCGGGGCCGTTCGGGCCTGCTGCCGCCGGGCAGCCCCCAGGCCCCACCGCCTGGTGGGGAGCAGCCGTGCCCGCGGGCCGGAGGAAGAGCAGCCCACCTCCCTCAGTCCATCAGGCTTTCCTTTTCTCACCCCTCTCCGCCGCCAAGGGCAGCCCCCCGCTGTCCCCAACCGGGCTTCCCCCCCCTACTGCCCGTTACCGCCGCGCGGGGGACGCCGGGAGTTGTAGTGCCGCTCTCCACCCGCACAGCGCCGCCGCCCGGCGACGGGACTTCCAATCCCGTCGTACCCCGCGCCGCCCCCTCAGCGCGTTGCGTACCGGGAGCTGTAGTCAAACTCCGGCGCCCCGCGCCGGCCCGGACAGCTCAGGGGACTGCATGTCCCAGCGTGCCCCGCGCGGCAGCGGGAGACGGGCCCCGGTGAGTCCCCGCAGAGGGGCGAGAGCCGTCGCCCTTCCCCCCTCCTCCGCGCCACCGTCCGCGCCCGGTTACCGATGTCGATGGCGAAGCGCTTGGCGTTCTCCAGGTTGCGGAAGATTTCGTCAGGCGGGAGGGTGATGCTCTTATCCAAACTACCGTGCCCGCCGCTCCCTCTGCCGCCCCGCTCCGCCATTTTGAACGCTAGCCCCGCTCCTCGCCCGGCCTCATCGGTATGCAAATGTATGTGCATAGATTTGCATGTTAACGAGGCGGGGCGCGTGGCTGAGGCGGGAGGTGAGGGGCGTGCGTGCGTGCGCCGAGCAACGGCCGCCCTGGGCGCGTGCGCGGAGTCACAGCCGCTCTGAGCGCGTGCGCGGCGTAACGGCTGTCCTGAGCGCGTGCCGCGGGTGACAGCTGTCCTGAGCGCGTGCGCGGAGTAACGGTCGCTCTCGCGCCTCTTCTCACCTCAGTGCTGAGGGGAGCGGGGCTCGACAGCCGCTGTGCGGGCATCGATGGTGTTATATCAGTCCCTGTGGATCTTCTTCGTCTCTGGTGGGCCGCAGATAAGCCCAGGCAGAAGGAGTGTTGTCAGGGCTGTACTGGCTGCTGCTTTCTGGTAGTTTCAAGTACTGTTTGTGCAAAGCTCCTTTCCCCACCTGGGGGGCTGGGCTGCAGCCGAGGCCTGCGCTCCCTTCATGGCCCTCAGCTGTGTGGTAGCCCTGCTGGTTTCTGCCCGGTGCGTGCGGTGTGCTGAGCAGCTGCAGCTGCCGTGCCGTGTGCAGAAAGCTTCAGGTTCACACCCCCACGATTCAGTCTGTTTGCTGACTCACACGGGACACAACACAGTACAGTGCCTTAGCAAACTGCATCTGTTAGGCACATGGACTGTGTGTCTGGGAGGTGGGTGTGACATGTCCCTTTGCCCTTGCTGTGACCTCCCTTGACAAATGTGGCTCTGAGCTTCCAAACCACTTGCAGAGTGGGGAGGCCTCTGGTTTTGCCTCAAATCGAAAGCTCCATTTGTTAATGTGGAGCTTTGTGTTCATTCCTGGAAGCAGTGTTGGGGGTTTGGGTGGATGTGGAGCAGCGACAGCTGCTCCCAGCTCTGCGTGGTTTTGTACCAAAATCTGCCTCTTTTGCTCACAAACCAAGGGTGAGCCAGGAACTGCAGGGAAATCACCTATGCAAATCACTCAGTAAATCAAGCAAGTTATTCTTTCTTAACTCAATTTTATTTATTTTTGTTTTGATGAAAGTTTGTGCAACCCCTGAATTCAGGATGATTTCTGACACAGGTTATGCAATGGTGCAGCTCACACGTAACATCATAACATCCTCCAAGGACAGCACTGATTTTACATTCTCCCCCATGGGGCTACCAAACAGTAAATATAATTTGTACAACTGCCTTTCATAAAAGACTGATAAATATCTCATGTAAAATCGACAACACGGCCGTAACTTTCATTCCTATAAGGATATTAGAAGGAGCTCTTGCCTTTATAAAAGGCGTACGTATCCTGAACCTCACAAACAGCACTCTGACTTTGCGAGCAAGACATCCCGAGGAATTTCCTCTACACAGCTTGAGTTGTGGTGTAGCCATTTCCGGAGCATGCTCGGTACAGTCTACAAATATCATAGAACCTGCTGGCAGCCAGATTTTCACGTGTGTGCGCCTAGCCCAGCCCCAGCTGCAGCCTGCGGCTCAGGTGCAGGTGGTGTGGGGTCCCAAGCAGGGCAGAATGCAGGGGGGGCTGCTGCTGAGCGGACACCTGAAAACGCTGACCTGAACATCTCAGCAGTTACAGCTTTCTCAACAGATGTACCCATGCAACCTCACTAAGGTTAAGAACAGTCGGCGTTCCTCCCTGAACGACTCGGTCCTCCTAGCAGGAGGGTTACGTCCCGCATTCCTTCAGAATAACTTCCTTTCCACTTGGTGGGAACATTTCAGTCCTTCTGGAAGAAGGGAAGCAGGCATCCATGCGCAGTAATGCTCTGCGGAAGGAAAATGTTTTTTCCTACTGATGAGAGGAGTAGGGGGACTTCTGTAGCAAGTCATGGTCTCCTCTGGAATGTGCAGCTGTGTCCAGGTGATGGTGAGCGTGCTCTTGGCCTACCAAGGCCTCCAGAGGTTGCAGGAGGGCTTCACTGGTGCTTGTTTTGCAGAGGGCTGGTGAGTGGAAGTGGGTGCAGAAGGAGAACCAGAGTCCTTGGGCATTGCTTGTGACCTCTGGAAATGGCAGATCAGCTTCATCTGGGTTTCTGTGTTTGCTGAATGGAGAGACAGGAACTGCAGAGCTTCTTTGAGGCACCAGGCATACCCTTCGCAGTAATCCTGCTGTAGGCTTTTGGCAGAGGCTGCAAAAGCTGAAAGAGGAGATGAGGAAAGAGGCGTTAGGCAGGCAGACTCAGACGGGTGTTGTGCCGGAAAGCAAGGGCAGCACGGAGTCAGGGATCGGGGTGTGCGCTCACCTCGGCTGTATTTCAGGTAGCTGACAGTCATCTCCAGGATGTCAGCTTTCTCCAGCTTGGAGTTGGGTTGGTGTCTCTGGAACTCCTTCTCCAGCAGCACCTTCAGCTGCTCAATGCTGCTGTTAATCCTATCGCGACGCAGTTTCTCTACGATGGGTTTTCTGAGCTGTAACACAAAGCAGGAGGACAGTTAGTGACAAGATTTTCCCCTTCCATCTCTATGTCATCCGCTGCTGAAGAGGCTCAGCCCTTCTCAGCTATGTGCCCTTGCAGTCAGAGTGGGTACTTACTCTGTTCTTCTCTTTGGGTGTCAGGATTTCCAGGGAGAGAGTGCTGGGTGCCATTATACGAGAGCTGCCGTCAGCACGAAGCTGGCTGCTTGGCCAGTGGGGAAAGCAGTGGAGAGTTCCTCTATTTATACGCAGGAGCTGCATACAAATGTATGGGTCCAAAGCTACTTGGAGTTTCCCACAGTCGATAGCCAATCCATGTGTGCCCCGGGACAATAGGGACAGCATCTATTACAGCATGGTAAATTGACTGTGAATTGCCTGGGGATAATACCCTGCTCCCAAAGGAGCAGGTGGACTGAGGAGTGTGTGACACAATAGGGCCTGGCATGAGGGCGCTGGGGTAAGAACGTGGGAAAGCGTTTGCCATCATTATAATCCAACTTCTGCCTGATGTTGGGAACGTCCACGTCTCAATGTGCTGCCCTTTCCCAGGCTGTGCTGAAATTAAGCACAGAAGACTGATCCCAGGAAGAGATAATGCTGTGTCCCCATGACCAAAAGAGAGATTGAAAAGGAAAAGATGCAGAATTAGAGGGAGTAAACCCTTTCATTGACATTAAACCGTGCTTAGATGAATACAGTACCAGATAATTTTTAGACAACTACTGACTGAAATCAAGGGAAGTACCCTTGAAACAACTTGCTCTGAGCTGTTAGCTTGAAATATTTTCCTTTCCCCTGTTTAAATGTGTCAAGTCCCTCTGTAAGGTATATTAAGAGCTCTTCCTTGCTTTGTTTGGATAATCTGGGCTCTCCTATGGCAGCCCGTGGCATGTAATGATTATGAGGCCTTTCCCAAATGTGTCCTATTTGATTTCACGGCAGTTTGCAAATGCCTCCCTGTTCCCTTGGTTCTGAGCCTCTAAGCAAAGCCCTAAGTATAGTTTCCCTGTACAGACAGCTGAGGTGCAGCGGAAGGTCAGTTCTTGCTATCAATTTATGTGTGTTATCCTATTTGCTTGATGTAAGCACAGCTGCTAGGATACCCTGGGACTCTCTTCCACCCTGGGCTTTCTCAGTATGCTTGCCTTGTGCCTGCTTACAGGGCAGGTAAGGAAGCAGAAGGGAGCAGGCAGGATCTGGGGCTAAAGCTGCCTTTCTGAGATGTTTTCCAGGCAGCTGCAGGTTCTGGGTCCGCTGCCCCAGCTCCATCCAATGCGGAGCTGGCAGGGCAGTTGTGCCTTTGCAAATGCAAGGTCAGAGGCTGGCTCCGAGCACAGGGAGCAAAGCCAGGCTGGCACTGTTAGTGCTTGAGTACCCATTTCTCACTACAACAGTTCTCACTACAACAGTGTTTGTGGAAGCCCTCTCGGTTTCCTCTGCCAATCTTTCAAAACTGATGAGGAAACCTTTCATTTCCTGTGCCAGCTGCAGTCAGCCTGCTTCCCTGCCCTCAGCATCGCTGTCAGCAAGGCCACAACCTGTTGTCATTGCTGATGGTTGGCAAAAACCTATTGCTGAGCACAGAGCATGAGTCCTGTTGGAAATCAATTCCCAGCATTATTTTGTCAGCCTGTGGCTGGCACTGTTACTTGCACCCAGGGCAATCCCTGCTGTTTGCCCTTGCTCCGTTCTGGGAGTGCTGTGCAGCTCTGGGCCCACGCGGGATGGCTGTGGCCTGTGGGAAGGCCCAGCAGCAAAGGGCTCAGCGAGGTGGGAGGGAAGCTGTGACCCAATTTTCAGTTCTGGAGATGTGTAGTGAGTGGTTTTAAATAATGCCATCCCATCAGCAACATCCCATGGCTCCCAAGGGCTAAACCAGCTCACGCTGATTAAAGCATTATCCCTTCCTCGGCGCGGGCAGATGGTGCAGCAGGCGTTAGCTTTCTGCTCAGGACCCACCGAGGCACACTTCTTTTGTTGGCAGTTTAACACCGTGAATGGGGCAATGTGGGAAACCCTTGGAATCGCAGGCTCGCACCATCTGATGTGAATGGTGAACCAGGCAAGCTGCTTGCAGCGTGCACAAAACAACAGCCCCCGCGGCTTGAGCCCCAGCTTCCCCCCCCCCGGGAGGGCAGCAGATCTGCCTCACCTACCCTGGTAGCTTGGGAGGAATAAAAGAGAAACAAGTCTCTCTCTTTTTTTTTTTCCCCTAAAGTTTGTTTTGATTATTGAGGCCTGGAGACTTACTGGCAACAGGATACTTCCCCACGTGAATTCCAGGTTAAGGAACTCCCTGGAGTGTCCCTCGTGTGCATCCCGTGTGGGATGTGCTCTCTGGAAATGCTTCAGTAAGGGAAGACCTCCTGTGCTGGAGGCAGACAGATTGCTCTGTACTAAAGCCTCTGTAAGCAGACTACTCAGCTGGGGCTCTTGAAATCCAGCTGTCAGCTCCTGGTCTGTCCCACTGACACCTGTTGGTGGTCCAGGCCCTCATCCCCTCTGTGCCAGGGATCTGTACCTCTGCTGTGTGGAGCCAGGAGGAAGGCTGGCAGCGGGGCTCAGAAGCAGGATTAACAGAAACGTGTCCCCAGATTGCCAGATGTGTAGAGCTGGCTGCATGTGGCACAGTAATTCCTTTTCTCGGAGGGTGATGTGCTGTGTAGGACCACTGTTGAGAAGCAGCAGCCACGCTGTGCGCCCAGGGGCGTGCTTTCTTAGTGGTTCCTCTGTCAATCCCACTGTGGTCATGAGTTGCAAAACCACCCATGAGATCATCCGTATCCAGACAGCTGGAGCACCGCTGGGCCGTGGAGATCTGCTTCTGCTGGGAGGTGGCGGTGTCGGCACGGGCTGACTGGAGCCACACGCTGCTGTGTGCCCGGGGCTGTGCTTCGTGCACATGGCTTGGTGCCTTACACCTCGCCTTTCCATAGAGCATCTTTATATTGGACCATTTCCTATATCCATGTCAGCTTGTCTCAGAAATGCTTTTGATGGTGTTTTTAAAGAAATAATTACAATTTTTTTCTATGCCTTCCATAAATGGTTTAAAATCTTTCTGACAACCCCTCTCAAGACACCTATTTAGTGTCAAAGAGCATAACGTTCCCAAGTTTTAAAAGGGCCCACATAATACTGATGGATCAATGTGCTCCTTGGGAAATAGCGCTCCAGATGGCCCATCGGGACAGGAATTGCTGGTCACCACAATGCGGAGCCAAAAAGCGTCACTAATGCGGGCTGTTGTGAGGCACGCTTCCTTTGTGGTCCCTTTGAATGTCATAAATGGGGAAGAAAGTGTGGGAAACTCTGAGAAACTCAGGCCCACACTCTGAGGTTAATAGGGGCTTTGTCAGGAGAGTATTCCTGGGCTGTGGGATCAGCATAATAAACAACATCTTCCCGAGGGGCGGGAATGTGTTGGGGCAGGGGAGCGTAACCCCGGGGGACAGAGAAGCAGTAAGAAGCTTTGCATTCAATTATTATAAGTGATAATAATTAATAAATTGTAAACATAACCTTTGCTTTGCTGGGAAGGGTGAAACCGGAGGTCTGGCTTTTTGCTCACCAGTAATTGGTGAAGCCCGCAGCCTCTGGCAGGCCAGGAGCAGGAGGGCCCCGGCGCACACCATGGGGCCGCCTTCCCTGCACTGCCCAGCACTGCTCACTGCAGGCAGAGGATCGGGGCTGCCCCAGCCCCAGGCTGCTCGCTGCCTTAATTGAGCGTGGTTTAAAAATACACAGGTGTGGATGAACAGCTTGGGTTTCGTTGGGATGCAGAGGCTTGTACTAATTGACAAAGGCAGGTTGAGCGCAGCAAGGTGGTGACTTTTCACCATCGCTAAGCAACCAGTAAAGCTAAGAATATCTCCTCTGAATTACTGCGTATCTCATTAGGAAAAACAGATCTGTCTCAGCACTGGTGTCAGCCCTGGTGAATTGCAGAACAGTACCAGAAACCCATCTTGTACTTCAATGGCAGGTGGGCAAACAGCTCTCACCTGACTTGTGTGTTCTGTGCGAACACACGGCCATAACGAGGTACAGCAAAGGGCTGTGAGGTGCTGAGGTGACAAGGGGTCCATCACAGGTCAGGTACTGGCCAGGTGCAGGTAGAGGGGCTTGCATACAGTTTGGTTTTATCAGCTTGGACGATCTGAGTTGACCTGTGTGCTCCGTGCCCATGGACCTGCCCAGGCTGCATGTGGGCACTGTGCCTCTGCAAATCCCGCTTAGCTCGGGGCGCCCAGCTGGTGCAAGGCGTGTAGGCAGCCTCTTGTAAATCTCCTGTAAGAGGATATGGGAGATTTGTGTGCTGAATTGAGCTGGGGTGAGAAAAACAAGGGAGGACCATGCAGAAGTGAGGCGGCAGAGAAAGCATCTCTTCTGCAGGAGGGTAGGGAGCACTCTGAGGCCTGGGGGTGTTTTCAGCTCCCGAGGCACAGACCCCATTCCTGGTGTGTTTTGGACCCCTAGGTAGGTGTCAGGGAAAGAAAAGAAGTAAAGATTATGGGGAAATGATTTAGGAGAGGAAATACTGTTTTAATCTTTGATTGCTATCAAATTATCTGTCCTTTTAGCCATTGTTTTGTCTGTTACTACCTCTTGATTGGACAGAAAGCAAGAGACTGAGCTCAGACTGGGGAGCAAATTAATGAGGAATGAGGGGAAATAAACTGGTTGTGAGATAAGTGATTTGCTGAGGTCCAAATAGGTTGCTGTAAGTACCCGGGGCTACAGCACTCAGTTTGCCCCTTCTCTTTCACCTCCAGTTTTGGTTCTGATCTCTTTTCCTGGAGACGCTTCTCTGCAGGATCTGAAATCCTGCTCTGCCAAGTGTGTGTCACAGATACAAGCTGTCCTGGGGCGAAGGGCTCGGAAATGGCAGCTCTGCTCGCTTCCCCACGGCAGGGGTCTGCCTGCAGCGTTGATCCCGGAGCATTATCCATTCTAATCATTTAAAGCAAGGATTACGGACTAAAACCATTTTTATTGTATCGTACAGCAAAGACACCAAAGTTGAGCATCGCACAGGATGAATACATCACAACTTTATAAAAGCTTCTTAAGCTCTTCAGCACGTTCAGCAAAATTGCTTCCCTTCCTCCCCCACCCTCACCCAAGATATATTACAGGTATTTCCTTTACAAAAGGCATCGATTATCCCTCCTCGGAGAGCAGCACATACTGGATGTTACGAGAATTTTCCCTACTCTATCTGTTATCATAATAACGGTCTGTAAGAAACTGTGCTAGGAGTAGCATAGGAACTTGCATCGGCGATTCTGAGTAACATCTTTCACTCAGAAGGAGAGCTCAATGCTGGCTTTATGATACAAAGTACATTCTCAGAAGTGCTCCTTCTTTAGGAAGGTCGGGACATTGTCTGCAGACAATGCAGCACTTGAACCAGTGACCCAGGGAGTTCATAGAGGGATTTCCACTGACAGCCGCGGGCTCAGCAGCCATGAGGTGAGGCGGCAGTGAAGGGCTTTGGCTCCAGGTTGCTGCGGAGCTCAGCCCTGTCCTCGGCTCGGAGCCGCCGGCAGGAGCAGCAAATCTGCTACAAGATACACACACAGTCCTTCAGTGTGAAGGGAAACTACTTAGCGACCTTCATTTCTCATGACAGAAAAACAAAGCCTTCCCCCTCCCGCCTTTGGAAAGCAGTGTTTCCTACACTGAAGAGGGATTATTACATCACAAGTCCCTCTATTTTTTTTTCTTTTTAGCAAAACATAGCAATAAAGCAGAGTTCATCAGCAGGTCTACCAGGGTCTCCAGATGGTGTGAGCTGCTGCTGCAGTTTTCTGGGCAGTTCTCTGGGCAGTTTTCTGGGCAGGCTGCTTTCTGGCAAACACACAGGGTGAGCGAGGTGCACCGCGCGTGACATCTGCGCCCATCTGAGCTTTGCAGAAATGCTTGATCAGCTGGGCCTGGGTTTCCTTCCTGGGTTCATAGTAGGACAGAAAATGCATCGCTTCCTTTAAGCACCGCAGGTATCCGCTGTTGAAGTCCTGCTCTGGGTTCTTGTGAATGAATGCTAGAAAAGAAAGGAAAAAAAACAAATAGAGTGAGTTAAGATTGTTACCAAAGCATGGGGCAGTGGCAGCTTATGCTTGAAGCTTCTTTCAAGAGCCTGAGTCTGTGAGCCTTGATTGTGGGCCTTGGTCTGAGGGGGGCAGGGGGCAGCCCAGGGATCTCTGGGACAGCAGATGCCCATGGGAACATGTGATGTGATGGTGCTGTGTGCTCACCTGGCTCCTGCAGCTGGCTCTGCTGCTTCAGGTAGCTGACAGCCACCTCCAGGACATCAGCTTTCTCCAGCTTGGAGTTGGGTTGGTGTCTCTGGAACTCCTTCTCCAGGAGCAGCTTCAGCTGCTCAATGCTGCTGTTAATCCGGTCACGGCGCATTTTCTCCACCACCGGCTTCCTGAGCTGTAAAAGAAATGGAGCACTTCTTAGAGATTTTCTGGGGCCTGACCTGCTTCGCCTTCTGACCCATTCCCTGGCACACACAAAGTTCAAGGACACTTTCTTTTGGTGGGAGAGCTTTGCCATGCTGCCTACCTGTTACCCACTCACATTCATTTTATTTTTCATCCCATTTGTATTCCCCAAGACCATCTTCTCCCTCCTTCTCTCATCTTTTCCCATGTAATGCTTGTTTGGCAGAGGCAGTGCCTTGCACAGACCAGTCCTGACCAATGTGATCCTGTCAAGGGCTTTACTTACTTTATTCTTCTCTTTTGGCAGCAGTTTCTCATCCATGTGGATCATGAGAGCGTTACTGGGAGCCATTCCAGGTGCTGTCAGCCCTGGGCGCAGCCTGTCCACGTGGGCTGCTGTGCTGAGCATGAGGCTGTGCTCTAGCAGTGTCTGACCACCTCTATTTATACACCGAAGCGTTCAGCAGATATGTGAGTCTCGAGGTTGCTGGTGTTTCCCACAGCCATTCAGCCAATCCAGGCACGCAGCTGAACAATAGGGGAAGCATCCATCAGTGCACGGTGCATTGATCCTAAATGCCCTGGAGAGAATAACCTTCTGCCCACACCGACTGGTGGAGTGTGCAGCCTGGCTTTGCTGGGCTGCCCAGGGATCTGGGAAAACACTGACCCTCCAGCTGGTTGTCTGCGCTCAGTGGAGTTCCTGAGCCCCTGCATGTGCCAGTCCCATTTGTGGCGTGGAGGAGGCACGCTTCTGGGGGAAGGCAGGGAAGGAAGGCGGGGAACGCAGTTAGGGTGCAAATCAACAGCACCAGGGACATGTTGTTACTCTTTCTGAAGAGCACACTTCCCAGCCAGCCTCCTAGCTGCAGTTTGCCGGGACATGTGTGCGTGTCTGTGCTTGTCCATGCAGTCACTGCACTTTTTTTGCTGCAGTAATGAGTGAACTGATGAGTTATCAGGGTGAAACAAGGAGTTTGTTGGCCTAGCATGTCTAAATGCTGTGGAGAGTCTGAAGTCAGGTGGTAGGATGGTGGATAGCTGAATAAAGAGGGAATGGGAATCCCATGGAAATTGTAACCTCTGTTTGCCTCTTTCCCATTAACACACTGGGACCATGACCCTGTTGGGACAGCGTTGCATGGCTTTCATTACAGACAGGCATGTGCCTCCTGGCAGAACTGGCCTGGTCACTCCATAGCTCTTTCTTGTCCCTTTTCTCTCTTTCTTTCATACGGATTCTTTCAAGCATGATGGTTGGGATGAGCTAAAGAGCAGCACCAAGTTCAATCCCAGAGCCCCAGGCTTGAGAAGGCAGAGGCAGGTTGTCCAAGGGGCTGAGTAGCCAAGGCCGATCTCCAGTTCTCCTGCTCACCTGAGATTTGTGGCATGACATCTTATCCCACCTAGGAGCGTCCCCTGCACTGCAGCAAGCTTGACCTGCCAAGAGAGCTCAACCAGCACACTGCTGACCTTTACCGTATCAGCCCCACTCAGTTTTCTCATCTGGAAGATGGAGATAGTGCTGCTTGCTCTTATGTGCATGAAACATTGCACTAAAAAATAAGCAAATGTTGTTTTATGGCAAAGGCAAGAAAATGAATGAATCTTTGTGGACACTTTAGCTCAACTCTGATTTTGTCTGATTGCAGTGTGGATTGAGGCAGCACTGAAAACCATCAAGAGCTGCTGGAGCAAATTTGTGCTGTGTCCCATTGCCTGAGGCCTGGCCTGCAGGGGCAGAGGTGAGATCATCTCCCAGTGTGCTGCTTGTGCATGGAGTCTGCCTGAGGATCTAGACGTGGAAATGGCGGAGGGAAGCGTGTGTGAGGTAAAACAGCCAAGGACAAATTCTTATTTGGAAATCCTTAAGTGAAGCCCAAGTTTAACAAGAAGTTGACAGGAAGGAGGGAAGTGTCGCTGAAATAGCCAGCTTCATGGTTTTCATTGTATGGGCCTGAATGGGCTTAGCTCTTTGTTAAGGGCAGATGTTGTCTTCAGAGCCCTTTATTCCTGTGTTGTGGGAAAGCCAGGAGACAAGTCATCTCATGAACACTTTGAACTGGTCAAAAGATTACGGTACAAGATAAGATACAGCTCAGAGATCATGCCATAGCTTTTGCCAGCTGTCATAAGATGTTACCCTTTGTTCTGTAGCCTTTGAATGGACTTCCTCCAAAACTTGGTGTCCTGTGTTCTCCCTCCTAGCCAAGTGAGCACTGGTGTCAGGCCTTGAAGCTAGGAGGTGACAGGTAGGCATGTACCAAGCTGGTTAAATTTAAGAGACTCTTCAGTGTCAAAGAACATCTTTTTCCTGACTCCTGAGAAGCAGGCCTGACCTTTATTGCTGTCTTATAACTGATAGCCAGATGGTCTTTTGGGAGTTGGATTCTTTCCCTTTAAATCATTCAGGCTCAAGCACCATCACTAATGTTGTGAGTAGTTGCAAGGCACACTTCTATTGTCCCTACAAGAAATGTTATCAATAGGGGAAAAGTATGGGAAACGCAGAGAAATTCAAACCCACACAGCCTGGTGCTAATAACTCCTTTGTGGAGCCTGAGCTTCTGTCAGGGCACTATGAACTCACAGGGCTTTTCACTGAGTAAGGCTGAAAGGCGTGTTTTGCTGTGCAGGCAGCAGTTACTCAGGAATCTGATTACTGGGAGAAAGGGGCGAGGTGGGGCAGGGGGGCAGGGATGCTGGTTCACACTCAGGGGTGGCTGGAGGAGTACTGAGCTCAGCTGCAGCCCCGGCTGGTTGGTCTGCTATGCTGTGCCTCAGGGTGCTCTCTTGGGAAATGGGAGCAGTGCTACTGGATGCTTTGACAGAGCCCTGCTAGGAACTGCGGTGGGTGCTAGGGAGCCCTTGTGCATTCCTGGCATCGCTTGGGAATCCTGACAAACTCCTGTGAGAGCAAAGTGGAGAAGGAACAGTTCTGGGGACAGAACTCTGCAGGCAGGAGTGTGCAGGGCACAGGTTTGCACCACAGGGTGCTGTGTGTGAGAGGAACCCCAGTGTGGCATTATCATGCCTTGTTCAAACATCAGAGCACTGGCAAAAAAATGTCTTTAATTACTGTAAAATACATTCTTTACATGTTTAACCTCTTCAATTAGTTTTTCTTTGGATCCTGAATACTTAATGTACTGTTATTCCCAGGTGCATAAGTGGACTTTTATCATTAAGAAACATATGAGACAACTCGATCTGCATTTTCAGGGTTGTTAGAGGCAAAAGCAATTTCTGTAGCTGCATGTGTGGCTGACCCTGAAATAGTCATGCACCCAATGACATAGTCCTTCTACAACGAGTATTAAAAATAATTAAAAATTAAGGAGAATTTATTATTTTTCTGCCCAGCTGAAATTCCCACAAGTCACCTCTCAGCATATTCAGGAGTGCACAAGAGGGATTTATTATTTCCTGGTATACTGACTCTGAAAGGTCTGGGGATTACAGCTGCTTTGCACATGAATAGCTGGAGTGTGTTGTACAAAAGGCATGGTCTGTGGGATAATGGGGTTGGATGTGGGAAAGCGCTGACCCTGGGGGAGAGCAGGCTGGTGCCTGATGGCAGGAATCAATTATGTCTCAAAGGAACACATTGCCCTGGGAGCAGGCTTCGCGGGAGCCACCATGTTATGTGTTTACCACCCTCCTTCTTCAGCAACCCGTATAAAACAGTCACAGAAAATATCCTATCCTTCTGTCTTTACCAGGGGACTCAGCTGCACCTTGCTCTGTGATTACTCTGTTAGTGGTCTGTTGGTTATGACCTCAGGAACGAAACGGTTCCCATCTCAGGAAGAGTGCTGAGACCAGCACTTGGCTCACACACGCAGCCAGCTTTGAGACTAAAGCATCCCAAACTCTGGTGAGTGAATTCAGTGCACTCTCCACAGCCCTTAGGAACACCTGGAGCCCAGCAGCCACCTGCTCAGCTCCAGCCAAGGGAGGGGAGCAGCCTGTCACTGCTGCTGAGCTCCTGCACTTCCTTGGTTTTGTTTTTGGGAGGTAGTGGTATTCAGTTTTTACATTGATCTGGCATCATTGCTAACCTTTCAGATGTCAAAATTTGGTTTCAACAAATGATTAAATGGGATAGAAAATTATAGGGATTTACCAAAACTTGTAAGAGCAGGGCACATTGTCAGACTTCAGGGTCAAGGGAATCTAGTGCAACAGGAAGGGCCTGACCCTAAAGGAAAAACAGTCTAGAGAGGGTTGCAAGTAGGACTGGGACCCCCAGAACACCACCTTGTGTAGCTGGCAGTGTACACTTGTGCCCATGAGCATTTGCAGCTTGAGGTTGTGGGTAGGAATCGGACACAAAGCCCCAAGAGCTGCTGCTGGGGTCTGTCTGTCCAGACACCTTTTGCTATGGGCAGTGGTCAGCATGTAACATGCAGCCACACACAGACTGCACTGGATTTCTTCACTACAGCAGTATGGATCCTTCTGCGTTTCTAAGCCCTGGTTTCATCCAGCCCAGCTGCCTAAGACCTGAAATTCTCTTATAAACTCTGTTCAGCTTATAGAGAGTTGATGTAATTCAGGGCACAGTGTATCCTCTCTTCTGAGGAGCCTCAGTCCCAGAATAGCTGTAACTGCTGGGAAGCAGCTGGATGAACTGGGTGGTGCTGACAGACAGCTCTGCACTATGACTGGGGACAGCTGCAGTTTAACGCTGAGATTTTGGTAGGTCTCTTGGAGCGTGAATAAACAAATTAAATCGTGATTTACTTTCCAGAGAGATCAAGTCCATTTCTATTGGTTTGATCATCAAGTATTTCCTGATTGAGCATCTGAGTGCGTTTTCCTTTTCAGCTATTTTGTTGGTTTGAGCAAGTTGTGCTGAATCACATTTGCAAAAGCCACTACTGAACTTGAGTGCAAAGGAGAACTTTGGCATCTGCGTAGCTAGGAGGGGCACTGCTCCAAGTGTGGTCCGTGCAGGTCATCCCTATTCTCCCACAAGCTGGGGTGCTGGCAGCTGTTCAGAGGTAATAAAGCCAATTCAAACAAAAGTGGGTTCTGAGCATCTTTGCAGAACAGAGGTCTCAAATGGACCTCTAGAGCACAGCCAGGGGGCTGTCTGAAATACTGAAATCTTGGTTTCTCCTTTCTGTCTCATTTTCTACCTCTGTAAAATATTTGCTAATAATACATTCTTATATTGCAGAGGAGGTTGCTGAGAATTCATTAGTTGCTATTTGTACAGCACTTTGAAAATGCAAAGCCAGTGCATTATTCTTGATCTTGTGGATGCTTTCCATGTTATTAAAAACAGGATTTCAGAAAGGCTTATAGGGGATCAAAACAGCATCCCTAACTTGAAAGGAAGCACGACTGTTAAACCATCAACTGTCGCCTCCCCCTCCAGCCAGATGTTAAGCCCTAAAGAACTGAAGTGGCACAAGGAATTACTTTCCCAAGTTCCCCCAGCTGGGCTGACAGGCCTTGATCAATGGTTTTCTCCACTGTGAGTGCTATGCAGATGGTCTACCCAGAGCAAGGTTTCTGTGAAGTACAAAAGGAAGTCAAACACCATTTCTAATTCAGCTTGTAGCATGGCACACTTCCTTTATCCTCTGCCTGAATGCAGTGAATAGGAGAGCAGTGTGGGAAACTGGACGGGACTCCAAACTCACACAGTCTGAGCGGCTGTAAGACACTCCTGTCCTCAGACCACATCTGCCTGTGACAGACGGGAAAAGGAGTGACAGAACGAAAAATCAGATTATAAAAACCTGCTTGAAGGGGAAAATTGGGTCTGAGTAAAAGGAAGAAAGTGAAGAAAGCCATGCAGAGAAACAGGAATTGTGACAGCCCCGAACAGGGGACTGCCAACCCGCAGAGTGAGGAAGGGCTGGGAGGGAATGGCTGAGGAATGAGCTGCAGGAGCAGAACCTTGCTCTTCCACCAGTAAGGCCAGGGAGAATTGTCCCTCTGAAGGCAGCAGAGGTGGTTTCAGCTCACACTAAGGCTTCTGAGCCACGTATTCTGTCTTGCCTCCTTACTAAAGACTGGCTTGTGCTTGATAAAAAAGTGTTTGCCACAATGATTGAAAAAATAAGTACAGCACATTGCCTGTACTGGTACAGCAGGGCACTGCTCCCTAGCTCCGTGTGTCAGCCAGTGGCCATTCCTTGAACAAGCTTGGAAATACTGAGCTTTAAAACACAGCCAGTATAGGCCACATTCAGGCACCCATCACCAAAGCTTTGGCGTTTTTGCATCTCTTTGCTGCACAGCACTAAGAGCAGAAGATGGTTCCTCTGCACCACGAGGATCTGGACACTCACGCAGGCCTTACGTTACCTGAAGAGTTGGTGACTGCTTTGTGCAGATGTCATGCTGGTGCTTGTCAGAGATCCCCAAGGGAGCTGCGTCTCAGCTGAGGCATCCGTGTCTGCAGCCCCCTGATGTGCGTGCAGTTTTTGACCATAAACTGCAGGAGCTGAGCTTGGCTACTATGAAAATCAGCTCAGATTTTATACCAGTAATTCTATGGGGAAGCTCTTTGTTAATACTTCTAAACTGTAATGGGGTGGTTTGAGGAACAAAATAGGGAATAGACCAGATTCTAGGACTGATATTTGACAGGGGAAAATTAAGGCTCAAATTCTGCTGATCAGAATTTGGATGAATTCCTCTGTAGGTGGAGGGATAATTGTGCACAAAGAGATGAGAAAGGAGCTTTGGAGGTACAAAGCCTACAGGCTGAATGCTGCCGTCTGCTTTGCTCTTTGTGGAGGCCGGAGTTCCTGTTGGCTTTTAGCGAGGACCCAAGTAGTTCCAAAACCTGGACCTGTTCTATTTTTTAACCTTAGTATGATTTTTAGGACAAAGCACTTAATGAGGTCTCCTAAATTTTGCTATCTTTCTGTTCTCTGAGCCGTTGCTCCCAAGCATTTTGGCATTCTCAATGACTTTCTAACACACTGCCATGGAAGTTTGAGTACCTCGGAGTTTCCCACACCATTTCTTAACTATATTCATCCCTGTCACAAAGGAAGTGTGCCTGACTACAAACCGCATTAGCAACGGTGCTTGCCTCTGCATTGTGTTCAGTGGGAAACCCTGCTCCCAAAAGGCCATCTGGGCTACACGAATCAGGAGAGAAGCAATGGGGGCAATGAGCATCAAGACTTGGGAAAGCAGCAGCATCCCTAAGTCATCCTACAGAGCTAACATCTGGCAGAGGTTCTGGGGCATTACTTATGCCATATTTCAAACATCCACATCCAGTATCTTGGGATCCTACTAAGTTCTCTATCCAATATTGTGTATGTTTGGAATCATAGTAAAAGGTGTATAATTGAGAATTCATGATCCTTAGTGTAAAGTCCACTGGCTCTGTTAGCATTATTCTAGGGATGATGATGATGATTATTGCTTTCTTATTCTCTTTTCACTTGAGCCATGTGTTGCAGCAGTGAGGCAAGGCAGGGGGCAGCAGCAGCTGTCCTGGTGCAGGCAGCAGCAGCCCCACTGGGCTCCTCTGCCCTCTCATGTACACTTCTTCAGCAGCACAGAGCAAATCCCCAAAACAGCCAGAGCTCACTCATGGGGCAAGAAAGATGAGGGCAGACCAAGAGACCCAAGTCACACATCTGTTCTGCTATGGAAAGATCATATGTCCTCCCCCAGAATAAAAGTCCTGCAGTGCAGCAACCCTATAATGCACAGGTTCCTGAGAGCCTGGGTTTCTAAGATCTGTGCTGGGGGTAGTTGCAGAGAAGGCATCTGACACTGAACACTGTGTAAGGCTAAAACTGGAGTGCCTGTTTGTGCAACTGGCACTGTGAGAGGAAATGATGACTCTTACAGCTGTTTACTAGGGAGTTAATCTGGGAAACTGAAGCTGTTTCTAGCAAAATTGCTAGCAGATCCTATTGATCACAGCACTGCCACATTTATTCCTCGTGCGCTTGTTTATGGGCTCGAAAAATGAGTTAGTGCTCAGGAGTTTCTCTTTCAGAGAGTCTCCCCAAGAGGGATGCACGGAGCGAAGGATTGGTTTCAGAGGTGGCATTACATGAGCTCAGAGATAATCCACAAGCTTTGAGGAGAACATGTGAAATGGTGTCGCAAAAACTTTCCCACAACTTGACATAAAAGACTCAGAGCCCAACAGCTGCTGCTCTGTACGCAAAGAAGGGAGCCTATTCACAAACAGCACAATGGGGATGGAACAGCAGATCCTGGAAGAGGTCATTTAAGCCTTACCTGGGCGAACAAATACATGAGTTGCAGGGTCAGAGAGAAATGTAGACATGTGTATGTGCATTCACATTAAAATACATGCATGATCACATATATGCATGTATCAGTAAACAGATGAACACACAAACTGTGTTAATGTAGACACGGTATTTATGTGGTACTCTCTCTGATTCAGTAAGAGATCCCAGACATAACCCTAGCATTACTTTACAGTCATTTGTCTGACAGCTCACGTTCCCATATTGGTGCTTGCAGAGGGGTACACTGAAGCTCGCAGGAAGGGGAGCTGAGCTGATGTGATTGCAGTGCACACCTGGAGCAAATCGGGGGCTGGCACAGCTCAGGTGTGGTTCGTGGCCTGCTCTGCCCTTCTGCAGCCCTTCTCTGTGCAGGTCTTGGGTGCATGTGTAGAGAATGCAGAAAACACTGCTGCCATTCCCTGCGGCTGTTTGTGTGTGGCCGGAGCTCATAAATAAAGCTTTTGTTTATAGGATGCAAACAGCAGCACCGTTAGCTCTTTCTGAACAGTGCAGTGCAAAATAATGAGGAATCAGAATGTTGACTTCTAACAGTTTTATGGGCTATGTGAGTTTGTTCTGCACTCCTTTGTGCATAGATTAAATGAAAGCAGCATATGAGACTGAGCTGATCCCCAAACGCAGGTATTTCTCCTCTTGGATTTATCTTGTAGATATTTGAACAACATTGGATGCTTGTGACAGGGCTTGAGAGTGTTCCAAAGAGGTACATAAGATCTCAAGGAAAGAGAACAATTATCACAATAGAAACTTTTCTGGATAAGTGTGTGTATTCACATTTAAAGGCATTGCAGTGAGGCAAACTGGAAAAGCTGTTTTCTGTTTCACTTGGGCAAAACCGGTGTGCTCCTGGCTTACTGTGAGAACAAGGCAAGCGGCCTTAAAGAACTTCTGCTCTTTATCTCAGGAAGGCAGAAGCTGCTCGTGTGTGCACTGCATTGGTGCACGCTTAGCGTGTGCCTCCTGCATCCCAGGAGGAGCGCGGCCGCAAGCAGCCTGCAGGGCAGCTCGTTGCCCTCCACGGCTGCTGGCCGCCTCCTTCCTGCGCGCCCGTGGCCGCCGGCCTGTGCTGGGAATGCCATTGATCTCCGGCATTAGTCAGCAGCCTTTGCCCATTGAAGGCCAGCTCTTTCCCAGCTTCTGACACGTAATTCTGATCCCGGTCTTTCACGTACCACACACTCCCCACCTGCTCATCTGGAGGAAGGTCATTATCCCCAGGCTATTCACTGGCACTGGAGCATGCAAGAATAGATGCTTCTGCTATTGTGCTGCCTATCTCTCTGATTGGCCATAGAGTGTGGGAAACTCCATCAAGCCACAGACCCACAGACTCTCAGGAAGGCTGCACAGTATAAATACAGGGCCGAGGCAGCTTCCAGCAACACATTTCTCCTGGACTTCCACTCTGAGACACTCCTTCCCTCTCGGGACAGATGGCTCCCAGCATTGTTTTCATGGAGCCCGACAACCTGCTGACACCAAAGGAGAAAAACAAAGTCAGTCCAGACACAGCGAGGCAGCTTGGAGCCATGCTCTCAGCTGTTCTCATCTCAGTTTCCAAAAGCTGAGAAACTGGTCCACACTGTTCAGGAGCAGTGTGAAATGGCAGAGAGGAGATCTAATAGTGAATCTCTTTCCCTTTGCTTTTTACAGCTCAGGAAGCCGGTGGTGGAGAAAATGCGCCGTGACCGGATTAACAGCAGCATTGAGCAGCTGAAGCTGCTCCTGGAGAAGGAGTTCCAGCGACACCAACCCAACTCCAAGCTGGAGAAAGCTGACATCCTGGAGATGACTGTCAGCTACCTGAAGCAGCAGAGCCAGCTGCAAATGAAGAGTGAGTATCAAGTTTACTTCAGCCTCTAGTTTACTATAAATCTGTGACAGTTTTGTGAATCTCATGCCATGAACAATTGCTCTAAACTACCTTTTTTTCCCCTCCCTCTTTCTTCCCTTCTCTAGCTTCAGGATCCTTCCATAAAAGCTCTCAGTTTGACTTTAGAGAGGGCTATTCTCGATGTTTGCAAGAAGCTTTCCATTTCCTCTCTCTTCATAAAGTCCGAACTGAAACACAGACCAAGCTGCTAAGTCACTTCCAGAAGAGCCAATCAGCTGCTCCAGAGGTTTCCTTTTCCCCCAGCAAGCCCAGCACCCTGAAGCAAGCATCGCCAAAAGACGCCGGTACTCTCTGGAGGCCCTGGTAGTCAGGGAAGCTCTCACTCAGTGAACCTCCGCCTTTTAGAGTCCAGAGGAAGAATCTGACTGCATCTGATAGTCCAGCTCTGATCCTCTCTTCTGTAGGGTGCATTATTTCCCCATATATTTTATTTATGTGTGAAAAGAATGGCGAGCTTTTGACTTTTAAGGGATCATTTGGCAAAAGCTCAGGCATTCTGCTGTGTGGTACTGAAGCTGTGTAGGTACTGGTGATACAGCACACAGCGTGTTGCCCAGTCTGGGGGCAAATGTCTTCCAAATGAAGGAGGGTATTTTTGTAGAAGTTACATTTGTGATGGGCAAGAATTGCAGTAGGAGAGTTTCCCTAATATTGCGTGTAAGAGCCACTGGCTTCGCTCTGGTTTGACTGGTAGCTCTGGTTTGCTCAGTCATTCTGGAGGATAAAAGTGCAACTTCAGTTCATGCACACTTAATTAAATTCCATTTGCTCCCGTTTGCTCATAACCTGTACTGCTTCAGAGGCGGTTTTTGCTTTGTCCTGGATTTTTCTTCTTTGATAGTCCTAGTACGTGAAGTGTGATGGATGAACTGAAGCTGGGAAACTATGTGGAATATTTCTACTGTTCTGCTGCTTTTTTCGATATAGAAAAATAATGTGTTACTGCTTTATGTTAAAGAGAAGAGTAGATAAACGCTCCACTTGTCAATGTTATATGTTTTGGGGGTAAGTTATGCTTTTTCTAGCATCTTCATTATAATAATGATTGTTTGTCTGTATTAAGTGGTGTAATTCATGGTGGATAGTGTTTCTCCCATTGCTGGGACAGCCCTACGGCTTACATGCATACTGTGTATGCGTCTCTGTGTTTGTAGAGAGAAATAAAATGCATTTGTGTGCAGCTTTTCTCTGGCTCCTCTGTGCTCTGTGGGATATGTTGCCATTTGGGTCCCTGAAAAGCACTCACATGTCGAACTTCCAAAGAAGTGGGGTGTTTTTTAAAGTCAAAGGAGCTCCTGTTCATGTCTGCTCTGTATATTCACATGACTGCCTTACACCTCTACCCCCATGAGGTAAGCAACTGTTACTTACGTTGTCTCTTAGCTGAATCATACAGAGCTCCTCCTTAGGCTCTGCCCCTCCCAAAACCTCACCTGAGGGGTCAAGCCTTAATCCTGGCCATGTGGTCCCCCTGCTGGCAGCAGCTGGGATCTGAGTCTGTCCTGCAGTTATTTCACCTGACGCTGACAGGAATCAGCCTTGGTCACATCAGTGCTGCGTGCCCTCTAATGCCATATCCTCATTTCTTCTCTGAGCGCCCAGAATGTGCAGTACTGGTGCTTCTGAAGCAGCAGTATGGTTCACAAGGGGAAACATCCACAGGCTGCCCCGCATCTGCAAAACTGCTTAGTGCAGAATCCCATTCTGTGGCAAAATACTGATGGATACTGATCATGGCAATAAAGCTGTGCTTATGGAAGCGCTGTTTTTAGGTGAGAGATGTTAAAAACCAATAAAGTAAATGCAGAACTTCTGCAGCCTGTTTGTGAAGACAGGCGAAGTTTGGGCTGGAAATCCGTAATCCAGTCATGTTAGCCAGCAATCTGACGTTCCCTGCCTGTGCAGGTTTTCATTTGTTATGACCAGGAACGGTTTGTTCTGCCACGTGTTATCACCATTTTATCCTGTCTATGCTTTTTAGCACAGCAGGGGATGCAGGGGCTGTGGCAGGTGTTACTGCCGAGTGCCAGCCCCCTGCACTCTTACTCTGGAGTTCTTGGCAGCAACTTTGTAAAGTGAGACCTTCGTTCCAGCCCTGCACGTGGGACGTAACTGTGATGTAAATGGCACCAGAAATGGTGGCAGAAGGGATTGGCTTGCAATGCAGAAAACTTTCTACGTAAATTTCTATAGTCGTGCATAGCTATTGTCGGAGTATTTGTTATGCAGAAGGCTTTACTGCAAAACCCTGTTCAGTTCGTTAGCACTGCTGTCGGATTGGAACGCGAATATCAAACCTCGGTCCTTGGACGGCTTGCCAGTATTGCAACGTTTGGCCACCAGGGGGCGCCGCTCTCCGTGGGAAAGCCGCGTCGGCTCGAGGGGCTCTGCGAGGTCCTGCGTATGACTTTATTCGTTTCGTTTTAATGGTCGGATGCCGGTCAGTGCTAGAGAGTCTTTTCCAGCTCCCAGTTTCTGTGTATCACACTGTAATTGTAATGCGAATAAGGAAAGCTTTGATCTGAACTTGTACCCTACTGGGCACAAAACATTTCCAGCATGACACACAAAGCTGCAGAGAACTCGTCGTACTGCACCGCTGCAGCTACAGCGAGCGTGTGTGCGATGTACGTGGAGTCTGAAAACACTTGCAGATGTGCAACGTGTCTTTTGGTCTGCTGGAGCTGGAGCCTCATTTGCCATCAGGTGGCAGCATGGGAGAAGGGAAAACTTCATTTCCCCGTTCTGGTAAACGAGGGATTGGAATAGTTCTAGGAGTGTAACAAAGCTGCTCTGACGCTTCAATACCCAGGGACATAAAATGGAATCAGCTCTGCAGCTAAACGCCTTTGTGAACAGATTTTTTCCATTAGGATGATGTATTTTCTGCAGAGTTTCTGCCCAGTTACATGTATTTGTCCACTAGCTTAGCTTTGCTTGCGATGCTGTGGTTGGGGTGAGGGGTTTTAGAGGAGGCTGCAGAGGGGCTGTTCACTGAAGAGGACAGACACAAACGTGTTGCACATGGCTTAGCCTGGAAACAGCTACAAATGATAAAAGTAATGCTGCTTGTCAGTGGCTGACAGGCCCTATCGGTTTGAGTAGGGCAAATGTGTGGGTAAATGCTTGGTGTCTGAAGGGTCTACAGGTTACAAATACGCATCTTGTTGCTTCCTGGAGTGCATAAATCTCATTTCAGTAGTGAAAGCTCTGGGACATTGGGCATTTCTTTAAAAAGAATATGATAGCCCTTGTTTTTAGAACAATTGTGTTCTTAACTGACAATAAATACATTACTTCTCTGTGCAAGTAGAGGCAAAGATGGTCACGCTCAGGGCTTCCCGGGTGACCATCTGCCTTTGAAAACAGCTGAAAAGTCATCACAGCTCTGCATCTGCTGAAGAGAGCAGGAGACCTCAGGTAGGAGCACGTGTCCCTCGGGCAGGGGCTCTGCTGGGCCGTGCTGTCTCCTTGCTGTTTCTGGTTCATGCTCTGTTGCTTAAGTTGTGTAACGCTGTATGAATGATGACTAGATTTTTTTGTGTGCATGTGTTTTTGTTGTTTTTTTCCCCCAACCTTGTCTAGAGACTGCCAGCCAGACACTACCTCAGTCTTGTGTTCAGACTTATCTGTCCAAAATACTGTGGTATGCCAGGCTTCAGATTGTGAGGAGTTGTTGAGACTGCTGAAGCAATGCTCTCCAAACTTAGAAGGGAAAAATAGCAGCTCGTTTCATTTTGTATACATATTCTGTATTACTCCTTCTAAAGACACTCTTTGCACATGGTTATGTACCATATTCTGCTGTCTGCACGATTGTATTCCATGAAAAAGAAACACAGTGGTCATAGGCAGCGCCATTCTCCAGTTGGCTCAAAATTAATCTGAGCTTACATCTGTTCTTGTTTCATCGGGGTCACTGGTAGCCCTCAGGATATGGGGGGCTGTACCTGGAGAGGGGAGGTATGACTGCAATAGGGCACGTGTGGGTCTGTGATGGGAAGTCGTAGCTCATGCACTTGGGTTGTGCTGGCAAAGACACAAAGTGACAGATGGAAAGATTCTTCTGCAGGTGGGAGGCATAATAAACTTACGTGAAAAATTATAGTAACTTCCATGTGCTGTAATAATAATTTGGAATGAAACCTCCCAGGCATATTTTAATTATCCCTTTAGCACTTGCATGTGCCAGAACTTCTAATGGCACATCTCCAGAGCTTAATGATTTTGCAGAGTAATTAAATTGTCAGCCATGTGAACCTCCTCCACCTGACCTCTGCACAGTGGTATGCTGTTTCCCTTGCTTGGCATATATATATGGTTGTCATTTGCCTGAGTTTCTCAGTAGGCAACAACTTCCTAGCAATCAGCGTCAGACAGTTTCATAGTCCCTCTGCTAAGACTTAAGTGAATGAATATAAAATAATTCTCCAGGCCAAAACTGCTGTATGAATTAGTAACAAATGACAGTAGCTTGTACTTTCACATAACAATTACATGCAAATCTGACCAGCCCCAGGACCACTTCTGGTAACTGTGTAGTACTTGTTAGTAGGACTAAGATTTGTAGTAAACTTAGAGCTGCTGCAGCTGCTGCAGCTGTTAATAGCACTGTATTACTGGTCGCATCTTTAGCAGACTCTTTTTTTTGTAACTTAATTTTTTTGCTCCTGAGCTGAACCTGCTGTGAAATCTGTGCTCACCAGGCTCCAAAGGGCCCCTCACTGTGCGGGTGAATCTCTGAGCAGAAGCTGATGACAGAACGGTGTGGGCGCAGCCTGCTGGAGGAGCCATTGGGAGATACGTGCACAGGGGACAAGGTTTTATTGCCCGGATATGAAATTTAGCTTTACTGTGTGGCATAGAAAATCCGAGTAAGTGAAGGTGGACAAAATGCAGTTAAATACAGTTTATTTTTGCCCGCCACCATACACAAATCAAATTACAAAAGCTGATCTATCAGAGCACTTGGCTGTCTTATAACCAGACATCTGATGTTGAAAGAAGGTAAACTCTTTCAAATAGGAAACAGTAGTCAAATGGTCTTCCTGTGAAGCATCAGTTTTAGATGTGATGAGAAAGGTGAACCTCACTTTCTGGTCAGGATGAAGCTTGGACAGCATTTCATTCTAAGGAGGGGGTTTAGATCGTGTGGATAGCTATACAGGTAACACCTGAGAAAATAAAGCCTATTACAGGTATAATTCAATCTAGGACTTTCATTTATCTATCTATCTGTCTATCTATTTAGTGGAAGGGACTCCAGGAGCTTGTTAGTGCACTCTATCTCCTCTTTGCCTTTTTTTTTGTGGCTCAATCCTAATGTTTTCAGGCACTTCCATGTATGAATCCAGCAATTCCCATTGAAAAATCATCTCTTCCCCTTACTTACCTGCCTTAAATCTGGGTCTTTGTCAGAATTGGTGCTCAAGGGCACTTCTCAGCTGACTGACACAGCTTTAACACAAAACCTGGTACGACTGGGATTGCATCTCCTGGCATAGATCTCCATACAGAGCCGTCTGAGGTGCAACACCGAAAAGAACTGGGTAGGACGCAATTTTCCTGTTAACTGAGGTGAAAGCCAAACTTCATGCTTGGTGTGCTGCTTGTTTGCAGCAGGCAGCTCCATGGGCTGAGCACTCTGCTGTTCATCTTTTGGAGAGAGATTAAATAATAAACCTGCAGCTAAACCCTGTGTGACTGCTGACTGTCCATTTGTACTGAACTCTGAGACTCTGGAGGGCATGGACGAGTGGCCAGTCCCTGAGGTAGCACTGATTCTCTCAGAAAGTAATCTTCCAAAATTACTTTTCAGATAGAGATAAAATGCAATTGAACTTTGTATTCTTAGCTACAAATGCTACAATTTACCTGAAACTCAATTTCACTTCAGCAGGGGAAACTAACATTCATTAAAGAATTCGGAGGGCTTTGTTCAGTGATTTAGCTTGCTCTTATTGTCACACGGGCCAGAATACTTCAATGGATCATCTCTGATAGGCAAAGCTGCTTCTGTTATGGATTTTCATTTCTTTCCCTGTCGTTCAGATAATCAAACCTTTCGTTAGTTGTCTGCAAACAAAATTTGTGAAGCAATCAAATAGTGTGGTTTGGCACTTCACAAGCTAAGCACCAGCAGTTAATCTCTTGCTTTCCAGTGATCCTTCCGACAGAAAGAAAAGCATCTGCTGGAAGAGTAATTAAAATGTATTAAATGTTGGCATTTTAAAATATCATCACGGCGTTAGAACAGCTACTGAAGGTCACCCAACTGTTTCTACATCAAAATCCTTGCTGAATTGGCTATTGTGTTGTATTTTTTTTAATTAAAAATAATGATATTACATTTTTCAAGTGTAAATACTGTAAAATAGACGATGGCAAAATGAAAAGGCAAGGGATTAAAACAACTTCATTGTTTCCACTTCCACGATTGCTATTTGCCCAGAAGTATTTCATACACTTCTACAAGAATGAGCATCTTTTTAAATACACCTCTGAAGGAAGAGACCCCACAGTTTTATCTATAACAATGGAATTGTATTCCTATACACGGGCTTTCTATCTGGCAATACTCACTCTAAGGTCACGTTACAGTGCTCTTTGCAGCAGAAGAACTCAAGTGCAGCAGAAGAGTACAGCTTTGCATGAAGTCAGCAGCACTGCACATACAGCTCACGTGGTAACGTATCAAGACAAACAGCAATCTCTTACATCAAAGCAGTATTCAAAGTGCAAGTAGACAGACAACATGAGGATTTAAACTAGGTTTAACCTGAATTTGGGAAGAAAGCACTAGAAACTGAATCAGAATACTAGAAAACAGTTCTGTGAAACACCTCAAACAGGTTTGCTGAGTCTCAGAAGGCGTCGTTGTAAGACATATTAAAATCGTTGTTGCTTTCTGAAAAATAGATGTGCAGTTGCTTGTTGGTTTGTTGGGTCGTTTTTGTTTGTTTGTTTGAAGAATTAGTCTTTGTAACCCTGATGTGGTATCTTAGTAACAGTCAGGATGTCGTTTCCAGCAGTCGTTTCTGTTCCGGCGCGCTGTGCAGCACGGCCCGTCACGCAGCGCGGTGCTTGCGCGCTTCCCAGAGGAACCACAAAAGCTCGAGTGCTGCAGTTTCCTTCATTCTCACTACAGTAGCTGCACCATTAGCCTTGGCTGTGACTGAGTGGGAGAACATCAGGCACATAGTCGGCAAGAATTGTTCATTGTGTCAGCAGTGTATGCCATTCTTGCCAGTAGTCCTTTGGTTACCACACTCTGCATTTGTCTGCAGGATGCATGGCAGTGCCTTTTTTACAGTGAAACACCTCCGAGAAGGCTTCGAAGTTCTGCAAAGATCCCATCACCCTGAACACAGAGAAGAAACTTATTCACATGGGAACAGTGCATGGAGATAATTGCTCTGGAAAACAGAAAACTGTTCATGATGTGATTGAGTCAGGGAACTCAGTTACAGTCTCAGAGCACCACACACTTTAACTCTGCAAGAAGAACAAAGCTGACATAACTCCTGAAATGCTTGAACAAACATTCTCCATAGATTGGCAAATTCAGACTAAGTAAAGGAGTGCACTCTTCAGCAGCATCCTACAGTGGGAGAATTTCTACGGTAGCCTGAATTTGTCTTGTCTGTTAGCATGTAGCTGCCAGCCCTGCGCTGCTCTCTGGCTTTGCACTTCACTAGTGCAAAGGATTGAACCAAGTAAATAAACCCACCTGTATTTCAGAGGGCTGTGAACATCTGTCTTTATCGACTGGCTAGCATATTCTGGTCTGTAGGAACCACACCAGACCTACGTAAGGAGAATTAATTATTAGCGGATCAGTATTAAAGGCAATGCAATTTGGGTACTTTCTTCCCTTCTTTCAAAGTTCCTGAGAGGTGACCCCATTTGTTACAATATTGTTGGAGTGTGTTTTAGAGAGGAAGCAGAATAGACACAGTTGTTTTCTCTAATTAGTTTTAGTTTGATCTATATCTTAGGGATAGATAAAAGAGCTCTAATATCACCTATGTGATTCCTCAAAGGAATGAGCTCGAGTCAGACAGCCCAGGATGCAGTGTGAAGTCCCCTACTGTCAAACATCTGTTAGACTACGACTGAAAACACATGAGAATTTCTTATCCAGGTGGTAGGGTGAAATTGAACTCGGCAAATTTACTGTTTCTGCATTGTAATTAAGTGATATGTAGGGAAATGGGTGGAATCAGTAGGAACATCTGTAGTCTGAATGTGCATGCGGCCAGTGGTGAATCACTTTACAAGTGGAACAGGTGTTCTCTCTAAACTTTAGGCTCATCTGTGGGTTTCTGAATGTTCTTACCTGGGCAAAGTTGAGGAAGAAAAGCTGCTTGTGGGACAGATTCAGTCCAGGCAACTTTGGTTCCTTCCCTTCCTGTTCCAGCCATTTTAAATAAGCCTGGAAATTATCATAGATTCAATTCAGTGAAGCAACAGGATGGCCTACTCATACACTATGGGTGTTCTGACTGCTATGCTGAAGTGAAGATTTCAACCAGAGTTGTGTGTGAACTCAATGTTTTCAGTTCTATGTTTTCCTAATTTTTGTCTTTCTGATACCAATAGTATGGAGAATTCTATGGAAAAAAAAGTCATTGTGGGTATTCTAATTAAACACGTGAAGGTAATTTGCAGTCATCTTTGGAGAAAGCTTTGAACTGAAAGCTGATCATAAATCAGGGAAAAAATACCATTTTCTTACGTGGAAGTTGAGTTTTAGGTTTGTTGTTACTGGCGAGTGGACCTCCACTGCAAGGAGCTGTGCTTGTTCTTCAAGGACACTTGGAGATCCACTCTGAGTTCCTTTTTGTTCTACCCAAAGGTAGGACCTGCCACTCTGATGGGCCACGTGTTTGCTACCGTGTCTCAGCAGCAAGCATGCACCATGGGGCAGGGACCTTCAGCTCAAGTGTAGCTGGATGTACACATTGGCTCAGTAAGGCAACAGGGACAGAATGACTGACTGCAGTTGGAGGTAAAATCATCAGCTTTCACATGGCTTTTTCTGTAGGATTTTTTGTATCTAGAAAAGAAGCGTTAAGTCTTCTCTATACTTCTGTGCTGATGATTTCTGTGTCTTCAGGTAACTGCTTATAAAATAGCAGATAATAATCTTGCTCAATGTTAAATCCATTACCTCTTATTGTTACACATTAATTGGCCAATTTTCTTTTTTTAGGTATATTGACATAATGGAGACAAGTTAATGTGTCCTCATGCTGATTAATTTCGAATGTTCTATCACCTTATTCTTGTGGTTGCTGAGATAGTCCCAAAGCACAGAAGATAGAATAGGTAGAACAGGGGGGTGCAAATGCATTCAGCAGCACAGAGCCTCAGCAGGTTCTGTCTGCAGGACATGTCATAGCACACCGCCCTTCACATCTGTAATACATCTTAGAATCACGTATATATTCACTTTAGTGAAGTAACTGATTTTAATGGTATTCCTCAGATTCAGGCTTTTCAGTTCAGATTTCTGGAAATTCAGGATGTTCTTCTATAAACACCCCTAACTTACCACACTCACAGCCGGAGAGAAGAAGTTTTACCCCGACATCTGCTGGGATTATTCTTAGAAAAGAACATTCCATGCTCACGCTTGAGCTCCACATGGAAAGAACCTCAGTGCCAATAAATACTGAGTTCCTATTGGTAACAATGGAGGATTACGGATACTGGACTTCCTTGAGGCTAGAAGCTGTCTTCCCCTGTTGAAGCAGGACGAGCTGCAGTGGTGTTTTTAACAGATAGCAGTGTGCAGAACAGCACCTTTCAGCTGCAGCAGAGGCAGCGCTCTGAAATACAGCTGCACTGCTCTTAATCTGAAAGTAACTGACTAGTTGAAACAGCCTTTTTACCATGGAAAGAAGAGTTCTGAAATCATCAATTCTTGCATTTTTTACCTGTTCACTACAAAAGACACACAGCATCAAGGTAGAAGAAACCTCTTTGCGTTATTTCCCCAAAGCTTGTAAGACAAAGAAAGCAACAAAAGGAGCTAAGTGTTCAGAGACAGGCACTCTGGTAGATGTGATCTGTATTCCTTTTGAGGACATGGAACATCTACGTGTTCTTTTCTTGTCTTACCTGATGTGTCACTTTTGAGATCAAAGATGAAAAGTGTGAGAGAAAAAGTTGAAAAGACCACAGTTGCTCTGTTTCATAATATCACAGAGCTGTATTGCTTAGAAGCTGGAGCCTGCTGCCGTGTGATCAGCTGCTTGCGCTTGTAGCTGCCATTTTCAGAATTAGAAGCTTTAGGAAATTGAGAGTGCTTCACCTTTTCCTGCATAACATTGTGCCTATTTATGAACATGGCCCTTGGTTACCTGAAACTGAAGTATGCAGCATCAAGCATTATGTTACATCAAAGTGTAACTGTGTTCTTCTCCTGGGTGCAAGAATGCCAGCAGTCCTACACTGGGTTTGGATCTATTGGGACATAAACTTCCAGATATATAACTAAGCTTGAACTTTATGAGCAGGGTAATAACCCGTTAATGGTCAATTTTTCTATGCTATAAAAAGCATCCCAAATTTCTGAATTGCTGAATATCAGGTAAAAATCACTCACAGCATATTTGAAATTTACCTTATAAGCCTGTCGGACTCCTCCATTATCTGCAATATTTTCTCCTAACGTGCTTATTCCACTGACCTGTAAAGGAATAACATCAGTAACCTAAGAACAACAAGCTGAAGCACAGCTGATGGTCATGTCTGGAACAGAAGGTAGCAGTGACTTTGTGCTAGGACAAAGAAAGGAGAGCATGTAAATGAGGAACTAACAGGAGGAGAGATGTAGATTAGAATAGAAGTTTGGCTAAGAATATAAAATGAACAGACTTTGGGCTGCTGGGCAGAACGTACACTAGCAGGAATGGCAAGATGATACAGTAGCAAACACCAGATTTTCCCCCTTCCTGCAAAATACTCTTAATAGGGTCAGGCAGCAAAAGCACTCGTGGTCCCAGCTCACTGCTAACCCAGCTTACAGGAGTGTTGCTGTTTTCTAGGCTATGCCAGCTTTTCCATTCATCTCCTACTTTTTTTTTTTTTTTCCAGAAATTGTTACTTCAAATTTTGGGTAGAAATTGGCCTTTTTTACTGGTTTATTGAAGGCAGGTTTTAGAAGAGAAGTAAATCTAAAACTAGGAGTTTATACTTCAAGAGGTGGTGGGAACTGCTGAGTTCTTATCTCTAGACACTCTATTACTGAATTTGAACCTGTGCTCGAGATGGCTGTTTTCAAACCTGCATCATCCTGTTTCCCCTAAATGTCCCACAACAAAAGATCCTACATATGCCTGTTCCTGGCAGCTGTACTTACATTTTGTCCTCCAGCCAGCTCCCACGTGTAGTTCCCATACTGATGAACCATGCAGCGAGACTGCTCCTTGAAATGCATAGCTGAGAAATTGCTCCACCAGTCAAACATATTTCCATCTTTATCAAAATTCCTACCTATGTGAAAAGTTCAATACGTTACTGGCTTACAGCATCAGAAGTGGGACTTTGTTCAAAACTGTTTTACACCACATTATAGGAAGATAATAAAGTAAATTTATTTCATAAGTTTACATGGGGAGAAAAACGATTCCCGTGTTTCAAGACAGTGCTGGCTGCTCCTTTATCACAAAGAAGGAATGAAGGAAGAACGTAGAGCACAGATTTCATTTCAATTTAGAAGCCAGCATACCTGCTTGTACTGATGGTGTTCCCAAATCTGATGCTGCTGCAGAAGCAACAGGTTTCCCTGCGAATTGCCATTGACTCAATTTGTTTTAAAAACCTGCTTGCAGCTTGAGTGGCCTGCTAAGTTCAGTGAAAAGAGTTCAAGAGAATGCTCACAGTGTGCACGTATTGCCCCCAGAGAACTGACTTAGCAGGTGTGCACACTTGTGCATGGGTACTTCAGTCACAGAAGTGTGTAATTTTAATTCCTTACAATGTAATGAATGCAGCTGAAAGAAGAATATTTTCTGAGTTATCTTCTCACCATTGTCGTCAAAGCCGTGAGTGATTTCATGCCCAATAACCATCCCAATCCCTCCGAAGTTCAGGGCTTGTGGTTGGTGTTTGCTGAAGAATGGAGGCTGTAGAATCCCAGCAGGAAAAACTGCAAAGAGGAAGAGAGAGGGAGGTACCGGGAGCTGGATGGCTTTATTTCTGCATGCTTGGCAAACTGTGGTTATTTGGTTTAAAGGTCAGGAGAGAATCTAAAATCTAAAATGATCAGAAACACCATCGTGCCTCCTCATGTGAATTTGCCTCCCTCTGTACAAATGGAGAATGACAAGTTAATAAAGGTTTAATTTAGCACATCTGCAATTACAGTATTTCTTCTGAGAGCCAAGCATCATTTGCATCTCAGCTTTAGCCTCATTTGATCTATAACATATAATGCAGGGAGTGAAGAACAGGAAGTTTAGTAACTGTCTCCTGGAGATGGGTACAGTTTGTGTTTTAAAGCCATTTTATAGGGGAACTAATGGATGTTTTATTGCTTTATTTTGGGTGCAGAAAGGTGAGCAATCATATGCTGATTATCACCAAAAACACTCAGCATGTAAAACATGCAGAGCAGTAACTGCTGCAGACCTCCAAATGCACTCCCAAATCGGTCGTGGGAGGGCAGCAGGAGGTCTGTCCTTCTTCAGTCTCTCTGAGAAAAGCCTTATATAGAAGCAGTGGGATTCAGTTTTCTTCCCATGTATGTAAAATGAAAGACGTACATGCTTCTAGAAGAATTAAGACTGAAAGCAGTAATTGAAATATTGTAATTATATAACAGATACTTTGCTCAAAGATCCATGCCTTCAGAGATTTTCTCCGTGCAGTTCTGAGAAGTACATACGACAAACTGCAGTAAGGAAGGAGCAGGAGACTGAAACTAGTGTGGAAAATTAGTTTCCACAAACTAGAGAGAGGAAGAAATAGGTTTAACCAACATCTACACTACTGGCAGTGCTTGCATTTTTGGCTTGCATATTCATCTACAAGTTAAGCCAACGTCCATGTTGTTTACAAGAGCAAAGTAGTAGAGGAACCAGGCTTCTTTAAGACCTGAGTTCACTGCTGGGAAAGCTAGCTCACAGCTGACTACAGTCAGTATAAAACCAGTGTTGGTAAAAAGGGATGGTGTGGCTAAATAGCCTGATGGTGAATACGTGTGCAGCACCATGATGGCATCTATTTAGCAAGCTACAGGAGGAGTGCTACTGAGGGTGAAGGACCAGTCATAGCTTTGCTGTACCTACAGCATAGAAGTAAATGGAAGCTACACAAGTGGGAAATAGTTCTTTCTGATGAGGCTAAAGGGTCACATCATGAGTGCTTTGGATGTTCCTGCCTTAAGAAGTAGATTATATAAATCTTGCCCTTGGGCTGTGGTTTTAGCTTGATGCTGTGGGAAGGATACAGTTGCTGTCTGGTCAAAAAAGGCACACATTTTTCTCTTACCATATTGGACTTAACATAGTAGATACTTTTGTTGCTCTGGGAATGCAAATAAACACTACGGAGTAGAAAGGATTTGGTTCCTCTCCTGTTTGAGGTGCTCAGAGTTCAGCAAGGACTCTACAGTATCTCTAGGCTTAACGTGAACTTCTGGCCACCTGCTCAGAGACAAGGGAGTATGGGGAGCCAGACACGTTCATCGTGTCTTCTTACATCTGAGATCCTGGCTACTAAGAACAAGAGGGATCAGGCAAGCAACTCAGCAAAATATCTCAGCTCCATCATCCTGTAAGCAGGGGCAGGTTTCTTTAGTCATTATACCTCTTGGCAAATTATTTCTGTACCATCTGCACAGAGAGCAAACTGGAAGGCTGCCCTTATGTTTATCAGGAATGTGGAAACATGAGTAGAAACAGCCCAGAACACACTCTGAGCATTCCCTGGTTGCTGAAGCTGGCACTTGTATAGTAGCAGTTACTGTCTCAGGCTTTCAAACATAAGGCCGTTCCAATTACAGTATATGAACTATGCCTGCCAAGTAGGGGGGGTGGGGAGTTGAATATTCATCAACAAAGCTGCTGTTTGAAAAGAACAGCCTGCCTACCTTGCCCTCAGCTTCCACAGAGGCTCAAGCAGGTTTGCCTCCAGACAGCAGACTGCACGCTTCTGAAGCAATAACTGGTTAACTAGTTCCATGCAGCTGCTTAGAACTGTTATTAACCTACCTATCTGGTTCCGATTGGGAGAATAGAATGCATTGACCACTGCAGCTCCAATTATCCATCTGAAAAGAAATGTTGCACACGAAGTCAGTTATGAATTTTTTAAACATTCTTTTTACTGAATAACTCTTATTCACAAATGTAGATTGCATTTAAGGAAAGGATTGAGAGAGGGAAGAGGGGTGCCACTGAATGCAGTTGTAAAGAAATACTCGTAATAGGAAATAGATGATGTCTCACTTATTGGCATCTTTCATCTAAAAGAATACCAAATTAAAGTGAGAAACACATTTTCTCTTGAATGTTGAACAGTGACACTGGGGTGGAATGCAGTAGCTGTTTACCAGGTCACTTTAACACTATCTGAGCTTAAGAGGAAATGAAAGTACTACATTCATAAGAAAAAGAACATTTAGAAGACATTCTGAGCAGCAGAAGGCAGTTACTCAAATTAGAAGTTAAGACCCAACTTATCTGTCGAAAAATTTTAATTAAAACTGAATAATCACAGTCACTGCAAATCTGGAATCAGATATACAAATGTCTGCATTTGGAGTCCACTGTTTCATGGATAACGAGTATTAACTCAGAGAAGTAATTCTTGTTTGAAGTAAGCTTCTCTTGGAAAATCTTACCCGTAACTTGACAACTTTTTATTCTTTGTATTTCTCCCCTTCCGTCCCCCCTCCTTCTCTTCTACCTGACATACACTTCTGGTCAGCCCACTTCAAGGCAGTAACAGTCTGAAGCCATGAACTCTTGGCAAGTTTTTAGCAGCATCAGCCTAAGATGTTCCTCTTCCCACATCTTTTGTCCTCTCAGTGTCACGTGGTGCCCTGATTGCTCTATCTACCATTATCTTGACATAGTGCTTGGAAGCTGCTCTGAAGTTTAATTATTCCCTGCTTAAGCAAAACAGAAAATGTTCACATCTTCCAGGAGATGTAAACATAAGAATTATTACTTGCCTGCAGCATGAGCTAACACGATAACACCGTTATTTCGGGACTTAGGGTCATGTACCTGACATGTACGTGTTCCTTGAAACTTACATGTCTTGGTCAACTCTTTCTCGAAGTTTTTTCAAGCTCTTTTGGGCTCCAGCTCTCAGATTTTCTAGGATGTTCTCAAAGTAATTGTGTTCACTGAAGTTTAGCTGAAGAAAGATATCTTGGTATTGGTAAGATGTGCTGCATGAGGAATTACTTGTGCCACTGACTGCAGCTTCTAAAATATTTTGATTGCAAAGTATCGCTTATAAATGCATGCAAAGAGCTAATTACTTTCCAAAATGTTCCATACAATCAAGTTTATATGCTTTCTAATCACTTGGAAATGATAGCTACTTAGGTATAAGTACTCAGTGTGGCAAGAAGATAAGTGTAGGCTTTTATACAGAGGTGAGGTACTTACTGAGGTACATACAGTGTACTTACATTGGCATATTCCTGATCTAGCTTCTCATTCTGATCTTCCAAAATATAATCCGGGTAGCCAATCTGTTCTTTAATCGCCAACGCCTAGAAGAAAAGAGTTTAACCTTTCCTTTTTTGACTCAAATTCATTTTTGTTATTGCCTGCCTGTTATGAGAACTGGGATGCAAGTAGCTGAAAGCATCCTATTGCCTGGTGAGACTTCAAACAAACAAACAAACAAACAAACAAACAAGCCCCAAACACAGAACACACAGTCTTCTTCTCCTCTCCAAGTGTGGCCAACCACTATGGTAAACTTGCAGACCCTACAGCACTATTTGACAGGATTCACCTTAACTTCTTTTTCTTTGTACTGTAACAGTGCCAATAGTTCTAAAGTCAATGAAAACTCTCCTTTGGGGAATTGCATTGTATTCAGTTGTCATATTAGTGTATGCATTGGGTGTCATCTTCTCACTGATAATGTGGCTCACATGATGCATTAAGGAAAATAAAAACGTATGTGAGCTAATAAAGGATAAAAAAAGAAAAGGACAGTGTCTTAGGATGGACAATAAATAACAGGATAATGGACATTAAACTTTTCTCATTTGGAAACAGTAAAGCTACAATATTCCAAGGATTTGATATTCATGAAAGAATACTGAAGTTTCAGGTTCTCTCTGACCTTCTCGCGAGCTTTTGCTTTAGATGCCTCATCCATCCACTGTAACTCATCTAAGGTCTCAATGAACACTTCACGAATCTTATCTATTAAATCTTGGACCTAAAAGAGAGGCAGTTAAAAAATGAATTATTTACGTGCTATTTTTTCCCAAACACAGTTAAGGTGATGGAGGGTTTCCTATTGAAAACTGATTTCCCCAGAATTCTGTGTTTTGTACCTGGCATTTAAAAGAGAATCACAAATGAGTTCTTATGCTTTCTGACTCATGGCTGGTGGGTATCATTACCAGATAAAATAGGCTGGGAGATCAGATGGAGGGGAATGCTCACTGTGGACACTGGATGTACAATAGTACAAAGGGGAAACTACATACCATCCTCTTGCTCTCACCAGCAAATGTCTCCCTGACATACATTGCTCCTACTGCATTCTCCATGTTGTTGTTGACGTAACTCACGCATTCTCTCCAGCGGGCTTCTTCCAGTGTTGTCCCATAAAGTGCCTAGAATATAAAACACCACAGGATCAATTCTGCTTTTATTAAAAATCCTCTGCCAAACTGCTGCCGAATGAGAAAGCCAACTTAAGACAAAAGTTTCTGTTGTTCCTTTAACCTTGTTTTGTGGTTACATGCTCTAACAATGTCTTTGTGTTGACTTGGTGAACGGGGGACTCTCTTCCTAAAGAGACTGCGGAGCATAATACTGGCAGAGAGGAAATACCTTCCTGTAGCTGGCCCGAGCATCCTTGAAACGCCGACTCAGGCTGCTGACTCGGTCAATTACCAGTCGCCAAATGAGGTAGTTCTGGATGGTGCTGTGTGGAAAGCAAAGCTGAGTTAATCCCTTATAAAAAGTAACGTTAGTGCAGACTGTCAGAGGAGAACAGTGAAGCTGCATGATTCTCTTTGCTAAGAGAAGCCTTGGAAGAACTAGCACGTGGGCCCAATAATTTGTTTCCACGGTATTTCTGTGGCTGTTGTCTGGGATATCTTTCCAAATTTTGTTTTTTTACCTTGCTGAGTACTTGGAGATAATTGCTTTCAGCTCCTGCAAGTAGGGCATGCCATAGACAACAACTTCTTCTTCTGGGTCAACCTGAACACTCACTGAAGACATGACACCCTGGATGAAGAAGGTCCAGTTGAATTCCTAGGCAGAAAGGAGACACATGCTCATGGTGTTAAGTGCCTTAGTAACTGTCCACACTTTCTACAGTCCATGCCACTGAATGTTCTAGTGTTGGTAGTAGAAGCAACACTCACTAGAGAACACTTACGTTCAATGCAAACTTTTCCTGTAGCTCTTTCAAGGTCATTTTGTTGTATAACAAGGTTACATCATGCCTTTCTTCTGCTGGGGTGGTTGCCTGAAGACATTCACAAAGTTATTACCATAATCAACTGACACAGATGTCAATGGCTGAAGTCACGTGAACGTGTGTGCACATATACACATGTAAACATCACTGAGAATAAAAACAGGTTTGGGTTTTTTGTGGGGGAGGAATGAGAGCACAAAGCTGGCGCCCAGCGTTGCTTTCTACATTTCAGTACAACAACTCAGGCACCTCTAATTCAATAATGCTTCATTAATCTTTTGAAGCAAGAGATTCCCTTCATCTTTCTCAGAACGGACAACCAAGCTTTTATAAGTCTACAGCACCCCAAAAAATGCAAACTAACAACGCAAGGGAGCTAGCCCTGGGGTTATCACGATGTGTGTTTAGCAGAACATGAAGTATTTTGCGTTAGGAGACTTCCAAAAAACCAGTACGACTAGGGCTAGAGCAGACATGATAGCAGTGCATACAGTAGAGATAATTATACACACAGAGGCTCTGATTTCTGGGCTGCTCATGGCACAGGAAGCTTCCTTCTCTCCTCACCCCCCTGCTTTTTTTTTCCCTTGGCCATGAGTTTTTTACTGTGTCAAACTGCTGAAAAAAAAGAGTTAGACTCTTCCTTCCTCCTCCCCAAACATCCAGAGAAGATCTTCATTGCTGTACTCACATTTGCAATATCTGTTTCAAGCTCCATAACCTTTGCCATCTCCTCTTGGACAAACAGATCATCTTTGGATATATTCATGTCTTCTCGGATCATTTTAGCAATAGTGATCATGAACTGCAGGTAAGCTTCTCTCACCTGCACAGAAGAAATTGTATGTGTGCGTAGGTCATGATGAAAAGGTTTACTGTCATTTGTCATCAAGCAAACGATTGTTTTAGCTTTTACAGTCTGCAGTGAAAAAGTTGGGCTCAATGGCACAGCTTCTACACTCCATTTCTAATTTTATTTGAGTTTTTCCTTGCTGCAATAGATATCACTGCGATCCTTATGGCCTCCGTTCATCCCATAATACTTTGCAGTGCAGTTCCCAGTCTCAAAACACATAACAAAAGCAACATTTTTTGCATCCCTATGCAAGCTAACTCTGGAGTTTGGGGTTAGAATTTCAACCAGAGCAAAAAGAAAGCTCTGTGCTTTGAGTTGCACTATGGGAATTAGTGATTCCTACTCGCCAAAATACCGAGGTAGATGTGGAAGGGTTTAAGTTCTCTGAAATTAATACCATAAATCCTCTCAACTCTGTTTTCACCGACTGAAAGAAAAGCTCTCTTGGATGGGTCCCAGTGATACCTCTGCTTTATTTGTAAGAGGAAGCTACGGCTCTGAGTTACGCCTCAGAATGGGCCTTGAAAAGATATTTGGTTGCTGAGTACAGATCTATGATACAAAAAAGCTTAATATTACCTATTATTGCATACTTTTCTTCCTCCGTAGACCTTGGAAACCAGATAAATAAAATAGCTGTTGTGAAATTGAGTCCGGGCACTTACATGATAATGGTTTGTGTTTTTAGGCTGAATGCTGAGGCCTTAATCAGGCTGGACTCCCACAGGCCTCAGTAAGAGTTGTGCCAAAAGATGCTGGACAACGCAGAGGGGGAGTTTGGGTCATCAGTTTGGTTCATTGTTTGTGGGAAGTGAGCTGTTAAATAGCAAATAAAAAGGGGTTGTCTCTCCTCTTTATTCATAAAAATTAAAAACACAGCCCTTTTTATTTAATTATTTTAAATGCTATTGGGTTTTCTTTTGCTAAGTAAAGATTATCTGTGTACTGTGCCTGATTTTCTACCCCCTACAAGGTGTTCCAAGGCTGATTTTTGAGCAGGGATGCATAAATATCCCTTTTCATGTAACTGCTACTACATAGGTTAAACTTGTAGAACAGAACCCTGGTTCCAGCAGCTCCCAGCAAACTTCCAACAGCTCTTTGTTATTCCCAGCACAGCCATGTGCAGATTATATGTTGTGTATTATGAGACAGATGAACAGAAGTTGGCAGTTTATAAAGGTGGACAGAAGGTGTGGAAAAACAATCTCATAAAAATTTCACAGGAATGTATTTTAGACCACACAATCCATGGAAATATATTCAAGTGCAGTAAGGTCATAAGGAAGTCTCTCTCTTTTGTTTTTATTTTTATTTTTTTTCATCTGTCTTTACAGCCACTAGACAAGAGCCTGAAATGCTGCTCCTTCTCTCTCTATTCCCTTCAATTCACGCTAGGAAAATGAGTTTGATGTTAAGTTGCAAGTCCTTACTGCCAGTATGACATAATTGACAATTAAAAAGTACTAAAGCATTATTTTGAGCTCGGAAACTGATAAATTAGTAAGCTGCTGCAAACACAGCCTGATAAGTATCTACAGAAACCTCACACTTCTGCCCTGAGCCCTGACACAGAAAAGCAGCTAGGATTTCATCTCCCACAACTGCATTGTGTTTTTGGGGAACATGCGGAGGGGAGGAAGGAAGTGGCAGCAGATTCTTACCAGCTGAGTAACTATATTGATTAATTAATATTGCTTTTGCTATTCCATGTAAGACTTGATTTATGGTTTTTGTTTTTATTTTTCCTGAATGAACATGTGAGCTTTTGAGTATTTTGGTTTTGAGCAAGAGTCATTTTGTGGCATTGTATGCTCAAATACAGGAGAACTGTCACCTTAGATCGTATTGATAACTAGGTTTTCAGTACCTTCTATGATAGCAATCAGAGCCAGTGGTTTTAGAAGATACAAGCAACATAGGTTCACAGTTTTTAGTGAAAGTTATCCTTCAAAATTAGAAACTGTTAGAAGTTATAAAATACAGATATGTTTTGTTCACATAACCTTCTTCTGATGGGTGTGAATTAGCCAGTTCTGGGGAGTCTTGATATTTAGACATTTGTTGTGTCCTTTTGTAAAGCTGATGAAACTTTGGAATAAGTAGAGAAAAATGTAGCAGTGAATGTGATAATCTGCTCTGTAACATGAAGATTCAGATGTTTGAGTTTTCCAAAACACAGGAATACTTAACGATGTTACTTTAGTAGCACATGGTAAATAAATTCCAAGGGGTACTTACCTTTTGGTAGTTGCCCCCATTAAAGTAGTAATCTCTGGATGGCATTCCTAAACTAGGTTGGTCAATCTGAAGGAGATCATATACATTTCTTTAGTTAGTGATGAACAGGAACTGGTGCTGCCCAAAGGTGTCCTTGAAAGGCAGCATCCTTGGAATGCTGCACATGCCATCCCATGTTGGAATGGCCAACAATGAGCTATTACCAAGCATTCAAGAACTTCAGCTCTCTAGAAACTGAGGTGAGATGGAAGGTACAACTTCTGTCCCTGAATTTCTAGCCAATGACAGGATGGATACTTAGCATGGCTAATTGAGAAAAGTCTTTAAGTAGCCATTGAGACAGAAAAATAAATTTAAGCAACTTAGAAAAGAAGCTGCTTGACTTGTGGGCTACACTTCATGCATAAGAACGCATGACCAAGCTCTGAAATATATACATACCGACTTCTGAAATACGGCATCCTGCTATATAATAAACCTCACAGTCATTTTGCAAGTCACAAGCATTTTCAACCCTTAAGTGTTGTAAATCAGCAAAGGTCCATTGATTTAGCTGAAAAAGCAAATTCTGCTACCATGGAATGTTTCCCAAAATAACTTTGAGATGTATCTGACACTTGAACCATTGCATAAATTCTGCCAGTTGTGTATACACACTGACTTTATGGAAAGCTGATCCATACGTAGGGGAAATAAGAACATGTTATAATTCAGTGGCACATAAATAATTCCTTGCAGTATTTTTCTTACATAGATGATATGTCTGCTGGAATCCCGGTCGTCATTCCATACAAACATGTCAATGAGGACACGTTTGTTAAATCTGGAGTTCATTATGGAGAGTTTCTCTTCCATGCTCCAGCTTGGTTCTTGGAGATAAAAGGAAAAATATACATTATTTATTAATGTGTCAATTTGAGCAGGACATATATGTGTTGCATCCTACACTTTAATCTTTTCTTCATAAGCAAAAGGCAGGTTATCCAGGACAGCTGTCACCTTAGTGCAGTAAATAATTCTGCCTCTTTCAGGCACAGTATTACCTTTGGTGTTATTCCAGTCTGCAGAAGCCACTGGCCAATCTCCAACCATTGTTAAGACCTCTAGCAGAGGCAATGAATCTCGCTGCTCTATAAGACCTGAGAGGAAAACCAAATACTAATTTGTTTTGGGGAGCTGGGAGGTAGGGTGAGGAGGAATGGAGGAAGAAGAAAAATAGATAATATTCCTTACAGTTTAAATCTGGAACTGAGTCTATCATTGTAAAAAACAAGAGAGACCATGAAATCATCAGTCTCCTGCAATAGTTCGACTGAATGGCTTTGGAAAGAATGGAATGAATTGCAGTTTCGCATTCAGAAGGAAAGGCTTTGCATGTTTGAGGATGGTAAGCAGCATCCATGCCATATACCGAGGCATCTGTATCCATTTGGCTGAAGAATGATGTTCCAGACAAGGCTACAGAGATTACACGGATATTGTCTGGACCTTTGTTCAGGTTGTACATCTGGTATTGAACAAAGGAACAAAACAAGAAGGGACTCACTCTCATTCATGCATGACTTGTAAAGTATCTTAGCTTTCTGAAACGCTTCTCTGTCCCCTTGATCTGAAGTCTCCAGCACACCTGGGGAAAGAACCATTGCCGTGAGATTTTTGCCTTGGAGATCTTTGATCTCTTCATAGAAATCACTGGGAATTCAGGTCTGTGAAAAGTACTTGTTACCTTAGGCTTCAATTACTGTTAAACTAGAGTGCTCTTTAAGGGAGCTATCAAAAGAACAAAGTGTCTGGAAGGACATGCATGGAGCTTGTCCATCTCCCTTTGAAGTTAGTACCAAATCACCTGTGCCAATTTTTCTTGAGAACAGATGTTACGACAAAATGGATGTAGTAAAAGATGGAGAGATTAAAGGCCTGCAGATAAAAAATCACAATCACAATCAACACTTCTCTCTGTAATGTACAATAAATAGTGTGAGCTGAAATTAAACACAAATGTGTCACCAAGGATAGAGAAGCCTCATTCCTACCTTTTAGGATGATCTCCAGCTCATCTCTCAGGATGTCAAAGATGCTGTATCTGGAGCTAGTTTCTGGGATAACATGCCGGTTCAGCCAGCCTCCACAGGCATACTGGTAGAAATCCTTGCAAGGATCAGCTGTTGTGTCCATATTCTGAATTATTCTAGCAGCTACGTATCAAAATTAGAGAGTTGAGTTCTATAAACTACCCAGTAATCTCTGGGACTACCAGAGACTGCTACCAACATGCCTGGAAAGAAGGCACCTTGCTCATGCTGCTTAACATGAATAAGACTTGTGCTCGTGTATCATGACTCAAAGGATCACATTCTTTGTTTAAAAACACAAATAAGTATCTGATAGCAGACATCTGCACTGCAATTGGAGTGCTTTACAGAGGGAGCCTGTGTATGATAACTCTCCCACAGCCCATGGACTTACAGGCATGAGCTGAGGTACGTGCCTATGAAGTCAGTGTTTCCAGGGGGTAACTGAACGTTTCTGTTGTGGTCGTACCTCTCTTAATTGCATATGATGGAGTTATACCAGTAGGTGCTGGAAATGAATAGCCCCATGTGTGCAATCCATTCTCCTTGGCAGAATTAATTCTAAGGGGATTTCTGTGATACTTTATAGGTATAGACTGTGTTGGTCAATTCATATAACTGTGGCTCAGGCTAGAGAACCGTTGGCCATAATGGAAATCTTCCAGTACTACTTCCTTACCATGAAAATACATAGTGGAGAAATAACAACAGTTCTGGTTCTTTTGGTACACATGGAGCTGTGTTTGAGGACAGCTATACTTACTGCCTTTGACAGAAGTAGTTCTATTCCTTTAATACTTATCCAGTCTTAAAGCCTGCCTTGTTGATTCAGATTGGGTAGACCACTTTTAAAACATCACTTCTACAATAATCATTCATTATAAGAATCGTTACCTGCTGTAACACAACCAGGTGTGGTACATATATTGCCTGAATTGGTACCATACTGAGTGCCTGTAGAGAAAGGAGTAAGAGAGCAGACAGAATTAGTTGGAAGTCACAACCAGTGTCATCCACCAGCAGTTCAATCTCAGTGTCAGTAAAAGATATCGGTGTCAAAGACATCCCTTATCTGTGGATACATGCAGAACACTTCTGTGCAAGAAGTACAACAGCATTCTCAGCAGTGAGTTTTAACTCGCCTGCTCATTGTCTCCATGGTAGAAATGTTTTGCAGTAGCTTCTAAAAGAAGGAAAAAAAACCCAAACAAGAAACAAATATATGCCATGTTATGTGAAGAAATGAATCTGTATCCCCATTCCAGCAGAATCTGAAAAGTATCACTCTTGGATATTAGCTTTCTCTTTTTTAATACCTATTCTTGGTTTGTGAAATTCCTCCAGTGAAGAAAATCTGCAGAAGCCCAATGCACTGCTAACGTGTCAGTGTGGGCAGAGCTGGAGCAGTGCTGAGCTCTTCCTGCTCGGTGCTCTCTGCTAAGCGTGCTGCTGTGAGGCTGATGGCAGTGATACAGATGTATAGTCTAGAACTCGACGCCTCAACTTTGTAACAGCATCTGATCATAAACTTCCTCCATCCTTACTCTGGGGTGCTCGCAGAAAAGTTGCTCAGAATTTCCTTCCCATGAAAACAAGTGTTTTACATTAGAGCAAACAAGATTACAGTAATTCAGATAGAAATAAAACAGTAGGGAAGAAAGGAGGGCTTTGAAGTTCATCAGTGGAAGCAACATAAAAAGCCCCCACTGTGATTGGGAATGTAACATTCAGAGTTCAGTAGAGTGCATCTGTGCTGTGTGGGAGTAGGTCTGCATTACAATAACTGCATGCCTTGTAATAGTTCAGTGTTGAACATGGGATGAGCAAAATACATGTAATGATATGAAGCTTCATGTGGAGGGCTTCAGCGTTTTTTTAGAACCAGGTGAAGCAAACACAATCGGTGGAGTTTCTTAAACTCTCTAATATATATTTAAAAGCCACAGGCTCTTCCTCAGAGAAGGTTAAAAAAAATTATATATGTGTGCATACACACACACTTCTTTCTAGGGAAAAGCCAATAGTTCAAAGCCACACTGAAATACTGCTTAAGAAGTAGTACTGGTAAGGGTGAGAAGTGCACTGAGAGTGCTGTATTTCTTCCACCATTTCTCAGGGTCGGGACAGGACCCAGATGAAGCCTGTTTTTAATAGAAATTTCTCCCTTTAATAAAACCTCACAGTGTTTAACTTCGGTTTCTGGAATCCAGCTGCTTTCAACAGGATTCTAACCCCTCGTTCACAAAGCACTTGTGATTGTGAAAATGTAACTGAGATGCATAAGCGGGGAAGCCAAATCTGTTCTGAAACCTTGGTTGCATACTGAGCGCTCTGAAACTCTGCCACAAAAAGAGACGATCAGAAATGGCTGGTGAGGGGCTCTCAATTTACTTCTGAAAGTGGCTCTTTTGTGTGGTTTTTTTTTCCTGACAAAGAACCAAGCCAGCCTGGCTGTGTACGAGATATGACCAACACTGTCCTGTTTTACTGCATGAGGTATTTGTTGAGTCTTTGCTCACTTGTCTGAGGCTTTGCATGCTGCGCTTCTTGAATCTCAAAGAACTGGAAACAAACGTAAAATGCATCTTTCAGCCAATGAACACTTGTCAGATGGAAGGCATTCCTTACTCCCAGTCTGGCTGAGCACTATCAGAGAACAGATAAGGGAGAGTAAGCTTTAATGGAGCTAAATAAAATGACCTCCTCTGTGGTCCTGCTCCAGAAAGCAGAAAACAAGCACACCAGGCACTTCGGAGGCCAACTGCGCACCAGAAAAATGGCAGGACTGGAGTCACTCAAGAGAATTCCATTGCCTGGACTTCACAGGGAGCCACCGAGCAGGTTTATGTTTCCTGGTAGGCAGCAGGTTATAAGAATCATTGCTGAGAACCATAGAGCCCAGCAGATCTCTCCAGCAGTTCATCTTCCGAGCGATGACTTGTTTAAAGAAACAGGTTGCTTACCACATTCTTACTGAAGCTTCGTTTCGGACAACAAAACCTGAGCAATCATTCTCTGAAGTCTCTGAGGCATCCAGCTTTGTTCAGTGTTTCACACCATACTTCTGCAGAACCACAGATGGCTGGGGATGGCATGCACTGAAGCCATTTAGATCTACAGTTGTCATCAGGCAGTAAAGCGTGAGCTTTACCTTTCAGCACTTTACCTGTCTTTCACACAGTTCTCTTCTGCAGAAGTGCTGTCAGCACTGCAGACGGCCTTTGTTGCTACTGTAACTGCAAATTGTTTGCAACAGATCATGTAATTCCCAAATTTAGCTTCTTTTTGCTGGCAGGACTGTCCATGCCAGTGTCTTCAGACAGACTCCATAACCCAGATACTTCTTCTTCAGTCTATCTTAAATCTCGTACCTACAGTCTATCAGTGAGTACAGCTGGGACAGACTCTCAGGCGGGGATCAGCAGATGGAATAATGGCCGCTTCTGCGGCCCAGCGCGCGGCCTGCATTCCCACCAACAGCATTCACACTTGCATTCACTTAGCTCCATCTTAGCAGAACTGGGACAGAGCAGAGTCTTGCCACCCAAATGTCATCTCACAGTGACTTTTGTGTTAGCTGCCACTTCTTTAAATTCTCCATCTCCTTTGACTAGGATGCCTCACTAATGAACATTCATGGAGCCAAGGAATGATGAGCCATCAGCAGTCCAGGAGATGAGCCAGATCTCAGCCACAACCTTTTCTTTTTGTGCTGGTGCTGAGCTTAGATACTGCTCGCGGTCAGCAGGCTCTTGCAAACCCATTATTTAAATGCACGTTTATTCCATTCACAGCATAGGAAAAGCAAGGGGCATGGCATGGCTTTTGGAAATCCAGTCCCAGAGCAAGGTGCTGCTTACTTCAAGGACTGTGTTTCTTTTTGTTTGTTTGTGAATGCCTAACAGGTGCAAGAGAGGGCCCTCAGCTCTAGCAGCCTGTGTAATAGGTGGGACTGGTGACAACCAGGAGGGATGCAAACACAAAGAAAATATCTGCAAATCTTACCTGAGAGAAACCTACAAATGTGGGAGCCAGAAGGTGAATAATATATCAATTAAATGGATGATTTGAGTGGTCAGGACTGGCAATTAAATGAGAATGCAAATTGTTTGCAACTCAAATCTGTTCAGAGAAGTCATTGGTTATGACTTGACAGCTACAATATGTGTTGAAATGTTCTTCAAACTGTAACTGCTACAAGTGATGAGATTTGGAGGTTGGTAAATATTTGTGGAACATAGCTATGAAAAGGCTGCCAAGATGGGTGTGTAGGTGGTGATGGAAAGATGTAATTGAGAACACGCTGTAGTCAGATTCAGAAACCAACGACTTCACTTGTCTGCCTCCCTTTCTTTGCTCACCCAAATATTACTCTGCTATTCTTACTAAACTTTTCCTTGGTTAGGTAGGCAAGGCTTTGTGAGTATGAAAGCTCCTCTAGATATCAAAAATCCCCGAAGAGCTTCTAGATCTGTGCAACTGCTGCTGCTTGAGCTTCACTCATTCATTTCTTTCTCTTTTCTTTTTTTTTTTTTTAATTTGTTTTATCTTGGTATGTAGATAAAAGAAGAAAAAACTCTTAATTTTCCATTAGTGAAATAGCTAACAGGCCAAGCAGCACTGCAGTTCTGCTATCGTTTTGCACTCACATTCTCCTCGGGAATGACTGAATCTGGGAAACATTTCAAATGAAAGCTTAATTGCTGATACAGGCCTGAAAATATTTATATATTGGAATTCCTTTTCCACAAACAAGCTTTCTTTTTCTGTGTGCATACACTGGCTTTGTATGCAGCACAGACTCTTCCCATGGATCTGGATGTGAGACCAATATTTGGACAAATATTAATAACGCCTGAATTTTGATTTGCCTGAACCCAAGAAGCAAAATGTACAGCAGGTTTCTCATATCTTTTATGCATCCAAGCAACAAAAATTCTTCATAGCTCAGTGTTCTGACACAGAAATGCCTGCTGTAGGACTCAGCTTACGGGAGTTTTTTCTCCTCTCTTAAGCAGAATAAAAATGAACAACTCACTGCTGAGTGTTGTGAATACCAAACGCTCAGGGATTTCATCCAGCATTGAACAAATGCTGATAACACTCAATTGCTGGCAGTGAAGAAGTAAACAATAAAAAAAGGCTTTTCTCTTGAATTATTACTCCCCCAAAATGGGGAGTATCCCTGCTCTGCAATTACTATATTCAGGCAGAGCACATCGAACCTCGTTGTCGGGTTTCTGGCAAGTCATTCTCATGGAAGTCACTGAAGCACATTTCACCTGGAGCTCAAATTGCACGATGCAATATTAAAGAAGTCTCTCTCCCCCCTCCAGCAGTGCACTGACACTTACTGTACTATAAAATATGGAAGTGTACAGACACACACAGCCATACTTCCCTCTAAAACAGTGCAGCATTTTTTGACCTTTGTCAAACCGATGATAAACTCAACGAAATGCACAAAATTACTTAAATCTTGCTTCATATAATTTAATAATGAAATAAAATGCCCCAATCCTCTCTCGGGGAGCTTCGAACAAGGCAGAGATAGCAAAGTCCCTCAGAGAGGTGAGCTCACCTTCTCTCTGTATTTTTGTTTTCATTTGGCTCTGCAGAAAAGACTTTAACGTTGTTTGCAGGGGAAAAAGGAAAATTATTCACAGCTTACTTACCTCTGCTGCTGGCATACAGGATTACCAGGGCGACTGCAGAGCAAGTCATGAGGAGCAGCAGGACAGCCAGCCCAATGGCCACGAAGCGCCAGGATTTCTTCCCAGATTTTGTTGATTTTTCCACAATATCCATTTGGCTTTCTGATTTCCCCATTATTGTAACTCTAAATTATGGAGGGGAGGGTAAGAAAGAATTAGCTGCACAGCTAAATCAGTATGGGCTGAATGCATGACAAATCAGGGAGTAAAAGGAAGCAGAATAAAAGCAAAGATAGGTAAAGAAAACTTCCAAATTATTACATGTATTTGTCCATTTGATTGTCCACAGATTTGCCAACCTCATTCTCCATTCTCCGTGCCTACCAGGTTGCCTGCACTCAGGGCGTGCTGCTGGGGCTGCGCTGGGCTACGCCACCCAGACTCAGTGGTGCCGTGTCATCGCTCCAGGAGCCTGCTTTGGGAAGTGTGAGAAAGTCTCATGACTAGGTTGGGCAACTCCTTTCTCCCAAAAGGGGAAGGAGGGGAAAATCTGCCTCCTTCCACTCCTGGCTTTGAAAAGTATCTTGCTGTTTCCAATAATTTTCCTCTCTTCCTCTGTGGATGTGAGTGGCTCTGTTAGCAGCAGCAGAATCCAAATAGAGATCCTTCCAGATGCGAGCGTCTTTGAGCTGTGTCTGCCCTGTCCTTAGCAGAGATGAAGGGTTTGGAAAGGAGAAGGCTCCTACAGTGCGTGTCAGCTCCCAGGATTGCCGGAGCTCCTGACTGCCAGCTCCTCAGTCTTCTCAGAGCCATTCCCAAAGTTCTGAGCTCAGCTGTGTGCAGTTCGCAGCTTCAAGCAGACGCTCCTGAGCAGCAGGGGGAGGAGGGGTTGCATCACGCAGGCAGGCTGAGGGCTCTGTGCTCACAGCCTGCACGCTGCACCGCTGCTGCTGAGTTTCCTCCAGCTTTCCTGAAAAGTGCCACCAGGTTACTTGGCTGCTGTGCTCAAAGGAGGAGTGAGAAGTCAGAGGTGGAAACCTACCGTAACCTTCTGGCCCTGAGAGTGCTGGCAGCTTTCAGTGTAATACACAGCAACAGTTTGTGGAGTGAAAGCACGCTGATTTACACATAGGTGCAGAATTCCTTTTGTGATGCTCCTTGAAAATCTAAAAGCTAACAGCTAGGTAAGACAGCAGAAGGATGGGTATGTGGTTTCACTTGGGTTTCATGTAATTCTTTTCCAGAGCTGACTTTGGAATGGAGGGAGAAGAAGTTTGTTCTATTTGTCCTCTGTTTTGTGCATTGAGCTAGTGTAACCTACTGCCAGTTAACTCTCTATGGATTTTAAGGTTGGTTCCTCTCAAGCTGAGCTCTTCACCAGCACTCTCAGCTTTGAGTGCAGCCACAGGGAAGCACTGAGGGCAGAGCGGGGGCTTCTATGTGGCAGTGCTGTTTACTGGGATGTGCAAAAAGAACCAAGAATATGAGCAAAGACGTGTTTCCCTGAATGGGGTAGGACACAATGAATGCCAGTTTCTCCTGCCAGGAGTTTAAGCCTCCTCTACTAGTCAGTGCTCTGCCTTAAAACCTCTCTGAGAATTTGACTTTCCTTCGGAGTCACGTTAAGTTAGGCATCTGTCAAGTGTGAAGGCAGCTATTCTCATCCCTCCATCTGAAGAGGAATCCAAGAACTCAAAGATCTGAAAAAAACCCACTGTGCTTGCAGATCCTGGGTGTCCGTATGTGAAAGCTAGTCACAGGAGTGAAGGCTGCTTAGAAGAACAGTTATACATTTAATTACCTAGATAGTGCCAGATAATCTTTATTTCTCTTTGTAAAGAGTCCAGCAGAAGAATCTTCTATGCACGTGAACCTTCTTTCTGACTGCACAGTTTTAGTGCCATGTGATGCAGCTGGCTCTGAGGAAGGTCTACATATTGCAGTAGACCAGTGCCTCCCAGGATTTAATGCAGGTATTTTTGTAATGTGGCTGTAAGATACCAAAGGACATGATTTTGCCCATCTGACAGATGGAGAATCGAGATGCCAAGAATCTATGGCCTTCGTGCCTACTGCTTTCCATGGACTGTGATGAATGCGGGGGATTTTGAGGTGTGGACCCTTGCAACCCATATAGCCAAAGGACAGAAAAATAACAAAGCCCTAAGAAACACCAGTAGTAAATGATTCAAACAAGGCTTACAAGACTTAATCGAGGTCATGCCTAAGCAGCAAGGACATAGATCTCTTATGTCCTCAGATAATGTGCAGATTCCCTCACAACACATTGTCCTAGTCATAAAGAGATCGTTTTAATTTTCCTTTGGGAGGAGATGGGAGCTATATCCAGAATTTTTCTGTATATCTGTAATGGTTTCACTTCCTTGTACAGCAGAGGAAAAGGTGTACCGTTTCCAATAGGAAATAGAAGGAACTTTGTGTGTTGCATTTCCTAAGGTTACCTTAGGCTGATCAGAACTTCAACTTGGGAAGTCAGCAGTGACAACCACTATGTATTTCTGTTACTCACACAGCTTAGCTCTGAAGTAAACTACTTGTTATCTGTAAAGAAAGTGTTCCCATTATCACTTCTCAGGCAGGAATCCTGCAGTTGTTGCAGAGAAATAAAGGAGGTGCCTGATTAATGATATCATTTTCTATTGGGAAACGCTGGTTTTGCCACCTGAAGACTCAAATTTGCACTGTTTTGGCAAACACAGCATATGCTTCAAGTGTCTTAGGTGTGTACACAATGGTTTTTCTGGGCAAGTACAACCAAGTCAATGGGAAGGCATAAGACTGCCTGACAGTGCTCAAAGCTTGCAGAAAATGTGTTATTTTAGTTCTTGATCATAGGTTTTGACTCTGGCTTTAGAAATAAGACCTGGTCAGCTGGAAAACTACACAAGCAGCATATCTAGTGATTTCTGACTTACTGTCAGAACGAATAATGTGAACCCAAGCAACAAAAATTGTCATGTATTGGATGGACGGTTTTCTTCCAATAGTAATTAACCAAGAATTTCTCTGTAGAAAAGTATTTTCTTTGTCTCTCACAGAAACACAAAAGCAACTTGATCTCATAGATGAGAAAACAACAAAGGCAAGTACTATTCCCAAGAATTTAATTCGTTTTTGTCCTATGTTTCCCCTTGTGGCCTTTTTTTTCTCTTCTTTCTGAGCCTTTTCAGTAGAAGCAAAGAAAGCAATACAGGATATTGTGTTCTGTTTAACCTAGAAGAGTCTCAGGACTGGTCAGTAATGGTAGCTAATTTCTGTTGTCACTTGGGTTTCGATGTTTGGGTCAGACAGATACCAAGAGCAGTCTGACAATAAAAACCAACAGCCCAATCCCCAGTAAATGAGCGCAGTGAATGGCTCCAGGACAATCACTGCCCTTGGATTTAGTGAAGCAGGGATGCAGACTACAGAGGATAACTCTGTTCAGAATGATGAGTTTGTCTTTGAAAGCAAGTCTAACTCCGTTATCTGCTAACTAGCAGTATATATGTATGTATATAAATTAATGATGAATAGTTCCTCATAGCTGGTTGGGTAACAAGGTGTGTGCAGTGTAAATAACATCCCAGTAGATGCACATTCAAAACCAATTAGAATCAGTAAAACCTCCAAGTTCAGATTCTCTTTCAAAACTCTTCCTCATTCTCTCTCTAAAGACAAGGAAGTTTTGAACACCATCAAAAAATGATCAGACATCAGTGCTATTAGATATAAAAGACAGTGGTTTCTGCAGTGCCTTTCTAAATGCATGCTCTCTGCACAGAGCAGCTGGTAAAAAGGAGAAGTTGTCTTACCTCTGTGTTGTGGAGGATATTTTTCAGCTCCAGAGGCAGGTGGTTGGTTGCTGTCTGCAATAGAATCAGACGTTCACATCTTCCAGCAGTCAGAAACAAATGCTTATTCTCATTACCAGCACTGATACCCTAACAAGGCTTCTCCCGAGGAACGGTCCTGCCCAGTATTGTGCCTGCATCTCCCTCCCTTCCCTTGTACATTCCTCACACGCAGACTTACCAGGGAGAATTAACTCTGTGCACCATATTAAAAATCACTTGGTCTACACTGGAAAGCAGATTGTGCAGCAAACAGCACCGCTGCTATCCTTAACGGAGTAACACGATTTTCTAGCTTGTTAGCATTTAGAAAAGTCTCTCCTATTACAGTAATTAATTCTTAGGAAAGTTCTCAGTTTAATCTGACATGCTTTTATTCTTTCCCAAGAGATTTTCAAGCATCTGTGTCAGGAAGACTTATTCTGCAAGGCAATGCTTTATATTCCAGTGCTGAATATTGCAGTTGTGTTTCAATGACACAACCTTCTAAAATTCTATGTGCGTGAATTAAGGGATATGCTTTATTTTGCTCCATGGGAAGATGGATTGCAAAGAAAATGATTTAAAGTTACTTTACTTGAAATTATTTCCAGATGCAGGATGGATATAAACGTCAGCAGTAATGCTCATTAATGTGTCCTGTGTGTATCTTTCAAATGAAGGAAGATATTCGGAGCAATTGAAACAATTAATGTGTGCAACCAGTCATGTGAATTTGAACACCACCTACATCTCACTTAAATGCAACAGACAGACTGTAAGGTGCTTTTTGATGAATTGTTACACTCAGTTTCAGCAACACTATCCATGGCCTGAGGCCCTGAATTATCAGAATGTGTGTACACGTGTTTAACTTGCAGCAGATCTCCCCTTCTCACTTCTACATCACCTCCACGCTGGGCCCAGTGGGCTGTGAAGCCAGAAGGCTGTCAGTCAGGCTGAGCGTCATCTGAGAGAGCACCTGGGGCTGTGGCAGTGTCAGGAGCTGTGGGAGAAAAGGTAGAGATATGGTCAGTTGTTTCACAGAGTAACTGCTGGAGGTGCCATACATCAGGAATGGACCCTGGCTCCAATCAGAGAGGTGCCTGACTGCCCTCTGGCAAAGGGACTGCACTCCGGCTGCACCTCTGTGGTGAGAGCTGCCCTTTGGCTCCTGGGAGGCACAGCCAGCATGCAGGTAGTAATGCACAGCAAAGAGCCTGGGGCTGAAACTCAGGCAGTGTCATGGCTATAAGAAAGTACCAAAATGTTCATACTCTTTTCCTTGCCATTGTCTGCAAATGGAACAAAAAATCTGTACAAATGGGGTGCCCTGGATGCCTTCTTGATCCCACTGAGGGCTGAGGCTCTGAATTTACTGGTGCCAGAGAGGTGTGCAAATAGACAAGGAGGTGTGCAACATCAGAGAGAACACAGGGCTGACCTCAGCTAGCATCACTGACTGGGGAATGGGTTTGCTGAGAATCCATTGCTCTTCTACAATAGCATGTCACCTTCAAAGTATTTTGTACCCAGAATTAAGAGATATAGACAGATATCTGAAAACAAAGCATTATCCCCATTTTACAGATGGAACAGTCACATAAAGAATCAAAGTCAAGATTAGATTAATAGCTGCTGATGCCAGAGGAGCCATTGTGTCTTGTCTGACATCTGGCAAAATACAGAGCAAAGGATTTCACACAAATTAGTCCATTAAATCTATAATCTCTGAGCCTAGAATAAGACCTCTAGAGCTGCCATAAAGACGCTGTGCCATCTTTAGATGCGTTGCCTCCAGGGCACTGATGGAAGCATACTTCATATTTCTGGTGTGAGGATCTCTGGAAATGCGAACGGTTCAGTGTTTGTGAGGTCAGAGCCTTCACTGGGGAAGTCTTACATGTATTGCTGTCCGTGTGCAGTACAGCAAAAAGAACAGCAACACAAGCAACTTAAGAAATCTTACTGATACGGGTGGTACGCAGGTGACTGATAATAGAAGTCACTACAGAAACAGCAACAATTTCTTAGCAGAATGTGATGGAAGGGGAAGGCAATTATAGGGGAAGCTCCTGGGGGAACCTGAGTCAGCAACAGACAAACACGTTTTGTAGGTGGGAACGGACTTAAGCACGTGCTTAAAAGGTGTGTGGAATCAGGGCTTGGATACAGCACATTGAAAGTTAGAGTCAGGTCGAAGTTTCCTTGCTGGGAAGTGGTTTGAGTCTTTCCAAAATGACACAGTCTATTCTAAACTGTCAGTTCTATGGCATTTCCTTCTACGTCTCTACTTAATGTGTGATTATATTGCAGTTCATCAGTCAGGTTTATTAGGAGGCTTAATTGGATCACATTAGCTGGCATTTTAGCTATCCAAAACAGTTGAGAATGCAATCAATTAAAACATCCAAACACATTAATGATGTAGACAGAAGGTAATTTATGTAGATGGCTAATTACCTGTTTTCTTCAGTAAGTAGGTTTTATTGCCCAGGATGCACGAGAAGAAAAGAAATGGCACTGCAAAAATATTGTTGGCCAGGTTGCAAAAGAAAGCAAATGGTGACATATAAATGTTCTGTTGTTCAAACTGTATTAAAGGAACTCCACTGTTACCAGCACACAGATGTTCCCAATACTGTAATATTTTAATGTGATTTTTAGAGAATGTACCGAGCGTATTACCAGGGTTTGAATGTCTTATAATATGAGATCTGAGGTTTCTAGGCAATCAAGATGCTCCATAAAACGGTCATTTTAAGCAGGAAGATAATAACCAGTCTGTTTCTCATTTCATCCACTACTGATCTGGAGCTAAAGATGTGCCTCCCTTGTGAGCTCAGGGCCCTGCACACCGTGCTGTGTGGCACTGCCTGGATGGGGAGTACACAGTGCTGACCAGGAGATGGAAGTACAACCGAGGGGCATAACAAAATGCAGAACAGGAATGGAATGGAGTCCTTATCATCCTCCTGCTTCCTGCTCACTCCTACACTCCCCCTCCGGCTTTAGTGCTAAATTTTCTCATTTACTGTGAGACAATTCAGGAATAAAACATGTAAACTTATTATCAGATACTGTTCTTAATTTCCTTTCCAGTCTGTGGGGAAATTCTTATGCCAGTTCATTAACTCTTGATTTTTTTGGAATCATGCAGGAGCACATAAATACAAAAATGGTTGGGTTGGATGGTGAGACACTCAGACTTACTGCTAGTTTGGCAAGTTAGGCTTGGCCTGTCCTCACCCCTTCTCAACTGCTAAATGCCACAGGCAGTGATGCCATCCTGCATTTGTCTCCTACCCCCCAGGCACTTCAGTGACCACATAAACCACTGGTCCTGTTCCCAGAGTGCCAGAGATGCACCTGCTCATTCCTTGGCATCCTACAGAACAAATGAATATGAAGCATTCGTGGCTGGAAGCCACATCGGGTGCAGGAGAAAAGAGGAGGAGCATCTTGAACCCCACAGCTCCAGAGCACCGTGCCTTCTAAGTAACGAGTCGCCTTCCTTAAGGGGTCATTAAGAAACGGCTGATGGAAACAACAGGTTCTGACATACACTAGTTGACCTGGCATATGACTGAAATGGCCAGGACACCAAAGGCAGGCAGCATTACAATGCCAGGGATAATTTCATGTAAGCCATTAAATTAATGATGACAGTGAGTCCTCAGAGCTTGGCAAATTGGAAATTGCTCGAAGCAGAAGCAGTCCAACGATAACGCAGTTAATCTTCCACAGAGAAATGATAGTAAAAGGAATGGCTTTTAGATTAGCTGTCATTAAAGTGGAACATCTGCCTCTGCAAGTCAAGTGGACTGTCCTTACTTATAAACACAGGAACTCATTAAAGTTACTGGGTTTGTGTGGCTGCGAGCCAGAGCCACATTTCCAGCACGCTGTAAGTCTGGGAAGCTCAGCGGATTACACTGCAAGTCAGGAAGATGACTTCCCAGGCAATGTCAGCTTCAGAGAAACATGTGATCCATCACTGGTGGTTTTAGATTCTCCCAGTACCTGGGAGCACATCAGTGACTGAAATTACAAAAATAATGAGTATAATATGAGTTCAAAGCAAAAAATGAAGTCAGAAAAGTTTTGTTTAGCTCTGCCTGAGCTCTGAGAAAAGTTTCCATCTGAATATTTAACAGCAACCAATCTTCCATTATTTCTGAACTGTTCCTTGCCTGCTGGACTGCAGCACACAAAGCCAGGAAACTTGCACAGCAGCGTGACAAACATTCTCACATCTGATATTCCTTTGATATTCCTATTAAAAATGTGGAATACTTCATCAAGCCGTGACTGGCAAAACATCATTGGTGTAGAAACACAGTCATGTTTCCAGAGCTTTCATTGTTCGTTACCAGGAGCACCAGCATACCGTAATGATGTCCTGAAGAGTGCTGCACAGGAGACTTTCAAGAAGCAGATGTTACAAGGGAATTTCCTTATAGCCAACTTCAGCCATCAGCTGCACGCATAGAATGAGTGACAGATCTCAAAGCGGTTGGAAAAGGTTCTGTAATCTTGAAAAATTCCAGCTTAACTTCAAAGAAACACAGAGAAGTGATCGCTGGATAGCTTCTTCTGCCCAGTTTCTTCAGTCTGGAATTGGAAACAATGTCCTGTTAGAAAATGGCATGTATGTAATGAAATAGTTGTGATTCAGCTGAGTGGTCCCAGGCCCTGATATGGTAAAGGCAATAGATTAAAATGAGACTTACCAGCCTGGAGTGGGAGGGAGATGTTTGTTGATAAATACTGATGGATTTCTGGTGCACAGCTATAGCTGGCAGGGGAGACAGGCCTAAAAGGAAGGCAGCCAAACCTCGCTCCCTAGCAAGAGCAATGCCTCTGGTGACTGCTGTGATAGCTTGTTTAACAGAGCAGCATTCTGGCTAGAGCCAAATTCAAGAGCAGTGAAGCTATTAAGACATCTCAGGTGGTTTCATGGACTCATTAGCACTGAGTGAAGAATCACAATTAGCCTCAGAGTTAAATCAAAAGCCAGCAATGGTGGCTGGATACTAAAAACTGCTGGGCACTCTGGAAGGAAGGACTCCTTCCCTAAAGCTCTGCTATTTTTTTTGAAAGATAATGACTTCTGGCAAAGCGTCACAATAGAGTGGTGGAGATACGTGAACACGTGGGCATGGCATGCTTTTGGCCATTAGGTGCAAGGGCTGGGCAGTAGCTGAAAGAAATAGGTCACCTTTAATCCTGCCTGCTCCCCAGGAGTCCAGGAAATGAGTGTCAGAATGGGTTGTGTTGAGTGTGAAATTGTGCTAGGCATGCATAATGCAATGACGCTGCTAATCAAACCCCTCTCACTGTGACTAATCAGAAAGATCTATTTGATATTCCAAGAAATTAGTTGGAAGAGCAAGCCCACAATGGAGAAATAAAGAACAAATCAGAAGCTCAGGCACAGACAGAGATAAGGACTTTGATCACAGTAGTTTAATGTGCACAGAAAGAGGACAAAGAAGATAAAAGAAACAAATAAAAATGCTGATGAGAACAGTTTGGATCCGCAGAGAGAAGCAGCCATTAATCTAGACCATGACTAACAGATAAGAAGTGATATGCCTTCCTGGTGCTTGAAGAAATAGCAGTTTTAGGCTATTCAGGCTGAAAACAATTTTTTCCTCCATGTAACTCTATAGCAATCTTTCGGGGGTGAATTTGACCCATGTCTTTAAAGAAAAAATGCTACAGGGGCACTGAATGCAGTCTATTCTAAGTGACAAAATAGAGCACATCACTTAACAAAATAAAGCATGCCAAAAACACCCCAAACTTCCTCATTTGGGTCAGTGGATGGAATATTGTTCTGGGAAGCAGAACTGCATCGTCCTCCCTGTTCTTCCCATGACCACCAGGTGATCAGAGGAAGGCTGTTCCCCAGTTTTGTTTTCCTTAACAAAAGAAGCACAAAAAGCTTTGGGTGTAAAAGGAAAGGGAAGAAAACCAAGTATCCTATTTATACCTAAGGTAAAGGCCTGGATTTTTAAGAATATCTCAGTCACTGTGAATTACATACTAAAATTCAGAAAGCTGGAACTGCTCCTCCCAGCAGAGAGGCTGTTAATCCAGTGGTCTATTGCTGTCTTCTCTTTTTGATTTCAAGCTTAGAAAGAAACTTTCCTATAGCATTTTGATGCCAATTAGGAGCAAGAAGTGCTCATCAATGTCACCAGGATTAGAATCAGAGTAACTTTTCTTGACTTTGAAAGAGAAAGAAACCCATCCTTACCTGTAGCATAGCTGCCTCTGTCCCCCAGAAAACAGAGTATTAGTCACTAGGTTGGATGTTTCATCTCTGTTGGATCTCATCCTTCATTTTACCTATGTTGCCTGGGACAGAAGAACACTGCTTTGTGCTCGTGCCGCCCCGCTCCATTATGTTGCTGCTGATCATGGCAGTTCCATTAGAAAATGGCTCCTCCTTCCATTCCGGAGTGGGGTAGCTGTGGTGTAACACAGGATGCTTCACAAACTTACAAACACGTTACAAATGTTACTTTTGAGTGACCTTTTTGGCCCACAAAATAAAGCTATTTAGCTGAACAGTGTGCATTAAAGCTAATCAAACAAGTAGCAAGGAAATACGTTGTTATTTCATGAACTGCAAGCTACTGGAATGTTTTCCTTCACTGTGGCTGGAACCAATGTGGTATGCAATTCATTATTCAGTTTAGCTAGATATTCCTCATGAAGTAGAGCTTACTTTCTTCCACAATGATTGTAAAGAATATTGAATGATGCCGTTTGGCTTCTTCTCATTAGCTCAGTTGGTCAGTTTTGTTTCACTCTGATACCATTTACTTCTAGTCTTGCTGTGCCACGTTCAGTGCCGTGATCCGCTGCGTATTTATCACAAGCATCTTGTCCTTCCCTTATCCTTGCAGCCTCACAAACAAACAAGAAAACAATCAGTCACTGGAAGATCCCCACAGACACATTAATGTATGCTGCAGCCGGATGACTCTCGCTTGAGTCTTGTTTTCAGCTTCTTAAGGTCGGGATTATTTTGATCAATCTTAAGGCCATAATCTGTGATTTTCCAGGCCTCTTCATAATGATGCATTTCAAAGTTGCACTGTGCAATCTTATGAAAAGTTTTTGCTACATTTCCACTCCCAGAGCCATCCATGATGCTGCACAACGCCGTGGTTTCATCCAATTGCAGTGCTTCAATATACTCTTTAACTGCTGCTTCTTCCTCTGACACTGACAGCAGCAGGCGTCCTTTTGAGCAGTGGTCCTGAACTAGTGTTCTCAGACTGTTACAGCCATGCTTCTCGATCACTTTCTCCATATCTTTTAAAGCTTTGTCATATTTTTTCAGGTGCATAAAGCAAGCAGCCCTCTGTCGGAGGTATCTTGGGTTATCTTTGCTTGTCAAGATAGCCAGGGTGAAGTAACCAAGAGCCTTCTTATAGTGATACCCTTTAATCAGAACATCTCCTTCCTGGGCTGCTACCTATGGACATAAAGTTAGTTAATATTAGAAGGGCAGTAGTGGGGAAGTAAATTAACTAGTGCAGCCTGGCCACACATATGGTAACCTAAGGGATGTTTTCCAACTGTTGAAATCGCATCGAGTTGGAGAATGTACAACTGGCAGATATAAAAACCAGTCAGTCAATGGGCACTTGCTGTTATCTCAGGGGTTGCTGAACCAGATCCCTTGTTTCTGCATGTGCTGCTAAAACTTGCTCAGAACATTTCTTCTGAAGTTGTTTACGTCCTTAAGAAACGATATGTGAACTGAAAACAGATTGGACCTAACTAAAACCAGGTAGCAGTCTGTTCATGAGAGAGCATTTCCGCCATCTTTTCTAACAGGTGACTGTAGGGAAATGGTGTGTTCTGGTCAATAGAGTGTTAGCCCACAGACATTTGCATGAGCTAATTAGTGAAGATTGGTCTCTTCTGTTAAGTATCCCAAAGCTACAGGAAACAAACCAACTGGTGGCTGTGCTGATCTCCATTAGTGAACTATCTGCCCTTATCTGAAGGGAAAAACAACATGAAAATAGAGAAGGCTGAGAGCCACATAATTTTTAGTCTTATAAAGGTCAATAAAGAAAACTCCATTAGACCTATTTGCCTCAAATGGATGTCTTATTATCTCTCTTTATTGGTAATAAACAAAGCTTTTAACATGCTGCAGCAGAGTATTTAAGTTATAAACAAGGCTGCCACCAGCAGCTTAGGTCGTACAGAAGGCTGAGCCAAACAAGCTGAGATGTGAAGCACAGGATAAATGTTTTCATCAGCCTGATTCCATGGGATGTCACACGTTTGGGATGCTTGTGGCTACTGAAAGTTCAGTTAGGTCAGCCACTGCCTCAGCAGCTCTGCTTGAGCAGTGTCTAAAAGCCACACATGCATGGCGCAGGTCTTCCAGTCTGCCTGCGTGCCTTGGCTCTATGTTTGCCTGCTTAGAATGAACTGCTTGCTGTTCAGTGCAAGTTAGGAAAACAGGTTCTGGATGAAATAGATCAATACTGCAGATCAAATCTGAGAACCACGTCTGAGACCAGTGACAGGAAATCATTCAGCCATTCCAAACAGTTTAGGAAGAACTCTATTTTGCTACAAAATGATAGAAAATCCTTTGCATACTCATATTTATTGCAGTCTCTCAGCTTTCACATGTAGAAATGGAGATAGGACTTCTCTTCAAATAGTGTAAATAGTTTTAATGGTTCTGGCCATAAATTTTAAGACAGCCTGTCTGTGCATATACATTTAAAAAGCAGCCAATTTAGTTTGTCCTTTGAAGTATTTTTAAGGCAGCTAATCAACACAAGTGTTTTGTTAGGGCTGGGATTTGAACAAGGACTCAAGAGGGAATTGCATCTGCATGTTCTGTAACAAGAGAAGACTTTTTTTCCTAGAAACTCTGAAGTTCTGGATCACGTTGCTCCGAAGAGCGCCGCGCAGCTCCTCAGTGCCGTGTGCTGTGGGCAGACCATACAGATTTTGAGATCACTTCTGTAGGAGTGAGATATGGACATCCCTGGGCCAGGAGCTGGCAACAGCCGCACATGTAACTTCTGACATAGGAAACCAAAGGGCTGAAGCTACACCAGCAGCAAGCAAACTCCCTTCCTCTGACCTTTTGCAGCTTAACAAACCTTTCAGATTCCTATTCCCATGTGGCTTCCCCAGTTGTTTACAGATTCCTTAGCATGGGACCCCTTGCACTATAAATAATGGAAGAATGTAATTACTTTGTTTTTCATGAAAAAAAAAGTCGTACATCAAGAAGCTTTCCTTGCTCCACCCTTTCCTGTGCAGCCCCTGTAGAGTTATTTCTAGCTTTCCAGACCAGACTCCAGGATAACAGTGCTTTATTTCTGGAATATCTTTAATCCCCAAGCACTGCTCTGCTAGAGACAGACCATGGCACCCCGGGTAAACCCCTGAACTCTTCATTTCAGTCTCCTCATCTGTGAAGTGGAAGTATCAGAAGGAACCCCCCTGCAGTTAGGAGCCATTGCATAGTGAGACCAAAATTGTTTTCTTTACACAAATTCTCTCTAAAAGCTTTTCTGCCTTTTCTGAGACCTTGCTTTCAAACACAAACTGGAATAACGTTGTGGGCAGAAGAAAGTACAATGGAAAGATCCTTTGAGATACTGTGCAGGTAAATCAATGGGCTCCTTCCTCACCTAAGCAAAGTCCATATTTACCCACTTGTCACAAAATGCATATCAAAAAACCCCAACCATTTCTGGGCTAATCAGAAATAAAGTAACCATGCTCAGTAAATCTTTGCAGATTGTAGAACAGAAAAAGACCGCAGGTTCTTGAGTCCAAATGTTTACTTGATTTGCACAAAAAGCCTGAGATAAGGGCTTAAAAAAATGTAGATCTTATTTGACTTCCACCACAGGCATTGGGTCCAATCCTGAAATCAACCCAGCCACCGCCATGCTCTAACGTGGCAGAGAAATCTTTCGTGATAAATAAGCACCAGTAAGGGGTTCTGTTCCATCCTTTGTTCCACAGCTGAAAGGAAGAGGCAGAAATGAAGTGCCTCTCCCCTTTTAAAGGATTCACTAATCTGTGGCAGAACAGTCCCTCCTGCACTGGCTCAGAAAGCAGCCTGGATGGACTCAGCTGTGAGACCTCTATACAGTGAGAGTGATGTGGCAGCAAGGGAAATTTAGCTGTAAAACTTATCTTCATTTATAGATTCCTCCTTTAGAGCCCTCATAGACACATTCTTGATTGTACCTTTATCAACTTCATGTAGTGAAAGGTTGTAAATTGGCTCTAAAATCTCCAAACTCTTCCCCAGAAGACTGAACTTTCTACATTATTCAGGAGAGAGGGGCTCTTTTCTCTGTAATGGGGTATATCTAGGGACTGGTAAATTAATACTTGTTTACTTATATCCTCCTGCTGTTTTGCTAAAATACATACAAAGCACTCCTCTCTGGATGCATTTAGTATATCAGCATGTTGTTTGTTTTATAACCTGGGAGAAAACATAACAATATAGCTTCTCACCAGGGCACACTCAATCTACAAATTGAATAAAAGGAAGCAAACTGATTCTCAGAACACGGAGCTTCTGGGTAATCAGAATTGCAGATGCATGAGTGAATGTTAAAGCTCCTCACCATCAATCCCACCTTGTCCTGTCTTGTTACTGGAGATGCTTTCTCAGAGCTGAATGCAATTTGGGAGAGAAACTTAAAAAAACAGTGAAAAATACATACTCGGGGGGACTAGAACAATTTGTTATTGTTATGTTAAACAGTTGTAGCTAAGAAAACCAATACCAAATCTCTCCAACTTCAAAGACTAGTCATTTTACTAACATGTGAGTATATTTAAAAACCTAAAGATTGCATAAAAGAATAACAAGGTTTGAAGCATTATATGCGATTGAATCAGAACCTTTCATTTCATTTTAGAAGGAAAATGAACAAAACATGAATTCCTTTTCCCCAGAAGCCAGCTCTGAGCACCATATAACTCACTCAGAGTATAATGTTGGCAATGATCTCGTTAAATCTCTAGCTCCTCCCCACATCCCCTGCATTGTAACAGTGGGAATAAACAGGCTGCATGCTAGAGAGACCAACAATAAATTCCCCACGTGGTAAGAAGTGGAAGTGATGAATTATTAGAGACTGAAGCAGTGAAAGAAATTGAATCCAAACTCTCTAATCTCAGATCGGCTGAAGGATGGAGGAAGAACCCACTTTATTTCTCATTCTTCTGATGATGATGTCTTCCTGCATACTTCTGTTCAGGACAACACTGAACATCTCCACAGCCTGATTTTACTTCCCATTTATTTTCCCCCTGAATCTACAGATGTGGCCATCAAAAAAAGGTTGTACCTGAGAGAGATGCTGCTGTTGCTTAGCATCTACAAAGTTCAGGAGAAACTCCAGCTCCCTTTCATCTTTCTTAGCTAGGATGCTGAAGGACTGAGCTGCCGCTGGCACGTTCCTCTTCTTCAGCTGCAACACAGCCAGTCTTGCACTAGCAAGTTCATCAGCGAGGGAGTGGCCAAATGCCTCCTGAAGGTGAACAAGGGCCTCTTCATACCTTCCTGTTGGTTAACACCAGTACAGGCTATATAACCCACTCCATGTGGAGAAAGCAACATCAATAAAACTCACTAAAGCTACTATACAACAGACATTCTGTACTGCTGCTACGTAACATTCACTTTTTATGAATCTACTAATCATGTGTTCACTTATGATTAGCTGTGTACAAGGATTGGTACTCACCGTTTGCAATCAAAACATCCGTATAGAAGGTGTGATACTGTGCTTCCTTGCGGACTGTTATTAGCGCTCCTGCAATCACAAGAAGGTCTCTGAGGGTTCTTTCTTCCTTTGAAAAGTCTTTGGTAGCAACAAGCTCAGCTAACACAGTCCTGCTGTGCTGAAGGAGCCACTGAGCGACCAGCTCTTGGGCTTCGTGCTTGAGAGACAGGATTGCTGGGATTACCATTCCTGCCTCTGCCTTCAGTGCCAAGACCAAATCTTGCACTGCCTCCTATGTAGAAATGAGACCAAAAATGAAGTGGTAACAATACCTACATATTGATATGAGTTTTTTTCCTAATATTTCCAGTTCTCAGCTGCACACCCTTAAAAACTCTTTCCTATTCCTGTACCGTGACTTTTCTACTTGCAAAGCTGGTATAAGAACACAGAGTTTTGAGTGACTGATTCAAAGACATGAATTAGAATTCCAGCCAGGAAAGATTCTTCCTGTCTTATAGATTTCAACAGGAGTGCAAGCTTCCTCTCACCAGCTAGGAGAAGGAGAGAGAAAGTGAATTCACAGTAAGGAGTTTATTCTTCTCTAGGCTGGATTTAATCTTTTTTAATTTCTTTCCCTCAGTTCATTAGAAAAATATTTCCTGAAAAGTTAAAATCAACTGAACAAAACTTTTAAGGATAATTTTTATGGTCTTTTTAATGTTTTCTTCCCTGAAACTGAAATGGCATCTAATTAGAACTGTCAGAATCAGTCTATAAACCGAAGAAACAAACGCCTTCCATTTGTAATCAGTGACTAAGCATGCAAACAACCAGGAAAACCTGTTCATTACTGCAAATTTCTGCTATCTCAAAAAGCACACTGGCAGGCAAACAGTCACTGTTATCATTGTACCAGGACAGAGGACATTTAAGATGGCCTATTTTATACTTCATGGACAATTAATAATGATAATTTATTTATCAAAACTTGATCAAAAATTCAAAGAGTTTTGACTTTCAAAATACCCTTCAGAGGTGTGCGTTGATTGGATAAGGGAGGGCACGTTCCTCTCCCTGCACCTCCCTCTGTCCGTAGGTGAATACAGACACATAACTGATACTAGGTGCAAAAGTTCTAAGGACACAATTGTTAATTGTTCCACTCTGGCAATGAGAATCAGATCTGGCATCGTTGCATCCTCCAGACTTTACATCTAGCTTGTGTTTGGGGAATGAAGATTGATGATTGTGCTGAAGTCCAGACAGCAGCTGTTTTTGCAGTCAGACAGTTCCAAGCAGCAATGAAAATTCATTGTTTTACACAGTGACAGCACTGTCTCAGACTTTCCTTGCAGCAATGAGCAATGTAAATGTACTGTTTAGACCATTCTACACAAAGATGAGTTCTGCCCATTGGTTCGCATCTGACTGTGATAAACCTTTCTTGGTCATAAACTATCTCACACTTCACAGAACAGCTGCCAACCTAAAATTGGGAGTGAGTAGTTCAACCCAGTCACATCAGCTTGAGATGCTACATTTCATCTAACAACACTGTGACACAAAAACGTGAGCTCAGATACAGGGGAGAGTTTGCAGCACTGCAGATCAACGTATTGTAGTGATGGTGAATATGGTCTGACTGAGGTTTAGCCTCCTTCTCTCTAGATTTGGGAAAGCAGTCAGTTATGTCAAGTGGGCTGTTTACACAAACAGCCAAAACCAGAGCCATCACTGAGCAAATTCCAAAGAAACTCTTCCTTTCAGTGAGTCCATGGCAAAGCCTGGGTATCTTACACTCATGTTACGCTACCAGAAAATTCACCAGCAAATTAATACCTTTTGCTGCTTTAGAGCAAGGTAAATTAATCCTCGCCCACTGAGAGCATGCACATTGCCAGGGTCCTCCTTTAAGACAGCATTAAAATCAAAAATAGCAGTTTTCTTCTGACCGAGTTGCCCGTAACATTGAGCCCTGATGAGGAGGCAATCTTCAGCATAGCCACCTGGAAGAGAGAAATGCAGTCATGCTTACTTTAAAGACCTCAAGCCTACCGATCTAAAACAGGGTGCAGTAAAATCCCACTGTGTGCAGATGACTGAGCTCCACCAAAGGGCTTCAAACTGGCTAAGTGAAAACGATGTGGAACTTTACATGTTGTGGAAAGTACACGTTGTTTTGGCTAAGACAGCAATCCAGATGGGACTGCCTAATTGACTGCCACACTTAATATGCACTGGAATTTGTGATACTAAAATTCTTTTTCTCTGCTTTGAAATACATGCTGCCCAAATAAAAAATATAGTCAACAATGAAAAGTATGGTCCATTCATCCACTGTGTGCAGAGCATAAATCCTTCCCCAGTCCATACACCCCTTCCTTTCAAGGCAATTTTGATCAGGATCTTAATCTGCCTAGAGCTGCAATCAATAACTGTGTCATCCCAATACTGGGTGATAAATTATCAGTGCCACTGTAAATATTTTTTCATTGGGCAAATGCAGCATCTTGCACAGCTGCCTGCAGAGACGAGCCAGCAGACAGGCCCCTAGCAATTATTTTACAGTAATGAGGCTTTTTCTCCCTCCTGATATGCTCCAAAACTTCTGTACCAAAAGTTATTATCAGTCTGGAGCCCTATCAATTGGCTCCCATAAAGACAATGCCTATTTCTTAACAAGCATCTGTTCTAGCAGGTGGGGGGTTGATAAGCTGGAATGTACGGGCTGTGAAATGGAACCATATCAAAGCAATTAACAGTTTTCCATTTTCATAAACCACTCTCTCTTCTTCTCAATGCTACTGTCATAACATTTTCTCTGGGTGAAAGGCAGATTTCCATACAAATATGGTTTTGCTTGGAACGTGCCAGAAGCATTTCCATATTAGCCTAATGTCTCTCTTGAGGAAAAGCTGGGATAATGATCCATGTAAGTGGGTGCATTTACTCTTTTGCACTGGAACCACACAGTCACTGGGATGTTGGAACTGGAAGGCAGGTTACTTGCTTCAGTGATTATATTTACAGCATGTTCATTATGAGGAATGGGAGGTCCCAAATAAACATCATTGGTAGGAAGGTTTGTAGAGTATTAGCTGATGTAACAAAGGCTAAACCAGGACCCTTCTGCTTGAAGCTGTCAGCTGACAATAGCTAAAGCTGAACCTTTTTCAGTAGCCTTTTCAAATTGCTTACTTGCAATTTTTGAAGAAAAGCTCATTTTTAGACAACAGGATCCCAAATCCCTGGTTTCTCTTCACATTACCAGCTTTCTGGCTTACTTCAGTTACCTCTGTGCAGTTACTCACTGAAAATCAATCACCCACTGATCTGATTTCCCATAGAGGTAAATCTCCTACCCATATCTTTATAATCTTACCTGAAGCAATGATGGCAAAAGAAAGATAGGCAATGGCCTCTTTCATGTCAGCATCTTCCCGTTTGTTCCTCAGGATGCTCAGAGCCCTGGAACGGCAGTGAGTTTGCATCAGCTTCCGGTCTTCATCCTTGGAAATGCCCATGATTGGCAGGAGGCAGGAGGTATCCCCAGTTTTGATCACTTTCTTTAGCAGCTTAACAATGTGAGAGAAAAAGATAGGAGAGATTGGCGTGGAAAGATAAATGAAGTAAAGAACTGCTAAAGCTGGAGATATTACTGTCTAGTGGGACAAGCATGCTCTCTCCCAGTGCTTCTCATGTTGTGCCAGCCATGGTCCACCCAAAGACCATGAATCTCTTCTACATAACTCCTCAGCTGGCCCTAGAGTAAAAGAATGCTGAGAAAAAAATCACCTCGTATCTTTTCTTGTCACCTCTGTAGCTGTGGCAGTGATTTTAGTGGATACACTAATCTTGCTTTGGTTACTTTGAGCAGAATCAGCTCTGTCAGACTGCCCGTTAGCTTGCTATAAATACAGCTGAGCCACAGGATGATTGCTCCTGGAAAAGAGTCCTGCCTGACATCTGATGTCTTTGCCTCCATTCACTCATTTTGCCTCCATTCAGCAGTTTTTACTACACTTCTTAAGGAAAAGAATCAAAAGATGTTTCCTGCAGGAAAGTAAGTGTAGCAGGTACTCAGCACTGAAATCTGAGCCAGAGAAGCCAGAAAGACAAGAGCAAAATGATCCTGATGCACCAGACACATCTGACAAGCAGGTGGAACAGAAACATCTTAAAGAGAAATTTTTGGTGACGTATATTCCATCTAGAAGTTGCAGCAGGAAGCTGCAGACAGGAATCCAGCTTCCAAGGGCTACTTACTGGCTCTAGTAAAGTCATGTCATTCATTAGTAGTTTTTTCAAAGGCAGCAAATTATATTTTGTTTAGTGTATTTTTTCACAGGAATTGGTGACAACAAAACCTGAGCACATTGTGGCTGAAAGTTAAATGGGATTTTTAAAAATGCAATAGTTCCCTCTGATGGTGGGACCTGGTAATTCAACTTCGTAATCCTCGAGTGGAGAATCAACCTGTGGGAATCTCTTCCATGGTTTCAAGCAAAACTTGCTAGCCACAGCCACCATACCATCATTGATCAGTTCCTTGTCTCTTTGCTAGCCAGGTGCTCCCTACCTGATTGCCATCATACATGAAACCTTTCTTTAATTGCAGAAGTGCGAGTCTAGCCAGGATGGGAGATCTTTGTGGATTTCTGGAGAGTGCTAACGAGAGCAGCTTGTGAGCTTCTTCTACCCAGCCCATCTGGTACAGAGCATCGGCACAAAGGATCTGTGATGCTTCGTCAGAAGGGTCCAGTTCCATCAAGAGAGAAGCCAGCTGGTAAACCCCGAGGGCATCCCTGAAGAAAACAAAAGAAGAAAGAACAAAGAAAGAAAGGAAAAAGACAACTTTCAGGTAAAATGCTAATAGCAATAACAGAACCCCTTCATCTCATCTGGAAGCTAAGATACAGGCCGGTATCAAATGGACGAGACATTTTACCATATCTAGCACCACAGAAATCTCTGTCACTTAATTCTGTGATCATTATCCTTTATGAAAACATGTTCCTAAGCAGCTGTGGATCTAAAGAAAGGCTACCAACATGTGATTCATACCTGTGGTTGCAGCTGATACCACAATGGGAAAAGAAAATGTAACAGTGATAGTGGGGAAAAAAAAGAAAGTGTTTGTTTCCACTGAAGAACCCTGTGTTAAAATTTGCATGGACTCAAAAGAACTGTGTTAATGGGTTCCTGAAGCAGTGACCTGTGTCTGAGAGGGCTTGTGTTTATGTCCTGATCTGCCAAGTGCAACACTGAGTGAGTTAGCACGTTCTTCTGTGCTTCAGTTGTAGCCCTGAGTCCTGGCTGTGAAATGTGTAAAAAAATACACTCCCTGCTACCCAAGCTCAGCTGTGTTTGTTTTTCTGTCCACAGGCCGAACTGCCTCCTGGGTACCTCTTCTTCTGGAGCATCTTCTGTCCCTCTTCCTGGAGAACCTTTAGCAGCAGTCCTCTTTGGTTCCACGGCACATAGGCCTTGATGGTGAAGATGGTTTCTTCTAGCTTTAACTGGCAAGCTGTGATGTAATCCAGGGCTGTCAAATAATGGCTGCCACCAGAAATCCGGATAAGCCCACGCCCACATAAGGCTTTAATACAGCTGTTAGGATGTGGGGAATCATGCTCAATGATCTTTTGAAAGTCCTGCAGGGCTTGCTGATGATCATGAGAATGGAGGGCACAGAATCCTCGCAGTGCTAGGAGAGTATTGTGATAAGTTTTCTGCTCTGCTGCCAGGAGCTGGTCACAGATTTCCAAGGCAGCTCCGATGTGTCCATGCAGGAGATGGCAGTCTGCCAGCCGGACACTGAGCTCACGTTTGGACCCCGGGGAGATACGCAGGAGGAAAAGGACTGTTTGGATTACAGAAGGGAGCAGTTCAGTACAACGATTGCTTCTGAGTTCAGTCCGAGCACGCACAGCCTCCCTGTACGCTGCAAACTTCACTTCCAGGACAGTTCTAGCCTGTTCTTCTATCTTCTCAGTGTCAGGTGGTGAGAAAAGCTCTTCAAAGTGCTTCATTGCCAGGTCAGGAGTTGCTGCAAAGGCTTCTGCTAAATCCTGCATCATTTCCTGCATCCGGCCACCCAAGAAGAAATATGCAGCAGCCCGTTCCAAGAGCAGACCCAGCATTTTCTCATCTCTGAGACTATTATCTACTGACAGTTCCTTAAGGGCCTTGCTACAAACTGCCACACACTCCTCAAATTTGCTTTTCTTAAAGAGGTAAGCTGCCTGCGCTCTGCAAACCCAGACATCGCCTGGCGCCACTGCAGACAAGAAGGCACAGCAGTTGCCCAGCCAGTGGCCCAAGGAACTGCCATCTGGGCTTTCTTTCTGATACGTTGAGAGAAAATTAGAGAAGGCCTGGATGATCTGTGGCAGGTGTTCTTTTTGCCTGGTACATACATAGGCCACTGCCTCAGCCTGATGCCTCACAAACACTTGGATATAGTCCGCAACTCCCTTCCTAATCTGTGTCCCCGACAGCACCCGTGCCAACGCCCTCAGCAGCAGCAGTTCTACTGAATACTTTGGGTGAGCCTTGAGCAGAACATTGCATTTGCTCACCACCTCCTCTGAGCATCCTCGCCTGAGCAGGGCCTCCAGTTTATATATTGAGGACAGCACGTTGTCAGGACTTAGGGTGGAGAGAAAGACTTCAGCTATTTCCACTCTGAGCGACGCGATGGCCACATTCTTGCTCTGGATCTTGGGAATCTGGCTCTTACCCCTGCACCACATCTCCAAGGTGGCTATCACTCTCTCCCAGAGCCCGTTCTCCAAGGAGTTCACTTTCTGCAGGGCTGTGGGGGCACTGCAGCTGAAGGCGGCCACATAGAAAGCCGTGGCGATGGGCAGCTCCTGCTGGGCGAGGTGCTGGTCCCCTTCTCTGCAGAGCAGTGCGGCGAGCCCCTGAGGTGACATTGCCAGCACCTGTATCTTCACCAAGGAGCGTCACATGAGCATCTACAACAGCCTGTAAAACAAAATCAGCGTGAGGGGCTGCTGAGCGCAATTTCTCTGTACTTGGGGCACGCAGTTTCCCTATAGACAGACACAAGCCAAAGCCCCGTGACGAGCTGGACGTTGTCTTACTGGGGAGCAAAGCCGTGAGAAGAAACACACAGCAGAGGTGAACAGTCCACACCCGCACGTCTGCACCACGAGTGAACAGGAAGGATGAGGCCGAGAGCAGGGCAGGGCTGCTCACGGGATCCCGGGGGTCTCGCCCTCCCTCTGACCCCCCCACAAGTACCTGGCAGCGGCGTTCGGCGGAGCGGCCCGCGGTTCCCGAGGTGAGGCGGGGCGGCGGGCCGAGTTGGGGCGGGCAGCGGGCAGGCGTTGCCTGGAGACCGCAAACACGGCGGCAGCGGGGCGGGATGGGACGAGCAGCCCGGGACCTCAGCCTCGTTCTTGGACGTTCACATGGGAGAAAAAAACCCTTTGTGATTAATAGAGATTTTTTGACATTTTATTAAGAGTTTGGCCGTTACTTTGATTTGATTACTTTCACTTTAATTACCCTAATTAGCTATCAAGATATAATTTAGCATTGCTGTCACATCAGGCCTCTGGTGATACTGCCAAGAAAGACTTGAGGGCATAACAAGAAACAGTTCTGAAATAGAAATCCCATTGAAAGGAGTGGAGCTGATCGGACGCTGCGGCTCTGCAGCCCCGCAGGGCTCTGCTGGGAGCTGCGCCAGGCCGGGCACCGGCTGCACGAATCCTTACTGCCATTTGACTTCACTGTGTGGCTGAGCAGTGCCACGTTTTGCATGCAGAGAACGTGGAGGATGCTGGTATCCTCTGTTCATCATTTCCCTCGGAGTCCCTGTTTAGTTAAGGATGTGTGTGGAGGGATGCTGGTACCGCCCATATGAACAAGGCCAGCCAGAGAGGTGGCAGCAATGTGAGGAGATGGTTTTCTTTACTCAGGGTGCTGTGCCAGGTGATATGAATGCAGCCAGATTTGTGTGAGAGCAACAGCATCTGTATGAGCTCAAAGATGATGGAGTTTCCTGGTGGGAAGGGCTGCGGCCTGGCATGATGTCTGAGCTGTGTGGGTGGGTGCTGCTGTGAAACCCCTCGGTACAGGTGGCAATGCAGCTTAGAGATCCTGGCTCCTCACGGTTTTCACAGTTCAGCAGCCAATTTGCTGCCTGTCCTATGGGGCAGATATGGCAAGCTCTGTTTCTAGGATCATTAAAAAAAAATGCAAGAGAAGAAGGAAAAAAAGCATGGATGTGTTTATCTAAACATTCATTAAATATTAAGTTCGCTACACAGTCATTAAATATTAAGTGCAATACAATAGCTCCTCATGATGTCTCTGACTAGTGATTAATTTTTAAAGGGAGCTGAGTGGGAAGGGATTAAAGGCACCACAAGTGGCATTGCAAAGCAGGAGATGCACTGACACATTGCAGTAACTCTATTCAAGGGGAGCTGGCTGAGAAATCTTGTACTTCTTTTAAGGGTTCTCAGTGCCTGCAGTGCATGTAATGAGCCTTCCCCTTGAGGGCTTTTAAATCAGTCAGCTGGGACTGCAGGTGAGAAACCAGAAATACACAAGATGCTGCTTAGAAAATGAACCGTCTTTGATAGGAGTGTGATGGGGTGGGGCATTAACAACTTAGAAGGGAAAAAAACTGGTTGATTTTCTTGAGTAACATTCTTGAAAAGCACTTTTCTCTCTTGGTGTGTTGGTTGGAGAGCAGACACCAAATCCTGCTCTCATTTAGCCTGGTGTAAGTAAGCACAGGGTAGGGAATGAAGATGACTTGTACTAAATTATACAGGCTGGGCAACTGAATGCCCACAGCACTGAAGTCAAGAAGCTCTCTGCTGATGTCCTAAGCCGTTAAGCCACCCGATGAAATTTCATCCCTATACATATTTAGTTCCACACCCACAGTCTGCCAGGAGCATTAGTCTGCTGGTAACTGTTGTCAAACAAAGTTAGGATATTCTCTTGTGGAGGAAATCTGCACTCCTGGCATTGTATCCCCATGACAGCAGCTGCTGCTGTTCCTTTGTCTTAGAGGTCTCTGTTTGGAATCTGCTATTCTAAACTTTGCTATTGACAGATCTGCTTCCTAAAACTGTCTGGTATAAAAACGTACCCCAAACCTTTCTTTTCAGGATGTTCAAGTTCTCAGTCTGCTCTAGGTTGCTTTTGATGCTGTGATAGCCAGCCAGTAGGTCAAACCTTTGAGTCCTGGATAATCACAGAAATAGAACACATCCTGGGAAAACTATAAGGAGATTAAATTGGTGCTTGTAAAGGACTTTGAAAAACATGGGTGAAAAGTGGTGTGTGTCACAGAAGTTTTAGTCTTTATGGTCCAACCCAGTTACTCTGGATCTCAATGGATTTTGGAAAATGTAGTGCTTTTCTCAAGCTTCTCAGTAAGGCCTTGAAGAGGTGATGATCTTAAATCTTCCCTTGGCTTTGCAGTGCATAACTATATATGTTTTAATACAATAAGCATCCTGTAACTTCCTGTGCCTGCATACCTTTATGCACTCAGAAAGCCAGCACGATATCCTTCTGCACTGGGCTATTTTCATCTGTTTCCCCCAACAAGAACGACAGTGCAGAGTGCTGCAGGGCTCCCTGATGAAGAGCGGGATTAAGATGCACTTGAACAAGATTATAAGACAAGAGTTGTCACTCCATTAGAGAAAGAAATAATCCTTTTGTTTATATTCTAGAGATTAAAGCAGTAGCAGCACAAAACCCCCAAAGGTCACCACACACACGCTTTGCTCTCGGTTATTTTCTGTAATTTAACTGTGGGATTCAGCAGCGCAGTTACATGAATTAGTTAATTCTCCAACTCCTTGCTCTGGTAATAAGATGGATCTGTTTACTCTGGAGACAGATAGGTGTGCTTGAAATTGAGCAAAGGCCCTTGAGGGGAATGAAGTGTTTCCAAGGAGTATTAATAGCTTGGAAGTAACGGTGTTTCTTGTCTGCTGAATCCACGTGTGTTTCTTGAACGCCTGGGAAGGGCTCTGCAAGGCTTCTGCTCTCCTTGTCTGCGCTGCCATAGGTGCAATGTACATGCCTCTGGCAGTAATTACCTCTAATAAGCTTGTGTTTAATTTAAAAGCAACTGTCTTAGCTGACGAGAACAAGCCAAACTTTGCATTGTCTGACGCTTGAGAAGGAAGAACTCCATTCGGGCATGGTCAGATGCTGCCCGTGGGTCCACTTCCAGAGCGTGCACACTGAGTGTACCCCTGTGTGAAGTCCTGTGTTCCCCTGAGGTTCGTGAGTCAACATCCACATGCCTCTCTGATGCCACATCCTCTGATACAAAGGCTCAAATCTAATAGTTTCCACCTGAAATTTCCTGTGCTGAGCTGTTTCAGTAGCATTCCACAGCTGAACTTTGCAGGTACAAGATTTTCTAGATGGAGACTGCTGAAATCAGTGTCAGTTGCACCACATATAACTGGGGAGCAAGACTAACATCTAAATAGCAAAATATGTTGACATACTGGGTTTTCCATCTCTTCCAACCTAGCATTTAGCCAGGCCTGACATCTCAACTCTCTCAGCACCTTGCGTACAGTGAGGAAGCTGCTGGGACAAGCTGGAGCACACCTGAACAAATGGCTGGTGCAGGACGGCCATGATCAGGTTTTGTTTCTGTGCTATGTTGTTTGCTGTGTTTGTTTGGGATGTAAGCTGCTGGGCTGAGGATAGTGCTGGCATGATGAGTATGATGGGCTGCATCTCCGCAGAGATCTCCCAGCACTGATAGAACGTGAAGAATAGCAAACAGTGAGGTATAAAATAAAGGAGGCTGTTGCAGCGTCACGGTAGATGTCCTGCCAACTGGAATTGTGCAGACAATGGTAACCAGCCTGCTTTTTCTCCCCTGTTAGTATTGAAACTGACTGCTTTTGTTTCCTCTTGTTCCTTCCCTACTTGACAAGCAAATGGGGATAAGAACACATTGTTAAGGGATAAGTTATTTGGCTGCACTAAGTTTCTAAATCATATTGGTTTGAACTAAGTTCATCAACTAGGCATGGAAACATTAATCACCCAGAAAAATAACACACAGTGAAATGACTTTTCAAAATGTCGTTGGTATAATTATCATGTTGGCCATTACATTAAATGCCACCATTTATAACTGTTACGTTTAAGTATGCAAACAGTAATTAACTTGGTAATGAAATGAGGACCCCTGTGCCTCTCTTCCCTCAGCTAATTTGCATGTTAATTATCATTAGCAACCAGGGAAACAAGTTATAAACAACTTAATTAGCAGCTTAATCATTTTTACAAGAAAACGCGCTGCACTTTGATACGTGAGCAAGAGTGAGATTAATGGAGGCGGGCAGTCGGGCTCCGGCTGCAGGCAGCTCAGGGGCACGCAGCTGTGGGCGCACGCTGTGCTCGGCTGGCTGCACCCCGCTCACGGGGCACCATCCCTGCGGAGGGCTCCGTCCGCCTTGGGCAGCAGCTGCTTCTCTCTGCTGTGCCTGCTTTACGTGGTGGTTTAGAGCTGGCCTTGGGCGCTCCGTCTGGCAGCAGCCCTGGGTGTGAAGATTGGGTTTCTGTCCATGCGCCGAAATCCTCGATGGGTAAATACCCAAATCAGGCTCTCTCTGTTGCTTATACAATAGTTAAAACGTCAGTGTGGGAATTAGTCCCCATTAGTCTGCCAAGAGCACTTCTCATCTGGTCAAGAATCAATCATTTGATGAAAGGCAATAGAAATTTTGTCATAACACGAGGAGACATTGTCTGAGGAGGTTGTGGAATGTCTGTCATCAGAGATTTGGGGAATGGGTTAGATAAACATCTGCAGGAGGTTTGGGTGCTGCAGAGCGTGCTGCAGGAGGGGGGCAGAGCCGAGGGCTGAAGGCAGGCGGTTTCTGTGATGTGGTTGCAGAACGTCTGTGATGCAGGGAGATGTGCAGCCTGACAAAATCACTGCACGGCCGGCCCAAGGTCAGGCTGGCTTCCTTCCTTCCGCGGGAACCGAGGGATTCTCACTGATACGCTGAGTAAAGAAATATCTGCTTGGATGAGGTTAAACTCAAAGGGCGTTACAGCCGCGATGCTGCTCTCGTTACTGGCAGCGCAGTGCCCGTCCTTCTGCCATGACAAAGCGTTACCAGTGGAGGGCACCAGCGCACTATTGGTAAGGACAAAAGTTGTCCTTCAGAAACCTTGAATTTCTTATTTTAAGCGACTTGCAGGGGCCGGCACAAAAGGAGGGAGCTGCTGCCTTGTGAGTTCGCTGCCTGCAGAGCCCTGCTCACACAGAAGGACGCAGTTAGTGGGGGGCACCACCTGCTTTTGAATTTGTCTGCTGGCACATCGCTGGCCCATAGGAATTCCGGGTAGGTTACAACGATGGGCAGAGCTCTGAAAGCCCCCAGCTCAGCTGGGCTCTGAGTTGCCGTATCGGGGTGAAGAAGTTCAGTAACCTCTGTGGAGCTGATTGCTGTGTTTCTGGAGCTGACTGCTGTGTTTCTGGCTCTGGGTGACAGTTCAGGGAGATGTTATGCTGCAGGAGCTACTTCCTCTCAAACTGGGACTAGGAATTTAGCCAAATGTTTTTCTTCTCAAGAGCTTGTATAATTTATAATAATGCAGAACATCTCTGAGAAGTGCCCTGCAGAATGCTTTGGTTTTTGTGTTTGTAACTGCCCTGCCTCCCAAAACCTCCCACAACCCCAGCCCAGCCCGACCCAGGCAGTGCCCAGCCCGTGGGCTCAGCTGGTTCAGCCCTGGTGCATTGCATCTCCTCTGCCCTTCCCCATGACAGCACTGCCCTGCGGAATGGCAGCCAGTAAGCAGAGAGCTTCCTGTGCTATGTTCCATAAATTCTTTATCAGCTCATGTAATCAAATAGCAGGGCTGGATGTTGACTTTGTTACGGTACCTGGAGCAAATCTCTATATGTTAATTTAAAGCCATAAAACTACAGCTTAGGGTTTCAGCATCCTAATTGAAACTTCCTCTTCTTGGAGGCATTCTTGCTACAGCAGAATAATAATCATCATAAAAAAGCAAGATGCAGATAAAATGAAAGTGCATTGTTTCAAGTAACCCATAAATACCAGGAAAACTCTTGACACCTGATGCCAAAAGGCAGTGATGGTGAAGGATCCCCGCTGGACGTTCTGCCTTTTACCAGCAGTCCAGTGGAAGCTGCATAAGAAAATCTCATTGTCTGACAGTATCTCTTAGGACCAGAGATAAAATAGATGGAGTTGGTAGAGATAACCTGGCCCTTTGGTGGGCCTGCTGAGCAGGCTGCAACCAAATGCTGTAGCACATCAAAGGGAAAGCGAAATCATAGATTGATAGATGCCTTTAGTTCATAAGTTATTGAGCACCAGGTAACAGGTTAGATTAATATTGTGCCCGGAGGTTTCCTTTTTATCCTTTCTTCTGCTTTTCTCTCCCTCTCTTTCTCTCTCTCTCTGTGAATTGGTGAAAACAAAATATTTTTCTAATTAAGTAAATCTACAGTGCTTGCTAATGGGGCCCGTCTGTGTGCTTGTCACAGGGCACAGGGAGAACTGGAATAATGATTTTATTTTTTCATTAAATAGAATTATAGGCAGTTACTCAAAGCAACTGTGAGTCTAATTGAAAGAAAACCATTTCTTCTTAATTTACTTTCACGGTTCTGGATGATAAAGGAGTGTGTTCACTGGAAATTAAATAAAAAACACAACATGAAGAAGCTTGAAATACTGTTGCTCAGGCACAGGTGGGCAGGAGGAGCACAGTACTTTTCCTGCCAGATAAGATCTTCCTCTTTGCCCTCAGAGGTGCATTTCTCCTCTCTGCCCCTTCCCAAGCTTTGCTTCCAGCTTCCCTCATTCAGGGGTATCCCTTTGTGTCATTCACTCCCAAACCATTTAAATCACATGCAGGTCAGACTTCCCCTGCCTGTCTATGGGAGATAAGGCATGTCCAAGGACGTGGGCCTGGACGGGGGGTGCCAGCAGCCATCCGAGCAGGGCTGGGGGTCTGAGTTCCTATGGGTGCTTTGCAGATGCCCTGCTTCACTGTCCCTGGGCTGGCTGGCTTTCTGCTCTCTCACTAGGGCTGCAGTGGGCAGGTGAGGCTTGACCTATTTTTTTTTCAACTCCAAGTGCCCCAGAAATCTTTAGGTCCTGCAAGGCATGTGAGGGGTTAAGAGAATGGGAACTGATTAATTCCACGGCCGGGGTTCTTATCTGGCCCTGTGCTGCCTCTGAACGGACACATCTGGTCGGGTCACAGCATCAAGCGATGGCTGCAGCGCCGAGGCAAGGGTCTGTTTCCACTAACCATTTCTGCTACTTCTTACACTAAGTACTTCCTTACAAAGGCACGGGATAATGTTTCACTGTGGCTGCTGTTAGATTTACGGGGATCCCATTTGCTCCGACTCTTGGATTCACTCAGCCCAGGACAAGATTAAAACCAACCCTTCAATTTCCTTTTTTTCTTTAGGAAATTAATTGTGGCTTTTCTGCTAATGAAAGTCCAGGGACGCTAGCTTATTTGGGCTCTCTGCTGGCTCTGTGCTTATTTGCTATATCTTCAAGGTGCACCTGAAGGAAACAAGAAGTTAAGGCAGCAAGGCTGCTGCTGGCAGCTAACAGTAGCTGTGATTGTCAGCTTTTTTGAATGTCTGTGTATATAGGGAAGCTAAAGCAGGGCTTGGACTTGTCACCTCAGGAAACCTGTTTGAATCTTCATCTTTGGTTTGAAAATAAAGAAAAAGGCAGTGAAACCTTTCAGAGAAACAAAAAGGATTTTGAGGCCATCCAGAGATGTCTGTGATGCTGTGAGCCTGTCACACCAAACATCTGTGTCGTTCCAGTGTCGTATTTATTTCTTAATGTTGCATAATAGCACCGTAAAGAAGTCATTTCAAAAGAACATTGGAAGCTTCTCTTCTGCTTCTACTGAATACTTCTGGAAAATGCTTTTGTAACTAGCCTGGCCTGAGAAGAGCTTCTTACCAACTGTTCTGCTGCTGATGCATGCAAGGGAAGGACCTTTCCTGGTGACACCTCTTGGTTAGCTGCGTCGTGGGACCATTTGGAGCACAGGACAAGATACCTATGTTTTCCCATCAGCAGACTTACTTGAGAATTTTCTGACAAAAAGGGTTTTCACTGGAAAATGTTGGTTCAGCCAAAATTATTTTTCTTTCCTCTCGTTCCCAGCAAACACTGGCTTCTTTGTTTCCTCCTGCTGCTGGAGAACCTGGGCCCGGGGGTCAGCAGTTCCAGTGCTGTCCCAGCACGGCCATATCAACTCCTCCTTTGGAAAATCCAAAGCGTTCCAGGTTGTCTGGAAAGCTGGACACCATGAAATCCCCTTGGAGGAGAGCAAGCTGTGACTCTGGGACTCAACTGAACCCTGCCTTGTGCTGGGTTTGCAGAGGATTTGCCAGAAGAAGTTGTTGAGGTTTTTAGTTTATTTATTTTTAGTCAGTGTCTGCACTGATGGGTTTAGTTAAAGGGAATCCCTGCTCAATGGGTTCTGTTCTTTCCCGAGTCGCTACTCTGGGAAGGAGGGCTGACCAGGCCCTATATTTAGGGGCCGATTTAGGTTTGGAAGCATGCTTCCAGCCCAGTTTGGGGAGATGAACAAAAGGAAAGAGAAGAAGTTGCTGAATCTGTTGTTCATGTTAATGGGAGACTTCTCCCCCTCTGAACATCCTGCCTGAGTGCTCTGACAAGTAAGCAACATCCTATGAACTACCTGATAAATGCTTCTTTCAAAGTAAAGATGTTTTCCAAACTCTTTAATACCTTCCTAATCTGAAGTACGATTTTTCTCCTGTATAATCACTATATTAAAATTTAATACCAAGTATTAATGTAACATAATGGCAACCTGGATATTCTGAACCTTGCTGCCTTGCAGAAGAGCAGGAGAGGATTTAACGCTTCCCAGGCAGTGGGTACCAGAAGCACCTGGTGTCTGCTGCCTCACAGAGCAATCCTCAGTCCTGGAAGCGTGTTGGCAGGTTGCAAGCAAATGCTCCAGAGAGCAGCTGTCCAGGATTTGTGCTACTCGTCCTTCCCAGAGCACACAGCTGTGTTCGGCTCAATGGCCATGGCGCTTCCTTCACCTGACCTTTCCTGTTAAAATGCAGGACTATTGTTGAAAGTTATTGTTTTAAACTTTGAATTTTGAAGCTATGCACTTCTAGTGTTCAGGCTTTTGGCCACAACATGGCAGGTTAGTTAGCGTGTAAAAACCAACACAAAAAAGCAGCAGCTCTATGCAGAATGCTGAAACCCTCAACAAAATCTGAGTGGTTGACAAAGCCCTCACACCTCAGATCCACTTAGAGGCAAGAACACGGGAAGCAAATATTTCCGTGCAGGTCTGCTGCTGGTGGTGCCCCAACACTTTGCTCCATGGGCTTACGTGAGTGTGTTCCGAGGAGCGAAAAGCAGCAGGAGCTGGTTCTTTTACAATGTTTTTTTTTTAACTAGAATCACCGAGTAAAATATTCTCACCTGGAAAGAAGTCTGTGCTGAGGTGGAGGGAGGGGAAAGAAATTAGAAAAAGAAAATAAAGAAATAGGCAGTGGGTGGCAAAAGGGAGAGAGGTACACAGCGGTGAGTGTGAAGGATGACTTGGAAAGTAGAGGGATGCTATTGAGGAACAGCAGTAGGAAGGAAAAGGGGGGCCGAGGGGAAAAGCAGGAGACATGGTAAGTTAAGTAAATTCACATTTATTTCTGCAAGAATTTGCTTCAAACGCTCTTCCTGCCCTCACTGAACGTTCGCTGTTTGGACGCCCTCCACCGCGGGCGGAACAAAACGGCTCTGTTGGAGCACCGGTGTGAGGTGACCGCCGGGTCAGCGCAGGCGGCCGCGCACACCGAGCTCTGCCAGTGCTGCCCCGGCTGCACCCCGTGCCCACGGCTGCTGCAGGGCACCTTGCCCTGCTCGGAGTCATCTCCCAGCTCCTGGGCCTGCGGGGCAACCAGTTCTGACCCCCAGGGAGCAGCAGTTGCAGTGAGGTTTATTGGCATCGTCTCGATAGCGTTTAAATGCATGATGGACAAGCTAGACCATACAGCTGTAATTCTACCCTGTGCTGCCGGTCAGATGTGTTCGGAAAGAGATGGTCCCTGTTTAAATTAGGCCCTTGAATATCAGTACAAATGAAAGGGTTTTCAGCACCAAGGAGGACAGAATTATTTTTACCCTTAGCTAACCTCACTGTTGCCCGCGCACCAGATAGCAGATATGTTCCAGCTTATTGGGACTACAACCAACCTATTGTTTTGGTCCAGTGTGAGCTGAAGCGAACAATGGGAGACATTGTTGAGGGTCTGCTGCTGAAGGTTTTTAAATGCATGTTATGCTGCGAAGGCATAGGGCATCTGCAGTGTAACTGTCTGGAGACGCTGCTGCACAGACTCGAGGAGTCTCCTTTACACATAAATCACTCTGTTTTAATGAGGACTTCCAGCTTCCATTGCTGTAAGTTTAGGGGCTCCTCTAGACAAAAGCTGTAAGAGTCTAATGGTAATTATCCGTTATATTTTATCTATTGTACTCCCGTCATGATTGTACTGCACTGAAATTGCTGTTTGCATATCCCATAGGTGAGGAATGTTAGCAAACAGGACAGCTATGCTTGCATAAACTGTATTCTGTTTAAGACTACCATACCTTTCCTGGGTCAGTTGCGTCCATCCCTTAGAAATAAGTGTAAGATCTTCCTTGCTTCCAGAATAGCTGCATAACGGTATTTAAGGTAAGAGCTGATTCACCTTCTGTGTACATTGAAAGAGATCATTTCATCGATATGCACCACTTGGTCCTTTATGCATGAGATCTGTAGTTTTTTAAAGGAAGTTTAGGAACTTGATTTGAAGTTCCTTGCAAAACGGATTTGCTTTGGCACCCACAGGGAGACTCTTACAGATGAGTTCTGACTTGCTTTCGGCAGCAGGTTGATACCTTCCCTGCCACGTGAGCTGGAAGGAAAGCATTGTGTAGGGCAGTGTGACGGGCACCAGAGGCAGCCCAACGCTCAGCCAGTGCAAGCCTTGGTGCCCAACATGCCTTCCAATAGGGAAAATCTCTCTTTTGAACATAAGATCTGCTGGCTTTTCAAATGTGGCTGCTACCCCATATCTCTGGCCTTTGCAGAAGTGTCAGAAGCGTGACGGTTTGCTAGTAGTGCTCAGTCCCTTCGTGAGAGCACTAGAAATAGGGACAATTCAGAATACGACTAGCATTTTATGTAGATCTTTGAAATGCAGCTGACTTGTTTGACTTTCCCACTGGCAATCAGGGTCTAGCCAGGGTGCTCTGAATCTCTGCAAGTAAACCAGGACCCTGTTACCAGAACTTGGTACCTTAGTTTCAGCCATCAGTTACTGAGAGTGGATGAGGCTGAAATATGGGATGCTTCATCTTATGCCATTCATCTGTTCTCTCTGAAGTTGCTGCTGAGCCCTGAAGCTCTGGTAAGTAATACAGCCAGTCCACGACAGAATGCAGCTTACAGCTGGATGACATTTTACACACGTTTAGAGTGTCTCACAAGATGTTCTCCAATTAGTCATCATCACTCACAATATGTTTTACATATTACCACACAGTTTACAGTCAGTCAGACTAATACAATTGCAGTGCAGCTGCTCACAGCAAGACACAAAGGTTATGGCACTGTGTACATAAGCAAGCTGTGAAAGTTACAGCCATCCAGCTCCTTTACCCTCTTGTGCTTTTAAAAGCCAACAGAAGCAGAAACAAATAGTGAGCACGCCTCTCATTTCAGCCCTGGAAAAACATTTGAAAGCATGGAGTGAAAGGAGGGATTTTGTTTTTATAATTTGATTCCCATTGCTGCAGCTGCAGCCAAAACCTTTGGATTCTGGAAAAAGTTCAGAAAGTGCTGCTTTTTGGAAGAGGTGGTGTTTATTGGAAAATTACATCTTGCCCACTAAAAGCTGACAGTGTAAGTACTCCAGTCTATTAAAAGCTGCAGAAGACACCGTTAAGAGTTTATTTAATGATTGCTACAGATGGGCTTCGGGAACTTGAAGCCTGGCATTGGCATATTGGGTCTGAGATCCAGTTCTGAGAACACAGAAACCATCACTGTGGTATTAGTGACTCCCCTCATCCACCTACGTTATTACAGCAGAACCAGCTGCCACAGTTAGGCTCTGCCTGGTGATGTGGCACATTTCCCTAAGGAAATGAGAAAGTACCAGAGGTCAGCACAGCAGCCCTGTGTGAGGAGCTGAGCTGTGACCAAGGACGCCCAAGAATGAGCCTGAGAGCAACATCTGGCTCAGACCTGGGTTTGACCCTGCAGAGTTTCCTGGAACTCCCTGAATTATGGAATAAAAATACCTTGTGGAAAGAGAGGAGCCACTGCCTCAGAAGGGTTAGGCCAGATCTAAAGTCTATTAAATTAGATTCCAGCTGTTCTGTTCGCTTCAGTGGTGCCCACTGTCTCTGAGTTCTACACATGTTGACCATTAGTACCAAGTTCTTGTGGCATGGGAGCAGAAGTGTGAAGCTCAGTGTCCTGCTTTGATTCTGGGTGAGACTTCAAGGACCCGTGTGGGTTCTGCTCCTTGTCCCTGTGAGTCACCTGGCAGGGGACCAGCTGCAGCTATCCATAAGCCACACTCCTCTATGAGTTCTCTCTTCTCATTTGCTCCGCTGGCTCTTGTGTCCTGGCCTGAGTTGTCATTTCTGTGCTGTCGAGAGAAGCTGCCTTCCCCCGAGCATCAGTTGCACTCTTACTATAGCGAGCAGCACGCGCATGTTATAAAGATGCCAATGTCACAGCTGTTCAGAGTGAATTCAGTGTAATTCAGTTTTACAAGAAGTGCTAGGCTAAATCAAAATCAACACTGCTTTCAGAAAAATACAGTTATAATTCTTTTGGCCTGCTAACAAAGTATGTGTTGCCATGCTTGTCTTTGGGAAGCAAAATAAAATATGACATTTACTGACAGCCTGCTTCAAAAGTGGGAAGGCCTGATCTCTCTTATGTGTTGAGACTGGAGGAAATCCGCTCCTGCTCCCACTTCCCTGGGAAGAGCTGCCCCAGTGCATAACCACTGCGACAGGAGCTCGGGCAGCAGGCATGGCTGTAGTCTCTGACAGAGAGATGAATTACTCTGCTGGACTGTGTGACGTTCAGGAGCAGAATTTCAGCATTTAGCTCAATTTTGAAATTCCTCCATGAGAATTTCTGGTAACTGAAGTCAAGTAGAATTTCAGTGCTTAGCTCAAAGCTGATGGAGAGGCAGAAGTGCTGTGGGTTTTTATCCTCCTGTGCTGGGCTCAGCACAGCTGTGCTTCATGGGCCTGAAAAGCATCAGAGGCAGAGCTGTAATTCTGATGGAGTTTTACAACTGAAAACTGGAGAATTCAAATTAATGGTACGAGTTGAATGCTGTGAAGAATCCTGTGTGACTCTTTGGACATCCTTGGAGAGCATCCCTCAGATCCCGGAAAAAGAGAGGAAAAGAGTTGTGTATGCGAACATAAATTTCTTCTCTCCCCCTTGGGGGTATTCCCTTATCTACTTACCTCTTGGGGCTCTGGGCTCTCCCCCACCCAGCTGCACACTCTCCCTTAATTCTGTCCCTTCAGGGCATGTGCTCAGAAGCAGACACCCTCCTGTGCTACCCCTCTTCAGCCATATGGTATCTGGGAAAGTTCACAGCTAAGACAATGTTGGCTGCTGTCCTAGCATTATTTTGTGCCTCTTCAAATCTTGTTATGTTACTTTAGTGATAAATAGTCATAATAAATTTTTTAATAGTGTGAAGATAGGTCATTACTCATCATCACCAGGCTGTGAAAAGATCATAAATCTGGAATAAAAGCCATTCGTTTGGTTGGAGAATCCAAAGCTTCACTGTTTTGAAGGATTCATTTCCACCATCCTCCTCAGTTAATCATTCTTTAAGTCCTCATAAATATCTCAGGCAAAGGGAAAGAATGACCTCTTCTTGCTATGCCATAGAATATGTGATGTTATGCCATGAGTTTTTACTTCTCAGCTCACATGTGAAACATTCAGCAGCAAACCAGGGGCTGCAGTGTGAAGTTTCTTGCTGACTGCGCTTCCTAGGCCAGAAAAGGAGGCAGGCACAAATGGATTCCAAGCAGATCTAATCTTCCAGAAAAAAAGACATCAAGAATCACATACGTACATATGTGTTGATGTATTTTCTCTTACGGCTTTGTAAAGTCTGTATCAGTAATACAAACGTTAAAAATACGGGGCCATGCTCCTCTGCATCAGCAGCTCTCCAGCTAGACTTAGAACAGGCTTGGCTGTTTTATTATTCTATCAAGATTATCAGGAATTTATGAAAAGTGTCTTGTGAAAGACAGTGAAGCAATGACAAATGAGCCTTGAAGATTTCCATACTGGGAAAAAAATAACATGAAACAATGGGAGAAAAGCACATGTTGTATTGCCATTATAAAGAAAGATGGGGAACACATAAGGCCGAAGTGTGAGAAGGCCTCACGCAGCAGTACCTGAAATAGCTGCAGTGCTGCGCTGTGCCTGAGTCCTGCAGGACCTCACTGCGGGTCTGCTGCAGCTCTACAGGTGGAACCACTGCGGAGCAGAGCACAGCCCAGGAGTTAGCATTGGCCAAGAATTCGTTGTCCAGATGTGCAAGATATTATTTCGTCTTTAAAATGCCAGTTTTCCTTGCGGGAAGGTTTTCGACATTCTTGACTTGGATTGTGTTTTGGAAAAATGCTTTGAGTTTGTCAAAATATGTTATTTTGATATTTAATAAAAGAAATAGTCTTTTTTCTTTGTAGCTTAAATTACTCGTTGCTTTGAAGCTGGTGAATTGAACATATTTAAAAATGCTCAAAATGTTCAGCAAATGAAATGCTTTGAAATTACAGAAAAGATGTTTTGGCTGACAAAGTGATTTTTTTTTTCAAATATTCAGGATTTCTACATTTCTAGTTTTGGTGCTTTTAATCTGATCGGTTTTTTTCCTATATTTTGAGTTTTTTCTTGCAAAGTCTTACTGAAGTCCTGCCTGTAGAGCTAACACCCAGCGCTCGTGCAGCATTCACCCCTTCCATGAGAAACGCCCCGTGGTACCCTGATGATGAGAGATGAGATGGATGAGGAGCACAGGGTTTCCAGCTGGCCAGCGAGCAGCCCTACCGCAGGCGGCGTCCTGAGTTGGAGCTGGGCTTGGCTCAGCAGGTGGAAAAGGAGCCTGTCCTTCCTGCCCCTGGGGCTGGGTCAGCCAGGACAGCTGGTGAAGCTGAGTACAGAACACCGAGATATAAATTCACCTACTAGAGGTGTCATTCACATGTGCTTCTTTCCCTCATTTTTACTTTCTCTCCAAAGGGAGAGCAAATACATCTCTTTTTTTTGGCAACTTGAACAACCCAGATGGTCGCTATGCTCCCTTACGTAGTCACAGAAAGGCCAGACTTCAACTGCCATCCACTTGGAATGAGGAGTGGGCAGATCTGTGGTTCCAGAGCTGCATGCATCTGTAGTGCCAATGCAGGAGGAGGTTTATCCTGTACTGCTGCTGTCCTGCTTAAGAAAGGAGGTGAATTCTGGGGATGAGTGTGCTCATGCTCAGTGAAACCCAGTGAGCTTTGCTGGGGATGGGGAGGAGGGAGGTGGCTGTGGGGTGCTGAGCTGCACTTCTCAGGGCTCCAGCAGGAGTTCAAATGAATGTATTCAGGGGAGCAACCACCATGATTGATTTATGCGCTAGCTTTGAACCAGAAACTATATAAGCAAGCAATAAATCATGGCACTGGAGGAACACAGAAGCTATTGCCTGCGACTAGGCAAGTTATGAGAAGGAAATAGAAAAAAAATAGAAAAAAAGGAAGAGAAAGAGAATTGTCTATTTTTAATAAATTGTTTGAGCTCCGGCATTAATGGGCTACGCTTTGCCTTGGGATTAGGAGCCACCTTGGGAACAAGAGAGCGCTATCTTTGCCTTCACATAACCTCATTAACTCAGTAATGTTAAACACATTCCCGGCCCGGCTTGCTGGCTGTGGCTCTGCCTGCCTCCCTCGCAGCACCGCGGCCCATCGCACAGGCACCTCTGTGAGAGCCCTGCAGTGAATGGCAGCGATCCCCTCTTAGCTGTTATTGTCTCTGCCTTCAGATAGCTAAGCAGGTATACACTTAAGTCCAAGATAAACACTTCCTTGGCCTCTCATTTATTGCAGATATAAACTCCTATAAAGCTCGCCACTGTGCTAGCTATCATGCCCTCTATCGCCTTTTTGCAAAATGTAATCCATAAAATGCTTTCATGGTAACCTTATACATCGGCAACCAGTGATAACATCTCTAGGCCCCCGTGACAGACAGGAACTCGCAAGCATGGAGTTAATAATGCAAACTTTCAAAAAATGAAACTGGCAGAAAGAGACGAGGAGGGGAATAAAAGGGGCCGGTGTGGCTGTAATTGGGACCATGTGAGCTTCCTTAGAGAGGGATTAAGGGAAAGAGACAGGCCTCGCCCGCGAAGATTAGTTTCAATTAGACGGGCTGGAGGCGAAAGTCAGGACTTGGTGAAAGATTAAAACAAGAAGGGAGAAAGTTTCCATTGCTTTTGCTCCAGGCCTACACAAGAGGGTTCAGTGAGATCATGCTAATTGAAGGCAAAGCTTGCATGGAAGTTAGGAAGAACTCGCATTAATTGATTCGATGCTGTGATTTTTTCTTTATCCGCAGTGTTCTTTTGGGTTGTTCTTTTTTTCAGTCTTTTTTTCCCCCCTTTTCAAAATGCAAAGAGGCAGAGACCATGCCCAGAGCTCCGTGCGGATGGAGGAGGCAGGAGGGCCGGCAGTGGACGGGTCCTGATGGCACTCCATCCTGCAGCCCTGCTCAGGTTAGCATCAGCCAGCAGAGCCAAATTGGCAGTGTCACCATTCCTGCTGCACAGCTGAGCGCCTTGTTTCACAAATTAAGAAGTCTGTTCCATCGACAGATTTGTTTTTCCTGCAAGAAAGTCCAATTCAGAGCATTAATTAAAAGTACTCGCAGAAATGTACTGTACGGGAATCAAGCCGGCTTTGCTTTTTCCAGCTCTGGGGTTGAGTGGAGATGACACGTGATTTCCTTCTGGCCACCGTAATAAGGAGCTCTTCAGGATGTGGCCAGCAAGGTATTTCAGTCCATCTCTGGCCGAGAGAATAAAGCGTAGGATAAATGTGGTTCTAGTGAGGGAAAGGAATTGCTTTTCTTCTCCTGCCTCCTTCTCCTCTGCTTCCAATTTGAGTGAAATCCGACATAGTGCAATCACAGAAGTCAGCAGCGGGGAAGATGGGTCTGTGCCGTCACCCCGCACGGCTGCTCCCTGCGCTGCGCTGCTCGGAGCTTTGTCTGGTTCGCAGCACAGCGAGCACTGACATTACAATTACACCATTTCCTTTAAGAGGAAACTATTCCAAATATGAATGGGTTTTCGTGTTAAGAATTTTCTCCCTTGCCCCCTTGATAATAGTGGAAGCTATAGGAAAACACATATCCAATCTTTCTATATTAGATCAATATTTTTATTCCATTAAGCTTGTCTCTGAGGAGCAAGATACATCATCTTTTGTCAGATTTCTGTATCAGATTGTCACTCTGTGGATTTTTGTTTCATAAAGCTTTGGAATTACAGTGCCTGCTCAATTATAGTTAAATGCATTTTCACAGCCGGCCAGAAAAACATTAGCACTAATCAAAAACATTGCACCAACAGGGATTCCCAAAGAGGTTTTTTGTTTTGTTTTGTTTTATAAAAGTGTTCTCTCAGCCAGAAACATCAAAAGACAACCATGGATGTGATCTGCTAAAGAATGAGAGAAAGGATTTGTGATCTCGCTGCAGTGAGATCTGTCTGCCGTGCAGATGACAGTTGACACGAATTTTTGCATTTAAGCTGGGATCAATACTCAGCAGGGGGGGTCACTCATGGCAGCTCAAATGCTCCAATAGCGGCTCGCTCCCATCCTCGGGCTGTGGCTTCACATGGGCACCTTATTTCGTTTCGGTTTCTTGATTCCTGTTGCATTTTTCAAATTCACAATGAAATCAGATACCAGGAGATAATTGCTCGCTACCTTTCCATTTCTCATGTTAGGAAATGGAAGCGCTCCCCTGTAGCATCTCCCTTGGCCACTAGATGACTCTGTGATGTTTTGGTCACCGGTGAAAGCAGGGAATGGCTCTGGAGCTCAGGCCGAGAGGAGCCCAGCTGGTGTCTGCGGTGATGGCGTGTTCTCTCGTAGGGATCCCTTTTTTAACACTACGTTTTGTTGCCACACGTCGCAGCATCGCAGCTCTGCGGCGGTGCAGAACCCGGCCCTGAGCACTGCAGGCACGGCCGGGGGGCACCAGGTTCAGGGCTTTGCTGTGGGACGTGGCCCTCCCCTCAGCCAGGCTCTTCCAGCTATCGGGGGCGTTGCAGTGGATATGTGGGAGTGCTGCACTGTCTGAATACACAATCTCAAAAGTTCTAAGACTGAGCTGTTGTTCAGATGTGAAACTGCTGAGCAGAACAAATTGACCTCATCTGCTACCACTGCATGGCACCTAGACACAAACACCGCTTTGTAATTATGATATTTCTTTTAAATGGAAACATTGACAACATTCCAATTTTTCCCAGTCAAAACCCAGTATCCCTGATTTCCTCTCCCCACCACCCCTTCAGGGTTGTTTTTTTTTTGACCCGGAGTTATTACATGGAAGCCTGATAAATGGATGCAATGAATGAATGTTTTCCAAATATCGTAGGAACTATTAAGAAAGTGGTTTTCCTTCTTCCCCTTTTTCCTTCCCACACTCCCCCCACACACCCCACAACTAATAGCACACAAATAGCACTTCATGTAATTTTGGCTACTCTCCACTATTCCAGGCAGACTTCAGGAAATCTCTTGATTTATGGTTGGGTATCCAAAGGCAGCATGCTGCCTGCTTCCTTAAGGGGTGCCTATTGGTGACATCAAGTAAGTTGGAGGTGCAGTATTTCAAATAGGGAAAACCCATATTTTAGTCAGATAACTCCATGTTTATACTTATAAATTGATTTAGTAATGAAATGAGCTCCTTTCATGGTCCTCGCTGGCTGTAGGGTCTTTGTTATGGTATACTCAGACTGTTCTTGAAATTTAGTTTACCGAAGTAGAGCCAAGGTTTTCTATCTGTATTCCCATGAGCTGCCCGACTGAATTCAATAGGGCTATTCACATTAATAGGTAAAGCAGGATTTGGGACACAGTTCAGAAAAGCCATCAAGCATGTGCTTAGGGCCTGCTGTCACCCTGGTTCCCTCCTGCTGCTGGCTGCTCCAGGGGCATCAGCTCTGTTTAGCTGCTCATGTTCATAGAACTGCCGAATGCCTTGGGCTGGAAGGGATCTCAAAGATCATCCAGTTCCAAGCCCTCTGCTGGGGCAGGGTTGCCAACTGCTAAATCGGGCACTAGATCAGGTTGCCCAGAGCCCCATCCGATGTGGCTTTGAACACCTCCAGGGATGGGGATATTCCTGGTCTCCTGCAGATGCGGTGCTTGGAATGGTGTTGTTCAGGCTGAAGGCAGAGCAGCAGCTCAGTGGTTTGCCCTTATGTTTGGTTTCTGACCTTCTCTAAGGCTCTGTGATAATTCATTATCACATGAATTCCCTGCTGTTGTGGGGTGTGCAGATGTTGGCAGTGTACTGGCGTTTTCCTGCTCCCTTTGAGCAGCAGTCCTTGAGAAATAGCTCACTGTTGGGCACTGAGGCTGCTTTGGGGCTTGTGTTATAGGGGAAGACTTGGGACTGTTCGCCTTGGGTTAGGTCCGTTATATGGGTTCCTTTACCGTGAGGGATAAAATTATCCTGGTAGTTTTCCCCACATCCTGGCTACATTTATCAGCACTGAAATGAAGTCTGGCTAGAGACAGATGCCCAAGGGGCTGTAGCAGAAAAGTAGCTAGGAGATGTAGAGAAGAAAATCAGCGTTTCCACCCTGTATGGCTCCAGTTCTCTCTGTTCAAGGCCTGAAGGTGTTGGGTGGGTCCTGTTGGCTGTCACTGATCTCCAGTTCCCAGTGCTGTGTCTGTAGGTTCACATTCTGGGAGCATTTCAGATATGATCTTGCTGCTCTATCGCGATGGAACATGGCCGAGACCTGCCAGGTTAGCACTGTGCTTAATTAATGCCCATTGTCACTGGGGACCTGTGAAATGTTTCCCCAGGAGTTGCAGGAATGAACAGCAGCTCAGCTCAGGCTCCTCCACATGGACCGGCCCGGTTGCTGGTTCTGCGGGGACGTTCTGGTGACATCTTCTGTGCTGGTGTGAGCCTGGCTGCTTGAAACCGTGCTTGCAGAAGGCAGACATTGTTTAGTGCAGGCCAGGAGAGCTGTTGTTACCAGTAACGAGGCAGGTTTCACGTTCTTCAGTCCAACTTCTTGCGATGTATGCAGCAGGAATCGAAGAACGCGGCTGGATGTCACCTGAAAAAAAAGTTCAACAGTGTTAACTGTGAAACAAATGAGTTAATCCTTCCTTTCCACAGCACTCTGATATTACATACATCTGCTTTACTTCCTCCTGGATCATAGCAACACGTAAAGCTTCTCCCAAGAGTCAGACCCTGCTCACAGAGCTGCAGAAATCGGAAGGTTCTTGAGTTCCATCTTGCAGTGGGCAAAATTCCCGTGGGCTCTGTTCCCCTGAACAACGTGAAGGTCCCAGGAACAAGTCTCTTTCACACGAGGTTGATGGGGAGGGAGGCTTCGTGGAGGCCCAGGGCAGTGCCTGCAGGCTGCAGGGCCGTGCATCGCGAGGCCTTTGTCCATTGAGCGCAGGCGGCCCTGCTCCCATCCCACCCCTCCCGCGGCTTCGTTAAATTCTCAGATCGTGAGGGCATGTAGGGAACAGCTGCTTATGATCTCTTCACAAGTGCTGGGTCATTGGTAAACAACCATCCCTCCACCCTCCCGAGGAAAAAAAATTATACAAAAAATGTATTCATTTTCCCTGATGATGAAGAGTAATGAAGAGCACGTGCATGCCGCACTAAGAGAGAGAGAGAAAAAAATGACAAATTAAATCATGTCTCGTTTGACAACCCTTTAAGTGTAACAGATCTGCACTTGTGCTGTCTGACAGGCATGATTGATACCACGGAGCACTCGTCAATTTTTAAACACACAGACCGAACAAAGAGTCACTTCATCCCCATGCTTGGAGTTTGCAGGCAGCCCAGCGCTGCGCGGGGCGAGCACCCCTTCGTGCGGGCTGTTTTACTTGGCAACACACTGCATCTCTCTGTTTGGACAACTATATTTATTTTTATGATCCTTAAAATATTGTAACCCAGTCAACTCAACAGTCATTTAAGGTAATTTCTGGTCTGAACAGCATCTATTTTCTGGACAATTTTACAATAACGTATGTTTGCTATGGGCCAAATTCTTTGTGTAGGTACTTCTGTTTCTGTGCTTTATTCATAGCTGTTAGCTGGGAAGGCCTCACGGCATCCAGTGATTTCTGAAAAGCTGGAATTTAAACCTCCTGGTTGTTTGGGACTGCGTTGGCCATGGGTGATATTTAGCAAGGTACATAATGTCCGTCTTTATTTGTGTATAAACGAGCCCAAACCAGAGATGAGCTATTTAGGTGGTGTTTTTGGATGAAAACTTCAGTCTGAACAGCTCAAAGTGGCAAATGTAAAAGAAGGTCCTGCAGTAAGGGGTCTCTGATTAGCAGTGTTTCCTCTATTGTGAGCCTGTAAATGCACTGACAGGCTGGAGGATGATGCCTTGTTGAGTTTTACAGCACTTCCTCCTGAGCTGGTGCAAGTATCTACTCTGAGATATCATCAAATGCCCTTTCACAGGACGAATCACCCCTTGCTGGTGTTGGTACACCTCCATGCCAGGGCTGCACAGATGTGTCGAATGCACAGCGCAAAAATCTGCCCTGCACATTATTACAGCCGGTGTAGAACTGATTTACTGAGGGCACAGAAGTGGAAGGGAGGGTCTGTGCACCACCACTGTAAATAGACTGGGGTGCATTTAGTCCTTTGGGAGGAGACAGGAGTGGAATAACTTTGATTTTTAGGGACTTAAACAATTTGAAGCACAGATTTGGAGCAATGTCCCGTCCTTCCTCTGCAGGGAGCTCAGAGGCTCCAGGAAGCAGAAGTGACCTCTCTCATCTCCAGACATCCTCGACTCCACCTTTATATTTCAATGGCATTATTTATGAGCATGAAAAAGGACTCAGCACAGCCTTAGGACTTCTAGTGGCTCCTGGGAATCAAACCTGTGGTCTCCAGAAGCCCAAGGCCCTCTTCAGACTGAGGTTTAGGAGATGCTTACACACAGATCACCCATGTCTGTGCGGGGATGAATTCCTTCATCTGGGCTTTCATTCTGGGTGTCCTTACTGCTTGTCCTGGGTGCTTAACTCCATTAAGGGTAGATGCACAACTGTTTATGTAGGCCTTTTTAACCTGACAGTTCCAATCAAGCTAATTCATCCGAGAGAGACCAACCATCCTTTTATTTATTTTAAACTATTTTACCAAGGTAACCCAATCCAAGCCATCTCCATATCTAGTTTACAAGAGCAGCCTTGGTGACAGCATCTGTCCTGTGTAAAATGTCAAAAAAAGTAAAAGAAAACCTAGCAAAAATCATAAAGCTATCAAAATTGTTATTCAGATGCGCACACCGAGTGAGCTTCCAGCATCACTGCATACCCAGAGAAGAAGAAAGGTCACAAGGAGGTACTGGGGCCACGAAGGTCTTTGTCAGGCTGCAGTATGCTCAGTGCAATTTGGGAAGTGCTCTGGGCAGTGGAGTCCATAGGTACAGATCCCTGGTAGGAGGTGGTAGAGCTGGTGGAGGGATGTGGCATTGCTGAGCACAGTGCTGTGGCTTTTGTCTTTCTCTTGTGCAGTTTGTTTGCAGGTTTTAGGTTGATGATGTGTTACTTTGGAAAACACGCATGTCTTCTGCACAAAATGGAGTGCTCTAGCAGATGATTTTAAACCACGTGCAGGTAGAAGCACCTGTGGATGAAATGCTTGTTAAGGGGCCATAGCAGACTGTCGGTTCCTGATGTAACTGATCGGATACATCAGCAGAAGGTTAAGAGAAAACAAAAAAAATGCTGCAAAATTCAGAATCTTGGGACCTTCTAATACCTGAATGGTCGGACGGGGGTTGTGTCACACTCGTCAGTATTTGGAGGGGGGATTCTACGCCTTGCTCATGAAAACCTATTTATTTTAAATGAAAATGTGAAGTGCTTTTGTTATCCAATAAACCAGGGAAAGTCTGATATGGTTCCACTGTAAGAGGTTCACTTACACCAAGATGACAATTGTAGCACAACGTTAAAAATCCTGCAGCAGTGTGAGTGAGATAAGTGGCTGCGAGTGTGACGGCCCTTTGTGGCCCACAGACAGAGGAAAGCTGAGCAGCTCCCATTGCTCAGATGCTTTGGCAGCGCTCGATGGCTCGTCTTGATCCTCACTGATCCCACAAGCTCTTGTATTTCAGGAAGAGGTGGAAGCCTGTGGAATTTATTTGTCACTTGAGCTGGCGATGACCATCAGGAATGAAACCTGTGTAGTCCATTATTACTTGCCATTGTGTTGTGAGTTCTTGTTTAAATTCACTCCTGCACAGTGTGTGGTTTGAAGGGAATTTCATGCTGGTGGAATACTCCTTATCGACAGGCTGCAGAATAACATCGGCTGTGTGTGCACAGAACAGGCGCGGTGTGCATGGCAGGAGCTGCCCTGTGCCTCCTGGCTCAGCTGTGAGCTGGTAGGGCCGCCCCGGCCATGCCCTGTGGGTGAAGCTGGCAGAAATGCAGTGTTCCAACATCTGGGACATCCAGCACACCCTTAAGCCAAGCAATAGTGAAATCGTTGTTAATATCCCTTTGTTGCTAAAACTGCAAAATGGGTTTAAATTGGAGTGGGAGAGAAAAAACCTGCCCAATTGAACCTTCTGATTTCAACTAAAGCTGCCAGAAATAAATCTAATAAAAAACATTGTCCACACATTACAGAAGCCAAACAAACACACCTGAGAAAGCTCTTTAAATGTATTACGACTGAGACTTGTTGTACACAGAAATGAGCCACATCTGCTCTTGGTATTGCACTCACATCCACGTGAAAGGAAAGATTAAAACAAGATACCAACATAAAAATAGATTGATACAGGAGAAGTGAGTGGGAACTCCTGGAAGGAGATTGTTAGATAGTGACTGCTTGGAATTAGTCCAAACCCAATTGCAGCGCAGAGAAATTGGCTTTCTGTTGGACCATGTTTTCTGTAATGCAAACCAGTGTGTGCAGGGGGGATGCGATTGTCATTACGCAGAGCTCCTGCCAGCATAGTAGCTCAGACAGGGGATAGCGCGTTACGCGCCGGTGCCTTCCAGGACATCGATTCCGAAGCAGTTCTGCTGGGCTCTGGCTATCAGAGGATGTGAGTTTCTGAAGCACGCTTTCCCACAGGGTGTTATCTTGGCAGTACAAGGTTAAGGTCCTTCCCGTGGTACTTCAGAGAAATGCCTCCACCTTCCTGCAGTCTTCAGGTTTCAGCCGGCACTGCTGCTCTTTGAGGATAAAGGAGGGGATTTGTGTTTCAAGGAGCGGGCAGAACAATTGGGAGAGCCGCCCCCTGTTTCTGTTACAGCATAATCCCACCTGGGAGAACGGCTCGCTTCTACTTCAAAGCCCGTCAGGTCAGAAGCCCCTCGGAGGGGAGCTGCTGCTGCACAGATCACACACAGGGCTGTGCCCGGGGCTTGGCTGCAGGACCGAATGGGAGCAGGCAGCTGCGCTGCAGGCTGGGCATCACCCGGGCCCTGCCAATGGGAACACCGGGTCGCTTGTGGCCATGTAAGAAACCCCAGCATGTTGGCTTAGGGTTGAACAGCAGTAAAATCAACGATTTAGTTGAAAATGAGTTGTCATGTTGCTAAACCCTTACCTTCTCTTCAGATGCATGCAGTAATCGAGCTCTCTGTCCCCGGCCATTTGCTGCATGCCGCTGGATAAGGCTGCATTCCGCTGCAGAGGCAGCAGGTGCTGATGGTCGGGTAACTCAACCCAAATATCAATTGAAGCCCATCTTAAAAAACACAAGTTACACAAATATAAAGGGGAGTCCACAGAATGAGATTTTCTTCCTTTGGACCTGGGAAGCCTGGTGGTGTCTGTGGTTTTGTAAAAACCTCTCATGCTTTATTTATTTTTATTCCTCTGCTAGCCCTTGGGTAAAGATTACTTTCAAACAAGCTGGTTTACTGTTTGCATAACACGGGCTTAAATTCAGTTAGAAATAGATCATTTTTCAAGTAAAATTCCCCAGAAAATAATTACAAGTATTTGGAGGCATTGGGGAAATCATCAGAAAACTTTCTCTTTAAGGCCTGGTGACACCTGGCAATTAAAAATAAAAATCAATTTCTCATTGCAGGCCTTCCTCCCTCTCCTCGGGGACAAATTAAACTGAACTGCCGAAGTTTCAGGCATAGCTCTAAATCCAGCATCCTTTGCTTCTGGGTGGATTCTACATTCTACAAATTATTTCTTCCTGGGAAAGTGTCTCAGATTCATATTAATGAGGATTCCATGTTTGTGGTTAGGAGAAATTTGGTCTTGTGGCTTAAGCAGCCTCAGGACTCTCATTACACACGAGAGGTTAATAATCTAAACTAGCAGTTAACTAGCTCTGGTCAGCGGAGCATTATTGCTTTTGGCTCACGCTGGCTGAGCCTGTCCCTTGTCATCTGCAGTGCCAGAGATGCAGGTGAGATGCAGGTGAGATGCAGGTGAGCTGCAGGAGGCCGAGCAAGGCTGGCTGCAGGTCAGCCCAGGTACGGTCCGTCTGTATCAGTAGGAATATGTTCCTCTTTTGGGAAGGAGCTGGAAAGAAAGAAACAGTGCGGGTATTCCTGACATTGAGCAATTGCTGCTGAAACGAGAGGGCACTCACAAATTAGCTCTATCCTTCTGCACCCTGTGGAAACTTTAGTTTTAATTGCACAGACCCCAAGCAAATTAAAAAGAAGCAACCAAATCAGTTATCAGGCTGAGTTCCTACAGTATCCTGACAGCTGGAGGCCCCAGAGGCATCTGCAGGGTCTGGAGGCTCTGCATCACCCCCTGCTCAGCTGCAAAGAGTAAGGACAATTTTAATCTGCAAGTGGTCTTTGTGCAGTTACGGATCAAACTCTGTTCCCAGAGGAAAAAATAGGGCATGATCAAATATTACAAACTATGGTCCACTTTTTCCAATGTGTTTTATTTCAGGGATACAGTTTATTTAGCACGGTATCTCTTGTAGGAGCATCAATTAGCTCAGAATATCAAGAGAATTACATGTAGTCTCACTAAACTTTGTCTGAGAACAACCATATGAGATGATGTCTAGAAACCCAACATGCTATTCTGTAAAACCCAGCAGAAGCACAATCTGCCTGGAGAGACGGGTCTGAAAGCTTTCATTGAGACAGCACCGTATGCTGCCCATGCCATGCCATGCCAGGCCATCCCACCCCATCCCATCCCATCCCATGCCATCCCACCCCAGCTGCCAGCAGTCAGCAGCACAGCACTGAGAAGTTCAGCCACACACTCCCAGTTTCCTTGCAGTACTGGGTTGATTACCCACTGGGTTCCATGACAGTCTGATGCTTCACTGCCCGCGCTTTGCACGGGACTGCAGTGTGCAGAAGGCTGTGCTGGGAGCTCCAGGGCTGCTCACAGAAGCAGAAGTGCCCGGGATGCACAGAACCTGCCTGGTGGTGCTGCGTGGGCCCGTCCTGGAGCCCTCTCTGTGTATCAGGGAAGCCGTATCGGAGCTGGCAGCTCCCCTTGGGAAGAGGTGCCTGGGACTCCAGCCTAGCCATACATCTCTGTCAAAATCTCTATGAATAAATTAACCTTTTTAAAGATTAGTGCACCCTAATACCTCAGGGTTTTTTTCTTGTTTTTTTTTTAACAGAACAAATGCTAAAAATGCCTTGACAGACCTTGCTAGGTTTTGTGCTGTGGATCATCTACGAAGGATTATACTGGGAATAGTTTTAAAGGCACAGCCAAGTGGATCTGAGGAGCACTGACTTGTGTCCTCCTTTGGAGCAGGGCATTAATACATGGCGAAGCATACGATTATGAGCAGGAAATCCTCATTAGGGCAAATAATAAAAAAAGCTAATGAAAATCCTCATGCTTTTCCTTCTCAAACACCTCAAATTCAAGCAGCTCGCAGTGTTTCACAACTGTTACTGCATCAGAGCAGAGACATTATCTGACTTGAGCAACTTCAAAGACGTTGGTGGCCACAGATAGCTCCAAGTTCCAAGTTAACCCGTGAGACCTTGGGTTCAGAGTCAGCTTGAAGCCTTCGGCCTCTTCATCCTCACTCCATCCCTTCCTGTGCAGAAGGGCTGTGGGGTTGTGGACCTGCCCTGCTCCCTGCCACCGTGCCATGGAGCCGAGCTGAGCCTCTCCAGGCACTGGGCAGGGGGGGCCATTCCAGAAATGGCAGGGAGTGTTTTGGTTTTTGATCCTTTTGAGATGAATTATGGGGAGGAAGCTGTCTGCTATCAGAGGAATTAGTCAAATTCCTTGTCAGATGTGCAATCCCATTAAAAATGCATTATCTGTTTTCAAAGCTTAAGTATGGGTGTTGGTTGAGAGTCTTTAAAATATTATTGTAAACTTTCACTGAGAAAAAGTATTCCTGAGTCTTTCATGGAGGCTAATCCCACTTCAACTACCTTAAACCATCAGCTTCTGGGGTGGCCTTACCAAGCAGTGCTAGGCGAGAGCCTGCAGTAGTTCTGGGAAAATCCTCCTGGAAGATGCATGCATTTCTTTCACGACTTTGTTAGCTCTCAGCATTCAGCTGACGTGTTCTCACAATGACTGTATCTGCATGCCTCCTCAAATTCTCCCTTTGCTTTTCTGTCTGATGTCCAGAGTTCAAAAAGCCATCTGCAGCCAGGCCTGAATGTGCCCTGCAAAGAGTAAATTCAGAGTACTTAAACGTACCTGCTTGTAAACTGAACAGTGAAAAGTAGTTTGGAGGAGCCTCAGTCAAAACTCTGAAGTATGTATGTGTGAAAGAAAGCCATTTTTTTCTGCAAAGGATGAAGAGGATGTCCAGAAGCAAGCAAAATTATTCACTTTTTGAAACACATTCCTTGGGATTCTCTTCTCAAATATACCTGCATTGCTGGCACCTGAACTCCTGTCTTTAAGTAACTCCTGGTTGCAGAATCACACTCTTCCTCGTTTTTCTACTCGCTTTTGACACGTTGATGGGATTTCCAGGAAAATCTCATAGGTTGTTGGTGTCTCTCACTGACTTTCACAACCAGAACGTGACCCTAGCTGGATTTCCAGTAGCCATGGCAGATCATAGGCAGTGTTTCCTGGCCAGCTGATGCCATTCTGTGGATTATTCACCCAGATTTTGCTCAGGTGAATTACTGGTACATGAGAACAATGGCATTTGCACCACCTCTATTTGCAGCATAGCATTTCAGTCTCCAGCGTTCTTACATTGAACAGTTGAACTCACGAGATGAACTTCAGAGCGAGGAGGGATGATTTACAATAGCCCATCTACTTTGTTCACCACTCAGGACAAGTGTCAGAACAGCGCTCTCATTCTGCACGGACTCTGTAATCCTTTTGTCTCTGCATCATCTGAGCACACAGCTAAGAATTTGCTCATCAGTCTATACAATGAAACGACGTGTTTTAGTGATAAGAAATTGGGTGCTCATCGTTTCAAAGGAAGGAAGGAACCTCAGCTGGCAGGGGACTCTGCTCGGAGTGCAGCAGCACACACTGACACACTTCGTGCTGCTTTGTTTTTCTGTTCCATGAGCAGAACAGGCAGAAAATAGGCAAATCCCTCTGCTCTGGCTACAGGCTGTGGCACTGAACAGGCCCTGCATTCCTGCCTGCTGCTCTGTTAGTTCCCATCTCACTGCCAGCAATGGGGCACGGCCTGGCACTTACCTGCTGAAGTACCAGTACTTACCAGTCGAATTGCCATTAGGTAGCGTTGCCCATCCACCTGTTAAAGTATTTTTCAGGCAACAAAGTATGAAGGCAGCACACACACATCATAAATATTTGGGATAATGCCTTGTGTTTGAAAGCAGTTAAGGGGCTTTGATTTTATTTTGGTGGTGGCTGAACTCACTGGAGATGATCCTGGGACCTGCAAATGAACGCTGCAGATTGAGGTAAATGGTGCGGGAAGGTGAAAAGCAGCTCTGCTCCTGCTCTGAGCAACCCGTATGGGAATCCAGCCCGACGTTTCTGACTGAGATTTCAGGAGAGTTTCCCTCTCTCTTCTGATCAAAGCAGAGCACACGTGGTCCTTATGTCTCCAGCAGCCCTGTGCAGTGAGCACTGCCTGGTGCAGCTGCATTGCGGCTCATGTTAGTATTCTGAAGCAGAGATGGTGGTGGCACTTTAACATTTCCTTTGCTAGAATAGGTTTATCTCAAAATTTTATGTTATTTCAACAAAGCGGAGTGTTTACCATAAATAGAAGGGCCTGCAGAAAGCCAGTTGCAGCCCTGTTCCTACTGGGAAGCAGCAGTACCTCAAGCCTGAACCAATTTAGGAGGGTATTGGCCATATGATTTTAATATTAACAAGCGCAGCAAATTTGTGAGTGGGTCGTTGGCCAGTTTCATAGAGAGGGGCACCTGCAATCGATCAACGCGGCTCATGCAACAAGGTGTCGATGCACAGGAGGAATAATAACGCGTATCCGGTGTGTACAGGGATCACTCAGCTCGTAGGGAGGTGTGAACATGTAGGAGGAAAGAAAACATTATGGCAAAACATTTCTATTTGTTGGTTGGTCAGCACCCGAGTCACTCTCAGTGATGTGAAAGATGTGGGGCAAGAGGGGGGAGGCAGCAGGCAGGCACGGTGCGGCTGTGGGCCTTTGTGAAGCAGGAGGGTTGCAGTTGCATGGAGATTGTGAGGATCTAAATGGAAGTGGTTTTAAAAACAGGCATGGCAAGCACAAGAACCAACACAAGGGGTGGCAAAGGGATCTGGGCCCTTGACTCCCTTGTTCTTAGGGGGCTCAGTGGATGGCCTAGCTCTTGGACGCATCTCGTGACTGACCATCATGGTCCTGGCATCGCAGGGACCCTGAGCTCTGCTGGGAAAGAGCTGGGAACAGCCTCCTGGTTCAGCCTCCCCTGCAGGGTTAGGACGTGGCGGACTGTCACAACGCATTGGCTCTGTCTGAAGGGGCACAGGTCACCTCCTGATCTCGCCTTCCCCTCTGACATGTCTGCAGCTGCTAAGTCCCACTTTGGCTGCTTTGTCCATCTTTCCCTCTGCTTTACTTATCATGCTGCAAGTCCTGACTTAGCAGAATATGCATGCTCTAATTCAAGTTGCCCATATGTGCTATTGGCAACATGTGCTAGCTTTATTGTGTTACTCGCATGCTTTTCTGCAGATCTGAAATAACACCGATCTTTTTTCTCCCTCCAGATGAAAAAGCCCTGAGCCTACACTCGGCCTTGCCAGTCGCTGTTTCCTGTCACTTGCGATGGCCTCTTCCCAGGACGTAAGAAAATAACCTTGTGTATTTTTTACCAATGGTAATCTGTTGTTTTGGCATTCTGTGAATGACTGGTTTCAGGCGATCCTGTCAATATACCTTGCCAGCAGCCAGGTTTTGGATGTTTGCTTTGGGAACATTTTGTGGTTGAATGGCTGTGTTCCATTCCACATGTAAACATGGGCAAAAACTCATATTTAACAGTTCTAAACAGTTGGACACTGGTCAAAGAGGCTACCCTCCCCCTTCTCTTTAATGCATTGAAATTTTGCATAAAGTACAGTACAATTTAGTAGCTGGAATGTCCAGGTTCTGCCAAATGTATGATTTTGTTTTATTTTATTTTTAAAAATGCTTAGCACAAAGACTGAGCCTTTATTTGGAAGGAGATGTCAGGAAAGCAAAGCTTAATTGAATCTCAGACTGTACAATTGGAGTCATGTCTAAAAGGAAAGCTGTCTTTTCCCTCAGCATGCACTTGAACTGGAGGCCAGTTTCCACTCTCATCTGCATGAGTTTAAACCGCATAACTCCGCATGTGGCTGCGCCAGTGTTGCCTGGGATTAGAACTGGGTCCTCAGCTATTTCAAGCTTTGTTTTTACTTTCTTAGACCTGTGATTGATTACAACTATGCCACTCTGGTTTCTTGCCTTGGCCACTCAGAAGGGTCTGGCCCCAGCAGCGGAGCCTGGTGTGTGCTCAGCACTTTCGCAATCCACACCTGTGCTCCACTGGGAGCACCAGCTCTCTGCATCCCTTGAGAAACGTATCCCTGTAGGGTAAGGAGCCCGTGGCAGCCCTTTGCTATGGGCAGATCTGTCTTCTGGGGACTTTGGAAACATTTGGTGGAGGCATCTTCCTCAGCTCCCCAGATGATGGAGCCCATTTTCCACGTGGAGCCCCTTGTCACAGGGCTGGAGCCTGCAGGCTACACCACAGAGCTCTTACATCTCAGGCTCCCAGCACAGGTCATAGAATGGCTTGGGTTGGAAGGGACCTTCAAGTCCCCAGTCTGTCCATCAGGCTTTTGTTGCAGAGCTCTGTTGCAGTTCTTGGGGAGGATTTTTGCTGTACAGAAAACATGAAAAACATGCGAGAAGAGAGATCCCACGAGGTCTGATGACGTGAGTGCTGTGCAGAGGGCTGTTTAAAGGGTGCTGAGGATAAAAAGGTCTTTGTTTGGAATCAAACTTAGCTGTGGTCAGAATGGAGAAGGAAGCGGGTCTTTTCCTGCCTCATGTGGGTATGAGGCAGAAGATGAATATGTTGGGCTCAGTGCGTGGGCTACATTGCCTTATATCCCATATCGTTTGGTCAGAACCAACCCCATAAGCACGTAACTCACACTCCTCTTGCACACTCACTGATGGCCACAGAAGCACCCTTGGTACTGCTTCTGTCCTCACACGAGTTTATGATGAACTGACATCCACTGTGTAACAAAACCCACCATTTCTGCAGCCATTTTAGCTCCAAGCATGCCATTTAAGACCTGAAAATAGGGGCTTTTCTAGTAAGGGATCCAGGAACAGCATAGCTCAGCCTTTCAGGCATTTGCACTGTCAGGGCACCTCCTGGCTCACTGAATGTCCCCAGTGTGTTCTATCACGCGTGGTCTATACAGCACAAGAGATCTCTGGTAGCACTTGTTGGTGCTCCACAGATTGTCTGATCACATGGTGCTGGCATCCTGCCTTATTTCCAGCTGCTAAATTGCATTCAAAGGCCATTTAAAATACTTTCCTAATAAAACTTGCCTATAAAAATAGTTACTATAGCTGCTGCAGGGATGTTCTAGGAGCTGGTCCAAAAGACAGTCCCTACTGAGATGAGATCCACTCTACTAAAAAAGCTGGGAAATGTCAGCCTGAGCAGAATTTCAGCAGAAATCAACAGCAGCAGAGAAGTGGCAGGGGAAGTGTTAACCAAGCCACGTGCTTTCTTAGTTAATGCACAGTCAGTCCTGCAGCTGATGAATAAGATAGGGAGCATGGCTTGGTGGGCAGTTTCTAAGCTGTTTAAATATGTTACAGCTTTGCTTATAAAGTAGAAGAGCTTGGATTAATTGGGTAAGTGGCACTTAAGAGACTGCAGGTTAGGAAGATGCAGAACGTGGCTAAATGCAGCTTGGGCGTTAGCCTTCTTTTTTCTCATCAAATCTGTGGTTGCACTTTCCTTGTAGCTGTGGGGTTCGGACAAAGCCAATCAACTGCAGGTTTTATTGCCAGCGAGCTGAGACATGCAGCTGTTTCAATTCTTTGATCAAGGAAGATAGCAGAGCAAGCAAACCCAGTGCTGATGCAAACTGCTTTTTATTTGAAGGCCCCTTGGTGCAGCTGCTGGGCTCCCTGGAGGTGGCAGGGGAGGGCTGGCAGCCGCTGGCAGTGCCTGCAGCAGGAATGCTCACAAACCTCCTGGCCAGGTGGATCCCATCCCCCTTTTGCCGTTTCATGCCAGTGCCCAAGAGTGCGAGGAGTGCACTCAGGAGTGAGCTGCTCCATGCCCAGAGGAAGCTCTTGGGAGCTGGCATGTTCAGACTCGGTTTGCCTTGTTTCCCTTCTGGTGGGCAGGAAGCACATGTGTCCACCTCAGCCTTATCTCACCAGCTAGCTCCACGCTTTCACTTATCCTTCCGTTATCATTACTTCATCAAGGCGAACCCTTCCAGGACTTTCTGACTCACATCCTGAAAACCTCTTTTTTTTTTCTTCTTAGAACTTTGGCCCAAGATAGAGAAATTTTTTTATTCGTATTTGGACATGCCTGGTGCATATGCCAGATACTGCAAATAGCCCAATCTCTCTCCCCTTTGTCAGGCAGCATCTGGACTTTTTCCTTCTGTGTCATTGCCATGTAGACATTGGCTGGACTCTCTGCTGCATAATGGGTAAGAGCAAAAGAAAGGAGTGTCAGGGAGCCAGTCCCACTGTGCAGCATGTTTCAGGGCTGGATGCTGTCTTGTGTTTTGCAATGGGAATTTAAGGGCTAGCATTAAGGAACTCTTTATTTCGAGACCTAAGCCCGTAGTGATGATATAAGTAGTGGGACTGGTAGTTCTGAGGAGCAGAAGAGAACCTTCCCCCTAACAGCAGATTCCTACATTGAGCCACAGATTGATGTCAGACACCCCCCACCATCTGCCTACCCCAAAACCAGCCCCTTGTGCTGCAGTGGGAGCCATGCCTGGGGCCTTCTGGGTCGATGCTGAAGTAATGAACGAGATGGAGCAAAACAGCGTGTGGGTTCTGCATCCTTGGAATGGCCTCCGGTGCTCTGCTTGCAGATGGAAAGTATCTCACCCAGGGATGTTAACAGGTTGATTTCCAGGGTCTGACACTGCTTTCTGGGAATGTCCCCTTCTTTAGTCTATTAATCTTAAAGAACGTGACGTTGCATAAGAGGTCTCCAAGATGGTACTTTTTATTTTCATTTCTAAATGAAAGCTGTAACACGGAAAGTGTTGGGATTTTTTTTTTTAAAGTGAATTTTAAATGAAATAAGAGCAACTTTCAAGCTTGTCTAATTCAGGTGCAGGCATTTGGAATATTTATCCATTCTGATTTGTTCCTGTCTTGATTTTTCATTTTCCATAAGTTTCGTGGCATCACTTGTTTCTTCACTGTGCATTACAGGAGTGTGACACCTCAGACTTGTGGGACCGTTACCTAAATAAAGGCTGTGTATGGCGGATCTGATCTCAAGTATCAAAATTAAGAGCAAAATCACTTTACTCAAGTTGACACTTTTTAAGCACAATATGTGCTGGAAACACCAGACAGCTCTTAAGTATCTCTGTGCTTTCCCTCGTGTCTTTCAGTGCAATCAACATTTGGGGCCCTTAGGATTTTACAGGAGCTGAGCACTGGGTTGCCCATATTGGCTTCAGTGGCACTCAGCTTGCATGGAAGTGAGAGCAGATGTTTAGGAACCCCTCTGCAGGTTTGTCGTTCCAGTCCAGGAATGATCCCTGTATGTGTTCTTGTCCTGACATCCCTATAACAGTCTCTGCCAGTAGGTGGGGTTCCAATCCTATTAAAAAAACCTGGGAAGCTGGTCTATAAACGCTCGCTGCTCTTGCACTTCCATACACAAGCTGGCCACATCTGGAAATGTTTGATTTGATATAGTGTCGTTTTACATTGCAGAAATGAGCGTAAGCGGTTTTTTAACCCACCAAGTGAGAAATGTGATCTGGGTTTTACTACCGACCCTTTAAATAAAAAACAGATCGCTTATTAAACCATTATCTATCAAGGATATGGAGAGAGTTAGAAATATCCCAGGATCAGAACCGAAATTGGAACGGACACATTGCTGTCTACTGTCCGATCCTGGCCGTGCAGGAGCAGACTGACTATGGGGAAACAGCACAGCAACAGTGCAGGGATCCAGCCCTAACCCTGCCCCTGTCTGCCTGCTGTGACCGCTGCCATTCAAGTACAGGGCGCTGCTCATAGGAAATCACTGAAACACATTATCTTGTGTTACTTGTTCTCAAGATTTGCATACTACTTCTTGTGCAGCAGTTGATCAGGGGATGCTGACGGGGTCCTTAAAGCAGCCAGCCTGTTCACAGCTGCATCCTCTGTGCAAGCAGAGACACTCAGTGGGCCAAGCTCCCGGCCAGCAAAATAGAATTCAGAGATACTGTGCTCTTATTTGCCAGCTTTGCCTCCTGTGTGTATCTTCGCTTGAAAAGGAATTGCAGCTAATGTGGAGCTCTCTGGGCTCCGGCTTAAGGGATGCGTGCTGGTGAGCACAACCCATTTGTTTGCATGTTCAGTTTGAGTGAGAGCCGCTTCCGTGCTGATACGGGCACATCCCTCTGGCTTTGATAGAGCCCACGTGAGCAAAACCAGAAGGATTTGACTCCATGTGAATTATGACAGTTGGCATCTGAAATGAAACAAAGATCAGATCTGAGATGGATTTTTGCCATCATGTTGCATTTAAAAGCTCGTATTACTTTGGTTGTATTACATTGCATCACACTCGACCGAGTCAATGTGTCATAAAGCTGCCTAATGTAATTGTACACTGCATAAATGCAACAGAATGCCTTCAAAAAGTGATATTTCATGCTTGCTAGCTAACGCCTCGGCAAAGATTAAATCCATGAAAAGTAAGTATGTCCAATTGTTGGTTTGGATCAGCAAATAATTCATTACCCACATTATCTCTTTTGAAATGTCACTCCGTGCTGTAAATCACCAAGGCCCTGCCTGAAATGCCAAGACAGAGTTTTTTTCAAAGAACAAATTCAATTTTAGGGCCAATTCAGGAGTGGATTTCTCTTGCAGCAGCACTGCCCATCTCCAAAGGTGAGGTACCCACCCGCAGCATTGCCTCCCTCTGCTGGGGCACAGCTCCTTCATCCCAGCCCCTGGGCTGTCCATCCTGGGTGTCCACCCAGCAGCGTGGGGTTCTGCCATCCCACTGCTACTATCAGTCTGACCCTGAGCGCTCCGCCAGCTCTCCTTGCTGTTGCAGCATCATTCAGACTCATGGTTTGTTGTTGGCAGGAATGTCCAGGAGCCACATTTGCTGCAGACAAAGCAGGATTTATTTCCTGCATTAGTTAATGGCACTTCCTGTCCCCAGCCAGCATTGGGACTGGAGGGTACAAATCTCAAACAGAGCAGCAAAACTCTAGTAACATTTTAACAGGATTTATTAACTTTATTTGCTTGAATAAACATTGGGATCCTCAAGCACTTTCTGTTCTGAAGATTAACAAAGAAGATGGTTGCCTGATGCTGGGCTTTCAGCATCTCGTGGGCACAATTCTCAAGTTCCTCTATAGGTCTCAACCTACATCTTCTATTGGGTCACACGAAGGACATCAGCCCCAGAGTGCACACCTGTATTGCTGAGTGACAAAGCTCGTGGGTAACACAAGATTTCCACGGCTGGTTTGTAAGCTGTTCACTGTCTCATAGGTTCAGAAGATTCCACATGCCCATAAATCTCCATGCCATCAGTGTACAGTGGTACAAATTTGCAAGATATTTGTACAACACAAATACAAATTTTATGAGCAATATTTTTATCACACAGAGAGGAAAACAGCACACACCTTAAATGTAAGCATCAATTTGGATGAAGTAATATTGGAATTCGTGTACATACATAAAATTTTATAGCTATTATTTAATGCTTGTTACACCTCAGTTCCTATCTGTGCATGGAACTTGTTTGCTCTTTATGTTCCTATGCGTACTTTACATTCAGTTTCTGACATCTCTCTAGAGCTATTTGCCTACCCAGGTAATGAGCTGTTTCACATTTGGTGCCAATTAGGAGACATTCCAGGCTACTGATACAGTTACAAATGTTGATTCTCAGAAATGTGTGAAATGTGAGGACCAGATTCTGATCCATTCATTCTAAAGCACAGCAACACCAATAACCTCAGATGAGTCATTCTTGATTTATGGATATGATTTGTACACAATAAAAGAGCCTGGCCCTGGCTATTTCCCTGCTGCAGTGGTGTTTGCTTTGGGGGGCTCATTACACTGCAGGCTGCTGCTTGCATAGGGCTGATTGTGAGCTCATGGACCAAACGCACACCTGAATGTATCCAAGTATTTATGAGAAAGGATCGGGCTTGGAGCTTGGGGCTCATAGTTCACCTTCTACCTGGAGTGATCATAGGCAAACTGCCGAACCTATCTATTCCATTTCTGCAGCAGGCAGAATTTTTTTCTTTACAAAACTGACAGCGATTGCCCAATAATTCTGATTTTTGAAACAATCTGAACGTCTTGGCAGAAACTATTCCATTTTGAACAACGTTTTTATGCTTCCATTGCAAAAAATCAACAGACTGTTTGTGAAAAAAAACACTTCCAATTCCATATGGAAAATGACTGAGGGGGATGTACAAATGTAAGATTGCCTGCTGAAACATTAACAGATTTGTCACACTGTTAGACTCAGAGCCCTGCAAAGAAGAGAAGAAAGCGATTCCGTGTGGAGCTGGAGCTCCTCGCTGCCTGCAGGGCTGTGCAGGATGCTCAGCAGTGGTGTTCTTGTGCCTTCCCAATTCTTTGGTGCTTATTTGCTACTGAAAAGTCACCTGTTAAGGACAAATACTGTGTCTAGATGTAATAACGAGGAAAAAACAGGGAAATGAGTGCATTTTGGTGCACACCCCACTGTGTATGCATGACTAAAGATACATAATTTCCATGCTGAAGCTGTACTTTGATCTCAGGGTATTCCGTTTTAATTAGTTTTGTTAGCTTTTATCCCAAAATCTTTCTGCCTGGAAACTGGAGTTTACTGCACACACAGTAGGCCATGTGTGCAGCATGGGCCCAAATGGACAAAGGCTGAAATCCACATCCTGCAGAGCCGTCCTTTGGTTTTGGGTGTCACTTTTTTCATTCTTTGTGTGGCGTTCCAGTTCTGATCCTATCTGCTAATATCAGAGTTTGATGTCCCAACTTTTCCTTGTTAGCACAGGGAAATCATAAGCTAGTAGTGAGTGATAGCCAGTGGGCCTGGGATTGATTACAAACAAAAATCCTAGATAAGATCATAAATTTAACCCATCCCTGTGATGTGATCCTATCGGGATTCAAGTACGTCTAAAAAGTTGTTTCCGATTTTCAGCCACTTCATCTGGTTTCCATCCACCCCAGCTGGGAGCAAAGTGCTCTCCTAGTGGACTCTAATCCATGCCAGCCTGACTTGGAAGAAGCCCTTGTTTCTGTTGTTATTGTATTATAAAAGTGAATAGAAATGATTTAGACAAGATGGCCATTTCAAGGAGGATCAGTTCAAACGCTGCTGAGATAAAACCGACGGGATAACAAGGAAGCAGGGCTGCCTCCCCACCTCATGACTTGCCTTCCCACTCCTTTCCTGAAGTTTAGGTGCATTTAAACAAATTCAAAACGGTGTTTTAACACCCTGAAAGTAATGGAGAACTACTAGAGATAAAGCCAGCACTTGATTAAGAAAAGAAGAGCAACCGAAGCAACACATGGCCGGGCTCAGCAAAACCCAACACTGCAGCGCTCAGTGCATGCTGCTCCATTTTGGGAAGAGACATTTGCTCAGATATTGGGTGTTTGGGGAGGAGAGATTTGCCTCCCTGCTGGCACTGCTGTTGGTCTGTGTGTGTATCATACCTCCGAGCTGCTGCTTCCCCTGCTGTAGAGGTCCTGCTGTCTGCAAGCAGGCCGCTCCCTGCTCCTTCCAGCCCGTGCTCTCCCATCCATCCCTCGCCCCTGGTACCAGGTGATTTAATGTTACTGTGGCTTTAACGGCCTCCTCGCTGCTCTGGCTACACAGTAGTTGTCTCCTGTGTGACTGTGCCTGGGAAAATCTATTACTGGAGTGCCATTAATCTGAGGCTGCCGCCTCTGGCACTTTCTGACTCTTCTATTTAATGGGCCTCTGCTTCCGGAGCTCTGGAGACATGCTGTTTTCCTCTCTTGATCAGCTTTGTTTAATTATCAAAATATTTGATGCAGAAAATTGACATTAGTTGTGAAGGTTTCTGCCTTCCTCTTCCTCGCAGCCTCCCTCCCTGCTTTGTGGTGACATTGAGATCTTCCACACATACCACCTTCACCTTAAAATAGAAAACCGTGTGAGCAATCATTTGCTTGGCCGGGCAGTGAGGGCTGAGCACGAGGCTGAGGCTGTCCCTGCTGGGCACAGCAGTGCTCTGGGGATGCAGGGGCACAGGGAGCCCGGTGCCTGTTTCAGGCTGAGAGCATCAGTGAGAGAGAGGCTCTGCAGGGCTCAGCATCGCCCTCGTCCCATGGAAGCTGAGCCTCCCACTCCTGCTCCTGTCTTTAAAGCAGCAACCTGGAGGCACTGCAGGTGCTTCGGTGCACTTTGCTGAGCACTAGCCCCACCACCACGCTGCTCACTGCAGCACTGGGGGTGTCTTCACAGAGAGGGAACACTGAGACCTCATTAACGAAAAAAGACTGCTGGTGAGGAGACAAACTCAAAGCAGTTCTTAACACTGGACGTCCTTAGCTGCTGGAATGAGCACCAAAGGGAAGTGCGAGTTCTTCTGTGCTTGAAATCTCTAAATTGAGACTGGATGCTATTCTGGAAACTATACTCTTCCCAAGCATAATGTGATGAAGTTTAGTGTAGGATAAGAAGGTGTAAATGTGCTATTGTTCTGGTCTGTGTTTCATGCTGGGCTTTGAGTCTCTGCGTGCTCTTCCCAGCACTGCTCCTAATTTGTGTCCTCCTTTTTGCAGGCCGAGTCCCTTCTTTCTGCTGCCTCTCTGTACAATGCAGTGAAGTCTGAATATCTGAGATTTGGGGCTACTGGGAGGCAAAGCAGGGGAGCTGTTTGTGTGACCCCAAAAGGCACGAATGCCATGGCTGCATTCTCTCCTCATACTCATGCCCGTCTGCTCTACAGGACTCAGTCCCTTACTACAAGCATTTACTGCTCTCTCCGTCTCCACTCTGTGTGCTGCACTTCCTTCACAAGACTCAGGCAGGCTGTAAGGAAAGTGGGGAAAGTGCAGATGGGGCCCATAAAAGTTACCCAGCGCACTACTGTGGTGGCTTCCAACGAGTAAATCACTTTCCAGCATTAGTTATCCTCATTTACCAGCAACACCTTGGATGCTGCTGTCATGATCAAACTGACAATAATGACTGCTTGGTGTTCGTATGATTTATTTGGGGTCTCACTACGTATATAAATATTTTCTATTCCACTTAATAATGAATAACCAAAACGCTCTGGGCTCAGGTTTGTTAGCAAACTTTTCATGACGGCTCCCACGCTTTCTTAAATAAAGGATCAGATCGATGATTCATGAGGAGCCCGACCAGTTTCCCTTGCTGGTCCATGGCTGCGTAATTAAAAACAAAAACAAATGCAAAAAAAAAAAAAAAAAAAAAAAAAAAAAAAAAAAGAAGACAAATTTATGGCTTCTTTTTTTCCTCCTGTTTACATGATTTGTTTTTGCATGGTTTAACTTCTTCAGCCTCTTCCCCCTCTCTCTTGCATTGTTTTTTTATTAGGAATATTTCTGGTGGTGTCAGTGAAGTTACCTGCGTGCAGCTCTGCAGTAATCCATTGCAGGCAGCTGTGGAGCTCTCTGGTGAGTAATGAGCATGCTGCAGACATAATTAGATTCAAATTCTCCTTGTGAATATTCACTGTTAAAAGATCAGTTATCAGTTATCAGTCTCCATGCTGTTTGGTATTCAGAAATACAAAGCTGGCTTAGTAATAGGTGCTCACTGCATCACGGATGTGGGCATAAGGAGAGGAGGATCTCTAGCTTCATTTATACTGCAAATGAAAACAATCATACAGATACAAACCACCAAGGTGCAAAATGAGGTTTCCAATTCATAAGCACAAGCCACCAGGAGTTAAAACCTCTTGGTTTCTTCCCATAGTGCCCCAGGCAGTAGTTTTCATATATATTTCTCCATGGTCAGAAGTCAGAGCAGACCACTGCTATGTAAGACCTTGACTTTTTTTCCCTGACAGTTACAATTATTACAGCCCGGGGGACTCATTTTCTCAGTCTGGCCACCCGCTGACCTAGCCTGCAACCAGAATACACTTTAAAACAAACAAACAACAGCTCTGCTCCCCTCTCTGTGCTTCTCCTCCCCCAGCTCTGGAATATTTTTACACCGCACCCCTTGCAAAAGGATATTAGCCACTATTGCTGAAGGCACAATCACATTATCAGCACCATTCTCTCTCTCTTTCTCCCTCTCCTCCCCCCAAAGATAAATTTTTTATGTTGCTATTTTCTTCTCTTTTGTATTTGGCATTCGATATTTACTTGATAAACTGCAGAGCTGCTACTAAATGGGCCCTGATACAACTTAATAAATACATAACAGCATCCAGACTGCACTGTATTACTTCGCTGTGTCCTGGGCTGCTAAGGATCCTTGGAGATAATGTCAGCTAAACAAAAGTTATGCCTTAGCACAGGGAAAAAAGATACTTATTTATTCTGGAATAATTACTTATGCATTAAATGACTGCTGCTGCTGATGAAACGAGCTGCCTGGTATTCCTGGCTTTCCCAGTCTGTCTTTCTGAAGTGCACACATGCGCTGTGTTTCTCCCTCGCGTGCACAGAGCCTTGCTGTGCTGAGCATCTATTCTTCCCTGGATGAATACGTAAGTAATGCACAACTAACACATTTTTACTGGGGGATTTTCCACTGTTCTAGCCAGGAAATGTCCACAAGCCAAACCTTGACATCTGTAGGTTAAACCTTTAGAAAGAAGTCTGTGTTCAGGTGCAGCGCTGAACCGAGGCGCGATTCAGTATGTGAGCGTGGCAAGACCCAAACACAGGGGCTGGGCCTCACTACAGAAAGATATGAGAGTAAGGAGATAGAGTAAAAAGTCAGAGATCAAAGCTGACACGGGAGTAACTCGCTTTCCTCTAGAAAGCACAAACTTTTCTGTTTTTCTGTTTCCATTGTCATATTACAATACAACTAATCCTTTAATCACCAAGCTTTTAGCATCTTTAGATTCTTCTTTTTTTAATACAAAGAACAATTTAAGCAGGTAATTGCTAATCACCTAATGCACAAAATATTACTCCCACATCTGCAAGCACTTCTCAGCTGTGGTTGAGTGATAGGAACCACCACTCAGTGTCCCGGAGAAGCACACGTGTGTCTGAGAAGACCTGTTTTCACTGTGATAAAGTGGGTGGAGAGGATGCATGCTTGCTTAAACACATAGACACTACAGAGGTGCATTCAGGAGTCTTTACTATAACCTCCTCTCCACTTTCCTTTTCTAAAATGGCTGGATTTTCTTTACTGGAGTCTTTTCCAACTGCGTTCTAATTGCTGAAACCAGCAGCATAAAGTACCATCAACCCAAATGAAGTGCAGCAGACTCCCACAAGCTGCAAAAACTTTGCAACACAAAGCCACTTCACAAAGAGTTCAGCTCTATAGAAACCACAGTGAATGCTATGAAGAATCCCAGAAAACTTTGCACGATGCTTCAAAATGCACCACGGGGATCCAGCGCTTGTTACCTCCTGACACCATCTTTCTGTAGGGGAAAAAGCGCAGAGCGATTACCCCGGGCTCTGCGCATTCAGTGCTAATATTGCAGCGTTTCACACCTCACAAAGAAGCCAACAAGGACCTCTGATTGTCCCCGTTGAAGCTCCCGGTAAGGAGCAGGTCACTTCTCTCCAGCCCTCTGAGCTGGATGTGTGGGCCCTGGCGTGCCCACTTGACAGGTGACTGGTGTACCAGACGGGGTTGTCAGTGCTGCTGGGGGTTATCTGCATTTAGCTGCAGGCAGGAACTGAACCACAATGAGCATTAGAAAAGCTCACTGTTCCTCGTTTGTTTAGAGACAAGCCATCTCAAACTTGTTTGAAGCCTTTTTTATTGAATTCACACTCTTGTGCCAAGCACTGAAAGATTTACTTTGGCTATTGCTGTAAGATGGAAAGCATATGAATGCGTGGCTGTCTGCCAGCCATGGGTGAGCAGTGAAAGGTCTGCCACAATGGACGGTTACATGGAACAAATGTGAATGCACCGGGCAGACGTGACTAAAGAAAGGCCTTGGCGTTCAAAGAGCTGCGTGAGGCTTTATCCAGTGACTGAAGGAGGGTCAAGAGATAACACGGCCAACCCGCAGAGTTTTCAGCTACAGGAATGTGTGTGTGCCGCCTGCGGGCGCAGCTGCCCGGCTCTCCTTGCAGCTCCTGCAGATGCCATCTGCAAAGGCAAAGGCCCACTTGGGCTTCCCCAGCGCAGGGTGCCCCCACTGCTGTTGTGTATTCCTTGCAGATGTTGCCATAATTTTGTTGTGGTACAATTTGACATACGACTCCCTGCTGCATCCGAAAGGGGCACATTATCTCAATTAATGTTTCACAGCAAACGTGGCACTGATAGTATTCATGGGACTACGGACTATTACCATTCGCATGGTGACTAGAACAAGAATTATGACTACGTGTGTTTTCTGCTGCAAAATTTGCCCTCGGGCTCTTTTTTTTTCCTTTTTTTTACTCCTTGTGACAATGTTCCCTTTTTCTTCCTCCTTCTGTTTTGATTTCTACTTAAAGTTTTATGGCTCTGTCCCCTCCAGGGTGCTATTATCTTGTATGCTAATAGGGCTATGCATATTCTATTAGCGTTGTCAGTGTGAGATAAGAGGCACATTCTGTAAGGAGCACTCAGGGGGTAATAATCACAGCAAGGGGTCTCAATGTTAGTACATTATCAGTCATCTTCACATTTCAGTGGAGCCTGTTTATGCACCTCTTCAGCTGCGCAACTCAGACACTGAAAATTGCTGAATGTTTACGGAAACTGTTGTAGGGGAACATAATGAGATTTGAGATTGACTTGATAAAGGAGCCTTCTCCCTTGTTGCTTCCAGATACAAGATGTTTGGAACTGTATGCAGTAAGTAGGATAATATGTTATATGGCAGTTAGCGGCTAAAAGCGGGCTCAGATCTGTATTTCAAGCATAGAGCGAGCTGTCCAGGAAAAGAATTCAGAAGGGTTCCACACCATCGCTGTTGCTTCAGAAATTGTTCTTTCTCACTTTTCTAAGTGGTGACACGTAAAGGAGACACCTGGTGCACATCAGGAGGAAGACTGACAATCTGTGCACCCCTTAGTCTTGAACTTGAATAACTGTCAGTAGGCTCAGAGAAAGAAAATGAGTGACGGCACGCGAAGGGCAAATAATGAGTGACCACTGGCAGTGCTTTGTTAGTTAGATATCATTCCTCGGCTGCAGCAGAGATCAATGGTACATGAAATAGGTGTCCTGCTGATGCTGCGGGCTGGCAAGGCAGGTTTCTGCTGCTGGAAGTGCCTGTTGTTTCTCCCGGTCCGCCTGTCATAAATTTGGTGCCTTTTTGCAGACCACAGGAATAGAGCCTGATGAGAAACAACACAAAATGCTGGGGTGAGGAACTGCTCATGCATTCAGAATGGAGGAACAGACAGTTCTTGGAGACAGACAGGGAACTTTTACAATAAAACTTTTCCTTTCTGCAAATAGAAAACTAAACATCCTGTCACAGGCAAAGCCTTTAGGAGAGCCTTAAAATGTTGCTCAGTATAAATATGCAAGTTCCTAAGTGCAGAGATGCCTAGCTAATTCCTGGGAAGCTGCAGTTATATGCTGGCTACAGCTGAACAATCATAACAAGGAGGAAAGGGCTATGTTTTGGATCACTTCTGTAGTACTTAAGATTACACATGGATATGAACAGTCCTTACTTTAAAAATATTTGTCCTTGACATTTCCAGACACATGGCTCACACCAAATGTATTCAGCTCCATCTCCTGAGGGTCTTGAGATTAAAACCCCTGCTTTCTCACCTTGTGATCTGGCATTAATAGCTGATAGAAAAATCACATACATGACTGACATCTTCCTAGAAATGTGAGACTGTGGAATTAATGAATGCCATGCTGGAAAGCAGGGGTCAGTTTGGAAATAGGATTTCTGTTGCCAGCCATCCAGTCATAAACTGGACAATCTGCCGCTCATTTTTTTTCTTCAGCATTGAGGAAAATTGGTCTGGAGAATAAAGCAGTCAGAAAATAAGTAGCTGTGTTTCCTTGGCCACTGGAGGTTGATGGACTTTTACGGCTTGTGGAAATCGGGCTGGCTTCTGTTTCACAGAAGAGATGTTAGCGCGTTCTTTGTGACTGCTGTGGTCTTCATCCTGATGTTATCGGCAGGAAAACATCTGCAGATCTGCAAAGCTGAGCTTTCTATAGGCTCAGGTTGCTCAAGGAACTGCTGGGCAGGCACTGGGGTGCTGTGAGCCCCAGGGAAAGGGTATCCCTGCCTTGCATGGGGGGAGGAGGCATTTCCAGCCCCAGAGGGCAGCAGCTGATAGAGCCAGAGAGAACGGGCCATGGAAAAGTCTGTTCTCTATGATTTTAAATGATTATCTCAGTGAAAAAATTGCACTTTTCTAGAAAGTAGAAAGTTTCATCACAGAAGGGATGCATTTTGTTCGTTCTTAGCATGCGCCCAAAACTTGGAAGCATTTGTTTTGTGGGAGACCTGTTTTTTTCCTTTTACTTTCTTCCCATGTTTCTGTTCTCTGCCTTCATTCCAAAGCAAATGAAAAAATAGATAAAAAAGGAGTTGGGAGAGAAGGTTGGAGAGGAAAATCGTTTGGTTACACTTTGTTCTTGCTAAAACACAGGAATATCTGATTAAAAAAAGCCACCACCACCAATTCTGCAAACACTCCATTTGAGAATGACACACCATTCCTCACTGCTCTGCTGAGGTGGCTCCCACTGCCTCTTGGCTCTGCTGCAATCATTACTGCTGCTTCTGGTGCACACCGCAGGGAAACTGCAGCACTGAGCGTCCGCTAAGCCAGGAAACAAATGCAGAAAGGGAAGGAATTGAGTGTCTTCTTTTGCTGCTCCTTCTGCATCTCATCAGGAAAAAGAGCCTCATTTTGGACTCCCTCTAAGCGTCTTCCTGACTATAGGTGTGATCAAAGGAAGGTTTAGTTTCATCAAAGGAAGCCTGCATTCAGCTGATGCAATCACTGTAAATAGATTTGCTTTATAAAAAGTCATAATATCAGCGTCTATTAAAAGACTAAAACCAGGGAAGGACATGAAGACACATCTATGTGATGTATTCTGGGGGTTCGTTATTGTTTCAGAGCAAGTTGTGGAAAAATAACTCCCAGTGCACTGTGTGCGCCTCAGCCTGTGGGCTCTGCATGGGAGAGGTGGACGGGCGCTGTGCTCCCGTGTGCTGCAGGCAGCCCTGCCTGCCCCAGCTCTGTGGCTCGTGGCAGCTGCCCTGGAGCTGGGCAGAGCCGTGGGCTGGGAGAGGAAGCGGGCCCACAGCCACTGGTGTGTGTGAGAGCCATCCCGTGTTGATCAGTGAGCGTATGAACGCTGTGCGGGGAGAAATGTGGAAGCAATTACTTTAAGAGCCGTCTTTTGGGCAATTCCCAAAGAGACATCAGACCCTGTATTTATGAAGCCTATTGCATCGGGCCCTAATGAAGCAATTAAGCAAAGGGTCCTCTGTGTTTGATCTAAATGTGGTAATTTTTACAAAAACATCGCCGAGTGATAGATACCCATAACTCAGAGTCCTTAATTGTACTTAATTTGTTTGGAATACGAATGTGCATTTAATTAAGCTGGGGCTTTGCCCACATGTTTAAAGAAGGGCTGTCAAGGAAAATTAAGACCCAGTTTGTTTTCAAAGTTACTGGTTTTTATCAGGGCAGGACAGCGATCTTCGAACAGAAGGTTACAGATAATTAGGCAGAGACCTCAAGCCAAAAAAAAAATGCAGAGACACTGTACAGCTGAGAAAGCAGGAAGAAAAACTCCTTGATGAAGAAACATAAGAATGGGCTGTTCACATAGTAAAGTCATGCATGGCTAGGATTTGGTAAATGGGACCTGCTGCTCAAAATGTGTTTTGCGTTCTTAAACTTCAGCAGTGCGGATGGAGCCTGGCTGTGGCTGAGCAGATGGCTCCAGCACCACAATTCCTGCTGTTCTTATGGACCACTGCGAACTGATGGCATCTCTGTCAGATGAAAGTAAAGCAGAAATGACAAAAAGCATTTTTCTTGCTTACTCAAATTTGCTGAATCTAAAGCACTGGCTTTGAAAGCTGGCTTTAAAGTTGTCTCTCCCAGTCATGGAAATAGAGGAGATGTTTTCCATCCTTCTGGGAAGTGTATTAGTCTGACGAGAGGAAAGGGAGTTTACTGCTGGATCCCTCGTGCCTTTAATGTGCTGATGGCTCTATGGAAAGCAGCAGAATGCACTTTGTTACACGAGCAACAATATTTCAGTGTAAGTGACAGAAGTGGAGGAAAGCATGTAAATAAAACTGTTGAGGCATCTGTGGATTTAAATCTGCTCGCTTGTTTTTTTTCCTTTATATAGTGGAAAAATAAAAAATGAAGCTAAAATCGAATAATGCGTCCACACTTGGGAAGAGGAGACAAACTTAGATTCTGAAGAATTCATTCCTCAGCACAGCAGCAAACGGAGCCCATGTGTGTGCACTGTAAGCTCCAATTCCTGTGACTCCTGCAAGAATCACGCGCTGGTTATCAGCTTCTCAACGCTGTCATTTTTAGTGTCATGGGGAAGCATTCATGGCAAGAGATCCTTATTGTGGAAAATAGTTTTCTTGGTGTTATCTTGCAGTCTAAATAGGTTAGAGGGCCGACAAAGAACGCTGTGCACACATTGCTGGTGAGCAGCGAGGTACGTCACAAAGAGAGCGACCGGTCTGCAGCACGATGGTGCGTCTGCAACAGCTGGAAACTGAACCCACATTCCCTGCACTGTCTGAATTGCCAAAGTCACACGGGGAGTATTTAGCTGGGCTACTCTGATGGCAGGGGCAGCACTCCTGGATCAAGAATCACAAAATGTGGAGAGTCAGGAGAGTTTGTAAAGGTGTACCCGTTGTGGATGGTGTTATCTCCTGCTTCGGAATCTGCCTTTAAGTGACAAGCTGCTAAATGAAGCTGGCATCTCCCTGGGAGATGGTACCTGGCCCTCTCTGCTTGGGTGGCTCCATTTAAAAGTTGGCAGAATACCCAGAACAGCATCAGAATTAATTTAGTATAAAATTAGTTGACTTAAAGTAAACAGAATAAAATAAAATAAATCCTATGGTATTAGAGCCCTCTTGGCTGGACTGCTGCATGCCTAGCACAGATTTATGGCCTGCTGTTGCTAGAACTTTGAAAAGGCTGTGCAGTGCACAAGAACCCTGCAAGGCCTGCTCCAGGGAGCGCCCAGCAGCACAGGCATGGGGAGGTTTGGAGGTCCCCCACGATAAGATGCTGGAGGGGAAGATGCCGTGGGAGAGCAAGAAGGGGCTCGGTGGGAATGGGGAGGCAAGACGAAGGCAAGGAGGTGCTGATCCAGCGTGCCACCGCAAGCCAAGCCGCTCCGAGGAGGTCTATCACTTTGATGTATCTGCTAAGCACGTTGAAGCAGGTTGCACGTGCAAGGCCAAAGCACAATCCTTCTCGCGGTAAATGGGAACGTCAGCTGCTTCGCTCTCTTACTGGTGCTTAAAATTTTTGCAGCAAATAACAGAAAATTTGAAAGGACATCAGAAATGGATTTACAGGACTCCAGGGAAATCAAATGTTTCCTGTTCCAACAGCTTCTTTATCATAACTTGCTTTCTCAGTCTCTGAATGATGTTCTATTAATCCTGGTGTGCAGTGATTACTATTAAATGCAGAGCTGGGTTGAACCTCAATTTGTGAAATAACCTTTTCTCTGTCTTCTGTAAGTCCAGCATGGTACCTTTTGGAGAGAGGTCTACTGACCAAGTGGATAATTGTGTTCCAATGCATCCTGTGAATAATGCAGATAAAAAACCTTAAGTGAATAATTCATTTTGCCTCCAATCAGTTTGAATTAGTCTATTCATGTATGTATCCTTTCCAGTCTGCCTGTCTCTGTGCATGCATGTATTTACATAGCAATGTTGTAATTCTCAGGTACTTACATATCAAATAGCTGCTACTTTGTGCATATGTTCCTGACTATTCGGTGTAGTTGCATATGTAAAAGTCAGCATTATATATTGTACCATATGAAACATGACACATCATATTCGTTGCTGTGTTGGCTAAGATTAATGTTAAAAAACCTTCAAATGCAGGCAAATCTTTTTGGCCTGGCAATGGATTACAGAACAAATCTTTTGGGCTCTTCAGTGTTCAGATGCAAGGTTTCAGCAGTGGTGTATGTTGCCAAAGGTACCTTACTTTTACTCTGGCAGCAGCTTCTGGGTCCTTCTAGGTAAAGCACAGCCTATGAGCAGGAGGAAGCACTTGGCTTTGGAGGTGGGGCTCCTGGAGGGGTATGGATAGCACTGAAATTGCCTGTGCATCACTGATACCTGCCTGCAGGTCAGGAGCCTTCATCTGAAAAGCAGAGGGAAGGAGCTGATTTCCTGATGGAATGGCCAAGGCCTGGGGATGTTCCCAACGGAATGGGCTGTGTGTCCTCCTGCCTCAGACAGACAACAAGGTGTGAGCACACAGCTCCTAATGGGGGCTGGCAGATGGTTTATCTTTGCCTGAGAGGTCCTGCTCTGCAGAGAGAGGCGGATGCTCATTTTTATTCCTTGTTGTGGGCTTTTCAGTTTCCAGTCCATTACAAGTGACATAGCTGATAAGGAGCCTGTCTGTCAGCGCTGTCCCTGGAGGGGTGAATCTTCATCCCTCCCTGCACTCAAACCAGAGCTGCCTGCACGTAGTTTTCGAGATCATGCTGGGCACGAGGTGAGGGCTTCTGTGCTGGAAGCCCTGCCAAGCCCTGTGCCACACAACCCTCTTAGCTCTGAGTGGGCCATGGCAGCTCTAGAGCAAACCTCTTCTCCGCTGGCGATGTCAGTGCGTACATGGATGCTCTGTCACTTTCTGATTGGGTCAGAAGAAAGAATTGTACAGCTGCTCTGTAACAGCTCCAACCCACTGCTTGGGAAAGAGGTGCCCAGCAGACAACATTGCTGCAGAGCCATCACCCATGAAAGAGAACAGGAGACAAAACTTGTGTCTGATACTCCAAAAATTATTTTCCTAGGGTCGATCCCTATCCTCCAGCAACGCCATTAGGAAAGTTACATGGCAGACTGACTTCAAATAGCTGTCATTTAGAGAGAGCAGTCTTCTCAATTCACAGAAATCTTTATTTGTAATTCAGGGATTGGAGGAACCGAAGCAACGTTTCTGCAGGATGGTGCACTGCTCCACTGCTTGTCTGACAGAGCCGTGCTAATGACTCTGCGTGGTTTTGATACAGAGCCAAGAATGGTTGTAGAAAAATGTATATCACTAAAACTTAGGTCCCCAAAGTCAAAAGTAAAACAAACAGTGAGAGATCATTATCTGAAGCAGACCCTTACTAGCCGTGTACACACAAAAGTCATTCCTGTGTTTTGTTTTTCTTTTATTTTTCCTGTAGACCAAGTAGTATTGCTGTCTGTATCTGGGAATGTCTTGAGTTTGGACAGTTGGGCAGACGGGGCATTTATTCTGCTTTATCCCTTCTCTCTTCCCTTAGAAAGCCTATAGCTGGCTCTGGGTGGACTCTTTGTGTGGCCTTCCGAGAGTCACTTAACCTTCCTGTGCATCAGTTTACTCATTTGTAAAAGGAGTATTATAATAATAGGCACCCCTTAGGGGCTCTTCCAGATTTAAATAATTAATGCTGGTAAAGCGGTTTGTGAGCCTCAGATTAAAGGTGCTAAATAAAGGCAATATATAAATATTTTTTACTCCAACTCTTTATAGAAAGAGCAAAGTGATAGCCCGATAAGTCCTGGATTTATGGCTGGGAGTTAATGTTCCCGTGCTCAGAGGAAATTCTAATTTCTGTGGTTCTGATTCAGCAGAGCTCTTAATTCCATCCTTAATTTTAGAAAGGCCCATTGATTTCCAGAGGCATGGCTCCCAGCCTGGGTGCTTTGTTGCATTAGTTCCTTTAAGAGCAGTGCTGGCCAAGAAGGATCAGCTGTGCATGTATGTGCATACGTGTGTCCATGTGTGTTCATGACCTCAGCGAGAGCATCGCTGCGACCAGAGTATAATCAGCAAGCCTCTTGAAGGTAGCAAAATTCATCCAGGATGTAAATCAATAAATGTAACGGGAGAGAAACTACAAGCTGTGCATTTCCACGGAGGCTGAGGTTTTGTGGGATGGATAGAGGCTGCTGAGCATGACCTAATGCCGCAGGAAAAGAAAGCAACCACAGACCTCAGCATCTAAACAGTCTGAATATTGAACCAGAGGTCCTTGAGTAATTGTCCTTTCTTCACTCTGGGGGTGAAAAGGGTACATTAGACATTCACTAGCTGCAAATGGCACCTGACATCTCTTTAAGTGAAAGTCAGCTCGGAATTTTTTTTAATGGCCAAGCATAAATCTTTTAAATTATAAATCAATAAATAGTTAATTCAATAATAGGAATCTTTTAAATATTTAATGAGTCATATGCAGAATGGCTCTATAACTGGATGTTGATGGAACTGTGTCAAAGGAATTTGAATCAAACTTTTCTAAACTCCCCATATTAAAATAGTTATTGATTCAAACATGAACTATGAAGACTGCTGCAAAAGTACGGGAGGGTGGGGGTGGCTTAGCATACATTTTCTCACCCAAGAAAATGTAGAACTAGCAGCTTATTTTGAGTCATGTATTCTTGAGCCTTTCGGGTCGTTTTAGTGTTGCCAGAAGAGAACTGAGTAAGAACCCATGCAGACAGGACTCTGTGTGTGTGCATATTCATTGAGGTTTTGTTCTAGTGGCAACTGTGCCCTTAAAGAAAAGCAGCAGCCATCTGCCTCTCGTTAAAGGATTCTGCTAACCAGCACTGACATCGAGATCCTGAACTGTCTCCATCTGAAACCGCCCCAAAGTTTTAATTTCTGTACCAGAATTTCCATGTGGAAGACAGTGGGAATTGTACCTACAGGTGCTAGACCTCAATTAGCCTCTTTCCAGTTTTTTTTCAGGGGAGGTCTGTGGTCGGTGTTTACTGCTATTAACTCTGTGCTGCGCTAAGTCAACAGCTGTATTTCTAAGTTCCCTAAACGGGAGGAATCTCATGCTTAGTCATACAGACCACGTTCAGTGCACTGTTACTGCATAGCAGATACTGCGTCTTCACATATTTTGGAGTCCAACCTTTACTTCCAAAGCAATAGTCTAGCTCTCGTGCTTCTCTCTTCAGCTGGCAATGTGGACATGGGCGTTCCTTCAGTGCTATTGCAGTGTTGGTATTGGGCAGTCATGGCAACCTCTGTTTGTGAATCTCTGAGTAGTCACTGTTGGTCTCTTCAGATAAAAGGGTGGAAAGGGTGATGCTGGGAGCAGGATGCCTCCTGAAATCGTGCAGTGTGGCATCAGGAACTCCGTCTCACTACACCTTACTGCACCCATTTCACAGATGGCTAAAAATGGTTGTGCTCTGAGAAGGCAAAACTCTACTGTACAGATTTCATCTCACTGCCTTCGAGGGGTAACCAGCCAAAATCGTGCACTGCCTGGGGAAGGCCCTGCTGTTGGCTCTGTACATACACCAGGAGTCAGGTTGGTTGGTTCAGTGTTTGTAGCAGTTTGGAGTTTCATTTGTATTCTGCACACCTCCGCTCTCCCCTCTCTATGTATGTATATCCAGCGAGGCTGCCTGCATATCCTTGTGGTTGTTCTTTTCTTCCCCAGGATGACAGATACTGTAATAATGACAGTAGATTAATATCTCCTTAATCAGCCAAATGAACATGACATACAAGGGTGACAGTTCAATTTGCTGCTAACAGATTGTGCCTATCAGAGCCCTTCCATTCCAACTGATGTTTATTTCTGGCAGAGATCATATGGTTCTGGGAGGACCCCAGCTCCCACCAGCTCATAGACACCCATTAAATACATCGAGTACCACATAGGTGTTACTCACCCGCCTGTCAGGATACTGGCTGCTTGGGAAATTAAATGAGCCTTGACACGTGCAATGGAGAGGCACTGTCACTTAGCTGGGCGAAGTGGCAGCATGTATTACTGACTATGCGCTGCTGCAGGTCCCTCTCTTTATTGCTTATTATTTTCTGTTTGCTGGTGGACTGTTTGCTGCTGAAACACGGATCAGACACCGAGTCTGTCTCCTGGGGAGATGCATAACGAAACATAATGGGGAGGAAGTGCAGACGGGGCATTAGTTTGGGTAGAAGTGGTCCATTAAATCTTGGTCCGAGAACTGGCGGTGCTCAGAGTTTGTTTGCAGGTGGGATTTCAGGAGGATCTGGTTTCTAATTCTGAAACGCAATCTGCAGCCTCTAATTCAAATCTTTCTTTTCCTGCTTCCGGCGGCACTTCAGACAGAGTCGCCCCAGATACTGCACAAAGGGCTGCGAGTCCTCCCAAGGGCCGGGGCTGCTCCCCACCCGCCCGGGGTCCCTCCTCAGTCCTGCAGGCCCGTAACACAACACCCAAGCCTAGATGGGCACCGCCACCGTGGGACTGAAGGGAAGCCTGGAGTCTGTGGGCTGCGTTTCGGTGCCTGCGGTGTCGGTGTTTGCAGCCCCGGCTCTGACTGAGGACCGAGGTGGCACGCTGTGTGCTGAAGGCCTGGCTTTGCTGCTGATGTGTGAATCTGTCTTCTGCACTTACAGGTCTGATCCCGCAGCCCTTGCTGCTCCCTATGGGACTGTAATTGAACAGGAGAGTTTTCACTTGCTGGATGAACCCCAGTTATTTATTTTCATAGCGACTCAGGCCAGCCATCTGCCTGCTTTTGTTTAGACACCCTTGCAGTGCCCTTCCCGCGTGCATGAAGCTGCTTAATTTTGCTGAGTCCCACCCAAAGACATAAATCATATTTGTAGACCTCTGCAACCCTCACACACGGACAGGGACGGCTGCAGGGCTGAGCAGCAGGCTCGTTTCATCGCGCTCTGCTTTTGGGATGGAACTTTTTTGCACAACTCCCAGCAGTTCCCTTCAGAGAAGACACGAGCTGTGTTTATTTTTGAAAGACAAAACGCAAGTAGTTTCAGTAAGAAAGGTTCCAAGACAAAATTAACAATAAATTACCCAAACTGTGACATTAAAAGATATCCATATGATTGTAATTATGGAGATAAATCCTTCCAAAGGAGGGTGCTGTCATTTCCCATACTTGTTACAACTGCTGTCATACAAATGTGTTCATTATTTTTATCATTTTTTTCTTCTTATTACAGGGTTTGTCATAAGAATAACTCATCAGGGTTTTATGACTAATAAATTCTCTAAATTACAGTCCAAGGATGCATTACTTTATTTTTTTTCCCTCCACATTCTGTATTTTAATTGCCTAGCTATTTCCCACTGCCTTTTTTAATGACTCATTAGGCTTAAGGGGAAAGAATAGAATTTAGTCCACCTAAGATTTTGCATTCAGTTCTGTGCTTTCAGAAGGGAATTGAGATATGACAGGGAGTAACAATGTGACTTGTGTGTCTCGGGAGAAGACTTTGGGTTTTAGGTATGAAAGATCCTCAAAACCAAACAAAATAGAAACACTGAAGGAAGCCCCAGCCCAGGAATCGATTACTGAAATTATTTGAACAATTATTTCTGATAAGAAATGCGTTTAAAATGTGCATGATTTTGTGAGGTATAAATACAACATAACCTTAATGTGTAAGTAGGTGTACTGGGATCGTTTGAGAGTTCTGAAGACTGAAATTAGGCAGCTCCATAAGCATTGTGGAGCCAGGAGCGCACACAGCCTGAGGTGGCAGTTTTGGTTGCATGTTGCATTTGTGGACTGAGCTCAGATGAGGGCAGACATCGGCCAGGTGGGCACGGCACCTCTTGGGTCCCTCTTCTGGAATAAAAGGGGGAAGAAAAGCAGCTTGGAGTTTGCTGAGCCCACTCCCCGTTCCAGCACTGACACAGGCTATCAGAAACATGCTCCAGGACAACCTACTATGGTACCTACAGGCCTCAGAATGCTTTTCCAAATGCCACTGCAGGATGTTTTCCTTCCTTAATTCCAATAGCCATGTCTCACATGCAGGGACGCAAGCTTGGCCTTGATTTCAGAGATGTGAGCCCCAAGGAAAATATCACCCACCAATTCCAGCAGCACAAAGTCCTGTCTTCTAAGTGGTCCTGGAGACCTGTCCATGTGGATGGACCACGGCTGTGATCCTCCTGCCTTGCTCGTACACGTGTGAGCACCAGCTGCTGAAATCGTGGCAGGGCTGATCTGGGAAGCTCACTTCTTTCTCTCTTTACTTGGACAGCATTGTTGAAATGGTGCATCCTATGGCACACTGAGCCGCACGGACCCCATTGCAATGGAGGAGCTCTGTGCTGGGCTTACAGCCCCCTCACTCAGGTGCAGGGGGTTTAATTGCTGTAGGCAGGCCCAAAGCACACGTTAGGAGCCCACGGACTACAGGCTAACAAAAGCAGAAAAATAGTTTTACGGCAGTGAATACCACACAAATCTCTCTAGAGGGGAGCAGAGAGCTATTTCTACGGGAAGGCTTGATAGTTTATGTGTGCTGCACAATCAGGAGCAACAGAAAAGCACTCTTTGTCAAGTGTGTTTCAGGTGGCAGCACAGGTTATGCTAGTGGCAAAGTCCTTAAATATTCACCTCCATCACTGGCTCAGCAGGGTTTGGCTCTTGCAAAAGCTGTGCAGCACTTTTCCTGGAATTGCAGCTCTCTGACCAGAGCTCTTCTTGTGCAGAAACAGAGGGAGCTTGCAGGGAACCAGCTCTGAGCTGGGGGCTGCCTAATCAGGACTGGAAGTCATAACGAAGGAGCCCGGTCCTCGTGTCGGTGCTTCCAGGATGGCAGCTAATTATTTCACAGATGTGAGTGTTATTCAAATGCACTTCCCAGCATTTTTCCTCCCTCTGCTGACCGTGAGCAGTTTGCTGTGAATGTCTGCTCATGCATGTTCAGAGATGTCACCGGGTGCCTACTTGGGCTTCATTCACAAAATCACAGGTTTGGGAAATTGCTCAGTGCATTCAGTGCGGGGTGCAAACCTGCCTCACTGGAGCTGGTGGAAAAAAAGGCTATTAGCTACAACCCGAGGTTTCAGGAAATCTTTTCCACTAGAACTGTTTTTTGTTATTATTTTTTCTTTTTCCTTCCCAAATCCTAAACTGGCACAATGTTCTAATCACTACATAGACTTTAATTAGTATCCAGGTTTTTCACAGCACAACATGTTTGTTTATGTATACAGGCCTGGCTTTTTCAATAATCAGGCTCAGAGTGGACACAGCTGACTGCTAAGGCTCATGCCCTGGAAACCTGGCCTCACTAGTGGGTGCTGGAGCAGGTGGAATTGGTCCTGATTAGAGCATCAGGAGCGTGCAAACCCGAAATGCAGCTCAGTGCCCAAATCTGTGCCGTGGTGGCTGGGAGCAATCCGTACAGTAAGGTGTGGGTCACACCAAGAAGTCTGCTGCCCTGAAGGGCTGGGAATGCAGGCTCAATTAAAGGGCTGAAACATCTGCATGTGTGTCTGCAGGCCGTGCTTTTCTCTCTGATAACTCAAGTCTTGATGTACGTTAACTGCTTAAAACCAATTTCATCACAGTTAAAATTGAATATGACTGTTGCTCTAGAAAATATGGCCTATTTCCTTTTACTAGTTAGCTTTTAAAGGTGTTTTACAATTCAAATGAGCCATGCAATTAAAGGTGACATTGCCAAAACTGGACAGACTAAAATTAGACATTCCTGCTGTGTGTTAGAGCTTGGCCCACATTTAGCTCACGCTGTCTTTGGGCTGTACCTGTCTGCTCCAATCTTATGAGTCAACAGGATACTGAAATGTTCCAGAATCCTGCCCTTTGTGTTTTTCTGTTCTTTCTGTCTTCCAGCATTACCTTGTCCTTCCTTCTCTGGTTAGCATTTCATGCTCAAAACCACGCTCATGGGCACACACATGCACATACACGCACTCAGAGCAATATTTTAGCATTTTTGCATTGAGATCAAGGAAGCACCTCGTTATTATTAAGCTTACTGACTCGACCCATAATTAGAAACAATCCTAGAGTTTACAATGCTAACAGCAGGCAGCAGGGTGGCAGGCTTCTTTGCTAATAAACCGAGGTCCAAAGAGGAGCTTCAGCCATGCTAGATTCAGGCTGCAGCGCTTACACTTGCTTTGATCTCCGTAGCGTCAGTGGAATACTTTAGTTACAAGGCTGTCTTGAAAAAAAGATGGTTTTTCCACCTGTGGATGAGAGCCTGGAGCAGCACGGCGGCTTTTGGAGTCCTTGAGGAACACACAGGAGTTCATTGGCAGCAGCAGTACCCAGAGCTCCCAACATCCCACCATCTAAATAGCCCTATGCATTAGTTAAATATGTAATTATATGGTCCCTAGGTAATTGGTGACATGACTACCACTAACATTTAACAATAGAAAGCATCCTACCATGGTTTGGAAACAGTGTGTTAGTGTGGAGACTCCTGATAATTCCTCTCACAACAGCTCAAGGCAAATTAGAGAGTCAAAAGTGGGACTGTCTCCCTGAAAATGCCCGTGGTTCTCTGAAATCGGGATAAGAAAAATTCTCTTTCATTTCAGGCACAGCTGGACGCATTTAGGAATGACACACCTCAGGTTGGTGAAGTCAGGGAAGTCCCAGTTTAGTCACCATGAGGACTGGGAACTTGGGTTAGTTCTCTCCGACGGGTTTTGTATCAGCACAAGTGAATTGCAGGACATGATCGTACTCCTTTATGTCAGGAGGGTGAGGAAAAATAATTAGCTTCTATGCAGGAGAGCAGGGCAGATTTTAATATTTATGGGTGTGTACTCTGCGTGCACAGATGTGTGCACCTCAGAACCTGGCATAGGAAGGATATGGAAATTCTGTGGATGCGATTGGTGCAAAGAACTGAGGAACGTAACATAAAGTGTGCTTGAAGTCACCCAGCGCAGCTCCCTGCCAGGACAAGATTATATGTTGCAATCCATAATAATGTGGTGTTTGCATAGCACCTACAAGGTACTAGGTGCTTTACAATGTGCTGTGGGACTGCTGTGTTATAAAATAGCATATAAATATGCTAGAAACTGGCTGTATTGCCTATCTTTTCTCCTAAGTGCCTTTCGCCGTGTATCGTTGGAGTGCTAAAGCCTGTCCTTTGGAACATGCACGCAACCATCTGATTCCAGGAGCAATGAGCTATTAAAGAAAACCAAAACACCAACAGTCACTTTTTAATGGCACCAGTTACAAGATCCAGGTCTTTTCACACCGGGCCAGTCATTTGAATCCAGACCAGGTTGGTAGTTATGTCTGCTGAATGACCTATATGAAAAGAGTTCTTGGTCTCAATCCAGTTCCTAATGGAAAGATGCCCAAGCTGCCGAAACGAGCATCGCAGCTGGCCCGGCCGGCAGCAGCAGGGTGAGCTGGGAGCACGCTGTGGGGCCAGCAGCAGGGTGAGCTGGGAGCACGCTGTGGGGCAGGGCTCAGCCTCACCCCCCACATGGTCCCCAGGCGGGCTGAGGCGTGCTGGTGCCGGTGACACAAGGTGGCTTGCCCTGCTTGCTCTGCTGCGCAGACACAGGGGTAAACCCTTCCTCCTGTGTTTCAGTGGCACTGCCTGACTTGCTTGGGAGGCCTGGCAGGTTAGTTAGTAGGTTCTTGCTGTGGGGTGGGTGCTTGAGTTAGGGTCTGCTATCCGATGCCAGATCAGATCCAGCCATACAGGGCTCTTCTGTACAAGTGATTCCTGGAGTGAAGGAGATAATCGAGGGCTGTTTCAACCGTGTAGAAGTAACAGAAATAAGGATGCTTGTATCTAAGGGTGAAGGTTGGATTCAGCTCCTGGGGGCCATGGTGGGCTCTGTCTCTTTCAGCACCAGGACTGATGTCCTTCCAGAAGAGATGCCATAGTCCACAGTTGTTGTGGGTTTGATGGAGAAATTGCTGCGTGGCACGTGGTGTTCTTTGGGTTGTGCTTTTAGGAGATCATCCTGAGCCATCTTTCTAAGCTGGCCTTTAAACGTATGAATCTGTGACTGCTGTACAAAGATTGACGTGTGGCTCTATTCACCCCAGAGATTTTTTGGTCTGCACTGGATGCCTTTCTCCTAATCCTGTGGGTTTGATATCTGGACTCGGAGCTCAGAGCGAGCCCCTGCAATGCCCAGCGTGACTGCTGGAGTGGGACAGCTGCTGGGCACAGCATCCACCCCCACCCCTGCCATCATGTCAGCAGGTACAGCAAATTCCCTGACAGAAAGACACATAAATCCCAGTGTCAGGAAACAAAGCAGTTTTTAAACTTTAACAAGCAGGCTAATGGAAATGAAATACAAAGGAAACGCAAAAAAAATTGACTAAAATGTTTTTTATTTTGGTATTCTGCGGGAAAAAGTGTGTACACTAAATAATAAATAAGCCATGCGATGTTTTTACAGCTTCTTTCATATGCGTGAATTCTTAAAACATGCAAAAATGTGGAATAGGCATTTATTGAGGACAAAAGAACTTATTTTATGTGCGGAGAGCAAGATGGGGAAAGCAGAGAGATGCATGTTTAATGGATTGCTGCTCACAGAAGGGAGATATTTCCAAGTGTGAACATATTTGTAGACAAACCAATCTGACAAGTTAGATCGGGGAAGATGTATGACAGCAGAATTGGCTGGGGAAGCAGGATTTTGTTGTGAGGGTGCTCGTTAGTGCAAACAGTGCCTGCTGGGCTTTGGCAGCCACCAAGCCAAGTCCTCCAGCTACCCTGGGAGTCCTCAGCCCTGGGTTTGGGTACATGAGAGGTCCTTGTACGTAGCTAGCCAGAGGTACCAGCTTCTTTTCATGCCTTTATGGTAATTGGAGCCAGAAGGGACTCATTGCTGTGACCCTTAAAGTGTTTTTTAAGAGGGAGGGAGAGCACAGAGAGCTGCTGCAGGTACAGGGCTTTCTTGCCTAACCCAGACCAGAAAGGAGTATTTCTTTCAGCATTGTAACACGTACTGTGCGAAGTGCAATTGCAGTTGAAGAAAGTAAAGAATATTTTCACACTAACAAGGAGAGTGGCAGCCTGGAGGAACGTGGCACGTGAGGTTATCAAGGGCTTTCTCCACGGCTAGCTTGGCCCATGCCATTGTGCTTGGGAGCAGCTGAAACCAGAGAAAGAGAGGCCTGTTGCCATGACTGGCAGGCCCTCATTATTCGCCATCCCATGGCTTATGGTTTAATGCTTGTTTAACTGGATATTTTTTTTTTTCTGACTTTTGATTTCTTTTTGCCAACTTTATATTTTAATACATGTTTTTATGGAAATATTTATAGCGCACATGTTGCATATAAAACACCATCATAAAGCTTTTTTGCTTCGGCCCTGTTGAAATAAATGATGTTATTATTATAATAATTTCATAGGGTTATATCTGTTCGGTAATGAAAAAGACCTGTGGCTGCTCGAACCATCAACCTAAGCAGTTTTTACAGCTTTCTGTAGCTGCAGTGACCTCATGGAGCTGCTGAAACTTTTAAATACTCCATTTCCCAGCCGAGGTGGGAACACAAAGGGGAATGAGCAGATGATAGATATGGGACGTTTGCTTGCTGCCACGCAGCCTGTCTGCTGTCTGAGAGCTGAGCGGTGCCCAGCTGCTGAGACTTCGTGGCCACAGCCAGCTCAGCACACTCACATTTGTGCTTCTGAGCAAGAATAGAGCTGAAGGAACGTGGGCAGCCAGGTGTGCTGTGCATGGCCAGCTCCTTTCTCACCTGGGATGTGAGCTAGGAGGGGAGCAAGTGTCCGACTGGAAAGATAAGGGCTGGGTATGTGAGCATCTGTGTGTATAAGTTCATATCCAAATGCACGCATGCATTCTCATAGGCTTTAATGATAAATTTAAAAAAAGAGAGGCAAACAACTGTGAAGTACTGTGGATTTACAGCGGATTTTAAAAATTAATACTCAAACATGAAAATGCTTTATACAAGAAAGAAACCTTTTATTAACTTCTCCATCCTAGAAAAAAAGGGATAATGAATAATGCAGCTGCCCACCAAGACAACTGATTTGCTGAACAAGTGTAAAATAAATCCAAGGGAGAACTAGTTCAGGTCCATGGAGAGACAAGCACAGGACAGCGCCTGAATTCAGCAACTTCTGCAACTGTATGAAACTTGTCCGTAGTGTTACCCTGGAGACTTTACCCTGAGATTGCCTTTTGTTGGTGCTTTATGCCTGGGGAACGCTGGAGTTCCTTCATTTTGCCCCAGTTCACAGTCTGAAACTTCGTCCCTCAGCAAAGTCACAACTAAGCTGAAGTCACATGAAAAGCCGTGGGATTAAATCGTGTGCTGGAGAGCTTTGCTAGTTAGAACTGGTTTGCCCAAATCTGTTCTGTAGAGAAATAAATGCCGTGGTTATCCCAGAATAACCCCGAGACATAAGCCAGTGCTTAGTCCTTAATACAGAATTCAAATAGCATTAGAGATTTTAAAAGAATTTCAGAATCAGTTGGCATTTTAGAAGCAGCTACATCTGCAAAAGCACCTGCAAACACAAAAGTCCTGTCTGTTATATCTTTGATATAATGTTCAATGGCTGAAGCAAATCTGACACCAAATCTCCCAGGCAGGAGGACAGTGTGATACCTCCAATAGGTCGTCATTATCCCTGGCAACTCAATTCTCCCTTTTAAGTGAGGTCCCTCTACTCCTAGGAATACTCTGGGGCTTACTTCATAGCTGTAGGTGAATCAGATCTCAAGATGAAGACATAGGAGATACCTTTGCTTCTTGCAAAGGCTGCTGAAGGCAGGGAAGGCTGTTTGAAGTACTGCTCTGTGGTTCTTGTAGAAGGCCCATGCTGTCTGCATGCCACTCTCTGTGTGACCCGTGTGGTAGGGCTGAGCATAGGTGGGGCAAGGAGGAATTCCTAGCAGAAAGGACTAGTGTTTGCTTACTTACCAGTTGGCTTCAGACGCAAATTCATTTTGCTGCCCTTGAAGCAACCTGGTCATGGCTGTGTGGTCCACTTGGAGACCCAATCCTGTTTCTGATTCAGAGGAGGTGCTCTGCACAGACTAAGCCCTTTTTCTGCCATGCTATAAAAGAGTTGGGTTTTGCGTACTGCGCTTTGGAATGAGCCCCTCGGAGGAACAGGCTCCATAAAGTTTTTATAACCCATATTTTATAAGGTATAGTGAGTTGGACGAAAAGAGCTTTTTCATGTGTCTGTATGTGCATGTGAATCAGAGCTCATACACAGGTAATTCAGCCTGGCAAAGTAGGCTGGACCACAGTCCTGGTTTCTATGTAAGCTGGCCTCTAGGGCATGGATGAAAGTGAAGTCTATGGGGAATAGTATGGCAATGGTTAGAGAGGTGATAAGAACCAATTACCTTCCTAGCAGGAGGAAGAACTCTCCTCGTGCTGGCCACCATGTCCTTGTGTGATGCAGTGTGAGAGTCTTGCCAGTGAGTCGTACTCATACAGCGACTGTTCCTTACGTATCAGGTTTTTGCACCTTCATGTAGTCATGAAGGGTGGTGTAGGCACTGCTGTTGAGTGTGAGTGCGAAAGAGCAAACAACACGAGGGATTTTTTTTCTTCCAAAATGACAAAACACACGAAACATTAATGCATCTTTCATCTCAAGGGCTCTACAGGAGCCAGCCTTTCCATTTACAACCCTTCTCACCAGAGTGTCTTCTGGAAACACCTTTTGCTTTCACTCACTACAAATTAAATGATTCAGTTGTTTATCAACATGGGATATCCATGAAGGCTTTTCCTTTTTTTTTCTTTCCTTTTTCCTTCCTGGCTGAGATCTACTCTAGAAACTCTCCCAAGGACAGCACAGTCTCAACAGAAATTAAACCATTTCTACTTGAAAAGTGGCAGCTGTTTGACACAACACTGTCAGAGTAAGCCACTCCATTCAAGTGAAATTTCAAGAGGAATTTAAGCTTACAGAATTTCCCAATCTGGAGAAGGTATCTAATACCTCCACATCAGGCAGAAGTGCCATGGGAACTTTAATGAGCATATGTGGTCGGGAACTGCATATCTTACACAAAACCAAGCTCTTCTGGTGGATCAGTCCTGCATCACTCACCTCTTACAGTGCGTTTCTGGAGCCTGAATGGAGATGCTGTGGATTTCCAGTCAGCTTCACGCAAAAGCAAAACCAGCTTGAAGTGAAGTGTTCTGAGGGTGGAGGCCGTGCTCAGTGCTTTTGGCACCCTGAAAGGAGGGGTATTCACTGCAGGAGACAACTGCCGACCACTGCAGCGTTCTGCATAGCTCAGGGTTCAGCTTGCCTCTTCACAGCTTGCTGGGAGCTGTGTACCTCCCCCAGCCATTGTGGGACCTTAAATTAACCTCATGTAAAATACTAGTTTGGCTTTCATGTGATCCCAAAATGAATCACATTATGAAAAACTGTAGAATATGCAAAGCTTCTGATGATGAGCACACAGCTGATAGCATGGTTTGCCTTGCTAGGCTCCATCCAACTGTGACCAAATCTAACCCGTCCAAGGAACAAATAGTTTTGTTATCCGTCAGTAGCACAAGTCCTCTGTCTAACCTGAGGGTATTTGTGCATTTCAGATGGCTAATTTCTGTTTGGCATTGTTCTCAACAACCTGCTCCGTGTTCCAGGTTCTCTGATAAAGCACAAATTTTGCTCACAGGACAAGAGCCCAGTGGTAACTACTAGCAAGAAACACATTGATGCCCTCAGCCTAGTCCAGGTGAATGCATGGCATGAAGTAATCCTGAATCAGGCTCCACAAGTTCATCGCATTTCAAAGTCAGCCACTTGAAGTACTTTTAGAATGTGAGTTTTTAGCAGTCGTGTCCAACCGTCTGCCTTCTCCTCCATTCCCTCTGCCACAGAGATGGCTGTGGGTCAGTGCTGCTCACCAGAGTCCGGCAGCAGAGGCCATGCATGAGTTGCTGGCCCACCGCACTACGCGTTGCTCTTTGATGTGCACAACTCATGCAGAAAGCTGCTTTAGGCTCAGGGCAGACTTCTGCTGTGGAGGTGTTTCAGAAGGGTGTCTGCAGCGGTCCGAGCTGCAAGGCGGAGAACTCGGTCTCAGTGTTGTGTAGTTAACAAAAAAATGTAACGTTATTCTAATACCTCTACAGCAGTAAAGGTAACTTAGACGTGGTCAAGTAACAGTAACTTAGACGTGGTCAAGGTTTTAGCAGTTGTAAGGAATATTACCTGCTATAAAGTCTGAACGGTGTTGAATTTACAAAAAGTGCCTGATGTAAAATCATACTGTCAGGAACAATTAGCCATGGTGCATAAAAAACCTCTTAGAGAGATTACACTTCCCAGATTGTTTTACAGAGAAACTTTGTGTTAATGTTATGCTTTGACTGCCTTTTGCCGTGAAGCATTTAAGAAACAACAGTTTATAGTCTCAGATCTTTATGGTTTGGAAGAATGAACGCTGCCCTCATGTTAGGCCAAATTGATGTTTTAAATTCAGGAGAAACCCCATCATGTTATAAAAAGGAGAGAATGTCCTAAGAAGAAAGTGGTCAAATCATTCCAAGATGTTATGGGTTTAAGGGTTTTTTTGAGCTTTTTTTTTCCTACGGAAAAATTTTCACGATCCTGGGCATATGGTCAAAAAACACAGAAGTGAGATATTTTTAGACAAGCACATTTGGTATAAAGTTACCCATCCCTGCATGCTCACGGGGACAACCCGGGCTGCCCACAGGAGCTGTGGGAGCTCATCCCCGGGCTGGGATGTGTGCACCGTCCAGTGCGGAGCTCCTGTGGGTCAGCACAGCAGGGCTGAGGGCAAGCAAACGTCCACAAAAAGCAGGATGGCTCCTGCTGCACTGCCCTCTCCTCGCCCTGACCTCGCAGTGAGAATGGCTGGGGGCAGGTAGGAAGCCTCCTGTCCCCTGGCACCGAGGGCAAAGCCCAGCCCTCACCCCAGGGCAGCAGCTCTGTGCATGGCTGCAGTGCACTCCCATGGCTGAGGCTCAGCAGACGGATGCAGTTCCAACTTTCTAAGATCCGCCTGTCGTTTTTTTCCAGCCTTGTCAGCGCTGCACAGCCAAGGCATCCCTGGCAGCTCAGGCTGGATTCTGTTTGGCCTCACGCATCATCACCAGGCTTGCCAGTTAATTCAGGCAGAGGGTGATGATGTGTGAGGCAGAAAAAGCGCAGCCTGGCCTTCAGGTGCCGGGCACAGTCACCACAAAGGCAGGCAGGAAAATGCTCTTTCCATTTGTACACTTGAGTGAGCGTGACCTGGGAACCTGGGAGGCTGGAGCAGATCCTGGACCACAGCGGGGTTTACGGCGCGGCCACGGAGGTTGGAATCACTGGGAAACTGCAAGCCCAGGAGAGAGCCCTTAGCGAGGAGCAATGTTTCCAACACGAGCCACTCCAGCATCCCTGCACATTGGCTTTGTGTGCGCACACATGGCTCTGCAGAGGGCTGAGCTCTGATCTTGTTCCCTTTAGCAGGTTCCCTGGCCGTGATGGATGTACGACTATTTTTAGGAGTGGCCAGCAGCACCCTGGCATCGGATCAATAACTGCATACCAAGATGAACACTGCGGGGTATTTTCAGTTCCCACCGCCCCATATTAGGACACATGGGACCAAAATAACTGGAAAAGCCTATAGCCATGCAAAGAGCACAACATAAAATGCAGACCAGGAAACAGACGGAGGTATGATCGTCAATAATGCCTCAAACTCACAATCCGCACGGTTTCTGGCAGGAATGAAAAAGCAAACCACACAAGATCCTGGAATATGTGTGCAAGTATGCACTGGGTTTACTCTGGCGCGAGCTGAAGTATGGCCCTAATAAAAAGTCCACATGTCTGACATTGTGTGCTGTTCTTTTGAGCAGACGCAGAAGAAGCTTATCAGGATGGGAACCAAACTGCATGAGGCTGTGGGTTTGTAGGCAGCTGAGCTGGACGTCGGTTTGCATGCATATTTTGGAAGGCTGGTGGCATCACACGCACACATCACAACCCTGCAAATACGCACATGTACGTAACAAGGCCAAGGTGAGGAATTAGTGAGTCCAGTCATTCTTCTGCTTGTAGGTTCAGGTTTGCAGCCACTAAAAGGAAAAGTTCAGGGAGGAAGACAAATACCCACCAGGAGGGTGAAAGAAGGGGGAGAACTCGTACATCTAAAGAGAGCTGGAGCATTGGGGTTGCCACTGAGCACTTCTGGCAGTGTGCAGCACACACAGACCTGAGCTCCCTGGAAGCGCTACCGTTCTCTCCCTTGTTTATTGGTTCATTTATAGAACCTAAAAATCTCATCACCAAAATCTTAACAAGCAGATGGTTGTACTGTGAAAAAAAACCAACCCCACACCTCAGCTGCTCTTATTTGCTAAAGCACAAGGAAAACAAGAAGTCAGATGTGAGTTAGGCACGATGCCTTTTAGGTGGGATTCCTCCAGCGTACGACGGCAGTGCCAGGAGCATTTCTTCCAACTTCATATTACGTGATATATTGGTTTGGTCTCAGAAGCCACAGCGCTTCCTTATTTATGTAGCTTTGATCTAAAAAGCTGTTTATTTATGTTTTATTGAACTATAAAACATCCAGTAAACATGCCTTATGTTTTTATGATGTTCTACATGAATTCTGTCATGAAAATGTCAAGGAAAAATAATGAAGATCTTTATTGTGCTGCTGCTGGTGTCTTCCTTTGGAGGTTCTTATGCTTTGTGTTTCTGTTCAGATGTGAAATTCATAAGGCTTGCAGATGTCTTGCCTGCTAAGCATCTGGAGGAGAAGGAGGTTTTTCCTTATGGAATCCCAATGGATATGCTACCAGGGGCAGTATCAGGAAATGATGGTTGGCATTCCTCATTGGATGCCACTGGACATCTCTATCACAGCAATCCGGAGGTACTGGTTGTGCTGGGTGTTGCCTCCCGTGCTCAGCTGCTTGTGAGAAGATGGAGGTCTTGGATAAGAATGGGTTTTGGAGGGTCAGTAATATCCTGTAACTGTGCTTCCTTGTGGCTTACAGTATTCCCAGCGTTGTTTTAATGGGGACAAGATAGAAATTAGTAATTTCAACATGAGCCTTTTTGTTCCATGCTGCAGACTGCAGTTTAATGTAGCAGGAAAGGAGCTCATCTCCTGCCCGTCAGCTGAGGGTGGCCCAAGTGAGGTTCTGGAGCTGACAAAGCCACCAAGGTTTCCAGGTGGCTCTCATCAAGCAGCTGCTGCCTCCACTGCCAGTGGTGTGCTCTCCTTGTTGGGGGAGTTTCAGCTCCTGGAGGTTTGTTGCTCCGTTCAGGCAAAGGGACTAAAGGGCCTCCTGGGGTCTTGCAGTTGTATGGCTCTGCAGAAGGAGATGGTTGGGGTGCAAAAAGTTTGCTTCTGCCTGGGGTAGGTTGTGTGGGAAGGCCTCCTCTGTGCCTTTGCAGTGCTTCGTGCCCTTTGCGCACGCTGTTGTTGAGAGGTGGGAGCTCTGAAGGCTGTGGGAGGGAGGGAGCCCATGGATGTGCCATTCTGGGCTCATGAGGGTGTCATGAAAGTGCCTAAATGGTGTGCCAGGAGTTGGTGCCCTTCTCGTCTCCCACAGATCGGTGTTAGCAGTGCTGCATGCTGTCTCACTTTCATTTCAGTAGTGTGGTTGTTGTTGAAGAGAGCTTGAAAAGAGCAAGTTTGGGTACTGGGCAGTGGGCACTGGCTCCAGGGTTCTGCTGACACCTCTTCAGGATCTGGGCCTCGTGTCGACTGCTCTTTCTCTGCAAAATGTGCTCCTCAAGCTGCCCCGAGCCCCGTGTGCACGAGTGCTTTTTGGGGCTCTGAAGCAGCAGTGACTCTAAAATGTGCAGGTTTGCTTCCTTTCCATCTGAATGGAGAGCGAAAGGCTAATTCTATTTTACAGTCATCTTTGTACCAATATAGTTTGTATGTTGCATTTGACCTCCTGTAACAAGGTTAAACCACAAGGATCCCCTTGAGAAGTCGCTATTCATCTTTTATATGTGAAGATTTTCAAGTATAGAAAGGGGATAAACCTAATACGGTGTTTAATGGAAAAAAATTATGACACCAATAACACATCTGTGTCTGTAATTTCACAGGTTTTCTTTCTGTATATTTATATATGTATATATGTATAATTTAATATCAGCCTCAGGGTTGTGGTCTCACATGTCATCAGCTTGCAGGAAACTGGATCCTTGGACTAAGTATCAGATGAGTTGCTAATGTTTGGAAAAAAAGCAAAAAACATGCTTTAGGTCTCTGTTTTATGGCTGTTATTGAAGTAAGAATTTGTGATTGTAACCTGACGCTTGCCTCACCAACATGTTTTCATTATTGTCTGAATAATTGAAAGTCCAGGCAAATTTGGATGTTAGGAGATGTTATACATAGAGGTCTCAGTGCTCAGCACAGCTGAACGTTGAGGTGGCTCAAATTAGGGATGAATATGTTTCACCATTTTCTGTGGGCTTGAAGATGGTTTTATTCCCCAGCAGCAGCAGCCAAGGCAAGGGCTGGTTAACCTGCACTTAGCTCACCTCCAGGGCTGGTTATCCAGCACAGCCAGGCTGTCACACGGCGGCCTTCGTCTGAACACAAGCGTGACTTCTCAGGCTGACTTTGGTCAGAGTAAACTGCCCACAACTGATGTATTTTTACCTTATTTTGCAAGGAAAAGTGCAAATGAAAATGGGAGTGCAGCTTGAGCTAAGTTGTGTGCTTCCAGGGAGAGGGGCTTGGAGGGATGAAACTGAAAAACTGCATGCAAAAGTCCTTATGAACTTGAAAATGACAGGCTACCATTGCTGTGCATTAGAGTGGCAGTCCCCAAACGTCCCATCTTTCCTGGTGTGCCCAGGAGCTGTCTGTTGTGTGGAAGGGTCCATAGAAAGAAGGTGCTCAGTCTTCACCAGCATGTAAAAGGGAGCTTGAAAACATCTTGAGCCATTCTTGCAGAAGTTGGGCTTGGTTTTGTTTGTTTGTATGAAATGGGCACTCCCAGTTCAGACTGTGGGCACCAGGGATGTGAAAGTGCCCATCACTTTAGTCTGTTGGCAGAATGGTTGAAGTTGAAAGGATGGGTGATGGGGACCTTCCTCAGAAGGTGGTCTGTGCCAGAGGGAGACACGATGACAGGGCACCTCGCTACCATAGCCCAGGCCCATTCCTGTTCCATGGGTAAACACCTGATTTAAGTCCATAGGATTTATGGATCTAGTGGTTTCCCCACTACGTGAACTAAAAGTTGACACAGAAAAAGGTAAATGAGGTTTGTAAGCTAATCCCTATTAACTGGGCATAACTGGAAAATTAAACCAAACAAAAACTTTGGGTGGCTTTGAAAAATACCATGAGACTTCTCTGCCAGGTTTCTGAATCCTTTAATTAGATGCACGTGTCTGCGCCGACTGAAAACCAGGACTCGATCGTCCATTAATCTTCAGGCACGAGGAGCAGTGCAAGCAGGCACCAGGCAGTGTGGCAGAGCCCGGCTCTTTGCTGACCCACTGCTTGGGTGAAAAGCCTTTGAACAATTGGGAAAAGCGAGCTCCATATTTGAGTTCTGCAAGGAACTAATTACTTGCCTGGACCCTGCCCACATACCAGCTTCTACCCCCATAAATCCACCGAACAGCAGGCATCCATGAAAGTCCTCCACACTTCTTTTCTGAATCGGGCTCTTTATGTGCATCTCAACTTGCTCGTGGAAGATTCATGGCCCAAGCTGCCTTAAGTATTTTTGTTATGAATAGGAACCCTTAAACATTTCCTTCTCATTTAATTTATCATTTTTTTTCAGCCTTTCAACACCGGGTACAAGCTAGAAATAATGGCAGGCAAAGTTTGTCCCTGAGAAAAGGGCCTTAAAATAATAAAGCATACAGTGGGAAGGAGAGGAACAAGGAAAATAAATTAGCCATTTGCAAGGTGGGAAGTTTTTTATGTCGTGTGGCTGCTACATTGCCTCACCGTGTCTCGAAGCACCGACCTGACCCCGTGTTTCAGAGCACTGTTAGGCACCAGTGAGGAGGATGGAATACAGAGCAGTGGCAGTGCGTGCTGCTGGCTGTGGGTCGCAGTGCCTGCGGATGACCGGCCGGAGAGATGCAGCTCAGCAGTTCCACCTCTGCGAGGTTCTTATTAATAATTAATTATTAAGCACTGATGATTTACTTGCACTCACGCCGGTGTTTTTTTCCTCCATGTGGGCTGGGAAAGGTAAAGCTGTGTTTTGAATTAGGGGTTCAAACAAATCTGCTCAGTTCAAAAGGAAGCAGAGTTGAAAACACTGACTTCCTCCCGGTCGGGCATCACAACAATAAACCTGGTGAGATTTCACTTGGAAATGGGTTGTGGATTTGCTAATACTTTGAGTAAATCATTTTACAGCTGGATTTGTCCCTGAAGTTCCTAACAAAATACAAAGCCTGATGTAACAGCAGCAATATCTGTACAGTTTAAAGTAGTGCCATGTTTGGACAAACTGCTCTGTTAACTGCATCTTGAAATGGCAAAGTGTGAGGAAATGCAGGTGATGTACAGCATAGCCTGTTCCAGTCTGTACCGAACCCCTCGGACTGCATGGTGAGGAAGACCCATACACTCATCAGAAGAGTGTGAAATAAAGCTCTGAGCAGTGCTTCGTGTGCAGCTCGGCCCTCACAGACAGCAGCACACCACTCTTCCCATCTCCTGAAAGCACCTCTTAGGGCAGCTTGGTTAGATGCCTTTTCGAAAGGAAGTTTTATCCACCTTGTTTTTGGCTGTGGCGTATGGACTTCCAGATGTGCAAACTGCTACCAGAGCAACAGTCAGCCTGAGCACCTCGAACAGTGCACTGTGTGCAATGGGAGCTTTCAGATGAAGTCTTTGGTCAGATCACACGTTCTCTGAAGACAGTGACAGAGCACCAGCTGTCCTTAGGGACAGCAGCTCCCGTCCTGCTGTGAGCTCACCTGGGTGCATTCACTCCCCACTATGCCATGCATCGTGGGCATCACTGAGCCTGGCGTGGGGAATGAGGTGCCCAGGCAAAATGCAGTTCCCTGCCCAGAAGCCGGGGTTTATCACCTCCGGGCTGCTCTGCTTTCCACTGACTCAGAAGGAGAACATTTCTCACTGCCCGTTCCAGCCCAGCCGGGGAGGCTGAACACAGCCTAAACGGTTTCGTCTAATCTGATGCTGGAACTCAGAGAGCGTTGCCTCGGTTAGCTGTGATTCAGAATGTTAACCACTAAATCAGTTAGAGGAATTTATAATTCATTTCAGCTATTGCGGGATTGAGTACAATAAGATCATTATTGCCTTGAGATATCCTCCAGGTCATTAATTTAAATTAGAAATGCCTTCAAACAGGATATCGTGTACAGCTCCTTCCTTAGATTTTAGAGTTTAAGTAAGTTCAAGAAATGCTTCCTGCCAGATATTACTTCTGCAAATGTGAATCACTGCTCCCACGTTGTGCAATACCGAACTGTTTACAGCTGTCAGAGGCAGCACTGCAGTAAGTGGCACAATTACGCTGATTGTTTTTGCTGCTTCGTAAATGACCGAATTTACAAACTGAATGACTGAGTAATTCCTCAACATCCTTTGGTCGTTTTTCATCCCGGGGTGGGGTTTATGCTGATTGCATAACTCGGTTCTAATTTACATGCTGGTACCAGAGGGTCTCCAGCAGCAGCAGGTCGTCCTGGCTATGTCACAGCAGTCAGCTGTGGTGGAGGCAGTCGGAGGTGCACCACTTGCTCCAGGACTTAGAAGTGTTGGTAGGAAGACTATGGGTAGAATAATTTTCCTACATTTTCTTTATTGCTGTTTTAGAAGACGTGGAGGTTCTCCTCATGGCCCTGAGATCAGGCCTTGCATAAAGCCAGGAGAGAAGTGGCTGCTTCTGTCTGTTTCTCTCTGTGCCTCTGCAGATGCGTTCTGAAAGATGCGGGGCAACGTCTTCAGGAGCACCTGCTGCTTTTGGAAGGACAAATGCGTGCTCCCAAGCTCAGCCCTCTCTCAGGAAGACTCAGATCCCATAGTGCTTCTCAAAAGCATCCAGACTGCATAGTTACGCCTGTAATAAATTGAAGTTGTAGCTTGTAGCTCAGCATCTCTGTAGCTCCCCAGCGGCTCTGGCTGGTTCCTGCCTTTCTGCAGCCACCTCCACAGCGAGCTGCCCCAGTCCTCTCTGTTGTCTTCCCAGTTCTGGGCTAAATGGGGAAAGGAAAGCTCCTTGGCTGCTTGCCATGCTGAAACCCCCACCCCTGATTTATTATCACCGAAACCAGCTGCAGATGTTGGCTGGGCCGGTGCTCTGCTGCCAATTAGGGAGTCTCATGCAGAGATTACTGCTCTGCTCGCCTGGCACTCAGAGAGCACGGCGACGGAGTGGGGCTGTGCCATAAAGTGGGGCTTACAAAGATGAAAAATAGGTTTCACCTCAGCAGGTAAAAGACAAAGCAGAGCGGCTGGAGCAGTGCTCAGTGGCAGGGAGAGGCCAGCCCAGATCTCTAGGACATTGCGTGGATTTCCCTTATCATAGGTCTCTTGCTGTGCTCACGAACCCTAAAATTCCACCCCGAAACTCATTCAGCCAACATGTCTGTGTCTGTGGTTTGGGGCTGCAGTTCATCTCGGCTCAGTGCACGCCTGCCTGGCTGCTGTGCCAGGGAGCTAGCAGGGCTGCAGGAGCCCCCAGGCCCCATCCCAGCTCCATCCCGGCCCATCTGGGGGAACCCAACCCACCTTGGTGCTCTGCCTCTTGTTCCTAAGGGTGCTTTGCTACCTGTTGTATGTGCTGGTCAAGAAAACAGTGTTCAGAGAACTGTACCAGAATAGCTTTATCTAGATCTATGGAAAAAAGGGGAGGAATAGGAAGGAGGAATAGGAAATCCCATTCACACTGGGATGTTTGTGAAGTTCATGCTGGTCTCAGGCATTTTCTTCTACTGCTAAATTGTGAACTCCAGCTGGCCACAGTTCCAGATAATCCAAATCAAAATGAGTCTGATAGATAGCCTGATCTCTTTTAATTCCTTTATTCCACTTCTGGTATAATTTTGATTATCAACTATTGCTGAAATCGCCGTAGTTTGGTAATGTGGTGCTTCCAGTGCTATGCATACTGCCACGTGATGCGTTGTATCAAAAAGCAGTTCTGTGTATGACTTCAGATATTGCAAACTTTAAGCTTCAGTGGTTGTACAGCATTGCAATCGCAGTTTGACAAAGTGAAATGCGTCTGAGGACCAAGTGAATGGAGCTGGGAAATGGTTTTCTGATTGAAATGAGCATTTGGAAAAACTGGGGAGGCATAAAATCTGAGCCAGTTATTCAGTGGTGAGGTTATCACTGATAGTGGTCGGAAGCGCTCTTAGGTGACAGTAGTTGTGTCACTTGTAGCCCGAGCAGGAAGCTAGCTGATTTGTTTTCCTCAAGCCACATTTTCAGCTTGGCTATGACAGCACAGTTCAGCAAAACAAAATCTGAAAGGTTTTGTTGCCTTCTCTCTCAGACCTTAATACAGGTTTCTACTTTGCTGTGTTCTGACACTCTCTGGGAAAGGAAATACTCGGGAGGATTTAAACATGGCTTTGTTCCTATTATTTGCCCTATGTTGAATGCACATGTCCATCTTTTTGATATGCCTGCTATAGTTTTCAAACTTAGTAGGAAATGAATAGGAAAAGTGATTAGAGCAGTAGTTTAGAACTTCTATCTCGATATTTGGCTTCAGCAGCCGCTCGTGTTGGTCTGTGTGGTACGGAGTGCTGGCTGCTCCAGCAAAGTGCAAAAGCAAATCTCAGCACTTGAGCAGTTGGAATGAATTCCGTACGTGTACAAGCAAGATCAGAGCCCATTAGCAACCCATATTAGATTAAATGAGACTAAACATTACATAGTGTGATTTTCCTTCTAGGAGCAGTTTATTATTGCTGTAATGCAAAGCAATTCTCCGCAGTGCAGCTCAAGTGTTCGGTCTCTCGCAGAGCTGGCGGTGCTGAGCTCAGGATGCACGGAGCAGATCCTGCAGTGGTTATCTGGAGAGCAATCTGATGCAGCGGCCCCAGAGGAGCGGAGGGATGAAATCTGATAACCGGGCTTTACTCAAACTTAATAGCGACATAAAAGACTTTATTTTCTCTTTTAAGGTTCGAAATGTATTTCATTATGAAAATGCGGTGTTACGTTACCTTAATGCACAAAAGGATTTTTGCAAGCAAAGCCTACAATAAAATTTCACAGCTACTGTGTCCTATGGACAGTCGGGGCTGGAAAACAGGGCTCCGGGAGCAGCCAGAAACACACACCTATGGTTAAACCAGGAAAATAAGTGTGAAAATGGCTCAAGATACTCCAATACTGACAGTGATAGAGCATCACTGGGACACGCGGCGTCCTCAGCGCTGGCACACTTCTGTCTTCTTTCATGCCGTGAGATGGAGCGCTGGAAAAATGATTATTTGCTTTGTCACTTTATTTATTTGTGCAAGTGAGAATTGATTCCTTGCAGCAGGAGCTGCTGGGGCGGATTTGGGTTTGGAACGCCATTGTTCTGCCGTGCTGCTGGTGCAATGGACGGAGCACCGGGCGGCTCTCCTCTGCTCGTTTCTCTCAAGTGAGGTACAGCATGAAAATCAAACTAAGACAACCTTTTATTACCTTGGAAGCCTTCGTGGGTGATTTTAATCTTTCCAATTTTTAATAGAAAGCAAACTGCAACTGGAGCGGTGAATTGCAGCAGGTTGGGTCCTCCGTTGTGCACCGACACCTCTGAGCCACAGAGCCCATCTGCTGGGCCTGCTCCTTTAGGGCTCTGCGGAGATGGGGAGGTGCTGTGCCTGCAGGCTGTGCCTTCTGCACGTGAGACCTGCACCAGCAGAACCGAGCCTGTAATGTGCAAGAGCAAAAGCTGGGCAATTAATGGCGAGGCTCTCGCCTGCTTTGTACAGCTGAATCTCATTTATTAGGGTGCTGCGTAGTGCAAATTCACCATTTAATTATAGGCTGTCAGAATTCGTGCTCATATTTGCAAAGTTGGGTTAATTCTCTCTGCAGTGTTTGTGCTGCTCAGACAGAACAGGAGTTGCTTTCTCTCACAGCATACAGGTACATAACAGGGCAAGATCGATGGGTTAAACAAGTGCACCTTCTATTGGCTGATAGCCTAGGCATCATCTTGGTACTAGCAATTAATTTCAGGCAGCCATTGAGAAATTAAGCGGAAACAAAGGCAACAAACCACACTGCAAAGCGACACGGAGAGGGATTTTGCCCTACTGAAGGGCTGGAGCACAATCTCTGCAAAGGGACAGACCCAGCAAAGCCGTCACTGATAGAAGAAGAGCCAGGAGAAGCTGGTGGGCTGGGGGGGCTGCGACATCCCATCGGTGTGCCGGGCTCCACTGAGTCCTTTTGCTTCTTGTAGAGTTTTAATAACGTTGGGAGACGTAGAAGTGAAGGCAGTGGCTTCTGTTTCTGATAGATTCCTTTGCGCTGAGATTTAATGGATTAGCCAAAATGATGTGAAAAAATGGATCTCTGATTTATTACCTGCAATTTTTCGCTTACTGCAGCGTTTTTTTTTTACTCAATCACGGTGTTTTCCACCCTGTTAAAGTCTTGTGTGAATAAGTGCTATGTTGTGTTTCTGGATTTGCCCGGAGGGCTCATCAGACGACCCTTTGCCTACAGTCCCCACCAGGCCATTTAAACAGGAAGTTTAATTTTATAGTATTAAAAAAGAGAAAACGGTACTTAATTATCTGGCTGTGAAACAGCAGTACTCTTTCTTAATTTTAGTAGCTAATAAAATGCTGTTCCTGCAGTTAACTACTTCTGGTCCAAACGCACTACAATTTTGGCTATTTGAATAGAATATTTTATGAACTGTTATATATTGCACTACAGTTTTTAAACTCCACTATGACATATTTCTCTCAAGATTTATTAGCATTTTTTATTTAAAACAATATATTAAAGAGAGGAGAAAGAGTAATCTTAGCTAAAATTCAAATATTAGAAAAACATAACATAGACCAAATCTTTTCATTTAAGTTCCCCCCCTCCCCTTTCTCCCCTCCCACTGTTGCTATAAAAAAGTTTTTTGGAACAACAACCCACACCTGCATCATTAATTCAATATGTCTTCCAACGTGACTCAAATCATAGTATCAGTTTCAGGGGCCATTTGCTACTTAAATGACTTTATGAAAACAGAACAATGAACTGCCCCTACGCAGTCCTTGCATTAACTCTGGCTGAAATAACCCCACATCTTTTCTATCCCAGTGTACTTGCTGCTTTACTGACGGTTGCTGCTCTCCTCTTCCCCCTGAGCCTCTCATTAAGCGCGGTGTCTGTTGTGCTGCGTTACCCTGTACACGTGGTAAAGCCTTTGGTGATGTGGCAGCGTGGTCAGACATCCAGGCCTGGGTTTTACCAAGCACTGCCCGCTGGGTTCGGTCACATCCAAGCACAAGAGATGGGGACACCTGGGCAGCCGGCCCCAAGCTGTTGCAATGAAATGAAGAGAGAACTAATTGCAAGAAGCGAGTTAGGTGTCACGTTCTCAGCTTGCTTGCCCTGACAGCCTCAGACGTCTTGCTTTGTGTCATGCAGTGCACTCTTTTTTCTTAAATGACTCTGAATCAGCTGCATGAGGTTTTTAATAGGATAGCGGTTTCTGTGCTGCTGGGTCTGTGTGTACCTGTTGGGAGAAGGACAGGGAAAATGGGGGCAACCAGGTGAAAAAGTGGGATCTACAGACACAGAAATGGGGACAAACGAGCACTGACTGTCTGGCACTGAGCAGCTTTCTTTGGCAGCTCTGATGCAGGAGATGCATGGAAGGTGGGCTCAGGGTCTGTCGCTGTGATGCCCTGTGCTTTGCTTGTGTGCCTGAGGATGGCTGCTTGGGAACTGCTCCTTAGGGCTTGGATGGGAGGAAAGCCTCCATAGAAACCTCTGGAAGCACCTCCTGGGACAGCCTGGCCTTTGTTGGCCAAGGCCACGGCAGCTCGTCCATGTTCACCATCTCATGACTTGAGCAGGTTGTTGCTGAGCTGTGCACTGAGTCCCCACGTGTCCTGTCTGGAGGGAAGAAATTCAGGGTAAACGACACAGCCCACACATACATAATTCCTTATGAGTCAGGTCGCTTATGAGGGAAATTATCATTTGTTTGCATAAGGGATAATACCCCAGTGAGCATCTGCTTAATCTTAGCTGTCACTTAGCAATAGAGGATATGCAATTCGTGCTGCCTCCCACTATATCTAGCAGGAACCAGTTAAAAAGGAAACTGTTGTCATCAATTACACGAGTCAATGTTTTAGAGAAAGCATCCTCCACAACTGTGTTTCCCTCATTTAGGACTGTGTAGTTAGTTAATTTGTGGGCTTTAAGAGACTCAGCAACTATCAATGTTAGCCTTACCAGCACATGGTGCGCCAGCACGAATAAATGGTGTTGTCATTAACGTACAGCAGGGTCTGTTAGAAGCATGCAGTCGTGGGTTTCCTTCTCCACGTATCCTCTTCCATTCATCTAACAGCCTCCAGTGCTGCATGGACGTTGGTGTTAGGCCTGCCACTTCCACACTGCCCATCACACATCCCAAACCCAGCTGCCAACTGTATGGGGGGGAACTACTCACTTCCAAACAGAGCTGCTTATTGCATCCATTCTGGCCTACTCACCCTTCATACAGACATCTGAAAATCTTCCCAGCTCTATTTTGAGTACTGTCTGAGCACAGATATTTCTTTGACAGCATTTTTTTTTGGTGTATTTAAGAGCCTTCAAGGGCTAAAACGGGATTGGATGGGATCCAAGCTTCTGAAGAGCAAAGGCTTTAGGGAAAGGGCTTTGTAGGATCTGTAGCAGGGAGGATGACAAGGACGCTTCTCGGGTTTAAAAAACAAATTAAAATAAACCACCAAAACACCCAACTTTTGAGTTCCATGCCTCTGCCTGGACCAGAATTGATTGTTCTGATGGAAACTGGGAAAACTGCACTGAAGGTATTAAAGTAATTAAAAGCAGAGTAATGCTGTTCTGAAACAGGCTTAACGTATCTGAAACATAAAGGCATCAAAAATGGTTTACATATAGCAGCAGACACTTTGAATTTTAGGTCTAGAACTCAAAATCAGGAGGAAATCCCATAATGGAGAAGATGTCTATTGGACAAGATATCTGTCTCTGTATGAGAAAGAGGTCCCAGAAGCCCTCCCAGATGTGCTCTGTCTGCACAGCACACGGCACAGCTCACCTTGTAAGGCTGTGGCGGTGAGAACTGAGCTCCCGGCACTCCTTTGGTTTGTGGCTCCTTGTAATTTTTATATTAAGATAACGCAGCATTAAGTAATGTGCTGGCCAACATGTTGATTGCTCACTGTTATTTCAGATGTCTATCAGTGCTGAGCAGCCATTAGTATTTACCCACCTGAACGTTATCACTACGTGCACTTAGTAACCGGGATTAGTTTGCCATTATGTAGATTTCTGTTCTTTTTTGTGGTTGACACACTCCTTCTTTAAAGACAACAACCCCGCTGAGCCTATTAGGGCAGTGAGCTTGTGGGTGAGTCCTGCTAAGCAGGCTGAAATCTGAATGTTTGCCCTTCGAATTTGCTCAATTGGTCCTTTTCCATTACTCGACCTCAATTGCTTCTGTTCACCACCCTTGTCTGCTGCATTAACTGTCTATTACCTTGTTTACCATCGTTGTGTTAAACACCAGCTTATGAATGTCAATTTGTTCTCCAATTAGCTATGCCTTATTGACTTGCCCTTAGACTTTCAAACACAAGCTTTCTGAAGTGCCTATCATTATAAAACTGATTTGTTTAATTTTTTGAAGGGATACAGCTTTAATGCGTCCTTTTAGTTTTGTTATCTCGGTGTCACCCACGTTGAAGGTCTGTTGTTTTGGCAGTGTGGTTCGTTCTAATAGCTCCTTATCTGTGTTAATATTTTGTGGCAGTTTATGTTCCTGCGTTCTTCAGGGGATGCATTTAATTCCCTTCTCCTGGATGTGGAGTGCAAGTGAGAACCTGCTAAAGAAGCAAAGATTGGACTGCCTTTTCCCAGAGGTCTAAAAGTTAAATGCAGATAGGTTGAGTGGAAGAAAAATCAAGGAATCGCTGTGTTTGAGCATCTTAGAGAGCATTTCTCTGCTGTGTTTGTGAGTGGAGGCCAACTGGGAGTGAAAGTGCTGCATGGCAGAGGGCATGGAGCAAAAGCTCATGGCTCTGCAGAGCTTTGGCTGTCCAAAGGTTGTTTAGTTGTCAGTTTTAGAGGCTGGAGAAACAGAACCTCGAGAAAGCACTTGGTGGGGAGGAGAATGAGTTTGTCTGTCTGTTTTAGTCTCAGTTCACAACACCCTAAGGGAGCCAGGCCCTGGTTTGCAGATACTCACCTCTACGCTGTTGTGGAACTGCAGATGCTCACAAGTGTGCATGGCTCCACGACCTGCTGTGCATCCTCAGCAGTGCTCAGTGTGCCTGTGAAGCACACAGCTGGAGAGATTCACAGCAGAGCTGCTGCTTGCAAGGCTGGGGCTGGCGGTGTGACCCTGCTGTCCTGGATGCTGTGCGCTCGATCCTGCCTTTACCAGCAGGTTTTAATTGCCATCAATTGCTGAGTCAAGCATGATGAAACACATTCACTAAATGAGACTTAATGTTTTGGTCTTTCATTTCCTCCTGTCTGTGGCAACTTGTCTTCATATTTTATCAGCTACTTTTATGTCCCTACAAAACCACGGTACGGGTTGGCTCACTGAGTCCCCTGACGCCCCAAATATTGCTTTCTGTGGTTGACACGTGCATCCTAGGGCAGTTCAGATTGTGTCAGTGCTGCCACTGAGAAAAGCACAATTTCTGCTTTATCTCGAGCCAATCGGTCCAAGATTTCCCTTCTTTTGTAAATTGAATCTGCTGCTGAAAATAGCACCTCTCTCTGTCATCCTTAGAGATTTTCTTTTGTATTTTCTTGAACTGTTTTTTTTTTAGCAGAACAGTATAAGATGAGTGGTTTTTTGGCATCAGAGCAGTGCCAATAAATGGCTTTTGCCAGTTATCTAAACGCTTTAGCTGTGCTTGAGCGTTTAATCTCTTGTAAAAGCTGTTTATTGCCTTCTGTATTGCACTGCAAGGCACATTATCCCTTAAGTATATGAATGACACAATTAGTCCTTGTAGAGACTTACCAAAATACTGTTGATTGAAGGTCAAGCATGAAAATTCAGATGCCGCTCTCCTTAATTAAGAAAACTGGCCCTCCTGCATAAAGATCAGTATCAGGACTGAAGGGAAATCATAGGGAAGAATCAAATGGATTCAGTGCTGTGATGAGGATAAATGCTCTGTGGCCATGTTTGGTTTCTAGGTAGCAAATTGAAATCACAAAAGGTGTTCATAAAAGTCCATTTGGCTATTAGTGATCTTCTCAAAACAGATTGTTAACTTCAATCTGCTGTAAAATGTAAGTGGCATTTATAGGTGGCATCACAAATAGCAGGCAATCAAACCTCATTAACACTGTAGTTTATAATTGCAGATTACTGTAATTTGTGAGGTACTGAGGATTCTGCAAGGGTGTTATTTCTACCATTGGGAGCTAATGAACAGAGGTAGAAATTTACTGTAAGTTCAGTCTTCTGTTCTTCTTTACAAAACAATTGACACTAAATAGTCTTCAATCATTGTTTTGTTTTGGTTTGTTTTTAAGAAAGAGGTATGAAAGCAACTGTTAGATTGAGTTTTGTTTGGAGTGGAGGCAGAGAAGCCAACACTCCCAATAAATAGAGGCTCTCCTACGAAGGCTGCTTTTACTCCCACATTCTGCAAGGGGAAGAATGGAAAGTAGATAATGGAGGACAGCAGATCGCATCTGATCTGAACTTTCTGATCACCTCCAGCAGTTTAATAAAAGAAATTCAGCCAGGCTTGTTTCTCTGCTTTCCGTTTTTGAAGTCTGGGCTGAAAGCTGAATCATTTCTTGTAACCGTTGTTTGCAATTTCAGCAGCCGTGGGCAGTTCAGATGGCTTTCCCCTCAGTATTCGACTTCTGGCTATACATCCAAACTAGTAAATGTTTGAGGTTAGCCCTGCATTTATTTGCTTTCAAGTACCTTTTGATTGGTATGACAAAATGGATGACACATGTTCTTAGCATAAATTAGGAAGGTGTCTAAACCACAACGGTTAGATTTGAGCTACCCCAAATTTTAAGGACGTTTCTAATTAGGACTTAAACGTTCATGGTGTTGCACGTGTGTCTCTTTGTCTGGGACCTAGATAGTCCAATTAGGAAGGAGGCTTTGGGACCTCCAGATGCTACGTTTGTTGATTTAGGCCTTGGTCATACATGGTTTCTCATACAGGAAGATGCCTGCCTACTGAATAAGACGTGTGACAGCAATTCAGAGCATGCAGCTGTTGCTTATCATAAATGTGCTTTGAAATAAGTCCTTCAGCTGCTCTTAAAGTTGCTTCTGTTTTTGAGCTCCCGATATGAAGTGCTTAAGGAGCTCTTGCTCATTGGAGGTGCTGAGCAGTGCTTGAATAAAGAGCTGTGGATTTTCAGCCCTCTTGAAAACCTGGTGTTGGGTACTCAGAGTTGAATCTGATGCAATCAATGTTCGGTTCTGAAATGTGGGAATTTTTTGCTGGAGACGTAAAATGAGTGAATGTTACCCACAAAATTATGCAATAGCTGGGTGAAAAGCAATGGGCGGAAACCATGGGATGAGTTCCAGGTCTGCAGTCATTGAGGAGCTGGACGTACCTCAGTGGTCCCTCATGCTCTGATCTGCTATCAGGAGTCTCAGCTTAACTTGTCTAGCTCAGGAAAAGAGAAGCTCACTTTGGAAAGGGGAAGAGCTGAAACTGCCTCCCCTGGCAGTGTGCTAGAAAGGAGAATCAAAGAATACAAGCAGTTCTGTTGTGGAGATTTAGGCTTCAGTATACACCACCAATAGCAGCTGCAGCAGAAGTGAGCAATGCGCCTTAAAAAAGTGAAACAAGACAAAAAAAAACACCCAGTAGCATCTGTGTGCTCTCATCTAGCATGCCTCGAGACAGCCTGCAACTGCTTGAAGATTTGTCTGCACAGCAGTGACAATAAAAGATGCACAAGGTTTATTTTTTGACTGCATTCATGGTTCACAGGCAGGAATAAAAATGAACGCTCTCCAATTTAAGTCCTTCAGCCAAAAATATGTCAATTTACAAAGCAAAAAACAGCGACTGATATTCTTGACAGAGCTAGTTTTGCTAATTTTAAGGAGATATCCCTAAAGGTGAGCTTGGAAGGATGTCATATCTGACTTATCTTTGAAGCCCATATACTTATGTTTATTAAAATCAATATAATCCATTAGCCTACATTGTTTCCATTTTTAATAATCTATTGATATATTGCCTGGGCTTTTACGGGACTAAACAAATTTCCTCTTTATGTGCCCTGTAATAGCCGGAGGTCAGGCTGGTTGAGAGCAGTTGCTGTATATAAATGTTTATTTACTGCCTGACTACTGATTGAGAACATATCTGGTCCACAGGCTTCAGATGGCTTTTAAACTAGAGATTTATGGCCTACTTCCTGTTTTCCAGACACAGTACACCATTTTTAAATAAAGTAATGAATGCAAGCTATTGTGAAAATAAAAGGCAGGGATTGCACCCAACTCCACGTTTGAGAACGAGGACTACCAGGGCCCTCGTTATTTCATCATTCATTTGTTTTCTATTTGAGGGGCTTTGTACACGTTAAACGCCTCTGGTTCATTCTCTCTGGTTGTGTCTTTCCAGCCAGGAGCTGCCCTCCTGGAGGGGCTGTGTGCCCACCCCAGCACTCAGAGGCCCACGCAGAGCTGCATAATGAAGAACCAGAGCTGTTCTTGCCTGGCAGATGCCACTTTCCAGCAGCCTCTGTCTTGTTGGCCCCAAAGCGTTCCCATGTGGGCTTGGCATGGAGCACAAGTCCAGGCCCCTCTTTGTGAGGTTCCCTGCCTTTCTGCTCCTAGCTGCAGCCTTGCAGGATGTGCTCATTTCTAAGCCCACAGCAGTGACAACTGAAATAGACTCATTTGGCTTGCAGCTCTGTTTATGTATTTTTTGGAAGCCACGTTACATGACACATCAATTAACCAGGCTTATCTGAGCCCTGTACCCCATGTGGGATATGCATTTGTGTCATCTATTACACGTTACGTCTGCTCCAATCCTTACCCCTTCCATCCACAGTGGCATCTGAAGCAGTAAGTGCCAAGTCCCTTTTGACTTTCTGTTCTCAATAGTGTGAAAATCCACCTACCTAGCAGAATGCTGACCAGTCCTTTGTCCTTACTGTTATAGGAAGGGCTATCACCGATAGCCTTCTTAAGCTGATGACAACAGATAAGTAATGTTGTGTCATAGCTGTGACAATAGGGCATTTCTAATCAGCAGTCAGCATCAGGTTCTTGGTCTCAGGCTGCAGTCTGCTGCACAGTGAGTTGCAGTGACCAGGCGTAATTTCATACATGAAAACTGGCCATCATTGAGAGACTCTGCCATGAGTAAATCCTCACAGCCTAAATTCCTTGGCAGCAATTTACATGCGAGTGCAAGAGCAATTGGCTGTAATTGCCCCCTGGGGATGGGATCATTTATTTATTTGTTTATACGGTTTGCATTTGCACAGCGAATATCACATCCCTCTGGACACGATGTGGTTTGGAATCAGCGTTGTTATGAAGATGTGTTATATCCTTATGGTCCTGTTGTTTGTGATTCCCAGTGCAGCATCCTGCTGGAGCAGCCCTGCGATACCAACGAAGGCCATTTCTGGGAGTTTTATGTGCATTTTTTTAACCTGTTATTCCATGAAAGGGTCCTCATCAAAGCAACACACAGCAGCGTGGGCTGCACCCCGCCCGGGGCACACAGAGCTCCTTCGTGGAGAATATGTTCATTAAAATGTGTAACGACAGACATAACTCCCCAGCATTTTGTATGTTCATTAAGCATTTAATTATATCTGCGTTTTCTTTATTAGAAAAGTGGCATTCTTTCTGAAGGCTCTTGGCACAAGCATGCAGGGTCAGGAGGGGCCGTTGCTGCTCACTGCCCCCTGCGCTGGCTGCAGCTTTAGGAGCACTCCCACCACTGCTCTGTGTAAAGGAAACACAGCTGCAATGGTGAGGGCCTCTGTTTGCCTTGGGCGATGCATGTGGGTACTGACAAGACGGAGAAGTGAGGGAGAAGTCAGCACCAAAGGCTTGGTTCAGCACCCATTAAACTCAAGTTGTGATAGACTTTAAAAGGACCCTACAGATGCAGTACTGCTTAACAGGGTTCTCAGAAGCACTTGGGCGTCTCATTCCCATTGATTTCACATGAGGGAATTGGCCTTCATTTATAGGATAAGATTTACAAACAGAGCTTCTTCCATGTGTAGATCCCACTGATTTGTAAATTACTTGGCAGCAAAATGAATGTGAATATGAGCCCAAATTGTCGTGGTTGTCCCCAAGGCGTGGGATCATTTCTTTGTTTCTCCAACACCCATCATGTCCAGTAAAGGCCGTTCTTGTAAGCAGAACAGAGCACTTCCTGTGCTGATGCTGCATATTTACACTTTATTCTGATGTGATCTCTGGCCTGAGTTTGCAGCATTAGAGCATGGATGTGGCTAACTCCTCAGAAACCGGCTGCAGGCTCTTTGCTGAGGTGGCAGAGCACTGCACACAGCTCCACTGCGAGTAACTGGTCTGGACATCGAGGAAAGCTGAGAGCAAAAGCACACGAACCAACATACTATTAGCTTTAAGGAGCTAAAGATTGACTGGAATCAGTGCTGATGATCCAACTGCAGGTCAGTCACAATGCCTGCAGACAGTAAGTGTGTGATCTGATTTCTGCAGGATGTGAGGAGCGGAGCGCATCGGTTCTTAGTCATTACTTACTGAATCCAAATCCCTTCCTCTGAATGCAAGAGAACAACTCTGGCTTTCTGGTGGCAAGTGTTCTTCTCTGTGCCATCCCTGCGATGCTCAGATTTCTGTAAATCAAGTCTACGAGCATATCTTCTTCACTTGGTTTTCTAGGAAACCTGCTTTAGTGGAGGGGTTGGGATCTCCAGAGGCCCCTTCTGACCCTTATGGTTCTGTGGTTCTGTACCTGTTCTATTGAAGAAAACCATCTGTGCAGTGCAGCCCTCAGAAAACCCTTCCTGAGAGTTTGGTCACATGCATGCTGTCACTTCTTTCCTTAGAAGATCATTGCTTGAAAAGGAATCCAACCTGTCTGCAGGCAGGTTAAACAGTTATTCTAGCACTCAGGGTTACAGTGGCATCCTGAATTAGGAAATGTACATTATCCCACAAAGACATTTCCATGAGGGCCCCAGACTGTCACTAATAACCATATCACCAAGAGCATCAGAAGAGGAATAGGGCTCTGCTGCCCCAGGAGCCGTACAGCTGAGCAATGGGCGGGCAGCCCCTGCTGCTGGAGGCTCACAGCCTGCAGCCAAACTCATCATCTGTGGTGAAACTGAACTAATTTTAAGAGTTTTACACCCTGGATGATCTTGGCTTAGAGCATTTCTAACTGTTTACTTTCTCCCTTTCCACAGTCCGCGAGCTGCCAAGCTTCTATCCTTTGTTTGGATGTTAATTTGGATTATCTTGTCATCAAGGAAATCATTAACTTTTTATTGCCCTGTAAAGTCAAAGTAGGCAAGGAGTGCACCCGATGATTTTGGACTTCGGCAGCAGGGCTGCCAGAGAGCTGCGGCAGCCATTCCCAATGTTACTCTCCTCCCCGTCTTTGTTTTTTGAGGGCTGTGGGGCTGTGGGTGCTGGAATGAACAATATCCAGCAAGTGCAATGTGTAAATTTCCAAAAAATATTAAACATGTGGTTTGTGTTTCAAAACCCGGAAAATATTATGAAAGCAATAAAATATCCATACTGCAGGCAGCCCGAGAAGGCTCTCCCTTTGCGAGTACATGAGTTCGGATTTAGCTGCGTGTCATTCTCCAGCCAGCTTCATTCCAGGAGAGCCAGGCTGGGTCTTACATTGCCTCGATCCACGCTGTGTGAAGGAGATGTATGGAGACAGGAGCAGCAGCTGTGCTGTCCCCATCAGAACCTGTTGTGGATGGGATGAAGGCAGGCAGCAGAGCCCATCTCCGCTGTGCCCCGTGCTGCAGGGAGGCTCATACAGGGCTGGTGTGTCAACTTCCCAACAGACTTGCTGAGAGCACAGGTGCCTTGTTAAGGTCTGCAATGCTGATAATAATTAATAACGATCACGTGGCTCATGTTGTCTTTTTTACTATGGCCCAGTGCTCAGTGGGAGTTGGTTCTGCCTGGCTGAAGTCCCACCTCATAGAGCAGATCAGTGCAAAGCATCCTCCAAAGTCAGTCTGAGCTGCCTTGGGGTGGAGCTTTGCTGCTGTGCTGGCCTTGGCAAATTAGAGGGATGTGTTTCATCTCAGTGATGGAGGTTTTGGCCCATATAAACTCACACACACACACGCATTGGCTTAAGGGATGGCTAACGGTGTCACAAAATGTCATACAAAAGCATGAGAAGAAATAATTAACTCAAAACTGCTTCTAGCAGATGCAGTGCCATGGCGAGTACTTAGCAATAGGGTCCTGGTGTTGTTGTGGCCTTGAGTTTATTCAGAGCTACACTTAAACAAATCATTGTTTAGGGAGCACGGACACTTTATTTTTTAATAGTCTGTGACCTGCAATAGACTTTAGGTTGGGTGTTAATGACCAAAGGTTTTGCAAGTAATTAAACTTGTGGAAAGCACTATCCCTGAGAGGCTGCCGAGTGTGTTTGAGAACAGGCATGCATCTGTGCATTGCTGGAGTCTCACATTCAGTGGGATGGCTGTGCACAACCTGAGTGGGCCCAGTGGCTCTTTGAGCTGAGCTGAGCATTACACAAAGTGCTGCTGCTGTACTTCATTCACTCGGTAACGAAACACTGCAAAGCTCTGCTGTGCACATTTGTATCACAGAATACATCCATCTGATTTTTCTCAGTGGGAGAAATCAGTGACCCGAGCGTACATGGCATCAGGTGTAATTCATGCACATTGCAGAGGAACTTTAATATATGCCAGTTGAGAATCTGGTGCATGTATATATTATACATCAGTGTATACTTATTAGTATGTTAGTGTTATACATTAGTGAAGTATTTCAGGACTAAATGGTTCTCTATCGTAGGTAAAAGAAGGCGCAGTCTTTAGTTTCACCCAGCATCTCAGATCCCAACTTCTTTAAGCTACAGATGTATGTAACATTCTGTTTCCATGCTTGGTTGAACATCCAGGCCCCAGCAAAGGAACTTTTGGTATTTGTGCATGGAAAGAGGGCAAAGTGTGGAAACCTCACAAGAAGGCCAGGTCTGCTGATGGCTCCAGCCCAGGTTTTCACACCCCACAAGGGTGGGTTTGTTTACTTTGTTTCATGTTGGGGCTGCTTTTGCTAAGGTCGTGCATTATTCATGCAGTTCTGAGTGTCTGATAGAGAACCACCTCTTGCCTGTGTGATGAAATCTGTGGGGCCTGCTCTGAAATGCCGACTTTCATGGAGTTAATTAGGCACGAATTAGAAAGGGGGAGCAAAAAGCCATAGAGGTGCCACGAGGAGAAGGTACTGCCAAGACAAGCAGCAGCCCGGGGTATTACGGGTTAATTATGTAGCATTTCTAATGAATCGGAGAGGCACACTCAGCTGGGGTCTAATTAGTGCTGCTGAGCCCCAGGGTTGCTGAGGCTGTGGGGGGTGTCAGGAGATAGCTGCGGTGATGGGGGGTGAGCACGAGTGGTGGGATGCTGGAGGATGTGCTGGGAAGACAGAGGAAGCTCTGCTGACCCTGTTTTATTTCTTGCCTGTGAATATTTGCTTATCCTGGCAGAAGGGACTGACCCTAATTCCTGGGTAAAACTGTGCTCGTGGTGAGGTCTCAGTTAATGTCTTAATTTTTTTACCACCGCCCCTCATGTTTTAATTCATTCTGTTTCCTCCGTGGTGGTTCCTCATTCAGATTCATCTTCTGCCCCTTTAGAAAAGCGACTTGAGCGGTGCCTCCACCACCACCATTAACTGGAAATAGCAAATGTCAAAACCATCCCTCTTTTCCCCATACCTGGCGAGTGTTACAGCCCTCCAGGATGCTCAGTTTCCATGAATGGTCCATTCCTTCATCAAACCCTCAAAGCTCAAGTGAACATTTATCCAGCCAAAACACCAGGGTTTGTATGGTCGAAGGATTAAAGCGCATTATTAAGTTTCAGTCAAGAATATTACTGAGTGTTCGTGGAGCAGTACTTGTATTTCACCTTAAAGGCCAGAGATTTGGGGATTTACTGTGATGCCAGGGCAAAGGCTTTAGGGTTTGGACCCACAGACATCAGGTGGCTCCGGCACCTCTGCTCCTCCGCACTGCCATCCCTGCGGGTGCTGCTGCAGCTGCTGCTCTGCTGCGTGCTGCTCCTGGGGCTCAGGGAACCCTCAGCAGGGGCAGGGCACTGAGAGCTGCCAAACAAGAGAAAGCGTTCTCTTGTTCTTTTAATTTCCAACAAGAAAAAGGGATGGGCGATGGTCGTAAGCACATCAAATCCGTGCGTTAACAACGCTTTGTGCTGAAGCTTTGCGTGGAAGCTTACCTACTGTGTGCTGTGTCTTTAAAACACTAATGGGCCCACTAAAAAAAACCAACAACCCAAACCTATGACAGTCCACTAGCAACTAGCACACTAACAGGTTCTCATCTGACACCAGTAGGGAACCGAAGATATTTTATTATTTGGAAACTCCATATAGGGAAAGCCAGCCTTGAATCTGTCATTACTCCAAGAACCGCACCTCCCCTGGGAGTTAATTATTTTCTTAAAATGCAACTTGTACTGTTAGTTTAAAACATTCCAACTGTGTTCGCACTCTTTAAATCTTCTGTAAACCTTAGAGTTTAAATCACTTGCAGATAAGAGTAATTCTATTAGAAAAAAAAAGTTCGGTGGAAAGAGAAAGAGGGGGAAATAAAAGGGCATTGATAGAAGCGTCCTTTGGGTGCCCATTGCCCCGTCACCTTTAGAACTTGGCAGGAGCTGCAGCCCACAGTAACTTTATAGGTCCTGGCACAGAATGAAACAAAATAGGTGCATGCCACATTTTCCTTCCAAAAAAACACCGGAGAGAGACTTGCCTCCTTTGTAAGAGGCTGAATATCTGAGAAGGTATGCTGAGTGAAAAAAAGCGAGCGGGGCTGGCAGGTCGTAGCCTTTCTGGGCTTCTATTTTGAAAGAAGGCATTGGGCAGAGGGCTGCATCTGGCTGGGAGCACGTTTGGTAACTGAAGGGCTTGCAGAAGTGTTTAAATATAGGGCGCTACTGCAATGTTTGACCGTCTTAACTCCTCTTGCTTTGGCTGCTTTTGCTGCTTTCATGGGAATTCCGGGGCATTAGAAAAAAAAAAGAACTCCTTGCTGTGGGTTTGCCATGAGTGAGCCAGGGAGAGCATATGTGTCATTTTTGGAACTGTCTGTGCAATCATTCGTATGTCGGATTGGCCAGGCTCCTAGAATTAAGGGTAATTCAGTGGTTCCAGAGCTTGGCGTTTTTTTCTCTCCCTCCCCTCCCCAGCCACCCTTTCTCTCTCTAATTGGTTTGGGCTGAAAATCCCCTTCCCAAATTCTGTGAGTGCCGTCTTTCTTTTTAACCAGTTTTCCCTTGAGAGCAGCGCACAGTGGAGCTGTGATGGTCACCGGCGATGCGCACCGAGCACCGCACACCTGGGGGAGCTTTTCATGGAAGGAGAGATGGGTGGAAGCATCTGTGCTTGAGACGCTGCGGCTCTGACCCCGCTGGTGGGTGAAAGGCCTGTCCTGACACTGAGAGCCAGCAGCGCTCCTGTCCGCGTGTTGTGATGACTTACCAAGGCTCTCCAGTAGCTAAAATGATAGAAACTGTTATTTCATGCGGCAAATCCCACGCTTCCATCTGAAAAAGAAAGGTGGATTTGATGGAGCTGTTGAACTTGGAGATGCCTTGAGCTGGTGCCATCCTTCAGCCTCCCTCTGGGCCCAGGGCTCGGCAGGATGAGCCCCCATGCCCATTGATCATCATTTCTGCAAAATGCTGCACAGGGTTGTCCTCGGTCCCTCAAGATCTCAGCTTCATCAAAGGGCATTGCTCATTGCACACGTGCATAACTTCACTGTTTATTGAGAAAGGTATGTGCTGCTGAGCATCGGAGTCGGGGACCCCAAAGCTGGGCTTTATACCAACAAGCTTTATTTATGAGCAACTGTAGTAGCAAACTAAACCTTAGGACCTCGGGGTTTGTTACAGTGAGACAGAGAGAAAAAAATGACCTATGAATTTTAGGTATTTTATAACTTGTTCTGAAAAGAAACACCCATGATACCATAAATAAATGTATCAGATACTTCCGCTTCAGTTTAGGTGAGTGTCTTTATGTGCATTCCTAATGTAAAACAGATGAGATAGCAGCACTGAATACATAAATGTATTTCTTATGCACGTTGCTCACCAATAGTGAAGCCCTTGGGCTGCAGAAGGTGAGGATGAACATTTCACCTTCCCATACGAGGGATGGGCAGTGTGATGGATTCCTCTGCACATTGCCACGTAGGTCGGCACAGCCCTGCAAGCTGCTCCCTGCAATTCCTCTTCTGATGCAGCATCGAGGATCGGTGTCCCATGGAGGGACAGGGGCAGGTGGGAAATTCTTATGGCACCTGGAAGGAAAGCAGAGCCTCAGTGAGAAGTGAGGATCCCCATTCCCAGCTTCACTTAGAGTAGTCTTTATGTAGGCTGCCATCAGTGGAGAAGGAAACACCTAAGATTACAATTTTAGGCAGAAATAAACCCGTATAAAGGACAAGTTTCTTACTAAAACTGAACTGTGTGTAATGAGACACAGGAGCACACTGAAAAGAACGAGCTGTGAAAGGAATAAACAGTTAAAATAATGACAAAAGGCCAAACAGCTTGGGAAAGACAAAGAAAAATGTGATATAAAGGCACAGTGATTGCTCACAGGGAGTAAAGTGATCTGCTTGAAATGCACAAACATGAGAAGCCCTGGGCACCACGGCTGCTGTTTGCACAGTTTAGGTTGCTGGAAAGTGCTTTGCAAACTTCACATCTCCCTTTCAAGTCTCCCTACGAGCGGCAGCGATTCGCCCAGGCTGCCCGCGGGGCTGCGGTGCTGCCGCTGCGCTCCGGCTGCTATACCGCCCGCGGCCGGAGGGGGGCGCTGCGGCCCCTGCGCTCCCCGTGCGCTGCGCACCGCGCGCTCCCATCCAGCTTCAGGCGCGGAGCTCGGGACGGAGTGCTGTGGCTGCGCTGTTTGTCGGGCTGTCCTTTCCGCGAGGCTGAGATGCAGGGAGCGCGCCAGGTTTTTTCAGGATACAAAACCTGTAGGAGTTTGACTGCTGTTGTGTCCACATTGAGCATTCATTTGCCTGAATTTCACCTGTTTTGGCGTTTTTATTGAGCAGCACTCAGCCCTTTGCCCTGGCAGCACCCAATGGTGACAGATGATAGTGGCACGCTGGAGCTATGGCATTGCCTCCCAAAGCTCTGCTGCTGAGCACTGTCCGGGCCTTTCTTTTTGCACAGCAAAAGTTATACCCAAGCTTTAATTCCTATCCTCATTTAATCAGATTTTCTCATCCTACTGGAGCATAAAACAAGGAGTAATTAATGTATCTACGGCCTCTTCAATTGAAAAGAAAAAAGCTTGTACCCTTGGCTCTCCTTGGTGTGGTTCTTGAAGTTAAAAGAATATACAGAGAAATGTGTGTGGTATAAAATAGCTGCCCCTTCCTGGCATGCTTATTCCTGCTTGTGTCTTTGGGGGTGTGCTGGTCCCTCTGAGCTCCGGTGGGGCAGAGCAGAGCTGTGTGTCTGACCTGGAGCTGGCTCTGCTGAGAGGGGCCCGATGGGCTTTTCTGTATTCACTGAGAAAGAAGAGCAGTACTGCATGAAATAACGTTCTAATCAGAATTCCCTCCTCAGTTAAACTCTCTTTAGATGGACAGTTAATTTATCTCTGTTTAACTGCTGAATCAATCCATCTATCAAAGCTACAAGAGCTAATTAGCTGGAGTCAAAGCAGCAATGGCTTCGATACACAGTAGGGTATGTAATACCTTATAAAATTGCAGCAGGGGATACAAGGTACATTTCCCCACATATGCCTTAAAGCTGCCCACGAGGCCCCAGCGGGCACTTCCTGCTGCGATTGGCTTTGGTATGGAGTTGTGAGCAGTGTGGCTGCCAGGACCTTCCTTTCCCTGGCAGAACCCTCCCTGGTGCAGCCCCATCCCACCCAGCACTGCCCCATCTGTGCTCTGGTGGGGCACTGGGGCAGCACTGCAGCGAGGGCCCACAGGCTCTGGCTCCTCCTGATGCCATGATGGGCCACATCTGTCAACTTCTTTCCTCCAATAAAAGTCATAAAATAACATATCTTAGCAGCATCTCAGGTGATGGAGATATATTCCTACAGCAGGGCAGTCCTTGGGAAACACAAACCTTGGCTGTCCGTTGAGAACTATTTTGCTGTTTACAGCTGTTTCTTACCAGAATATCCTATAAATCTTTATCACTTCTATGGCCTATTTTTATCCCTGTTCATGTAACTGGAGTAATTATATACTGCTTATCAATGTCTGCTCAGGCATTATATGCAGTATGGTCCCTTTGGTGCTAAGGCAGCTCCGCTGTGTATCAGCATATGCCCATACTGAGTACATCTTCTGCACTGTCCACAGTAAGTGTTGACTTTGTCACGTACAGAACACCCTGCAACAGTCCCCACCGAGGCCTAAAACAACCTGATGCAACACCAAATGGAGGAGAGCCCACTCCTTGTCTGCTTTAATGCTCGGAGGGCTCTGTGCTGCTGAGCACAATCGTTTCATCACATGGAAGCCCATTGCTCACCATTCTTGTGCACTGTTCTACACAGTCACTATAACCATTAAACTCGGTGTCCATTAAATCCTGATAAATTGCTTGATGCTCCATTGGTCATGCTCTAAGACAGCATGCAGTCTGTGTTTTCTTAACACATGTTCCACGTTAACTGTTTTCATTGACTATGAATCCATAAAAATACATGTGGAACAGAGAGTACACAGTACAGTCATGTCTGTCTGACTCCTTCCCATTCTAATTGGGTAGCAAAGTCGTTTAATAGAGTCTGTGGAGTCTGTTTAACTACATTCTGCCAGAACAATGCTCTATTCATGTTTTCAACAGAACACTAGTGATTGGACTAATATCTTTAAACTAGAAAACAAGACTTAATTGGAACAGATGCTGCAAATACCGATGCAAATGGCCAGCTCTCGTGTGATCAAAACCAGGTACAGTCCATTGATTTGTTTTTAATAGCAGCTTTCATTTTTTATTAGTGTACACAAAACTCACTAACACTATACAAAAAGTCAGTAACAATATTCTGAAAAATCATCTTGTTTAAAACAGACTCTGCCACGCATTGTTTCTGGCAAGGTGCTATTAAGGAGTTTCCGTTCTCTTTTGGCGGATCACGTTACTGAAACACCCTTCTTTACTTCCCTCTCTCCTAGAATTTGAATAATCCCAGTGATTTTCCTAACCAGCAGTCGATGTTTCATTTAATAATCTGTTTAGATATTCACTTTCATGACAAACAGGCATTTGGGTTAGATTAGGCTAAATGGTGCTGGTGAGCACGTGTTGGACTGTGAGCTGCTGGCTGTGGGTGCGGTGTGAGCAGAACAGCGCACGCATTCCCACTGCAGAAACATTTTGTCGTGGCAGTGCTCGGCCTGGGAGGCTCTGAGATGTGTGGGAGATGAGGATTTGTGAGCTCAGAACAAAAATGATTTTCTAGAAGAAATGGGCTTTGTCGTTAGGATGTCTGAGCTGTTTGATAGCAGCAGGAATATCAAAGAGTGGAGAGGCGTTCCTTGCAGAGCACCTGGCACTTGTAAATATTTGTGGGCATTTTTGTGAACACAAATATTTTGCTCACTGCAGTTTGTATACACACACATGCATCTCCCTTTTCGTCACTGCTGTTAGGGGAGGCTGTCCCAGCACAGGGTGCAGCTCTGAGCCAACTCCTGGCGGGAAGTGGCAGCCCCGTGGGGCAGCGGGTGGTGGGATGGGGATGGGAAGAGGAGAGGTGAGAGCCGGCCGTACACTCCTTGCTTCCCATAGATCCCCTGCAGCACTCAGCAGAGGCAGAGCCCCAGCACGTTTTGCCCCATCAGGTGTGTTGAAAAGCTGCGACATTTGAGGAGGGCTGGGGATTGACTTGATGAAAAAGGGCTTTGCTGGAGACCTACCGCAGTGCAGGCAGGTGGGGAGCAGGGCTGGTGGGCTCAGGGGGGCGTCCCAGAAGGGTTCTGGGTTGAATTTGGCCTCCTGAGGAGAAGGAGGGTTTGTCACTCATCTCTGCTTTGCAAAGCAGGAAAGGGCAGCGTGCTCAGCCAGGGCACAGTGCCCACCAAAGTGGGGACGTTGGCAATGGGAGCAATGGTGAATCTCCTCCCGCCCTAACAGAGGTTCTGTGCTCCCAAGGACTCAGCACAGAGCCATGGCTGTCACTGCCCAGAGCACTGCAGGCACTGCAGGAGGACTTTTCTCATGTCATCTTCAGTGTTTATCCAAGCAAAATTCAGTCTTGTGGCTTGACACATAGAAAAAGGATCTTCTCTGAAAGGAATGGTACAAAACCATGAACTGCAGTAGAACTTACACGATCTCCATACCAAGGCCAGTGACACGGCTTTCCCCGTTCCCTCTGACATGCTATGGGACAGGGCTGTCCTTCTGCCTGCAGAGGCCTGGTGACAGCCAGTGGGTTCAAGCTCTAAGTGACAAGCAAAGTGGTGGTATTTTGTTTTAATTAATAATTTTTCATGTTTGGACACCCGTGTGTTTGGTCTGTGCGGAATTTGGCAGAGGTCGTTCCGAGAAGGTCGTGCAAACATTTTTTTTTTGGTCAAGCTGTAGGCAACCACCTACAGCCTGAATGGCACTCTGTGATTCCAGCTTGAACTTGGCCCAAAGTCTCCGGGCCACCACTGGCAGCGGCCGTGTTTTACAGGCCTTGGTTTTCCATGGGGCGGGCAGTCTTGTGTCACTGCTGAGCGTTCAGCTGAGCTGATGTTCATGCAGAAGGAAGAGCAGGTAGTGTGCATGGAAAGGTCTCTTAACCCTTCATGGCCGGTGTCTTAGCTTGTGAGAACCTAAGCTGAGATCAGTCTAAATCTACCTTGGAAAACGTGATCATCTTTTCTCCCAAACCACTTCCTTCTCTCACCAGGAACTGGACTGCAACCAGCCAACCACACCTGAGCAATAACCGAGTTTGAAATACGAGTGAGAGTATCAGCAGAGTTGGAGAATAGAAAAACCAGAGCCTGGGGAGCTGCTGGGAAGGAAGCTGCTGGAAGCCGAGTCACGGCGGCAGGGAGTGGGACCCAGCTGCTGAATGGCTGAGTTACGGAGCCGTACCAGTGAGGTCCGATTCATGCAGTGCTGAAAGGAGCCCAGATTTCTCGAGTTGTCTCAGTGGTTGCACTCTGATCCCAGATGGGCGGATAATAACGTTATAAATGATTTACTGCCATACAGTATATGTTATGGGAGGTTTATAGAGATCAAATCGCACACTGAGCTGGAAAATCCTCTCCATTGTTGAGGCAGTTCCCTGGCTGCTGTTGGCAGTAGCACATTAATGGCATGTGAGGGAGTTTGCCTTATTCAAACAATAGTGTAGGCATTATAATTTAATTACTCCCATAATTAGGGCAGTTTTCTTAGAAGAAAACACCCACAAGTGAAAAAAAAAGCCACTGAGTTTTTTTCTTAGCTGCATTTAATGAAGGGCTCCCCGTCCTTTCTGTAAGAAACCTCCTGTGCTACGCTGGGTTTTATTAATGGTGTAACAGAAGATTTTTCCTTTCCACTCCTCGCATCCTGGAGCAGATTTCCTCCCCTGTGTCTTTATTCCTGAAATTCAGTGCCTTCCTGACATAGATTTTCTGGGCCAGATCTAGATGCGTATGTGTCAGCTTGGAGTAAGGGATAAAATGCATTTCTGGGGAAGGAAAATCTCCAGGTTGGGAAGAAAAAACTCAGTAAACGTTCAGTATTATGAATACAGGAGGACAAGCAGCAGGCATATCAAATACAGGGCACAGGAGCAAAGTGCTTCTTGACCTGTGGCCCGGGAGGCAGCAACTTGAAGTTCATCTCTGCTTCGGAGCCAGGATCCAGTGGGGCGGCGTGGCGATGGTCCCACAGATAGCCGCAAGCTTTCCCTTTGATGTAAGTAAGGACTCCCCTTCATTTGTTTATTTTCGCTGTCAAATTATTTCACTTAGTCCCTTGTGCAAGCCAGATACTGCAGGATATCATCACATTCAGTAAACAAGGAAGTGGAACCTGACACCTGAGTGACAGTAAATGGAGTTATTTGCCAGTCAGCAGGGGCTGAGTTACATCCATACTGGACTTTACTCAGGCAGTACCATCCCAGCCCTTCAGCCAGGTGTGGGCACCAGGGTGTGTGCTGGGAGGGCTTCCCATGCAGTGCATGAGCAATTCCAGAAGTTACCTGGAACAAAGGATTGCATCTGTATATCTTCTTTTCATTTTTCCAGTTAAAAGACTATTTCCAAGCACTACCATTGTATGGAGCCACATAGGCATGCTTACTGTCCAAACAGTGTAGGGGAATTGAGGCCAGTTCCAGTAAAGCCCTGTGAATTCCTGCTGGGCACTCAGGGAGACAGGGCTGGGGTGTCCTGCCCACGACAGTCCCATATCCCAGGTCTGCCCTTGGACCTCAGCCAACCAAGACAGCAGGCACTGTGCTATCAGTGCACTCAGAAATTGCAGGTTGACAGTTCTCCACCTTTCCAGATTGGATGTACTCTGTCTGTTCTCATTCACAGTTGCACGTGGCATTTTAGTTGTGTGTGTGATCTGGGGACGCTAGTGATTGCTGTGGAATATTGGTGTCAATAGAACATCTGTATCTTTCATTGCTTTCTACTATCACGAAGCAGCTGACGATGCTATCGGAAGGGTATTGTGAGGAGGAGGTAGTTTGGAATATGCCTCGTGGCTGCAAAGTGCAGTGCAAGGTCAAAGTTATCATTATTATGGCATCCAACTGCTGCTGCCATCATTTCCCCATCAATACTTCCGTTTCAATACTAATACCCGCAGAGTAATTCCTGGTGCATGTGATTCCCAGACAGGGCCATCTCTTGCCAGAAAAACAAATGCTGTCATTATGGCCTTGATTGTGACAACAGCACCAACCCAAACACACACAGCTGCCTGGGAGGGCTGGGGGCACTTCCCTTGTGCTGCTGGTGTGCTACTGGTGTGGTAGGGCTGGGCTGCCAGCTGCAGTCACTGCTCTGTGCCATCGTGCAGCACAATGCGTTGTTCGCTTTGTTTGTTCAATCTCTCATCACCCTGCAGGCATTTATTTCTTGCCCCAGAGTCACGATTACTGCTTTAGTTGTTGGCATTTCCTTTGCCAGCAGTTCCATGGCTTTCACTCCCTCAGTCAGTGGGCCCTGCTGCAATTGAAAGCCCTGGCTTCTTGTTGTTCTGAGAAAGAGGCAGGTAAATTCCACGTCTATGTAGAACCTGGGCTGGTTTGTGCACTCACTGTTCTGGTTTTATTGCTTTCTCTGGTGGGACACCATACTGAGTGGCTCCCTCAGTGCCCCATGCTGTCAGAGCAAAAGAAATCTAATCGAGTGCATGAGATGGGAAAGCCTGAAGGTATACAAGGGAAAACCTTCACTGTCCATCCAGAGACAGGTCTTCTAATAAGGTGGTACTTTCTATTAGAGGAAGTGTTGAGTGGCACCCACAATGCTGCTGATTACAACACAACAGATTTTCCCTAATGAAGTTCCCGATTGCTCATGACTTTTCACTCACTTGGACTATTTCTGAACTCATCCATCTGCATTAGGTGCTTTTCCAGTTTCCATAGCAACGGGGCAATTCGTCATCTTTAACATATCTAGCCTTACAGTATCTTACAGAGGGAAATACTGTGTCCATTTTATAAACGTGCAGCCAGAGGTGTGGGGAACCAAGTGATTTGCCCAGGGTTACAGAGTTCACCTGCAGCTGAATAGGGTAAGAACACTGCTTCCCTGGGTTCCAAGAAAGTGCTGTGACTGCCAGGCTGTCCTTTCCCAGGGAGGTGTTTGCTGTATCAGATCAGCACCAGCTGAAGGTTGTTTCCCAAGTGTTCTTTTTCTCAGACTCGAAAAAGAGACTTTCAGAGATGAAGAGGTTGGAGTTTGAGTGATGCTGAGCAGGGTGAGTAATGAAACAAGAAATCAAAACTTGCAAGTAATTTATTCAGCAGAAATGCCAGCCACATTCTTTGGATAAATAACTCGCAATGAATAATTCAACCAGTGTCATCACTACAGGGCATAGGAACAGGAATGTTTTTGAATCATTTGGCCTTTTTCTTCATGTAAATCCAAGCCAAACGTCCAGATTCAGCCCCTGACGTGTTCCAACTCTGGGTCTGGACTTTGCTTGTGGTTTGGCCAGGGTCAGGGTCAGACCTGGGCCTGTGCTGAGCACCCTCTCTTCTCTCTGAAGAAACCCCAGGAATTTGGTACCTTACAGGATAAAATTCAAAGCTGCCCTTCAAAAAAAATGCATCTGTAGCCTCCAAACCTTGTGAAAATAGCAAAACATTGAAAGCCATTGAGGAATCCTGGATTAACACAGCACACAGAGCAGGGAAAAGGCTGGTGGCCTTTGGAACAACTTCTCACATTAATTTTCTTCCAATGCTGACAGCTTTGATTTATGGCCTTTAGGCTGGTTAGAAAACACCCAGACATGAGGGAAGCCAAGAGTTATGGAAAGCAAAGAAAATATGGTAAATGTGGTGATGAATAGCACTGGTAGATAGACAAACACTGCTCTGCGCTCCTACCGCCCCCGAGCACTGTCTTAGGGTGAAGATGGGAACAGAGGTCTTGCTTGCACTTTCACTAGTTCTGCCTTCTCTTCTAATAAGTTGAATATTCTGCTAGAAATCCCATGGGAACCGTGGTTTTTTGATTTTATATCAGTTGGATGCCAGCTGGAGCACCAGCCAAGGGACAACTTGGAAAACGAAAGAAAGAAATGCACAGCAGTTGGGAAAGTTCTTTAGATCATTTTGTTGTGAGAACCCGGTGCAGTGATTCCTTGCCTCTCCTCTGGCACTCTGCCATGGCCCAGGGGGCTCTGTGTCTGGAGCCGATACCACAGTCCTGCACTGCAGCTCCTCCAGCCCCCGTCCACCTCATCTTCTGCAGCTCATGTCTGTTCCTTCTGCCGTTTGAGATGCTGAGGACACAAGGACGCAACTGGTGGCAGCATGTGGGTATGGCTCAGGTCAGTGATCCAAGCATGGAGAGTACCAGACTGCCAAATACGAGACACGAGAACATTGTGCTGGTGCACAGACAGCATTGCTTGCAAGGGGTTCTTCCTTAGAAATCACATCAGTGCATTACTTCCCACAGAAATTGGGAAGGTCAGTTGGATTCCTGTAGGTTACTGAAACTGTTTGCTGAGAAAGCCCGGCTGCTTGGTGCTCCCTTTGGCTGTATCAGATTCATGTTTACAGAAGAACCACGCCAAAACGGACCAAATAACTGAGGAACAAAACATGGTGAGAGTTGTCTTTAATTTCATCAATGGCTTTAAATATTTAGAAAGCAGAGTGTAAACATCTGAAGAGAAATCTGTGTGCTTGCTCTCCGAGTTCGGAGCTGCTGGGATTTACAGGCGCAGAGCTGATGTTTCAGACTTTCCACCAGTTATATATGCTCGTGTCATTACAGCTCTTCCCTCAGCCCAAATTGCTGGCACAGCATCCTGAAATGGTTCTCATTAGTAAACTTTTCATAACCTCCAAAACTGCAACAACTGTAGAATGAAGCATACCGGGATGCCAGCTGGAGCTGGCACTTGGCGCGGGGCTCTCCGCGCTGTTTGCTTAGCTGGATGTGAAGGATGTTCCGGACCAGCTAGCAGGACATGTGACTGAGTTTTGACCTAAACCACTGGCTCAATTCCAGAGATCTTGCATATTTCATGGGAATGCTTTCCACTTGTTGCTTTCATACCTCAGACGCAGCTTTTAACAATTTGAGCATAAACCCAAGCCCGACAGCCATCGGAATACAGTTAGAAGTAATGGCACTTGGCTCTAGAAAGTAACGACGAGATTCCAGAGCGGCTCAGGATGCGTTTAGTGCAGAGTTAACAGTGTTCCAAGGGGCAGAGCTCTGCTTTCCCTTTTTACTGTCCCAAAATCCCAGCATCTCCACTGTCTTTTGCGAAGGCTCTGGTATGGGTAGACCTGGAGCACCACCCTTCATCTGGCGTAGGGGACTTTCATAGAATCATAGAATTGCTCAGCTTGGAAAAGACCCTAAAGATCATCAAGTCCAACCGCAGATCATCAAGTCCAACCGCAGTTCCCTTCCTCCTGTAGTTCTCCATGGGCAGCCTGTAGGAGCAGGAGCTCTCTGTGGCCTCAGCTTTGCCATTTCCCCAGGAAGGGTTCATTTGTGGCTGAGTGATTGGAGCTCAGCTTGGGGAAATTGTGTTACCTGATTCAGTTTCCTGGGCTTTTCATTTTCAAATGAACAAGACTATTTATTTTAAATGTATTAATTTTCAACCCAAAGACTTTTATGCATGCATAATTTATATCATTCCTCGCTATAGCTCTTATATTTTTTTTCCCCAACGTGGAAAATAGCGCATGAAGTCTGAGCAGTCCTCAGATGCTGAATTCCAAATTGTCTGAATTAACTCGGAATCCCAGCGGGTTCCACACCTTCCCAGATGTTCATCACTTGCAGGGTTTATAGCATTTTAGATGTTACTATTAAATCCAGGCACCCCTAGAGATACCAGCGAGACTTTGTGAGTCTAAAGAGTAGAGGAGCATGACTGAGCCCTCAGAGCTGTTCCAATTTAGCAGTGTAGTAATTTAAGTCTCCTTTAAATGGGCAATGAGTTGTAATTTTTTATACATTTTATAATTTGTTTACAATTTCACTTCCCTCCCTTGAATACCTTTTAGGAATTAGAAAATGAATGTGTTTTCCCTCTGTTTGGATTCTTTTTTTCTATTTAGAGAACATTGATTTTTCTCCCCCGGTGCTTTTGTTCACTGCCAAAATTAACACCTCTGTTCAGCATTGCTTTCCAGAGGGCCTGGAAATGTTCTGGGGCCATTAATGGGGTTGGGCTTCACTCTCTCCTTCCCGGTGTCGGTCAGCACAGCCGAGGTGCCCTCATGGGATGGATGAAAGGAAGGAAGAGCTGACCGAACCCTTTTGGATGAGCAGTTATGTGCTCCTCCAAAACCTTCCCTTCTTGCAGTCTGAGCCCACCTCCAACACAGAGCTCAGAGGGCCAAGCTGCTGGGATGAGAGGGAATGGCCTTAAGTTGTGCCGGGGGAGGGTTAGGTTGGGTAGTAGGAACCATTCCTTCTCCAAAGGAGTGATGAGGCAGTGGCACAGCTGCTGCCACATGGGGGAGTCCCCATCCCTGGAGGTGCTCAGTGTGGAGATGTGGCACTGAAGGACGTGGGCAGTGGGCACAGTGGGGTTGGGTTGGCTTTGGACTGGATGGTCCTGGAAGTCTTTTCCAACCTTAATGATCCTATAGTTTTATGATCAGGCCTGAGCTGCACATGCAGGGTTAAGTGCTGGGTGCAAGCATGGAAAGCCATGCTGCACATCAAGGATCTGCAGAGAGGATTTGGGCCATGTGGTGCCCATAAAAATGGATGCAAAACGATTCTGAAGTATATGAAATCTGCAGATAGTTGTTCTGTGTTTCAAAAGTGTTGAATATATATGTATATATATATACTGAAAAAAAGCTCAACAGGAGTTTAAATAAACACAGGCAAGTGAGTCAGCAAGAAGATATAAAATCATCAGGAAAGGCTGAGTTTGTTTTAATATGGGGATTACTGTAAACACCAGGAGTGCATGGTAACAATTTATAGCCCATATGTTTTGAAATATCATAACTGGTGTCAATAAACACATTAAAATTCAACTTCAAAGAGCATTGTGGATATTTGGAGTGTCACGAAGACCTTGCGAAACGGGGATTTTGGATGGAAACAAGTATGGGAGCAATCAAACACAGCTCCTATGTGAAGAAAGGGGTCTTGTCGAGTTGTTAGAGCTAAGCATCTGTGATGGTGATTACTGCTTCTTGCTGGCTGGGAGCTTGCTCTGCCCCTGATTCCTTTCACTCTCTCCCTGGCCTTCCACCCCTGTGTGCACTGAGCCACCAATTGAGGGTTTTAGTGCGCAGAGAAGGGTGGAGACCTTCCCTTGTGCGTCCCCATATGTGGTGGCATTCTGAACATAAGGTTTGTGTTGCTTCTTGAATCCTTCCTCGAGCTTGTAGGAAATTAAGAAAGAAAAAGTGGGATCCCAAAGTAACCTGGCGTGGCAAAGCAGAGAGAGGAGCATCTCCCAGCCCGTGCCTGGTCCTGCTTGCGTTTCTCTTCTGCTGGTGACCCTTTCTAGGTTTTTATTCCTGCCATTATAGGTGCTACACGTGGGGGGTTTGTCTGGGCACAGACTGAGTTAGCTGATCCTTCTCCCTCTGGTTTTTACAGCAGGGAAATGGGGACCTTGCAGAGCGCATCACGGCCTGGCCTGGATCAAGCAGGGGACACCTATGGAGGAGGATGGAGCCCAGCAGTGACACGATGCAGCAAAGCACAAGGGCATGCTTGAGCCAGTAAGTGCAAATACATGCTCAGCACTGGTATACAAAGCAAGCAAGAATGGCCCCAAACCAGCATGTTTTGCTATCTCTGGGTTTTTACAACCCGGTGTCTCTTCTGTGAGGGCAGCTCACGGTGCTTCTGCTGAGCACAGGCAGCAATTTCACTCGCTCTATTACAAACCCTGTAGCAACAAAGTTGACTCCCACATACCCTTTTTAAAGGCGATTTATGACAGAAGCAATATGAAGGAACAGATGAGCATTCCTGCACCTAGGTTCAACTGCCATTTAATGATCACAGTCAATATTCCCCTGTTTTAATACCAGACATCATGTTCCAAACGGAGTGCTTCCCTGCAAGCCGCAGGCAGGCCATGCGGGACTAAATGGGGCTTCCAGTGTGATGAATATAGCAGCGTCTTAAGTGATTAGGACACCTGTTGACATTAATATAGAAGCATGCATGAAAACAAGTGTGCCACGCTGAAATATATGTACACAAATATTAAGAGGATTAGAGAAATTGCTAAAATGGATAGTGTGGCGTTTAAGGCCAACATGTCTGGAATCCAGGCAGGATGGAAATAACACACACTGAGCTGCTCCCTTGTTTTCCTCTTTAGTGGTTCATCTGGGGTGTAAATGCCATACAAGGGGATCATTTGCTCGCATGTAACATTTCTGTTTAAAGTATGTCTTTGTTTGGAATCTGCCTCCGATTCATAACCACCTTCCTTTAGTAGCTGGCACCTCTGCCATGCAAGCTGCAAGAAAAAGTAATTAAATTTAATAGAAGCCACCCTGGCTTTGAAGCTGCCCTGGATTAAGAGCCACAAGGAGAAGCAATTAAAGTGCAGCAGCCAAGGGTTCGATCTGAAGTTATATAGCGACTTTTTTTCTTTAGAGGAAATTTTCTCTGTAAGTGGATTTGGATTGTCAAACCCAATTGGATTCAAAAGCAAAGAAACTTCCTTCTGTGGGAAATTTTGTCCTGAAGCAAAAGGAAAAAATAATGAGAGGCAAAAAGGGGATCGGTTGAGAGGATCCAGGATATTTGTAACCCTTTTTCAAAGCGTTCCATTGAAGAGTTCAGCAGAGTGCTGAAGGGAAAGGGAAGAGTGCAAGGAGGACAGCTGTGTGGCTGTTTGTTTGCAGGCAGGTCAGCTTATCAGGCAGCCTAGCACAGAGATTCATTAGGGGAAGGGATTCCTTCTCACCAAACGGTGTGACAAGTGTGGCTTAAAGCTGATGGGGAGTTCTTAAACCAGCAAAGGGAAGGGATTATTTTTCACTTCAGTGTTTTTACCAAAAAGTAGTCTTTAAATTAAGCAACAGGGATAGAAAAAAGGACTTCAGAATGCCACAGGCAGTGCCCAACGTAGTTCTACCTATTTAAAAGTATTTTTCAGAAGTTTCATATAAAAGCATTCATTGAAAAAAGCCTTCTTCCAGTGAAGATGCTCTGCACAAAAGCAAACTAGCAATGCAGTTAGCACCTGTAAGCAGGCAAAACTGTCCTAATCTTCACCAGCTCTTGGAATTACGTGTAAGTAGCTAAGCCATGGTACGTGAGAAGCCTTTAATTATTGCCATAAATGTATTTTGCAATACCTGCACTTATGAGAAACAGATGCTGTGAGGCTCAGAATGGGGATACCTTTGATGGTCCGTGATCTATGGATGGGACTTGGTGAATGGGTGTTCCTCTGGCTGGAGTCATGGCACAGCTGCCCTAGCCATTTCAGGGGAAGTGCCTGGAATGCTGTGTCTTGCAGGGAAATATATTATTCTATCACTGGCCTTTATGAGGTAGCCGGGGGCAGACATGCCCACCCCCACGCTGCACGCCCCCAAGGAGGCTGCCCTGGCAAAGGTGACCACCCTTTAAAAGGCTGAAAACACTGAAAAAACAGAAAAACGCTGCCAGTGAGCTGCTCTGGGGGGCCGTCAGCTCTGCGAGGAATGTTTGACCCCAGCGTTTTGGATGTCCCAGCAGTAATCTTTGACAACGGGTCTGGATTGTGCAAGGCGGGGATCGCAGGTGACGGTGGCCCAAGGTCTGTTATCACATCGATCGTTGGTCGCTCAAGAGTCAAATCTGCAATGCTGGGAGCTGGGATGAAAGAATACTACGTAGGAGAAGAAGCTCAGTCCAAAAGGGGGATCTTGACTTTGAATTATCCCATTGACCAAGGCATCGTTACATCCTGGGATGACATGGAAAGGATCTGGAGACACGTCTATGACTAAGAGCTGAGAGTGAAAGCCAGTGAAAGACCCGTGCTGCTCACAGAACCCCCCCTCAACCCTCTGCAGAACCGGGAAAGAATGACAGAGATCATGTTTGAGGGCTTCATGGTGCCCGCCATGTACGTCGCAGTCCAGGCTGCGATGGCTCTCTACGCATCAGCCCGCACCACCGGCATAGTTCTGGACAGCGGGGACGGCGTCACCCACACCGTCCCCATTTACGAGGGGTACTGCATGCCCCATGCTGTCTCCAGGCTGGATATCGCTGGCCGGGATATCACTGAGTATTTTATGAGGCTCCTTTTGGAGAGCGGATACTCTTTTGTTAGCACTGCTGAAAGGGAAATCGTGAAAGATATCAAAGAGAAGCTGTGCTATGTGGCTTTAGACCCCACTCTGGAAATGAAAGCAAGTCAAGAAGAAATCATGAAAGAATACAGATTACCTGACAGCAACATCATTCAGATAGGCAGCCAGCTCTTTCGTGCACCAGAGACCCTTTTTGTACCTGCAAACGTTGGCATTGAGGCACCCGGTGTGCACAAAATGCTCTTCAACAGCGTCACAAAGTGCGACATCGATGTGCGCAGGGATCTGTAAGGCAACGTGCTGCTCTCAGGAGGCTCCACGCTCTTCCCTGGCCTGGAGGAGCGCATCTTGAAGGAGATGCACCTGCAAGTGCCTGTGGGCATGCTGGTGAAAATCATCGCCCCTCCCGAGAGAAAGTACAGCGTGTGGGTCGGGGCCTCCATCCTCTCCTGCCTGACCTCCTTCAAACCAATGTGGATCACCGTGAGGGACTACGGGGATTTTGGGGCAGCTGTAGTCCACCGGAAATGCTGTTAAGGAGAACATCAGACCAAGTGGATGTCTTCATAGCAAAGCACGAGCAACAAGCCCTGACGAGGGCTGACTGAGCAGAAGGGGGCTAAAGCTGCTGCGCATTTCCTGGCTGACAAATCCTTTATGGAAATAAAACATGAAATCATTGGTAACCGGGACTTTGACTCCTCTTACTGCTTATCTTCTCCAAGGGAGTACTGCTTATATGCCTCACCATTTCTTCCCTTTCCTTTCCTTACAGTCACAGGGATGCAGTGCTTCCCAGCTGACACACTGCCTCTCTAGGAGTCACTCGGGGAGCAGCACACCTCCTCTGCTGGAGGTTCTTCCCTCTGAGCTCTTTGCAATATCTGGGTTTTTCTGTTCTAAAGCTAGATCGCATGTTATTTCTAACCTCATTAAAAATGTTTCCTTTCGAAGCCCAGTAAACCCCCAAACAGAATCCAAATATAAATCAATGCAAATGCAATTACTGTAGCTGACCCTCCTCTGTGCCTGAGGGCCTGAAAAAATTCATTGATTCTCTGCCGCAGTTTATCAGGGAAGTGTGAACACCCAGCTTCCCTCCCAAGCACCCATTGCAGATGCCACCGTGGGCTTTGTGAGCTCGGTGGGGCCGTGCCCTCTTGTGATGCAGGGTCAGAATGCTCTGCTGCTGCTGGGTGTCCGGCAGTGCTGCCTATCCTGTGCACAATGTCAGGTACGGTGGCGGCTGGGACCCCAGTGGTAGTTTTTGACAATGGCTCTGGGCAGTGCAAGGCTGGGCTGTCAGGGGAGAAGGCACCCCGTTCAGTTATTCCTACCATTGTGGGGTACCCCAAATTCACATTTGTCATGATCGGAATGGAGCACAGAGACTGGTACGTTGGGGAGGAAGCCCAGTCCAAAAGGGGCATTTTGTCTTTAACTTACCCAATGGAAAATGGAGTGGTGACATCCTGGGACAACATGGAGAAGATCTGGAGATACCTGTACGAACACGAGCTCAGAGTGAAGCCCAGCGAGGGGCCGGTGCTGCTGACCGAGACCCTCCTCAACCCCGCATCCCACCGAGAGAAGATGGCTGAGCTGATGTTCGAGAGCTTCCAGGTGCCCGCTCTCTACGTGGCCCTGCAGGGGCTGGCGGCCCTCCATGCCTGCGCCCGCACCACCGGCATGGTGCTGGACAGCGGAGACGGCGTCACCGTCACCGTCCCCATCCATGGAGGCAGCTGCCTGCTGCAGGGCGTTACCAGGCTGGATTTTGCAGGCAGAGGGGTCACCAAGTACCTGGCCAGGCTCCTCATGGAGACGGGGCACTCTTTTGTGAGCGCAACAGAGAAGGAGATAGTCAGGGATATGAAGGAGAAGCTGTGCTACATCGCTTTAGATCCTATCAAAAAAATGCAGCAGAAGCCTGAAAATCTAATATGTGAGTACATGCTCCCTGATGGAAGGACTGTCAAGGCAGGAGATCAGCTGTTCCGAGCTCCTGAGGCGCTTTTTGCACCCACGGAGGTGCAAATCCAAGGAGCAGGGGTGGTGGGGATGATCCTGCAGAGCGCTGCCAAGTGCAGTGCGCACATCCGGACGGACGTCCTGAGGAACGTGGTGCTCGCGGGCGGCTCCACTCTGTTCCGAGGTTTCAAGGAGAGGCTCCTGAAGGAGCTCCAGGCAGAAGTCCCCAGCACAACCCCCATCAGGATCATCTCACCAAAAAATCGGATGCACTCCGTGTGGATCGGCGCCTCGTTGCTCGCCACCTTAACGTCGCTTCGCAGCATGTGGGTGAGCAGGGAAGACTACAGCGAAGTGGGACCAACAGTACTCCAGAGGAAATTCTTTTGAGAAGTATGACCGTCCAGGAATTGTCTTAAGTGCCAATCTGAACAGCTGGAGAGCAGTTAATAAATCAGTACAAAAATAATTGATTTGTAGTAAGTGATTTTATAGCTTAGTAAAGAAAGATCCCTTGTGCATTGGGCTGAAGAAAGAGTCCTTGTTCGGAGCATTTTTGCTCTCCAAGATGTTGGTTTTAATTCTAGGAGCGTGTTGATCCCTGCTAGAACTGCAAACAGTTTGTCAGACTTTTAAACACTTGAGAACGAGGCACCTCCAGCCCGTGCCCGGGGGGCTGGCTCCCTGCCACGCGCCGTAAACCTCCGAAGAGTGCAAGGAGACCTCTGATGGAGAAATAGAGGGCCCATGGGGCCTGCTGACCCCTCACCATCGCTTCTAGCAGTTCTGGAGAAGCTCAGAGAGGACTGAGCCTCAATATTTGGTCTTGCTCACAAAATGGAAGCAAGCGGGTCTGGCTGCTGCAGACCGAGAGCACCTCCACACCATCTGCGGCCTCACCGTGTGATTTGCTGTCACCTCAAGTAAAACATTGCCCACCTGTGGGATTTAACTAATATTCTAGCAAAAGGACCATGTGAGACTTCATTTAGGCACGTAATGCTAAGGTTAGTAACTCACCAGAGGGTACAAGGCGAGAGATGCGTAGTTGGGTTGTGTTCTCAGAGGGTTCCAGAACAAACTTTGGGATGTTGGGCATCCACGAGAAGGTGGAGGCAGCTGCTGGCGCTGGTTCTCCTTGGCTAAAGCTGAACACATAAGAAGATGATGTTTCTCTCCAGCTAGAGGAAGTGACAGAATAATCCTGCAAACACTTGCTTGAATTACCAAACAAATCTGCCTTGCTGAGCTCACCGGGCATTTTTTGGAGTGCTGAGCGTTCCAAAAAAATAAGCTTAGCTGGAGTAAATGCCATGGCTAACTGATGGGGTTTCCAGAGTGACCTGTGACATTCACAACAAAGGTGAGAATTTTCAGCAATGAAATCTGCGTTCAGTTAATCTGAAAATGGTGTATTTACAGAGCTCATCTTTACCTACATCTGCAAATATATGCACTGCATCGAATCAGGCAATAGAAATCTTCTCATCATTTGTGAAACTCATTAGCACTACGATTTGTGTGTTGTTCAAAAATTGTTTCAGAAACCCCCAAGATATATCTGAGAACTTGTTGGGTTCACTCAAGACCAACGTGCAAGTAGGAAAAGAGAGGAAATCCGCCTTGTGAATTATTCAGCCCCGTGTCTGTCTGCTTTCATTCGGGGCTGGAGGTGAATCTTCAAACTCATTGATGCCCTCTGCTGCCCTGGGACTGATCAGCCATCCCTCTGCTCCTCCCTGCGCTTAGAAGAATCCCAGTGCTGTTTTCCTGTTATACAAGATGTAACAAGTGCTGTGAATGGGGCAACCCATTCACAGCCCATACTCAGCCCATACTCAGCTGCTCCCAACCCTGCCGTGCTTCCCCAGCAGAGCAAGCAGAAGAGAAGGGGGAGGTGGAAGAGCAGAGAACATGGGCAAGGAGGGGAGAGTGAGCTGTGGGTGAATCCGGAGCACAAAGCAATGGGCCTGGAGTGAAACACATAGAATCATAGAATCACAAGGTTGGAAAAGACCTGCAAGATCATCTAGTCCAACCGCCCTCCCATTACCATTGCTACCATCTCTTTGCTGTTCCGCTTGGGCCCTGCAGCTTCAGAAAGTGGAGCTGCACATTGCTGCATCAAGTCGATGCAAGTATGCAGAGCGCTTTCAGAGCTGTTATGAAATCTGAATCAGCAATCTTGGATCTTTCTTCTATTACAGTATGTTACCTTTTAGCAGCCCACTGGATATGTGTAAACAAACAAGGTACAACTGTAGACAGTTTAAATATTTTACAGCTCACTGACTTCCATATGAGGAGGGATTTGCAGTAACTTAAGTGTTTAGACTCCTGCTCCAATAATCTAATGCAAATACGAATGCAAACAGCAGAGTGCTGGAAAGCAGAGGGAACCCCAGAGAGTGTGCAAGTCAAGGTGGTTGTCAGGAAGGAGGGAAGCGAAGCAGCACAGGCGATAACTGCACAGCTGATGCAGACACGAAACGTGTTTGGAGAGTGACACCTAGCAGAGCTGCGCGTGCCTGTAGCAGTGTCACCTTGCAGAGCACAGTGTTGCCCAGTGTAATCCGGAATGGATTCACTGATACCAAAATGGTTTGACCTCGAGGGACCTGGCTCAGCTCCTCGCAGCCGAAAATCATTCAACAAACCGTTATTATGGGTATGTAGCACCCACGGTATTGGCTTGGCCTAGCTGCTTCCATTTACCACGGCGACATGACTTTGCTCAAGGGCATGCAATGAGATAGCAGACGTTGGCATGTGTTCCAGGAGACTTTATCAGCCTCTCCAGTCCTTGGTCACCTTGTGCTTCCATCACCGCGCAGGGCACTGGGAATTCATTACTCCAGTTAGACTGCATTTTCACATTGAAGATGTGTCAGTGATTGGGGACCGCATTCCCTTCGCCCTCATGGCACAGAAAGTGATCCCTCTGATCTGTCCCCTCCCGTCCTCTGGGCACACGGTACGTGTGAGTGCTGGGATCTGCCTGGCCTTGGAAAGTAGCTGCAGTCTGCTGAAGATCAGAAACACAAAATCATTGGGGAAGTTTGCACTAAGCTCACGTAAGCATCTCAACCTGCTCCAAGTAATTTTGCCCTCCCTCCCCAAGTCTCATTTAAGTTTCAGTTCAGCGCAGCCCTTTATTTTCTTTTAAATGTCAAACAATTCATCATTTTGCACTTTCCCTATTCCCTGTGAATCTAAAGGTTTTATTGGTATGCAGCAGTGTCAGCCTGGGACAATGCGCGCTGATTACCCAAAACAATGCCGTTCTTGTCACCCTGCCCATGAGCACTTGAGAAATGCACAAGAGCTCTTGCTTTCCCCCTCTCCTCCCTGTTGTCATCTGCACAATAATAAGGCCGGGTTCGAATACCCACTAGACAAATAGTTGTTATCTGTATTATTCAATCTCCCGTCCCCTGCCCTGGTCCGTGCTGGGCTGTGTGAGCACAGCACAGGGATGGTGATGGATGGACAGGTGGTTCTGAGCACAGCACCAACAGAGCAGAGCCATGCAGGGCCTGGGGCCGCGTTGTGTCCCCACGGTGATGCTCAGCTCCGCAGGCATTGCACACACACGTGCACCCACACATGCACACGTTGATTTTATTAAGCCATTCTGTGCAACTATTTTATATATGGACTTTTTTTTTCCCCCTTAATTTGGAAAACTTCAGAGCACTTTTTTTTCACAGACAGTAAAGTGAGCGTTGCTGAGATTCATTAGTCCCCTTTCCCCCTGTGTGTAAATGGATCTCTCTCAGTTATGCAATGCAAGGGTACACAACCATGAAAAGTGCAGAGGCAGCCAAAAAAAGCATTGTTCTGAACTTGGACGTGTAAAATATTCATATTCAATAATAAAAAAATAAAAAAAGCCAGCCCTTAATAAAAAATTCAAGGGGTAAAGTATGCATTGTCGCTCCATCCCCAGGGCTGCAGCAGTTTCCAGACCAACATGTTCCGTGGGTTTTCACTGCCTTGTTTTACTCGATTAATTCAAAACCAATTCACTCTCAGGCATCCCAGCATTAGGTGCCTAAATTGACTCTGATTTCTCTGAGGGCTGTGTCTCTATGACTACAGGAGCAGCCGGTAGGAGCTGTGGCTGCTCAGGGCACCCAGCGTGCAGCCACGTGGTGGAGGTCCCTGTGCACCAACAGGCAGTCCCAAATGGTGCTAGAAGCAGAAGGATGGGGCAGGGGAGACCCTCCACTGAGGTTCAGATTGGACTGTAGGAACAATTCCTTCTCAGAAAGAGCAGTGATGCATTGGCACAGCTGCCCAGGGGGTGGTGGAGTCCCCATCCCTGGAAGGTGTTCAGGAACAGTGGAGATGTGGCACTGAGGGATGTGGTCAGTGGGCACGGTGGGGTGGGCTGGCGTTGGACTTGGGGATCTCAGAGGTCTTTTCCAACCTCAATGGTTCTGTGATCCTCTGATAAGATGGACAAAAGCATTTGTCACATCTGCTCAGGGTTGGGCTTGCTAAAATAAGCAGTTCTGCTGTGCACCTCCAGCCAGGGGAAGCTGCCACTCCGTGCTCTGCTTTCTGGGACTTTGTCCCATGTCCTCACTTAGTGGCAAAGTTGAACCAGGGCTGCAGTGGTGCCAGCAGCAGGGAGAGCATCACAGTGCTGGAGAAAAGGGAGTGCAGGAACAAGAGGAGAGGCTCTGAACTTAGAATACTGTGTCTGGCGCTGAGATTTTATGAAGATATATGGGAGAAAAGAATGAGAAACTCCAAAACAACCAATGCTTCAGATGTTTCTTTTATCTAAAGTAGAGCGAGCTAAATGTTTTACACAGAACGAGTCCCAGGGAGCATAAATCAGAGGATGTGAGCTGCGTTTCATAAAGACCTCAAAACGTAACTTCTTTACCTCCCACATTCTCAGGCCAAATATTTTAACTGGAAAAGCATGTGGGACAGTCAGTGTGCGTGTTGCCCGGGTCTGTAATGGCTGCTCCCGCCAAGGTGATGGGTTCTGTGTCCGCAGTTCGATGCTCACATTGGACAACAAGGGAGAGCAGTGAGGGCATGCAGACCCACGCATGCAATGCTCTCAGGGTTTGTAGTGCTGCTGTCCTCCCCACTCCTGTGTCTGAGAAGGGAGGTGTTCCGAGAGCCTGCCCATGGCCAGCCACACGGAGCCGCATCCTCGCTATCCCAAAGTTCAGAGCATCTGTCTTAATCAGTCTGCTTGCATCCCGGCAGGATTTACTGCTTGTTTTTGCAGTGAATCTCTCCCTCCAGAGAGCAGGGAGGGGAATTTGGTGGCATTAAAAACCATCGCTCACCGCGGCTCTCGGATCGATGGCCCCGCCGCTGTCAAGGCCTCAGCCCAACCAAGGAGCTGCTGCTGAGCCACTCAGCCCCGTAATGCGGATGAGCTGAGGAGATTTGGAAACGCTCCACTCCTCAGATCCTGCACTGCCCCGACAAATCCAAAGGGAAACACACATGTTGCCAAAGTTGTTTCTGTGGGTCATTCCCGAATTCCTACACAAAACAGTAATTCTCAGAACAACACAGCAGAACTATTAAACCGGTGCTGGTGGTCTGATGGCTTTCTCTGAAGTACTGTCTTTCAGCCAAAGTAATATAGGTTTCCTAGAAGCACGTGCCCCCGGGGGGAGGAATCGGGGGCTCTGAAGGTACCCCAGACAATAGGCCAGATGCTGAATCCAGCTGCGCTGTTTCAAACCCACTTTATGCCGTAGATTTACGTCAGAGCTGATTTTTCTTACAGCCGTGAGATCATTATTCCTTTCTGAGGGGAAGGAAGGCTCCCAGCCTGCCAGAGGAACCAGCTCAGCGCCAGCTGCTGCACAGAGCTGTGTTTCCAGAGCTGCTCCAGCATTCCTAGGGCAAATCATCAAGATCTGGGTTCATCCCATTCAGTAACTTTAAACATAGGTTAAGAAGAGAAACAGTGGGGAGAAAGAGACTCCACCAGCCCCCGAGCTGCTGGGCTTTTATCACTCTCCACTTATTGAAGAGCACATTTTCTGGCTAGTTGGTCATCTTCCTTAGAGTCATAGAATCATTAAGGTTGGAAAAGACCTCCAAGAGCCCCAGGTCCGACCCCGTGCCCACTGCCCACGTCCCTCAGTGCCACATCCCCACGGCTCTGAAGCACGCCCAGGGTGCTCAGCTCTCCTGCTCTGGGCTGAGCTGCAGCTCCATGGGCTGTGCCTGCCTGGAGCACAGTCAGCACACACGGGTGGGATGTCCTGCAGAGCAGCTGAGGGGTGGTCAGAAGGCCCCTGAGCGTCACCTGCCATTCCCTCATAGGCAAAGGACAGAGGGTCCCTCCCTGAGGCACAGATGGCCCCGAGCTGCCTGGAAACGAGCAGCCTGACTCATTGGATAGCAGTCCCACCACTTTGACTCCTGTCCAACCACTGTTGTTTCCAGTTGATGTTTACAGAGAAGCCTCCATGTCTGAGCTACATGTGCAGAGATTTTCTTTCAGAAGCCACGGAAGGGATTAAAAACAACAGTAATCCATGAAATTACTCCAGAATTTTTCTCTCCTCGAGTGTCCCAAGTAATTCCCCAGCTCCCAACCTGTTCCAACTGGCACCACCGTGCATCCAGCTCTAATATCAGCACAGTCTGTAATGTTTCCAATTCTTCTGCTGAGGGATTACATGAAACCGAAATAATTCTTTCCATGGGGGATTACATAGCTGCTTTGTTTCTAATATTCCAGTCCATGAATGAGGAACGTTTCCTTGGGTACCTGTTTCTGCTTTGGCCATGGGAGCTGGTGTCATTGGGGACATCTAGGCATCAATCCATTTCATTAATTTAATTCCTAATCAATTAATTCCTAAAGGAACCTGATTAAATACTCTCTCCTAAGTCCAGGCTTTACATTTTGGCTGAACGCCCCGGGACGATTAAATTCACATCAATTATTGGATACAGCATTGCCTATTTTAGTGATCAAAATGCATCCACGTGGTTAATTAGATAAAAACTCACCTGGAGGAGCCGCCATCCACTGATGGAAGTGACTCTGATTCTAGGGGAAAATTGCTACTGATTTACAAGAGTCTGGATCAAATGTCAGTTCTCAAATGTTTCTTCTTCTTTTCTGTTCAAGTACCAAAGTGTGCTTCGGGGATTTTTTTGGCAGGGGTTTTAGAGCAGGAAAATAGGAAATGAACTGGAAAATTTGAAGACTACAGCAAACAAGAAAATCCTGGAAGGAACACACTCTATAGATCCACCCTAGCCATTAATAATATGGAAAGATTTCATTAGGAAGAGAGAGGGGGAAGAGAGGAAGGAGAACGCTCTTCCTGGCCCAGCCTGCAGAACAGCACCAAAGGACCCTACCTTGCTTAGGGGTCCTGAGCCCACAGCATCCGTGTACCATGGGCTGCCAGGAGCTGCCCCACAAGCCGTACCCTGGGCAATACATGAGCAGTGTGCTGTGCTCAGTGCATCTTGGGCTGCAGCATTGTTTTGTTCTTCCCCGTAAGGCATTTGAGATGGCCGCCTGTTCTGTCGTGTCACTTCCAGGCAAAGCACACTGCATTAAAACTCCCACCACAGCAAAATAGAGCAGAGCAATTTAAAAATCCCTGCTTCTGCCAAAACTTTTTGCACCGGTGTGTCACATCCCATACATCACAACTTGCTGGGAAAGGCTTGCATGTGTGTGTGTTGGTTTTTATCCTTTAGCAGCGCTCGTGCTCTCTTCTGGAAATAGAAATAGCAGCAGGTGAAATGACACTGAGCTGCACTTTGTGCAGTGTAGGAGGAAACTGACTCCTTGTGCTTATGAAGCATGCAGTTACTGCAAATAAACGTCAGGAGAAGTGAAAGGAGAGCCTCGGGGATGCCCAGCAATCCTCGTGGAGGAGATGAGCTCTGCCCCACAGTGGCCACGTGCACCAGCACCGCCATAGTGGGCTCTTCTAGGCAGCACTCAGCACACGAGGGGCACCTGGGGAGTGCCTGAGTGGCACAAATGAGCTCCACGTGGTGCTGTGAACTGTTGACCCCCTCCCCAGAGCTCATTAGTTGCTGGTTCTGTTCTGCCCAGGCAGCTGAGCTGCTTCAGCATGGGGGTGGTGCCTCCATTTGTAATGCAGTAACTCCATTTTCCTTTCTAGCATTCAAGAGGAACCCATCCAGTTTATCAGAATGCTTAGAAAACATTTTTATTGCAGTGGTTTCATCTCATCCCTCCCAGTATGGATGGATCCACGAGGAAATACATGCTCATTGCTGCCCTGGCACCAGGGGAGCAGCCCAACCACACTGCAGGTACAGGGCTGCCCATGGCCAGCTGCAGGGGGAGCAAGGCCTGATGAGCTGAATGAAGTCCAGCTGGCTCCACTCACCTTAATCAGGGCACCTGTGGCAAACTGACTAATTATATATAAGCGGGGCTGGCGAACCTTCCAGAGGGTTTAGGCACTCCTGAGTTAATGAGTTGCTGAGGAGTTAAAGGTGATGGTATCTATTTGGAGCATGAGGCGAGTATAATCAGTATCTGTTGCTGGGCTAACTAACAAAAGCTGCTGTTGTGTAAAAGTGCAGCAGGTCTCTGTAGTGCCACTGAGCCTCCTGAGCTTGCTGTGACTGTGGGGTATTCAGAATTGCTGTAGGCTTCTTAAAATTGTTGCTTTGCAGTTTCTGCACATGTGGTTGCTGGTAGGATACTGAGAGGGTTAAGCAGAAGAGAGACGTGGGCAATTTCTGAGCTGAGGCACTGCAGAAGACCTTGAGGTTCCTCTCCAAAGAGGAGAGATTAAACAAGGATGGGATTTGGGCTCTGATTGCTGTGTGCTGATGGTGGACCTGGCCTGACTGAGCTGGTTCCTCTTCTTTCTCCTGCATGGACTGTAAGTAATATGCAGGAGAGAGCTGAGTGATTTGGTACAGTGTGCAATAAAACATGGGATTTGTTGGTCACAGGAGATGACCTCGAAGGTCTTTGTGATGCTGAAGGGTGGAATGCACTGAAACCAAGGCCCTGGAAGAAGAGTCAGGGGTTGTCCTCTCCTTTCTGAGAACGCAGCCATGTCTGAGCTGCAAATCCATCTGCTTCTATTACAGAAAATACAGCTGCTTTCTTACTGCATTTATTGTTTAATTCATTCATGCTGCTTGTTGGAAACACCGTCATTACATTCCTTCTGGGGCATAGTTTGTTTTAAAGAAAACTCTCTATGGAAAAGGCTTTCCTTTAAATTTAGTACAAAAGAAAATCCCAACGAGTTTTATTTATAGATCAGGGCATGAGAGATTTTCAGTTTTCAGGCTAGCTCTGTATCTCTGTTTCTCCCATAAAAAGAAGTTTAACGTTTTTCTCATCCTTCCAGAACAGAATTCTTTTATTGTGATTTTTTTATATATAAAATGCAGCAATCTCAGTGACAAAAGCACTGATGTTACTCACTGGATACACTGCTATGATTCCATTACTGAGTGATGCGTTCTGGCTTTCTGTTACTCTGACTGTAATGTGGGTTTGGGATGTCCACGTGCCTGAGGTTTTCTGTGTGTCCCATGTTTTTCAGTGCTGTGTCCTCATGCTGCCCCAGCAGCTGGCTTTGGTGGCAGGAGTGCATGGGGATGAGTCCTTCTGTCTCAGTGCTTTGGCTGAGTGTTGTAACAAAACAATTAAGACTCAGATCCCCTTGAAAACATCAAGTCGCTTTGTGATCTGTAATTGATTCTCGTTCTGAGTGGAGCTAAAAAGCTGTTGGTAATAATTGCATAGAAAGTATGTTCCCCCCCCGAGCAACCCTCGAAGGCTGGAGCTGGGGCTCCCATTCCCCAGGCTGTACTCACTAAACCCAAGCACTGCTCTTGTTTGAGGCATTTAAATCACTGTACGGGTGATCTCACTCCATTATTTTTAAAGAAACTTCAGTTCACTCTATTTAACTTTATACTTTAGAGAAATGAAACTATTTCCTCATCTCATTTATACTGAAGGAACAGAACTGCAGCTGAGTGGTAGCCCAGCAGCTCGTGACACAGCTGTTTCAGGGCACTGAATAGTCAGCAGTGAAAACCAGAGGCAGGTTTGGGGTGTGTGGAGGAAACAGCATTTCTGGTGCTGATGTGGAGATGGGGGATATGGAAGTTGGTCTCAGTCTGACAGCAGTGTGGAGCAGCACTTCTCTGCAGGGCCTCTTTGTGCCACGTGAATGAAACACTTCTGGCAATGCCCACCAAGATGTGCCCTGCTCTGCTGGGTGGGTGCAGGCCTGCAGCTAGCTGTGCTGCTTTAGGGTCAGAAATGCTGCTTGTGGCTTTTCCCCCTTCTGGTGGGGACAGCCCTGCTGGGAGGCAGTGTGTGGGGCTCCCAGGAGGGGCTCAGGCAATGGGCCTTAGTGCTGGGGAGAGAAGAACAGGTGGGATGCTGTGTGCCATGCTCAGGTCTTTGGCTTTGCAGCTCTCACCCGGGGCACCAGAACTGGGGTTCTGCTCCCTGTGCAGTGCGTGACACAGCAGGTGCCAGGTACGAGTGATGATGCACATAGGAGGCATTTCTCTGACCAGCTGCTTGTGAAGGTGTGCTCTGGGCTGACAGTACATGGCTCATTTATAGGTGTTTCAGACTTTATTTTGCCTTTTGTGGTGTATAGAAATGATGAGGTAGGGCTGGAACTTGAGACCAATGCCTTTGATTTCCTGAGCTGTGACTTGTTAATTGCAATTATTGGTTGAGAAGTTCCTTGTCTGTTTTTCCTTCCTCTTGATATTAAGAGGGCAGCTAAATGCTGACCTTAGCTTGTGCAGGCAGTGCTGGAGACGATTGATTTCTGAAGGTCTTGTCATCTGGATACAGTTTTACCTGCAGGACTGCCACCACAGGTGTTCTGTAGTGGCTAAATGTGCTAAAGCTGAGATCCCTATGTCTGCAAGAGGAGGAGCTGCCCCCAGTGCTTCTCAGTTGGCACAGCTGTGGTGATGAGATCTACCAGGCAGGGGTTGTGTGCTGCTCTTGAATTGCGAGGGCAGGGAAGGAATGGCCTTACAGAACCTGGCAGTGTGCAGACTGTGTGCATAGCTCTGTGTGCTGCTTGGGACCTTGCACTGCAGTGATGGGTACTTAATTTCTCCTTGAATTCAGGCAGTGCTGCCAGCAAGCAGTGGTAACCTTTCTCAGGGCAGTTTGATTGGAGGGGATTTGGATAGATAGCGTGAAAGTAAAGTTAATCTGCCATGCCTTGGCTGGGTAATTTATGAGTTTGTTTCCTCTCTGAGTGTATTCCTCTAGAAAGACTATTTCTCAGATATTGAGTAAACACTGCCATTCAGCAAGGCTTTCATTTGGCCCAGGTATCAAATTAATTCTTACTTTGAATGCTATGCCCATTGTAAAAGGTGTTCTCCTGCACAGGATGTAAAGCAGAGCTTTCCGTTTTTGACAGGGAATAACAAGTGTGTTTTCCTACATGTGGTGTTTCTGCTCTTTCCTCTGTTTTAACACAAAGTCTTCTCAGGAATAAACCCAGTGGAATATGAGTCACTGTAGGAACAAGCACATGGGCAAGGTGGGCCACTGCCTTATAAATGGTACAATTGTAGATACAGAAACGCAGAGACTGCTCTGGTTGGAAAGCTGGCTGGAAAATAGCAGTCATAAGGTAGAGGGACATTTATATTCACAGAAACCATTAAATATTTTGTATATATTTGCATTTCATTTTCTAACTGCGTTTTGAAATGAAGCTTGACTCTTCCAGCTACCCATCAATTAGCGTATCGAGGAGCTGCTGAGCTCCCTGTGCTGCTCTTGGGCTGTCACAAATTGTCGTGTGACAATTTGCAGAGGGAACACCAAACAGCAAGGCTGAAATGCCCATGGCCCCGACTGTATGCTGATAGAAGCACGAATGGATCATGGCATTCACAAACCCAGCTCTGCACAGACCTTCCGAGGCAAAGACTGACAGTGCGGCAGCATTTGTTGCTCCATTGCTCCCATTGGTGTTCCCTGGGATTCCGGCTTGCCAGCTCCCTTGAGATGTGGTAGTTTATTCTTCCACCTGTAGAATAAAAAGTGCCACAGTGAATGTGCCCGTGTGGTTGGAGAGAGATTCCTCCATCAATTAAACTGGGTGCAATGGATCACCTCAGCAGTGTTGGAACAGAGCTGGTTAGGGAATGATTTGGGGGCTTCAAAAAATTCCATCTCCCCCGTGGTGATGAAACCAAATCCTTGTAAAGTTGAACAGTAAATATGTGGGTAGGAGAGAAAAAAGAAGTAGCGGAAGGACTAACAGCCACGGACGGGGCACTGCTGTGCTGTGCAGAAGAGCCTCAGTCCTCCCCTCCCTGTGCCTTAACGGCCGGGCTGCTCTGTCCTCCCTGCATCGCGCTGTCCTGCTGTGCGCCTCCGCTGGGCTGAGCGGTTCCTTGTGGCTGAAGCGACGCCGGGGGCGAAATGGGTTTGCCAAACCGCTGCTTTCAGGTGCTGAGAAGAGCCGCTCGGTTCCCGAGGCGCTGCCCACCCGGAGCAGCGCTGCAGCGGTCCCAGCCCATGCGTGGAGCAGCCCTGCTCCGTGCGCTCTGCTCGACGAACCGGGGTGACTCATTCTTCCTGGACACCATCCATCTCGCATGGAAATCGATGAAATTCTTTCTGTTGCGTTTTAACACATGTTCTTAGAGTTACTTTCTGCAGTAAGTCTTCATTAATTTGTAAATCTAAATGAACTCCTGGTCCTGATGGCTTTCCCTTGGGCTGAGGCGTATGGAGGCAGCGCCGGGAACTCGCCAGGCGCTGTGAAATACTTTCCCATCCCTGCTCATGATCCACCAACCCAAGGACAGGCGCTCTTTGTGCTGTGTGCGTTATTCCATGGGAGCGCTCCCACCCCCTTAAGGCAGAGGGGAAAGCTCCGGAGGTGGAAAAATCGGGGTGCTGCTGTGCGCCGTGGGGAGGGGGCAGGGGGCTCGGTGGGGTCCCCCCGGGGGCTCGATGGGTGCCCGTGTGTCTCTGTGCCATCTGCTGCTCCCCGGGGGGGTCACACCGCACCCTGCTGGTGTCGTTCCTCAGCCCGAGTTATGCTCCCAACTGCTTTATTTTTTTCTTTTAAGCTGCTTTGTATTAAATGAATAAAATATGTTCGCGTCCCGTCGGGTCCCTGTTTGCGTCCTTTATGCACCTTTGTAAAAAGGAGCTGCTCATAAATGGGCTGCCAGCGGCTCTTTGCAGTTGATCGCCTTTCCAAAGGGAGTTCTGCATCCTCGCTTCGTTGGGGCATCTGCCTTAAGACCACTGAGCGGGGGGTGCAAGGATCGCGTCGCTTTTTAGGACGCTTTTGGGACCTCGTCGCCCTGCGGTTACTCGGCGCTCGCAGAGCTCTGCGGGCTTTGCCGCCTGGCGGTTCGTTCCTCTGCCGACGAACGATACCTGCTCGGTTTTCAGGTGGATCTGTGGCAGAGGAGCGTTTCCGACGCTCGGAGCTCTGCGAGCGCTTAAAGCAAAAGGAGCGTTTGGAAATGGGGCTGATCCGATTTTTATTTCCTTTTTTTTTTTTTTTT